>CM073133.1:33404897-34014897 GCA_037039145.1 Fundulus diaphanus | reverse complement strand
TGGGTGCAATGTTGCTTCACGGGAAATAAATATATATTTGTTTTATAGTAAGTGCCTTTTTTATACTCTATAAATGTTGGTATTATATTAAATATCCTGAATAATATTTAAAACAACATTTCATACAATCAGAATCAACTTTATTGGCCAGGTATGTGTACACATACCAGGAATTTGACTCTGGATTGTACAATGTTCACAATTTCATAACCAGTTCTACTGCAATAGCAACCAACAATTTTTATTTTATTTGTTATCTCTGCAACTGTACCTCTTATTCAGACCAGACAAAAAT
Organism: Fundulus diaphanus; assembly: GCA_037039145.1. NCBI lineage: Eukaryota > Metazoa > Chordata > Actinopteri > Cyprinodontiformes > Fundulidae > Fundulus > Fundulus diaphanus. Next base: position 34,014,602 of record CM073133.1, on the reverse strand, counting down.
GGCCAATATGAAGAGTGATTTGGAGGTTAATGATCAAAAATAAAACTCTGAGTCCTTTCTTGTCTGATTCAACAAGGTTTCACAGCTTCATAATAGAGTTGTGTCCTGAACAAGATCTTTATTCAGCCTCTTCTACGTCAGGAATTGGAGATAATGGGACTAACTGAACCCTTCAACTGAATCAAATGACATTTAAGTTAAGTTGAAGTTCAAACCCTTATCATTTGGGGTCTTTATGAGAAGTGGGTCTGCTTTGTTTGAAGCCTGACTTCCTTTCACAGATAAAGATCTACCGTACCACACTCAACTTGTTCAGATGAGGTCCTTTTAATCTTTGACGTCTCGATACGTCACAGCAGACCACAGGCCGACAGTTCACTTAAGTAAACATTATTGACATCTATTTAGGTTGTGTAATTTCAGCCGGGCCTTTTAATTGGCACTATGACTCGTCGGATAAACAATGAAAACATGACACTTGCCTACTGAAAGAACTGAGAACACACATTTACCTTCAGTTCACTGGAATATTAACTTGCGCTGGTTTCGATCCAGCAGATAACAAAACAAACAATAGACAAAGACGAGCTTAGCAGCAGGATTTATTGCGCTAACAGAGAGAGATGACAGCAACATCGAGCAGATCTGAACAATGCAGTTTTCCAGAAAATCCCCATACATGCAATACAGTCATTGTTGCTCATGCATCTTTTTGACGTCAAAGAGCAAAGGACTCAAAATAATTGCTTCGTTGACAGGTTGCGATCTTCTAGAGAGCACGTCCATGTCCAGTAGACGTGACTTTCTGGCTCCAGACAGGGTTGATTTTGTTCTGGTTTCACAGGCCTTCGCTCTTCAGCTGTGCCGCAACGACTGCCACTTCAATAGCACGTTTATATAATCTGTAAGATTTAGAAGGCCTTCAAAACTGTCGAGGAAGATACTATAATTAGTACTGAGGACATCAAATGAAGATAAGAGCTTTTGGATGAACAAAATGGCTGCCACACATTGCAACACAATGCTGACGCTGCAACAATAAGGTCAGCAGGATGTGTTGTGAGGTTTCGGGGGAGTTGTACATTTTGTTTTATGCTTTCATGTCGATCTAGAACCCTGAAGAGTGGGGGGAGAATTATGCAAGCACTTAGAAGGCTTCAAAGGAAGCTTTGCAGTAGTGCTCAGTGCACATGGAGTGAAGGGATGGCATTAAAAATGTAATTTAACTGAACCTTTTGTTCATTACATAATTGGTACTACATTGTATTACAGTCCTGATATTTGCCAACAAGTGAAATAACTACTTTCTATTTTTGAGTAAGGTGGAGCTTTATGGCTTAGTGTAGAATGACTCACTGAAATATTCCTCACATCGTAAACACATCTTGAAATTTGCCACTGAATATATGTGTGTATATCTATAGATATAGATATCTATATATCTATATCTATATATCTATATATAGATATATATATATATATCAAACGACCTCATTAACCTTTGAAGTATCAAATAATGGAATTGCGTAATCAGTGTAACATGAATTCCCATAATGAAGGAAAGTAAAAAGTGTAACAAATATGAAGTGCTAGATTTTTTTAAATAGTAATTTTCCTGGGCACAATGTCCTGAAGTTGGGCTGTGCACATGGGGTTTCATCCCACAATGTGGGTAAAGCACCCAGAACGCCGTACTTTCCGGCCTGACCCAAATACATCACTGCCCTGTTCTTTCCAGCTTCTGCAGTGGTTGGACGAGTTCCTTCCGCGTCACAAAGTATTTAAACTTCACAGCCAGAGGCAGACTATATCTCTCCATCCCATCTGAACACTGACATCACCTCCGTGATTTACCGCTGAGAATTATGGCAAAGCTCGCTGTGTGTGTCTCTGCGCTGCTCCTGCTGCTCGTAGTGCTCAGTGAAACCCGTAAGTGAGGCTTTTACGGCTGCTCTATTGTAATTTCCAATATTTCCAATATTTTAGATCCGTACAGAAAAAACACCTTTTTTTCGTTTTAGAATTGTGTAATTTTTCAGGTATTAAAGGGACACATATCGATAGATTTCTGTTTTCTCCAACATGTCGTTGATTCTTTTTTGTTTGTTTTTTTAAAGGTCGCCCGGTACCTTGCTGCACGGAAAACTATGACGGGATAATCAAATTAAAATATCTGAAAAACTTTGCTGTCCAACTCGACACAGGCATCTGCAACATCAACTCAACGATGTAAGATTAAAATGTATCAGTTTTACACACTTTACGGGTGCTGCTACTGAGACAGCATAAATAAGACTTCTCCCCTTTTTGATTACAGCTTCTTCACTGTGAAAAACAAACTCATCTGTGCCAATCCTAATGAGCCTTGGGTCATCAGAGCCATGAAGTATCTGAAAAAGTGAGCAATTCTCACCCAGCACACCAGCATCACGTTTTATTCAAAATTTAACATAACATTTAAATTCTTAACTCTTTTTTTCTTCTTCAACAGAGCGCCCTGAGCTGGAATTGTGGACGTTCTTCTGACGGGATCCGCTTTATCATTATATTTTTATTCACAAGAATATATATATTTAAACAGCATTCATATTATATTTGTTATTACTTTTGTACTCACTTATATTCAATAAATCAAATATTTTGTTAAATGTTTCTGTGCACTGATTTATCAATTTAAGAGGCTTTATGTAATAGTCCTACTTTTTTAAGATACTGTAGATTTTTGCTGCCAGAATTACCACTGAAGAAAATTCAAGCGGCAGCGCCATTGACAGTTGCTCAAAGCAAGAGAGGAAAAGAAATCAGTTATATTCAGAATCAACTTTATTTGTCAAGTTTGCACTCACAAAACAGGAATTTAACTTTGAATAGAATAGAATAGAATAGAAAGATCATTTATTGTCCCACTGTGGGGATATTCAGATGTACCAGCTGTAAAGAGCAAATTTACAGCATAAGAAAAAAAATCTGTACAGTTATTATTTATTAAAATAGCCACTTAAGAATTAAAGAAGTGTGAAACGGAGAGTGTCAATTTAAGAAAATGTTGTAAACCTTTATGTATGTTTACGCATAAAAAAAAAACACCAACAGACTATTTACAAGAATGAAAAATGTGTGCAAAAACAGCCAGGATGTAAACACATACAGAGTTTAGTCAGTGATGGTTACAAAATCTAAATGCTTCCTGCTGGGAGGAAGGATCTCCAGTGATGTCCCTTTGTTATCGAGGGGACACCCTGGAACTCCTCGTGAGCTTTTCAAGACGTTTCTTTTAAATTGTAGATAAGCTGCTTCTCCAACAGACTACACCATAGAAGATGGCACAGAGTTAAAAAAAAAGAAGAAAGTGTTTTGACAATCTAGAAATCTGGCTCTGAAAGTAGAGCAGCAAGAAAAAAGTCATTGTTGAAAGAAAACCATAAGAAGTTCCATTTGCAGGTTATTTCTCCAGGAATGTTTGTCCAATACATCCATCCAATCACACGGTATTTTACATGCTTCTGTAAACTGACTGCTACCTGTCTCCTCTGACCTCATGATTTGATTGAAGTTCAACAACATCAATCTACTTGAACATTTCAGCTTTTACTAATGACTATTTGAACACTTTCTAGCCTCTCCTGACTCAAACATTTAAATGTTATCAGATGCTAAGGACTATTTGCACGCTTTTAGCTTCTCAGGAAGTGCTGTCGGTGCATTTAACTATTGCCCAACTATGCCTTGACTTGTGTCTGTGTGTTATGTGTGAATTCTGAGCCGGTGGCGCACCACAAATTTCACTATGGTCATATAATGACAATAAAGATTCTTGATTCTTTTTTGCAACAAGCCCTGAAGGGGACACAGCTAAAGCTGGTCAGAGTTGATGTGAATGTAGCTGGAGATAAACACAGAGCAATCATGGAAGAAAACAGAGAAAGGATTCCTGGATCAATGGGTGTTTCTGTGCTTTTTTGTGTCTCTGCTCTGTCTTATCTAACCCCCAGTCGGCCGAAGCAGATGACTGTTCACACTGAGCCTTGTTCTGCTGGAAGTTTATCATTCCTGTTAAAGGGGAGTTTTCCTCTCCAATGTCGCTTCATGCTTGCTCAGTATGAGGAATTGCTGCAAATCCATCGACAATGCAGGCGACTGTGGCTCTACGCTCTTTCAGGAGTGAATGCTGCTGGTCAAGACTGCTGAGTTTTCTTAGATAGGAAACTTCTTGACCAACCTGATTGTATGCTTTGACTGAATTTGGTTGAGATGTGTTGTGAATTGGTGCCATATAAATAAAATTGACTTAAATTGAATTGAAAACCTGTGATCTGGAGGTTCCCCTTCATGCAGGAAATTGACCCTAAACACAGAGCCAGAGCAAGAAATAAATGGCTCAGATCAAGACACACTGATGTGCTAGAATGGTCCAGCGAAAGCCCAGACCTAAAGCCACATGAAAATCTGTTGAAGTGCCAAACAATCAATCTTCAATTAACTAAAACCGAATAAAAACCTAATCTATAACCCATGTTTTGAAAATCATTTATATGTAATAATACATATAAATGAGCCATATATACACCTTTAAATGTTTCTGTTATTTTCTGGCTCTAATGCTTTTGAAGACACTAAAATGTAAGAAAAAAAAAGGTCATGATCCTATTTTGTAATATGTCACCACGCAGCCCGCTGATACCACATTCCCACATTTTAATATAAAGCATCAAAATGAAGAGCGTCTCACGTTGAACTTTTGACACCTTCGATGGACAATGTGTAATTTAGGGAGCCGACAGTGGGCGGAAGTGACAAACAGCGAGCGTCCGCAGCCTGAATGGTTGGTTAGCAACATGCCTTAGCTGGGGACGCTTAACCTATAGCAGCAAGATGCACGCCGGTTCATATATGAATGTTGCGCATAACGAAAGCCGTCGATCTGATAAGGCGTCCATGCGGTTCTAGACCTGAAACCACGAAGCGATAAAGAGATATGAGAATGCCAGAGCGCCTGTGAACGGAGCACAAGCTAGCTAAAGCTAACCGAGCTAGCAGAAGCTAACCGAGCTAGCTTTGGCTAGCCGCGCTGCAGCTCTGTGCACCATGACAGCAGCAGAGGGAGATATGCGGAAAAGACAACAAAGGTAAGAGATAGAAGAGACAAATGTACAAAGCAACTCCAATTACCAGCTCTTATCTCTAATTTAAGCAGCATTTCTGTTTTTAGAGAATAATGCAACATGCAAACAACACTTTTTTGACATCATCTAGTGTCGTTTCCACCGAGAAAAGCTTTAAACCCCGCCTGCAGCCACGGAAACTCTCTGCTCGATGCTTTTGTACAAGACTTTTAAAGCTAAACAACTAACGCAGACCCCTCTTTCCTGCCCAGCTGTGGCCCAGCTGTGCTTGCACTGTGACTGCAGGCTGCGGCTCAGTGGCGGAGCCAGCGGGCCTCCAGGAGCCATGAGGGAGGAGTGTGCAGGTGAAGCTCTGTTCCAGGACCTGGACTTTCCCACCGCGGACACCTCCCTGTTCTCTGACAGCTCCTCGCCCATCGCTAGGCTGCAAGGACGAATCACATGGCGGCGTCCGCAGGTTAATCTACCCGGGATGGGATGGTGGGAAATTCCTGGTCAGGCCGACCTTTGATGCTTTTGGCCGATTAGGGTTAAAACTTTCTGCTGGTTCATCCACTCAGCCAGGGAGTGACTTTCCACGTCAGGTGGATGAGTTGATGATGAGAAATTTTGACAGGACAGGTCACGCAAGCAAGTTAACAAGGAGGAGGGGGGGGGGGGGGGGGAGCACAAGTCACCGGGTGTGTTTATGTTTCAAGGGTCTTTCTGGCTTTTAAATAAATATCTGTGGCAGACAGGATGAGAGATTGTCACAGTATGGTAACGTTGAGCAAAAGTGAGTCTGTAAAGTCATCTAATCCCTTTTATTTAGCGCGGCAGCAATTATTCAAAAATCTGTAAAAGCTAAAGTGAGATATTATTAGTTAGTGGTATAACACACTTGTCTATAAAATGTGTGAATGTTATTTTGGTTCTTGTTTACAGACCGTGAGGGTTGGAGTCTTTGGGCACAGCAACATACGTTCTTTCCATTGCAATTCAGAAGACTCTGAAGCCAGTCTAAGTTATTATTAAGCCTGTCCTTCACAAATAAGTAGGAACTCCTGGGAAAAAATGGAATATAAAAAGTTAAAATAAAATAAAAGCACCTTTTATGCAGAATATTCTACCATTTTGTTGGTTTACCCTAACCCTACCACAAGTACACCGATCCAGCATACCATAATGTAGGGGTGGACGAAAAAAAGCATATCAATAAAATAGAAATCACATTGATCAATATTGATAATTATCAACAAATTGAAAACATATATTTTAAGTGGCCATTTTATGCTGTTGCTTAGCGACCTATTTGTAGATACAGAACACACAAACACTGAATTTAAACTCAACCCTTTATTCAACCAACTTTTTACCAAAACTACAAGATTTTAAAAAAAGAATGCGTGCTCTCTGAACTCTTTGAAGGGGACAAAGCGTTCCTGGGTCTGCGTTGTGATTGGTTGGGAGGATGTAATGACTGTAGTATTAACTAACATGGCTAGAATGCAAAAGGAAGAAAAACTGTTATTCTGTTGAACTTTTTATTGACCCTTTTTTTTTTTTTCTATCATCGATATATGTCTGTCGATCGATATATATTGTTTATGAATTATCGTCCGGCCCTACCATAATGACGAGTGAAGTGGACGACACTGATCGTCTTTTTATTATGCCACCTTTTAGTGGGTGGGAAATATGAAGTTTCCTCAAAGCAGATGTGATAGGAGTAGGAAAAATGTGCAGAACCTGAAGACGTACCGAGGAGGTAACTCAGCCGTTCATTTGATTCGGGTGTGTTGGACTAGGGATGCATCTAAAGGTTGCAGGGCAGTGGCTCTCAAAGACTGGAGCTGGAGACCTTTGGGCTACATGCTTGTATGCTGGCAGGCTGTCTGAGCTTTTAGTAGCTTGACTACTGTAATTTGAATTTAAGTGCTAGATGGTATTGGTTTATCCTTTACACAGCCAGAAATGTATCCAAACAGCTGAATTTGCCTTCCTTCTAAGTGAGGAGAAAATGTTATAGCCGCCTTTCAGCCAGCCGACTGGCAGTGGTCAGCAGCGGGTGGGGGAGGGGCCGCGCCATGTTATTTCATGCTTCATGCAGCCTGAGAAAACCCCAGCTCCTCCAAAATTGGCTCTGGAACCTTTTATTAAAAGGACTTTAAACTGCAATTTTTGCAGAATTGACTCGGTAGACTAGCTTTACCTTGATGCTGGTAGCCTAGTCAGTTCGTTTAAGCTGTTCACAACACATTCCTGCAGGCACTTTCTGAGTGTAACTTCATTTCCTTGTCGTCTTTATTTTTAAATCTCCAGGAGATCTGTCGGTCGCCGGCCCTCTTCCCCAGCAACGCTAACCTGGCTCATGCGAAACAGGGCCTGCTGGGAGACTGCTGGTTTCTCTGTGCGTGCACCTTCCTGCTCAAGAACCAGCACCTTTTAAACAAGGTACACAAGCAGCTGTTTTATTCTCTCTGAGTGTTTATAAATCCTGGGCTCTGTGGGGGTTTGGCTTCTGCTCTGCTCACAGTGTCTTGGGTTCACGTTGCAGGTGTTTCCTCCCGGCCAGCCCCAGTGGGGTAGCAGCAGGTACAGGGGCTCCTTTCAGTTCCTCCTCTGGCAGCACGGCCACTGGACGGAGGTGACCGTCGACGACCGTCTCCCCTGCATGAATTCCTCTCTCTGCTTCTCGCGCTGCCACTCCCCCTCTGCCTTTTGGGTTGCTCTGCTGGAGAAGGCCTATGCCAAGTAGGTGGCTCAAGGATTCCCCCTGATTCTCGTTTCTCTGTTTACCCTGGTAACTGCGTCGTTGTGCATTCCCAGCAACGTTTCGTTGAATTCCTGCTTAATCCCACCTCCAGGGTTCATGGGTCATATGAGCAACTGTGGGCTGGGCAGGTGTCGGAGGCCCTCGTTGATTTGACTGGTGGCGTCGCCGAGCGCTGGAGCCTGGGGGAGTTTGGTTCAGAAGAGGAAGAACGGCGAGCGGAGCGGGACAGTGATGACGCCCGGAGGAAAAAGCTGGACCTGAACCTTCTGCGCCGTGTGAGAGGAGAGTGTGCACTGAGCTGCTCCACCCGCAGCACCCCCGGAGGTTAGAAAAGCCCTGCTTTGTAGATAATGCGACCACTGATCCTCTGCCAAACCCGTCGTTGACGTTCTCACTCGAATTAGGAGTCGGTGAGCTGGATCAGCACCACGCTCTGGCTGTGATGGAGTGGTTGGACGTGAGGAAGGTGTCAGGGGGTGAAGTGCGGCTGCTCAGGATCAGAAACCCATGGGGACGATGCTGCTGGGCAGGTGCTTGGACTTGGAGGTAGAATTTTTCTCACTTTTATAGTTGCATCGGGTTTTAGGAATAGCTAATTATATGTTGTCATGGCTTGGAAAGCCGTTAAAACCCTGCAGAAAAATAAACTACTTACTTACTGTCGACATCGGAAGTTGAAAAATCTGATTAGGCAGTCAGGCACATTTTTCTAGCTGCTTATCACATACATCTAAATCTAACTTTGGAAACCTGTGAGGATGGTTATCATAGACTACATACCATAGTTTTTTTTTTCTTATAACCTTTATAAAGGTATTCTTGTTAAGAGCTAACCTCTCATTTTCAAGAGAGACCTGTTTGATAAAACAACAGCAAAGAAAACAATAAAATTTTACAAACACAGCAACAATACCAGTAATTAAAGCATTCGACTCAATTAAATGAACCGATAAAAACAAGAGCAAGTTGCAAAAGATTTCTCTTGTTTTCTGGAGTTGCCTCTACAGTTTGGATTAGTCAGTTCATGAGAGAGCGATTAGTGCCGAATCCTCTGGGCGCCTGTGTGGGTGTGATGCGCTGCGTTCTCTCGTTCACCCTGCTACTTTGTTGAATCTCCACCGTAATCGATGCATTAGCGAGAGAACATGAGTTAAATTCAATATTTATAGCTTTCTCACCTCAGAAGACATCACGCCTCTAAACAAAAGACCTGTGCAGTCGCAGCGGCAGATACTTTTCCTCTTCCATGCATGTGCACAACACTGGTGTCATTTCAAGTTGTCACCAGAGGGGGCAGAAATCCTGGAACTTGCGCTATGCTACTTTTTAAAATTATTTTAAATTGTCCCAGAGGAATAAAAGTAAGAGTTTCAGATTTTTTTTTTATATCATCATACTAATGGAGCACTATAGAAGAGGCAGTCTTGAGAGCGAAGTTTGTGTCTGTACTGTCTAAGTGACAGGTATGAGAATATGTAAGGCGGTAACAGTCCAAGGATAGCTTTATAGATGAAAATGTACCAATGCGTGAGTCTAAAGATTGATAATGATGGCCAGTTCACTCCACCAGTGTACCTGCCATTGTTTCTATGAAAGGAAGAGCTTGTGGAACTTTTATCTGTTTAGCAAACAGCATGACCTTCGTTTTAACGGCATTTAGGACCAATTTTAGAGGACAGTAATATTTTTACCAACATCGTTTAATTGCAGAATTGGACCTAAAATTCACACACACCTTTTGTGATGTTTAAATAATCTGATGACTGACCACTGTGTTGCACACGTTGTCTACAATTTGACAGATAATTAGAAAACGGACTTACAGCACTATCTAATAAACCAACATCTGAATGCTTTTGGCAAAGGATAGTATGATCAGCAGTGTCAAATGCCTTAAACAGGTCAATGAAGAGAGCGGCACAGTAGTAATTAGCATCCAAGGCTTCAGTGATGTCATTTACAATTTCTGTATTTGCTGTGACTGGACTGTGCCCGTGCCTGAAACCAGACTGATGTTATGACAAGGTATTAGCTCTCTACAAATATTCTTTAAGATGATTATTAACTAATAGTATATTGGGTCATGACTCCTGCTTGCCTTATTGTTTGAATTAAAGGGGCGTGGCTCAATGGGTGTGAGAAAATGTCATAATCAAGTACATCGAAACTCACTACAAGAAATACCTGTTTATGTTGAAAAAAGATGGATGACACAGTTATCAGGTTTAAACATCCCTTATTGCCACACTGTCACAATATGACTGCAACACTCTTCACTACTATTGGCATCCCTCGAATTTAAATCTAATCTAAATTAGTCTGGTTTTTTTTCTATGTTTTGTAAATTTTGTAAAACCGATATGTCTTGGGGAATCCATTGTTATCCTGTAACAACCAGTCTTATGATTTTTTTTTCTTGCACGATATGCTTAAACATAAAACAATATTTTTTTGTTGTTCACACCAAATAGGAAAGGCAGCTGGATTTGTAACACGGTCTGCAGTTCAAGCCACATTGGCTCCCCGTATCTGTGCAGCACAGAGCAGGAACAAGACGCAGTTTGTCTATTTTAGCACACAAAGAAGATGCAGTAGGTTTAAATTTTGGGAAGATACTCCGGGAATGGGTATACACTGTAAAAGTTTATGTTGTAAGGCCAGGGATTTATTGATTTGACATTTTTTCCACATCTTTTCCTCAACCTTTGCTCTCAATTTCTCTGTCAATATTTGAGCATCCCCTGCTTTAAAAAGTGTTTTGATATGCGTGACTCCATTTGGGCGATAGTGTAATTCAACTTTTATAATGGCAGCACAATCTGAAACAGAAAGGTATATACTGCAATATTATTCACCTCCATTACCGTCCTCTTGCTGTACACAGTAGAAAGTTATCATAATTTCAGTAGTTTGACTTTTTACTTATTGTTCCAGCTGTATAAATGGTCAAACTTTTTCTTGTTGAAAACATTTACAACACAGTTAAATCCATAATTATGGCAGGTTTAGATTTAAAATTCATTATTCCTGAAAGGAAATAAGACGGGCATCTCTCAAAAGATAAAAACAACAATGTAAACAAATAGTGTAAATATTTTTATACCCTTCTCAATAATTCATGGAAAAAATCTTTCTGGACGACTGCAGCAATCAAACCTATCTTCTAATTGCTCTCCAGCTTTTCCTACGTTTCTGCTTTTCTATGTTGCTGCTCATCATTTGAGTCTTTAAGATTAATGAACTTCTGCCTTAATTGGATAGATGTTCTGTTGCCTTTTCCAAGAAAGTTTACAGTTTTTTCACACTCTGACAAACTTCAGAAAGGTAATTTTCTTCTTTTTAGTGTCATCAAAATCTACAAAGCCTGGCAAGTGTCAGCGGGTAAAAAAAAGCACAGCAGGTGGAAATCCGTCTTCACGGGTTACTAGACTGTGCGCTCGGTTTCTGTGAGGTGGGCTGATTAAAACAGGGCAGTGGTTTAACTTTATATGTGACAACATTTCCACAGAATGTACCTTGCAGGTGGGGGCGAGGCGTCCAAACTCTTGACAGATGTCACTGAGTAATGTGCACGAATGGACAAAACAGAGCACATAGTTTAGTAAAGCGTGAGCACGGATTTCCACCTGCTTTGTTTTTTTTTAATACACCCGCTGACACTTGCCGGGCTCCGTAAAAATCAATTAGGTGGACAATCTACAGTGGTGCACCCAAATTTAGGTCATTTCTTAAACTTGGTTTAAATGCAGCAAGAGTTTTTAAAGAAAGAGAGACGCAAATCTTCCTCTTATCAATTGAGCCTAAAAGAATGTACAAACTGGATATCTTTTATTTTGATAAGGCGAATGTGCAAAACCCTTTTACGGGTTTGATCTACAATGATTTACAAACCTCTTTCCTTTAAAAAATCTGACTACGTTTGTTTAATTAAAATTGAGCAAGCTTAGTGTATTGTAGGGCTGCACGATTTTGCCAAAAAAATCGTCAACATTGCTATTCGTGTCAGCCATAATTGCGATTTCGATTTTTTTTCTTTTCTTTTGACTTTTCTCTGCATTAACCACAAGCAGCGAAAATGCCCTGCAGATAAAGACTATTTTAAAACAAGAAATGTAATTGTTTTTATTAATCAAAATGTCATTATTCCAGACAATAGCTTGTTGAGTTGGACATAAATCTTTGTTTAACTTAAAGTGCGACCAACAAACAAGTCTATGTATTAAACAGTTTGACCGGTACTTAATGCTATGGTGAGATTCCTGAAAGTTTCTGCTAAAAAGTCTGATTATATAAACTCTAAAATAAATAATTAGGGCTGGGCAAGTTAAGGCGTTAATTTCGCGTTAATTCATTAGACAATTAACGGCGATATTTACTTTAACGCGCATTAACGCATGTTGCTCACATGCTTTTATTTTGTGAAGGTCTGTTGCTGCGGTGTAGGGGTTTGAATCAGAACAGTAGGTGGCGATAATGCGCCAATAACCTCGCTGTCAGCCCAGCCTCGGATTCAAAGAGGAAGAAAGGTGCTGGCTGGAAAAAAACAAAGCTGACATGGGGAAGGTGGTGTTTCCCGCAGGAATTTGCTCAGGCGAGGCGGTGAGTTGGCGGCCGGAACAAGTTTTGTGCGGAGCGGGGTCTGCATCGACGCCGTCGGTAAAGTCGCTTCTCGCTTCAAAGTATCCATGTGTTTTTGCCTGTTTTTTCCCTGCCATTCACTATATGCACGCCAGAAAGCAACAACAAAAAACCGCTTGTTAACGTCAAATAAACATGCAAGCATATCGAGTTAGTTTAAAGTTCTTCCAGCAATGAATATGACAGGAACAAGTTAGTTGTAACCACTGCCAAGTTAAACTTTGGTATTGAACATAAAATGGTAATGCTGCTCCCTGCGGTTACCTCAGAAATTGCCTGTTTTTGGTAGATTTTTTCTCCATAAAGAGAATTCCCTGTCAGTGGCAATAAGCTTTAATTTATTATTATTGCTATTTTTTGTTTTACATGTTTAAGTTGAGCTTTACACTAAATATGTGTTACTGATAAGTGCTACAAATGTTACAACACTTTTGTTCATATGGCAGCAGAACATTAAAATAAAAGTGCTCTTTACACTACTTTTGAATTCATTCTTGGAGTATGTAAATACAATGCGATTAATCATGATTAATCAGGCAAATTATGCGATTAATCGCGATTAAATATTTTAATCGTTGCCCAGCCCTATAAATAATACAATTAGATTATCTCATTGCTGCAGCTCTCTTCCCTTCCATGTGGAGGCAAACCCACTTTAAACACATTACCAACACCTACCAACACCTAAAGGACGCGTCTTATGCATTGATTGTTACATAGCCAAAAATTGCAGACCTGCAATAAATTTGCTGATAAATGTCAGAGAGGTAATTTTATAGGAATTTTTTTCCCTACTAAATAAATGTTCTTAAATTAAAGGTTAGATTTTTCTAGATATCTTCAGGGTGAGATTTAGTTACGTTTATAAAACAGATTAATTTTAAGACGTTTTTACACATCATGGGGGCTGGTAATTGCTGTAATTGCAAGTTTAGGATTTGAAAACATTTTAGCAACTTTTTGCCCACAGTAATGTTTTTCTTTCTCTGAGCTCATTGTAGCTTGAAGGATCTTCTTTTTTTTAATCGGGGATATTAAAGGACAATTTTCAAATTTTGTTCAAACTCTTCTCTATTTGTGATGCAATGTATTTTTTGAAACAACACAATAAATGCTAAATCCATCTCTTGTAATAAATCCTTTTATATTAACAGAACAAAGCTGTGGAATATAAACTACATTAGGACTAGTGTTGTGCAACTTCACCTTCTGACACAAAACAATCCTAAAGACTCTTGTAGAGGCGTTGCTCTGCAGGATCTCACTGGATCTTTTTAGCTCAGAGGTGGAACTAGTAGTTTTATTGTTCTGCATCAGGAGCACTAGCTGAAATCTCCCAGTAGAGCTTCTTTTAACCCACGAGAGTGCCTTGTCTTTCCTATAGCGCCCCCTTGTGCTTTGTCTTCCTCAGTTCAGAGGCAAACCCCCATCTGAGACGTTATATTTTCGTCATCAGACCAGTTCAATCTCTTTGGCTGTTCTGCCGTTCATCTTTGGTGTAACTGCTTTAAGCGGCAGACACAGATTAGCGTCAAGATCTCACACAGCTCCATCTGTCGATCACCTCAATGCAGATTTTTACTTTTGGTAGTTCCTCAGTATTATCTGACCCACATGTCTAAGCTTCACACCGACAATGTTGCCTTGTTTCTCGGTTAGTTCGTTTTTTTTGCTCAACCTTAGCGTCCCACTTACTGCCAGATTGCTCATAGCCAGGAAAAATAATCCAGATTTGTCCACATCACCTTTCAGGGATCAAAAATGTTCTGCCGGATCAGCGGATGTATGAAACCACTTTTTTCCCCATCCAAAATGTATTTGGGCCGCTGCATTTCATATGTCAAACTTTGACTTTCAGTGGTGTTGGTTGGAGTTCCCTTGACCCCGTCACTGCAGCAGAGCTGCAAACCCGAACAGCCGAGGGGGAATTCTGGTTAGATGAGGCTGAGTTTACGTCCCAGTTTGATGACATCACAATGGGCTATCCTATTAGCAAAGATGGACACTTGAAGAGCGTTTACACAGGTTGTTCCCTCATCTTGTTAAACCAGCACATAGTGGTTGGTTCAGACTTGGATGTGTTCTTTTAAACCATGTACATCCCTCCTGCTCTTACAGGAAACCTTCTCACACACAACCATCAGCTGGCTGGCCGGTGGGTCAAAGGCTACTCTGCTGCCGGAAGCCGAAACACCAGCAGCTACAGCAGCAATCCCAAGTTCTGGCTCAAAGTGTGCGAGGGAGGCGAGGTACTGGTATCCCTGCTGCAGCGTCGAAAACGCAGTAGCACAACAAAATGCCCACATGCGGCCCTTGAGGACAGCAGTAACACAAAGCACCAGCACTACCAAGCCATCGCTCTTCACATGTGGAAGGTCTGTGCCACGAGAAACACGGTGGTGACGCGGGGCATTACTTCATAACGGACTTGTAAATCACTCTCCCCAGGTGGAAAAGAAGCGTTTTAATCTGAGCCGGATGGTAAACAAAGCGCCTCGTGCTTCTACTCACTGCCACTCCTACGAGAGAGAGGTGGTCCTCTGCAGGCAGCTCGAGCCTGGATACTACCTCCTTATTCCTAGCACCTACCAGCCAGGAGCCGAGGCCCACTTCCTCATCCGGGTCTTCTCCTCCTCCCCCGCATCACTCAGGTAGGAGTCACCTGTAATTTAATCCCGTCAGAACAACAAACTTCACTATTTTGGGGGGATTTTGTGTGATAGAGCAGTGATAGAGCAGCACAAAAGGTGTTTCTATTATGAGTTCCTGTGTGTTTTTCCAAGGATTCTAACTTTATGCAGCCTTTTCGTCTACCCAGGCTGTTTCTGGCGTTTCCGCTAAAATTGACGTGACGCACACTGTAAGACCGCTCTGCTGAGGCAGAAGGGCGCCCCAGGCTGATCTCACAGCAAAGAAGTTGTAATGTCAGTGATAGTGAAGCTGACGGTGCTAACAGAGACATTTTTACTTTATCTGTCAACATTAAGGCAAAGAAGACAGTGGACAAAAAATTCAAACGAGTTGTACATCAAGTCAGTGAAGTTATTTCAAGGTAGCGACAGACAAATCGAGTTTAAACACCCAATTTAAAATATATATTAGTAACTTAAAATAGTTACTGCAGATTGCAGCAGTAACATGTTTTCATGTTGCCGCCAAGCTATCCACGGCACAAATTTACTTGCAGCAAATTCTGTATTGAGTGCAAATTTTACTTGACAAAAAGCTTTGTGCGAAATCAAGAGCCCTGTTAACTGACCATAGCTGACAGCTCCTGCAGCTTCGAAGCGTTTGACTTTGGGACAAACTGCCACCACTGATTGGTCAGTTACTGACGAGCCTCCAGGATTGACTAACAGGAGGCGTCACGTCAGATGAGCTGTTTATGTAGATTAGGTGCGCTGACTTCCAGCAGCTTCTCCTCCTCTAGGAGAGCTGCTCCGACGTCGGCACACAGATCTGCGCCCAGCTCAACAGCGGAGCCCTGAGTGGGACTTGAGTCCGTGAAATCAGACCAACACAGCATTAATCCCAGATTGGTTCCTTTTGTAATGGTTTAAAAGTCCCAAATTGCTTTTCAGACTGTGGGGAAATGTGTCGTAAGAAAGATCTTTAATGAACTAAGCTGATCCCGATTCCAAAGGCAGGAAGTCGTAGATCTTCCATTGGGATTACAACCTGCTATCTTAAAACATCACTCATGGGAATTTCATAGAGGTTAAGCTGTGAAACGGAACGGAAATCAGTTTTTACCCGAGAACAAATTTCTTCTAATAATTCACAGATTCACAGAACCCTGTGAGATGGGGTCTCTTTGGAGAAGTAACCACACACACGGATCCTGCAGCTGCACAGCATCATGGCGCTCTGCTTAATCTATCATTTGAACTTTTAACAGAGTATGCCACAGCTTCTAACCTACCCAGACATGACTCTAAACCGACCAGCTGATTTAGGAGAGTGTAAATAAGATCCAAGAGGCTCATGCTAACTCTGGAGGAGCTGCAGAGACCCACAGCTCAGTTACAGGAGAAAAGACATCAGCTTTAACGTTCACAGACTCTCTCCATCCAACCTGGTTGAGCTTTCGCTTGATGGGAATAGTAGGCAGACTAGAGATCTGCACAGCTGGTAGGGACAACCTTAAGGAAAGGTGGTTTTGGAGCTGTGCTCAACTGGACTAAATACGGCTGCAGTCCACATTTTCATATTATGCGTTAAGAAAATTGACAGCTATGTATCGTTTTCCTGCCACTTTAAATATGTGCTACTGTACGTCGGTCTATCACATAAAATCCCTGTAAGGTGCGAATGTGAATTTTTATTTTGACGATTTGCTTGGATGTGTCCTGACCACAATCCACTGAATTAAAGATGTTTGTCAAAAATTGACATTTAAACAACATGGAAGTCAAACCCACAGAAAACCTCTGGGTTTTCTTTTTACAGAACATGGATGTATTATTCTGCACATTTTTTATCTTTATCTTTGTTCGTGACCTAACGGCACCGTTCTTATTGCCAGTGCCCTAAAAAGCCCAGCGCCCTCACTGCCACTGACGACGGATGGCGAGTGGGAGACCATTTTTTTCCGTGGCTCATGGACAGAGGGAAGGACGGCAGGGGGAAGCAGGAACTTCCCGTCGTACTGGCAGAACCCCAGCTTCCCTTTTACAGTTTGTGATGATGAGCCAGCGCTGACATCCGGAGAGGCTGTCAGGATTACTCTGCACCAGAGTCGCCCCGACACCGATCTACATCCCATTGGTTTCCATGTTTACAAGGTCAGTCAGAGGTCAAGGGAGGTTATCTGTACAGTCTGTTTACAAGTCAGCTGAGATGGGGAAAATCCTCATTTGTGACTTTTTTGACTCTAAAAATGAGTTAAATTGCTCCAGTTAGCGTCACCGCTATTAACAAACTAAGACTAAATTAAACTCCTCTTGGTAAAAAAATAATCAGAGCTAGCGATTTAACTTTTGGTGTCCGATTTGCCCAGGTACTACAGGTGGACTCAGAGCAGCCAGTAGCCAAAGATGAGGAGCCTGTGGCTAGTTGCACCCCGCACTGTTACACCCAGGATGTCAGTCTGACCTGCACTCTTCCTCCTGGATCCTACACCATAGTGCCTTCCACCTATCAGCCCGACTGCTCAGCGAACTTTACAATCAGCCTGGCTCGGAGAATCAACAGGTTAGCTCTGGGTTCTGTCTTTTTCTCATTAACAGGGCCGTTGCAAGAAAGTGTAAATGTATTAAACTGTGGCGTTCACAGGCCAACCTTAGATGGTACATCTGTACTCAAACACAAGCCCCTAAGTCTAAGCCGCCTCTTATCTCTCACCTATTTGCTAACCTAGTTCTGTCCTTATGTACATTCCTAACCAGATACTTGCAAACGACACGTACACCCCTTTTATTTTTGAATCAGACTAAACGTCTCCAGTTTTAATTGCCACACATTTTTTATTTTTGCTAAATTCCAGAAAAATGAGAGACGCTTCTTTCTTAGGGGTCAGAATTTTACATACACCTCCTTAGTAAAATTACTAGAATTTACCTTTCAGGGTTTTTGGTATGCTTCAACAAGCTTCTCACAATAGTTTGCTGGTGTTTTGGCCCAATCCTCCTGCCAGAACTGCTGCAGCCGCGTCAGTCCTGTAGGCCACCTTGCTAATCCAGCTTTTCAAAGCAAACTTTTCTATGGCACTGAGATCAAGGCTTTGTGTTGAAACACTTGAGTTTTAGTCTCATTAGACCCCAGCGCATGTCTTTCTCCCTGTAATCTGTCTTTTTATATTTGTTGTGGAGTAGCTGCTTCTTCCTCTCTGAGTGACCTTTCAGCCTATATCCAAACTGGACTTGTTTCCCACCAGCTTCGGCCAGCATCTCCACAACATCTTTGGTTTTTGATCAATGCTGAAACACACATTTCACACCAAAACACGTTAATCTCTGGGACAGACAGAGTTTACAAAACAGTGACATCATCATCTGGGTTTAACCAATTTGTTTAAAGACATAGTAGTCTTTAAACAAATTGGTTTAAAGTAATACCACTGTATTATTAGTCTTTGAGGTAGCAAATCTTAGTAATTTTGGTTAAACGAACTGACCTGGAATAGAAAAAGTTGAGTCTGATTTAAGGTGGGTGAGTCAGTGGGACATCTGTAAATATGTTTATAACTGTAGGTCTTCATACAGAGACAGCCAGTTGGGTTTTCAAGAGCCTTTCAGGGTAATGTTGACATTGCTACAGTTTTATGTTTCATAAAAATAAATGCCTTATTTTTTGGACCATAAGGCACACCAGATTATAAAGCGCACTAAATATTCTTCCCAAGTGTGTAATATCACTCCGCCCCCTCATGTACACAGCTCTCTATCCGTCTCTATTGGGAGGACAGAGTAGTTGGACTACACTGCCCTGTTTCTAACAAACGGACAAATAAAGGTAACTTTTATATTGAATTAACTCACTAGCTTTATTGTTGCTAGCGCGTACTCCGGGCACGGGCTGCCTAAAGGCTCCCACATACTTGGACGTACTGTGCGCATACTGTGAGCTGTGCTGACTCTGCGCTGACTCTCTCTCTTGAAAAAGCTTAGATCTCGTTCTGATGTGGGTTCCTAACCTCAGAAACCCACCCAAAACGTCCTTCCTACTGCTTTGCAGTCTGCCCTGAGCATGTCTCACTTCTCTTTTTGGTCAAGTGGAGACAATGTTGAGGCTAATTGTTACATGTCAACTCCTCTAAACGAAAAGAAGAGAGGATGATGTGAACTGAAATGAGTTTGCTTATAATTACTTATTTTATTGATCCGAACCAATGCTTGTTTTATGTTTCTCCCAGGAAAGTGGTGAACAGTCAGGAGAAGCTCGGGAGAGCCATTCACGAGGTTGGTTGGTCTGATTATCTGATGCGCCGTGCCAACATTACAGCTTTTTTAAAATGAACCGATTCAAAGAAAGTGGTAAAGAAATGTGTTGACTTTTACTATTGATAAAATATTAATATTGTTGTTATGCACCTTTGTATAAAAGGGTTTGTTGTTCTTTATTTTATATCATGCTTGTTGTTTGGAACGCAGTCGGTTTTCTGACCTTTTTAAAGACGTAAATCTGGAAACTATAGCCTGCAACTACAATAAAGTAATAAAACATCTGCCCAGCATATGGATTCATCAATTATATTGTAACCTTTAAGACAGCTGTTGTTAAAGTACAGGAATTGTCTTGTATCATGGTATTAGTTACAGTTGTTATACAGTTAAGTTCAAGATGTATCCATACCTCCTGGTAGATTTAGGTTTAAACCAACATGTTTCCTCTGACTGGAAGTAATAATTGGCTCGTTTTGGCTCAGTCCTGGCTTGAATTTGACAATCCGTGGAAGGAGCTAAAGATTAGGGTGGTGCCAACCTTTAAGACTTGGAGCTCATCACCGGATTAAAATGCCAGCGGAAGCGTGCAAAAATCTGGCCAGCAAAGATGAGAAAGATCTGATTGCTGTAATAGAGATTTTTCTGTTGATTATTGAAAATGGTACAAATCATTTTCAACATGTAACTAAAGGTGGATTCATATGTTTGAAAAGCTTTTGAAAATGATTTTAAATCTGAATCTGCCTGGTGTATGATCAACCGTATAGATTAACTCCGTCAGGACCTTTATATCCAACTGTTTCTGCTCTCTAGAAACCAAATAATATTTATGGTACGTCAGCTGAAGGGACCCAGGGAGATTTGACAGCCAGTATCACCTCAGTAACAATCAGGGACATACTGCAGCATACATGCTGTACTGAAGTTTAGGTTTGAACTCCATCACTTGTCGTCAGAAGGTGGCAGCACTTAATAATCCATCCGTCCTGTTTTTTTTTTTTTTTCGTGTCTCTGGGTGGCAGGTCTCTCACATCTCTGTGATGAAAACCTAGTTCTCCGGGACTGACGTCAGCCCGCCACCCCGTGCCTCTTGGCCCGCGATGAAACAGCCGGTTCCACCATCAGCGCCGACCACAGAAGGCATGACTGTGTTTGTGTTCGTATATATGGACCATGAGTGGCTGGCCCGGCCGGGGGACAAACCACCGAGGTTTCTGCGCAGCTCCACAATGATCTGTGATTAGGACATCAGAGGTTGTCGCTGGGCTGGGCTGCTAATGAAGTATGACGGGACTGGCTGGTGTAAACAAACAGCGGCCACTGAAGAATACCGCCACTGCTCTCGCTCATTCACTCACTGGTACGCCCGCCGGCCCGGAACAAAGAATCCTCTCATGAAGGTCCTCACAGAGGCTTGGGAGGGGGACAAGGGGTGCGGGGATGGTCTGCAGTAGCAGAGCCAACCAAACCGCACCACACCATACCAACCCAGAATTCCCCAGACAATCCTTCACCCCGCATACATTATTGCACTGTTTCAAGAGGCAAACGCTGCTTCTACAGTCGCCTAATCGCAGCTAAAACTGCGAGCCCACCCAGTAGAACCCAGCTCCCGTCCTCGCCCTCCACCCCCTCCCTTCTAGTCCCGTAGACTCGGTCCAAAACTCTTCCTGGACCTGAACAGAGCCGCCGTTTGAAGTCGCCGCAAGAACAGAGGACGAGTGGAGGGGACGAAAGGAGAAAACGCGGCACATCAGAGGCTGCCGGTTCAAACAACAAGGCCGCCGGCTGTGGTCTCTTGCGTTGAGGCCGTGCATGTGCGGCTTTGTGCGTCCGTCCCCATCCGTATCTGTGAGCTGAAGTCACCGGATCACTGATCACTGCAACCCGAGTTACTCCCGACTTTTAAATAAACGGTGTCTCACCGATCTGTGGTACTTTGTATTTATATCATTAGCTGTCTGTCATGTTTGGAAATATTTATAATGTATGAACATTTACTGAAAATATTCTAAATAAAAATCTTTAAACTGAGTGAGTTGTTTTTATGTGATTTTCAGTTGTTGTTTCCTGTAAAAACATCTGTTGCCAAAAGTTTGAGACTGACAGAAATGTTGTTCTTCATGAACTTCATTGTTTCAGTTCTGTTGCATCTTTTTCTCATATATCTCTGGCATGCTAAAGTTTAGTAATGTGCCATTTGATTTAGAGCCTTGTTGGGGAAATGCATCAGTGTTTGTTTTAGCCAGTATTTTGGACCTCAGAACTGGGTCACTTTTCTCTTGTCACAGTGCTCCGTCATGCTGGAAGAAGCTATGTTCACCATTCGAAATGCTGGATTGCTGCTTGTGCAGCATGTTTTGATATTCTAATTCTTTTTTTTTTTTTTTTTTTTTGATTATGAAAATAAATGTAGTATGTTAGTCAAGTCAAAGAGGCATTGAATTGGAGTTTGAGATCCTCCAGTCAAAGGCTGTTAATAGTTCCGCGAGCTAATTTCAAGACCAGAGGGGATCTGCCTTTTAAAGCTGCGGTCCCCAGACTGGAATGCGTTGCCTTTGTTTTTACGCTGTCTTGACTCTTCACTCTTTTAAGAAGACGTTTAAGACCCACTTGTTCTGACTGGTTTTAAACTAGTTTTATGCTATGATGTTACATTTATGCTGTTTTTATCTTTTTGTGTTTTATTGTTTTTATTGTGAAGTACTTAGTGGTTTTGATCCTGTGAAAGGTGCTATATAAATAAAGTTTACTTACTTGAAGTTGCTTGAGGTCCAAAGTTTCTATTGTAAGATATAACTTTGGGAGCGTGTCAATCTGCAGGTGTTGATCTTCTGTGTATTATTAGGTAATAACCAAATGGGCCCAATTATGGACAAGCTTTTGGAGATGCTGCTTTGGTTTTCAGCAGAACGTAGCACCTGCCCACATGGTCAAATGTCCAAATTCTGGTTTAACAACCACAGGATCACTGTGCCCTCATTAGCCAGCAAACTCTCCTAAACTTGGTATCCTTGGTATCCTCAAGGAATGGCTGAGCCACAGGCTGAACACCTTGCATGATGATACTGGTTGATGCCACAGCTCATGTATGTTTGTGTTATAGAGCCACAGTATGTGTCCTAAGAGTACTGACTGCGCGTACATAACATAAAACATGGCACACACACTTTTCGAGCAGCCTGGCGTTGGTGAAACGGAGATTTCCGAGCTTCAGAACTGTCGCGGCCTTGCGCCTGCGCGCTTCACCCCTGACCTCTCCAGCTCACCGCAACTGCCATCAAGCCGCATGCGCGTCCATGCGCCGGGGCTGCGCGTCACCGTCCCTGCGGAACCCAGGAGGCTGTTCTCGGATTCCGAAAGCTAGACTCCTACCCAGAAAATAATGAACAACAAATTTGATGCGTGAGTAAAGGTTTTGTTGAAACTCGTGCGCTGGAGCTGTCTATCGGTCGCTTTTCAGCCGTTGACCGAAGATTGGAAAGTTTCTCGGGGCTACGCTGTGTTAAATGAGAGGTGTGTCAGCTTCACGGCGTGGTGCTACATTTTCTGAATTTATTTTTTTAAAGTCGTCTCAGAGTGTGCTCTTCTCACACGGAAGCGTTTCCTGCGAAACAAAAACAGTAATGTAACGGTAGACGTTGGTTTATAGGAGGGATTTGGCTAGCGGTTAGCCGTAGCTTAGCATGCCGTAAAGCAGGTAGGCCCTCAGACCTCGGGGCGGCGGTTGTCGAGAAGCCGAAGACGGTGTGTGAACACGGGAAGCAAAGTAGACTCGCAGGTCCCCGATTGACAAGCGGGTGGACTAGCGCCACGTTTGACAGGAATAGATTTGCATTCAACGTCTAGAACTAATTCACAGGGAACATGGACTCACGTTTTCCCATTAAACATTATTCGTTGTAAGATTACATGGAGGACATAAGTTTATCGGACTCTGCTAACTAAAGTAATCTGCAGCGGATCTTCACGCCACGAGGTCACAGTTAACGTTTAGTTCCTATTCCATAAGCTAAACAAATATGGACCTAGTCCTCACTAAAGCGCCATAGATTTACACCTCCACTAATAGTTACGGCCTCCGTTATGACCGTAAACTGGATTATTGTGTAAAATACTACGTGGCAATGAAGCTCATTCCGATTCCTGACTCTAAAGGTTTATTTTATTAAAATCAGTTTGCCTTTGACGTCAATTAAGAGGCAACACCGGCCATGTTTTTTTTGCTTTCTCTGGTTCCGTCCAATCCAGGCTGAAAGACGATGACAGTGGAGATCACGAGCAGGATCAAGGCTCACCGAAAGACAGTGAAAAGGAAAAACCCGAAGAAGACGACAAGGAACAGAACATTATAAAGAGAAAAGTAAGTAGGCATAGCGTTTTTCTTGTCAGCTTTGCAGAAATGCAAGAAGTGGACGGGTCAGACTCTTTCTGGCCGAGGCCATTATGCCTTGGAAGTCGGAGTCAATGATTCCAGTTTTGTCTTTTTTTTTTCTAAGGATGCAGAAAAAGATTAGAATCTGGCAGAAAAGGAAGAAAGCAAGATTATCCCCAGTTGCATGCAAATGTATCTGGTTTTAATTGAACTAAAAACAGCTGTCGGTCAGTGTGTTAAAGGCGAGTTCTTAGTTTAGATGGATTTACTGAATATGGGGGTGGGGGAATTTCTCAGTAAATTACCTGCCAGTCAAGACTGATCTAGAAATGCCTGGTTTATCCTTGCCTCTCAGCCGTATAATTACAGTTACAGGTTAGACGTTTTTTTTTTTCTTGTGGTAGATGGTGGTTCCAGGGCCAGGAGAGCATCCCCTTCAGTACAACTACACGTTCTGGTACTCGAGGCGTACTCCGGGGAGGCCGGCCAGCACGCAGAGCTACGAGCAGAACATCAAACAGATCGGCAGCTTCGCTTCGGTCGGTTGCTACTCCGATGGCCACCGTTGGCCATCGTTTACCAGCCCAGCTTCACGCCGTCTCTACACGCTAGCTTTGTTGCCTCATTTCGTCTCTTATTAATGTAAAAATTCTTTGATACTCTCAAGGTGGAGCAGTTTTGGCGTTTTTATAGCCACATGATCCGGCCCGGTGATCTCACAGGTCATAGCGACTTCCACCTGTTTAAGGAAGGCATCAAGCCTATGTGGGAGGTAAGGATTATTTTCCTCAGATCCTAAGGTTTGTTCGATAATTTGATTTTTCTGCGTAGTCCACCTGGAACGTGAGTTTTAACCGCGCTTTGGAAACGTTTGCTCTTTTTAGGATGATGCCAATAAGATGGGGGGGAAGTGGATCATCCGCTTAAGGAAAGGCCTGGCGTCTCGATGCTGGGAGAACCTGATCCTGGCCATGCTGGGGGAGCAGTTCATGGTAGGGGAGGAGATCTGCGGGGCGGTCGTGTCCGTGCGCTTCCAGGTAAATCCAGTTGCACACAAACAAGCGCGCTGCGGTTGCACGTTTATCACCTCATCTCACCACTTTGTTTTGTTTTAATCAGGAGGACATTATATCCATCTGGAACAAAACGGCGAGCGACCAAGCAACGACGGCCCGCATCAGAGACACGTTGCGCCGCGTCCTCAACCTGCCGCCCAACACCATCATGGAGTACAAGACTCACACAGACAGCATTAAGTATGTATGTCTCCACGTTTTATTATTTATTTATTACTATTCTGTTTTCTTGTCATTGTCAATGTTTTTCCTGTTTAAAAATGTTGTCTTAGTCGGCAGCCACTTGAATTTAAATTCTCATAGCATTTCCCGCATAATTTCTTTAAATTGATATGACGTCCAGTGACTTGCATAATACACTGCTCGAAAATGAAAGGGACGCTTCTCAATCAGAGTATATCAGGTCAGTATTAGAGGAGGTTGTTAGTGAGTTTTAGCTGTTTTCGTGTTAATTAAATCAACAACCAGAGCACTAAAGGGGCAACAATCGGAGCGGGACCAACAACAGGAAGGGTTTTGCAGGTGGAGGCCACAGGCATGTTTTCCCTAATTTTTTTTTTTTTTTTGACAGCTTTTCGGTAGTTTTGCAATTGACCAGGCTCAGCGTCACTACTGGTAGCATGAGGCGATACCTGGACCGTACAGGTTGCACAGGCACTCCAACTGCACCAGGCTGGCACATCAGTCTGTACCACTGCCAGAAGGTTTCCTGCGTCTCTCAGCTCCGTCTCAAGAGCAGTGAGAGGATTTCAGGAGACAGGCAGGCGCTCTAAGGCTGCATCTGAAAAGGTCTAATCGGAAAAGACTCTTTAGCCAAAGGGGAAATGCGTCAGCAGTCGCCATGATCAGTGCTGTCCGAATAGAGCAGTCAGTAAGGAAGGAGGTAGGAAAAGTAGCCTGCATGCTTCCTCTCATGGCTCCTTTAGCATAAGAACCTCGCCAGGTCCCTTACCGGAGCTAAGGAGCTATAAGGAATCCCACAGTCCTTTGCGTGACGTATAAACACAGTCTGTCTGTATCAGTTTACACGCCTTCATATGTTTAGGTCTGTGTAATGCTATTAGAACTTAAAGCTATACATCCTTAAACAAAATCCAGATTAACCAGTCACCTTTAGCAGTCTCTTAATCACTTAAACGAATCCACCCTGAAGACCAGTAAACATAGCAGACAGGTCGGGGGTCAAGTTTAAAGCAGGGTTGGTTTAGAAAGCATTAAGCATCTCACACAGCAGCACTGTTCAGTCATTCATCAGAGACTATGGCCCAACTGCAAACCTGCCAAGACACGGGCGAACTTTATAGGCCAGGCAAGGAGAGCACTAACCCACAGATGCTGCCAGGAGGTCTACGGTAACTCTGGAGGAGCTGCAGAGATTTACGCCTCAGCTAGTGAAACCTGAGGTCTGGACAGCTGGAAAACCACTGTTCAAACCCATTAGAGGTTCCCTTATACGTTTGCCGCGAGCCTCGTAGAGAACCTGCCAAACTAAGACCGTGCTGTGATCAGAGGAGACCGAAACTCCTACTTTTTGCCTACATACTAATGTTGAAGATGGTTTTCTTCAGCAGAAACAGACCCGCTGGTCAGGGGGGAAAAACGTCAGTCTGATGTCAGAAGCTGGTAGACGTGTCCCAAAAGACTCGGCCTAAATACATGTGCACAGCACTTTTGAAAATTATAGTTAAAAATGTAAAACCCATGTGTCTTTTTCCTTCTACTTGAGTTATTCACTACTGTCACATAAATCCTAATAAACACATTGGGGTTCGCGGTTCTAACAAGACAGAAATACTTGTTGTCGCGTCATATCTGAGAAATCATTCTACGTTTTGGACCATAAATGTCCTGTTTCTAGGTCGTCTAGTTTTAAGTAGAGTATTTTTTCGAATAAAAACCTTTGGTAGCGAGATCAGCCCATATTATAAAACTATCGTTTAAAACAACAGCCATGTGTAGATGAAGACATCAGCAGCATGTGGGAGGAAACTCTTTGTTGGCATGTTGTGAATTAAGTCCAGTGTTGTGAACCCACTTAACCTGCTTGGCAACAGTATTTGTTTTCTGCTCCTCTTGTCTGTATTATTAGAACAAGTTCCTCTTTTCATTACAATAGTGATGCCAGTGGATTCTTATGAACCTGCTTCTTGATCTCACCTGCTAGGTGGTGACCACCATCAGGCCTGTCTCTCTAAATTCGTTTGTGGCATAACAAAATCAAAACCTCTTAATCATGTGGTGTTGTTTTTTTTTTCACCCCCGAACTGAATTTTAGTCAAATTCAGCTAGAATACCCGAGCAGACTGTAGTTTCTCCACAGTACTCTTTAGCGCTGTGCATAAAAATCGATACAAAGATTAACATCGATGTTTTTAAGAACCATTTAATATCGATATTCTGGCTTTCAATATCGATATACCTCCCATCCCAAGGGGGCGTTATGGCAGCGCGCCGTTACTGTTCACAGAAAGGAAGTGCAAGTGAGACGAATTTGCAGAACGGCCGACAGGATTTCAGAAGCGCCTTCGTCCCTAAAAGCAGACGTTTGGGCACATTTTTTAACGCCCCATTACTCAGGGGGTGGACCTGTTTCATGTTATCTAAGCCATAACAAGGCCTTTGTTGGGCAATAATATAAAGCTTGGAACTCCACACTACTCCAGACATTTGAATTGAGAAAGCTTTCTGCATAGGGAAGCGAAACGTCTTCAAACTTTGGGAAAAAAGTCCAGTTGTTTTGTTTTTTGACTTTTTTTGGAATGGCACCTTTTTGGTTTCAGTGATACGTTAAATGCATCAGAATCAGAAATACTTTAATAATCCCAGAGGGAAATTATTTAATTTATTTATATTATTTCATTATTTATGCATTGAACCAAGTGAACTTTATTTTCCTGTTAATATGCAGTGTTCAATAAATTGAACATAAATATAACATTTGGCTGGTTTTAGTTGTTTGAATGACTTTGAGCATTAATTTGAAAGTAATATTGATATTGGAGTCAAGGCTGTATCATTTAAACATTCTAATAATATGTTGAGGTCTGTGGTTTTGATAAGTCAGCTGGCTGCACTGATCCAGTTGTGCTGCCCCCAGAGTTACCTTAACATTAAAATCACACATTTTATTATAGCATTCTAAATATGTTTAATGTGCATTTTTTTCTTCTTGCTGTTTAAGTCTCCTTTAAAAAAAAAAAAAGCTAGTTATCTAAACGTTTGTATTTTACTTTGAATGATGATGCACTGGATGCTCCTCTCTTCTCAGAGCCTGGGAAGACTTCCATGGTCTGGTGAATGCTAGCGGCGGACGTTAGCCCCTCACACGGAGATGCTCTGTGAAGAGTAAGAGCCGCTCCTGTCGTAGTCAACCAGAGCTACACAGATCTTCCCCCACGCGCTTTAATCCCCCCCACCCCCGCTGGGTCTGTCTGTGCCGTGCAGGTTTGTGTGTATATGTGGCGTGTTGAGGGGTGGACGAGTCCGGGGCTGGATACCTCTGCGTGGATCGGCGCCGTGCAACATGAGGACCGAGGAAGTATCCGCAGGATCAGAGGGCCTGAAGACCATTCCCTATTTTTGTCCAATTTGATGTTTAAGTGGAAAGACATGTCGGCGACGGGTAAAGCGAACCGAAGAGAGAGAAGCGACCGGTCAGCCGGAGGAAAAAACAAAGCCTTCATTATTCTTGTGGGCAAGTTTTAACGCGTTAACCTGCCAACAGAGGGGTGCTGTGTGACTGTGTTGGGTATGTCTTATCTGGCTGTTTGCTGTTGACAAAGTGTACTTGACAAAATACAACAAACCCTGTTTTATATAAAATATAAACGAATGTCGTTTATTGTTAAACGGATTTCACCCGAGCTGTTGACACCAGCCTGTGCTGTGAGCAGTTTTAGTAGGGCACCAGGTGGACAACGTTTCATTACAGCGATGCCGTTGAAATGCCATTCCTCAGTCATTCTGAACACGATTACATGCTCGTTTCTGTGCACAATGTGTTTGTATATACACTATGGGTCTGCATCATTTTGCTATCCGTGACGTGGCTGTTTACTCTAAACAGAGGCGGACCGTCCTTTGCCGAGCAGGAGGTTGTATGAGAGCGGTCTTTAAAGTTCACTACCAGCTGCTTTAGTCACAGGGGCCGGCCTCAGGCTCAGGGCTGTACCGGGCGTCTCCCAGACCAGTCCACGGTCAATAAGGTCTTCAGATGGTTCATAGAAAGGACTTTGCTTAAAAGTCGACAGTAAAAGTTTAAAAGCGCCCTGAAACCGACATTCATCACCGTTTACAGTTCAACAAAATTCATGAAGCTTTGGCCAGGATCAGGGTTTTTGTTTAATTTCACACTGTGCACAGTTTTTTTTTTTTTTTTTTACATCTAAAGTTTGTGAGGAAGTCTTAATTTTTGCCCAAACCGTTGGTGCAAATGATGGAATGGAAACACTGCTGGGGATGTGCACCTGATGGATTCTAGCAATAAAAGTTAAACATGCATCTGCTGCTAAAGCTGGCTCAGATTCTCTCATTAATGAAAAGAAGCCACAGAGCTGAAGGATCCAAGCCACTGCTGCAGTTTTATTTCTTGCCTTTTTCCATCGGTGACGTGCCAAGATAGCTTTTGACTCGTATGTATGCAAGCTCTTTTTTTTTTTTTTTTCCTTCTTCTGGACTCTTGTTTGGTTTTCAGCTCATCTCAAAGAACACGTGATTCTGAAAAGACAGCAGCAGGTTAGATAACGACAACCTGAAGGTGATGTTTATTAGCAAGGCTCCATTAGACAGGCTGGTGTTTAGTATCTGATGCTTTAGCCTTGAGTGCAAATATTAAGGTATTTGCACAGATTTTAAACAAAAATGTATATGACCTAAATGCTTTCATTTAAAACATAAAAACTGTTATTCCTGCAAAAATACATTGTAGAAATATCATTTATTTTGATACATAGACTTGAGCAAAAACCTGTAATAAAGTGCTCATTGTGCAGAATAATGTGCTTTTTGCTGTACTGCTTTTTAAAGAGTAACACAAGTAGAACAAGCTGGTATTAGCCTGCAGTTTGCTGCTTAATGGAAACATCCCTCATTGCTATCCAAGTTTACCTCTGAAACAGGGTTTTGGGATCAGAGGGGTGGGTGGCGCGCCTGGTTTCCACTAGCCTGGCGTATCAGTCTGGTAAGGAGCTAGTAGAGCCAGATTTCAAAGGCGGGACCTGATAACCAGCGTCATCAGGTTAGAACCAATGGGATAACTACAGATGTGACGCAAAAAAACTCCAAGCGACAAGCTGTTTTTTTTTCAATTTGCAGTCCGTGAAACATGTCATCCCATCAAGCAAACTCTCCTGTGAATGATTCTTTTTTTTTTTGCCACTTTTGTCTAAAAAAAAAAAAATCAGAGGACACATGCTGTACTCGCACGCACTTTCTTAATCTTCCAAGGCACCAACCAACAAAAATTTCTATTCGTTTCGTGACTGTTATGGTAGCAGAAAAGCGCTGTTGCATTATGGGTAATTCTGCTGCTGCGAGGGACGCATCGTAAAGTCCCACCTCCCGCGCTGTGAATGTAGCCTTACCAGACTGACTTATGCTCTGTATAATTCAGTCTGGCTGACCGGGTTAGGTTTCCACACCATGATTGTCTGTTTTTCCCAACTGGAAATATTGCCAAACCGCCTGATTTATCCTTCTTGTAAGTGGGGCGGAGTGGAGAAGCCCTCTTTCAGCCAGCTGACCAGCATTGTGCAGCAACAGGTGGGTGAGGGGGAGGACTTCCTTACTCTATGCTCCACGCACCTGGAGAGAATTCTGGCAGCTTGTGAAAAAGACTTGACTGCAGGGATGTCGGGGCAAAAAGAAAAATCAACAATTTTAAAACTTTACTTTTCCAAACCTTGGTAAAAAGTTACAACGGTAACCAACCCATGCCTACATTGCATCAGATCTACCAGCTTGAGTTTCATTCAAATGGAGCATGGCCAAAGGAAGACCAGAAAGCTGCCGTGAGTCAGCATCACTTTCTCAGGGATTTGTAGAGCCTACATTATCCTTTGGTGGTTGATGAGATGCTGTGGATAAACTACGGATGTTGCTCGCTTATAAAAAGCATGAGAGAAGATGTACGGCTTTAATCTTTATGCATCAACCAGCTTCAACCACAGCAGCTCCATACTTGCCAGTAAGAAAGTAGCTGCCAGGAGCAGGAGTTTAGTCTGTGGATCCAAACTCTGTAACACTGCAGAAAAAGCACAAACCCACCAAAGTTAGGGGACTGATATCGATTCGGTGTAAGTTCAAGGTCTTATCTCAGAAGAATGTCATTTACCAAACGAGAGAAACGACAGAAAAACGCTTAATGCCATTTCAGATTTATATGTGAAAAAAGGTCTGAAAACATTTTACAGTCAGTATTATGCACTACCTAGTTAAACCAGTATAAACACTTTTGCAACGCATGGCAGATTGTGTCAGCAAAATGTTGCATCCCTCTGGAACAGAACAAAAAAGGACCTCTCACTGTATCATATCTAACAATAAGATGTAGACAGTAAGACATGACTGAGCTGCAGGAGCAGGGATGGTCATATGTGACAGAAAAGGTTTTGCTTAACTCAAAGGACTTATAGTTGATTTTTCTATTAAAGTTCCTGTCAGTACAGCAGAAGGAAAATAAACGTGTTGCACTAAAATTCAAAAGAATGAACCACATCACAGGAAAAAAAAAAAAGAAGAAAATATGGTTTATCGAAGTAGAACTCACCCTCGAGCCCAAAATATTCATGATCCATGTTACGCTCATAGCCGAAGCCGGGCCATTTCTTCCATATTGTACCTATTTGCTCTCCAATGTTGGAAACAATCTGTCAATTTTAAAATCATTATCAAAAGAGCACTGCACAGGTGTGAAGATTTGGAGTCACTTGCAAAATTATTCAATTCAACTTTATTTATATAGTGCCAATTCACAACACGTCGTCTCAAGGCACTTTACAAAGTCAAATTCAATCAAATCCTACAGACAGATTGGTCAAAAAGTTTCCTATCTAAGGAAATCCAGCAGATTTCATCAAGTCTTTCACTCCTCCTGAAAGAGCGTAGAGCCACAGCGGGCATTCATCTGCATTGTTGATGGCTTTTACAGCAATCCCTCATACTGAGCATGCATGAAGCGACAGTGGAGAGGAAAACTCTCCTTTAACAGGAAGGAAAAACCTCCAGCAGAACCAGGCTCAGTGTGAACGGTCATCTGGCTCAACCGACTGGGGGTTAGAGAAGACAGAGAAGAGACATTGATCCAGGAATCCATTCTATGTTGTAGGGTAACATAGCTGTGACACCCTCGATGGTGTCACAGCTGACTGAACACCAGACCACAATTACCTACTATGAAACGAAAAAAGACAGAACAAAAAGTTAAAAGTTGAAATAACAACAATGAAAATTGGAGAACAGTAGGAGAACTCAGTAGAGTGAGAAAAATAGGCCCTGATGTCCTCCAGTAGCCTAAACCTATAGCAGCATAACTATAGAGCAGGGGTCACTAATTAAAAATCAGCGGGGTCCGAATAAAGAAAATCAACAACCAGTAAAGGTCCGGACACATTTTTTATTACAATCCGTTACTTTAAACAGCATTTAACACTGAAATAAAATGTTTATGCATCCACCTTATACATTGACTTTTTAAACCACCAGCAGACCTGCAGTCTGAGAGCGAAGTGCTCTGTTAGGAACATATGGGGTAATCAGAGCTCTGATATATGATGGAGCTTTATTATTAAGGGTTTTATACATGAGAAGGAGAATTTAAAATTATATTCTTGATTTAACACGAGGCCAGTGAAGGGAAGCTAAAATTGGAGAAATATGATCCCTCTTGTTGATTTTCATCAGAACTCTCGCTGCAGCATTTTGGATCAGCTGAAGACTTTGAACCCCTTGAACCTCTCAGTTATAGAACCACAACATACAATGTATTTTATTGTGATTTGTATGCAGTAAAGTTGTGCATAATTGTGAAATGGAAGGACATTTAACAGATAAAAATTTAAAAAATGGGGGTGTGCATTTGCACTCAGTTCCCATCCATCCATCAGCTTTACTCGCTTATCTGTGCAGGGTCAGGGGTGGGGTCAGGGGACTGGGGCTAGTGCCTATCTCCAGCGAAGGGTACACCGTGGACAGGTCGCCAGTCCATCACAGGGTAACATAGAGACACAGGACAGACAGCCATGCACACCCTCACACCTAAGGGCAATGTAGATGGGCCAGGACATTCCTGCTGCAAGGCAGCAGTGCTACCAATTGCACCCCTCTGCAGGCCACATACACTTCCCTTTACTCTTAAAAAGCCATAACTGCAGTTTGGTTACACGCTATGTGGAGGAATAGGATGCTTTGGGGTGAGACCAAAACTTTTTGAGCCTAGATTTAAACCTACATTTAAAAAAGTGAAAGAAAACCAACACTGCCCATCACCCTGAGCACACCATCCCCACAGTGAAACATGCTGGTGGAAGCATGATGATGAGGGGATGCTTCTTTAATAGAGATAGGGAAGCTGGTCAGAGCTGATGAATGGAGATAGATACAGGGCAATCCTAGATGAAAACATAAAGGATGTTGCCAGAGATTTGAGACAGCAGCAGAGATGTTCAAGTAATGTGACAAAATGTGAATAAGTTCAACAGGTATGAATACCTTTGCAAGGTTTTGCATATAAATAAGATTACCTGGAATTTTTGGTTGTACAAGCAGCGGCACGGGCAGCTAGGACCCTGGATTTGGATTGTGGAGCCTCCTTCTGGGTCGCATATCTCCAGCAGAGGGGTAAACATGCTCCACCTGACCACACAATCAACCAGCACAATCAGCCAACACGCAGCAATAAGCAACCTGGCAGAAACAGCGTCCAGAACTTCACACGCTCTGATGCTCGGGTGACCACATTTTCAGCTGTCGTGACTCTGCTCTGCAGCACCAAAACCAGGGTCTGCTCAGCATCAGAAGGGCTCAAATTGGAGCACAATTCATTCTCACATGACCGAGAGAATATTTATATCAAGTCAATCTGTGGTCACTCGAACCTCTGCCAGGTCAGTCCTAATTAGACACAACGTCGAATATTGTGGCTGCATATAAAGGCTCTCCAGCTAGCCATGGAGTCAGATTTAGACCCTATGGATAAATGAAGTATTTTGACTCTTCCCATCACTGAGAGCCAGAAACATCTCTGTCGGTGTATTTCCATGCAGGCAGCTGCTTTGTGCATGAGCTCTTCCAGGTTTAGACAGCAGCTGGGTTGTGTGGAACATTAAAGACTCTTATTGCTATTTACAGAAAGGCCTGGGAATCTAAAGTGGCTCAGTCTGGTCAGAGGATGGAAAAAGTAAGATAAGCTATTCAGTCAGACAGTCTGAGAAAGTGTAAGGCATCCTCTATATTTGACTAATCCAATAAGGTTCTAAAGTTCTATGTCACAATATTTAGATTTGCAAAAGTTTTTTTCAAATCAAAAAGTAATTCCATCAGTTCTGTCAACTTATGAAAACTTAGCAAAACAGACAGAACTCTTAAAACAGAATAAACAAAGCTCAGGTTCCTATGAAGATCTACAGAACAATGCTGACCTCTGACATACAGTGCCGATGAGATGCTTTTGAGGTGAATATGCCCTCATCTCCATCAGGCAGCAGCCAAAGCAGCAGGTGTCCGCCCTGAGGGGCCTTTCAAAGTAAAAGACCTGCATTCCCTGATAGTCAAAACCCTGGAAGGAGCAGGCCCGAGCTGGACCACGACACTGGAGACACACGCAAGAGCTCTCTGGCAGAAATGGGAGAACAGTGAATAAGGAAAATGCACTACAGCACATTATTTCTGACTCTACGGTCAATTTGGTCATAGCTGAAACAAACGAGTACCCTCTACAGCCACAAACATCTGGGACTTGCTACTTCCTGTGGTGATGCTGTAAATCCTTCTGGAGGCACACCGTGGACCTGCAATGAAAGGGCAAGAGTCCCGCTTCAACACAGCGAAATGCACAAATAGACAAAAGGAAATTCGCGGTACAAGGAAAAGGTACGGCTTCTCTCGGTTATAGGGTTTCACTTGTCAGGAAGTAATAAAAAATGGCCTGCTCTCAACCTGGTTTTAAACATTGTTAAGCTTTAATGTACAAAAACACAGTACAGACTCCACACTATCACTGCTTCATTAGCAAGAACAAAGCTAATCTGGAAAGGCTGTATGTGAAAATCTAAATCTACTCCATGATCATCTCCATGACTAAATCGCTTCTAGAAGCGCCATTAGAGCTGATGTGTAGTATTTATCTTTAAGTCTTTTACATTACTCGGACGATTTTGGTCCAGTCTTCTTTCCAGAATTGCTAGGATGATAAAACCACAATGCTGATGTCAGCAGTGTGTGAGCTGACTGACTTGCCCCAAACGTGGTACTTTATGGCCAGATATAAGCTGTGGTTCATTCAGATGCATCTTTGCGAACCTAAATATTGCTGCCACAGTCATATTTTAGAGAGAAGTGTTGTTTTCCTCTCAACTAGTTTAGTCCCTTTTTTCTAATTGCACTATCACTTTAACATATTTCAAGCTGACAGGATCTAAGATATAGTCGTCGTTTTTTTTGCTGTTTCTTTGTGCCATGTTGATTTGACTTTGAGGTGTTGTGAGATATACACATTACTGGGAGGATTGGTAAAAGCCTTAAATATTTTCCACTCGTAAATAATGATTCTAACTGTGGAATTATGAAGTTTAAATAGTTTCTGATCAAACTTCTAAACCTTCACACAGGCAGGAGCAATAGCTAAACCAAGGTTATTGACGATCTCTTTCCATTATATTTGCACACACCCCTACGCTCCAGACCAGCGACCTGCTATAACGGCTGCTTGTCAGGTGGTGATCACATGATGATCAGTGAGTGATGTGAACTTGATAGGCGACCCCTGGCTGATATTTTCCCATATTAGGAAAGTTTGACACGATATTGCCAAAAGTATTGGATCACCCATCAAAAATCATTGCATTCAGTTCTTTAAACCACTTCCATGGCCATAAACTGCAGCCCCTCAGCATGTACGGGCCTCAATCAATTTCAGCATGGTACCGTAATAGGATACAACCTCTGCAATGAATCCAGTTGTTGATTTTTCTTGCTACTGACTATACTGAGAAGAAAGGTTGGTGCAGAGAGGATCACGGTGTAGGGCTGCTTTTTCAGGGGATGGGATTTCCTATTGGGTTAAGATCCTGATCTCAACTCAATAGAAAACCTTTGGGATGAATTAGAGCCAGGCCTTCTTGCCCAGCATTAGCATCTGACCTCCCATAAAACAGACCCTGTCAATCACATGATCCATGGCCTTCCCAAAGAATAGTCAAAAGTTTCCATTAACAGACACCTAACCCTACCAGCTGTTGTAGCTGCAAGGCGTGAAGCAACATCATATTAAACCCACAGATTAAGCAGAGGATCTGACTCAAGTTTGGATGTGTGTGAATGCAGACAAGTAAAATCCATTTGGCATACACTATATGAAGGTAGCGGGGGTGTACTTAGTTAACAATGGCACTGTGAACTCTGTTGTGTAATTTGACATGACTGTGGTTGCATTAAATAATTTTGGAACCTAGTAAAGTGTTTTTCTTTTTACCATGACCATATTTACCCGTACTCACCCTGCAGCTCAGGTCTTGCAGTGACATGTATCTGCCTTACTGTCTCTAACACTGACAAAAACTGCAATCCGGCGTCCTCTTTAAGGTTCTGCTTCACAGCCTCGAGCATCAGTTGCGCTGGTGGCTGTACGCACATGTTCTGCGTCTCCCTGCGAGCATTGAGATCTGAATCGTGTCCATTAGATTCCCTGTCAGGAAGCCCTTGGCGCGATTTGGCTCCCGCTGGGTGAGTCTGGCACTCACACGAAGGCCCACAACGGTTCTTGAAAGCTCTGAAGACCCCCTGGATGTGCTTCTCTCGCTCAAGTGGACCAAATGGAAGAGGCTGACTGGTCACGGCCGACATGATGTACACCTGAAAATTTCATACATAGCCAGAGTTTTTATTTTAATACACAAGCTCAGTCACATAAGCTGGAGGGTCCGATTTTCAAGTCTTGGCATCCATTTTTAATTGCGTTTAAGTTTGGACTTTGACTGTGCCAATCTAATACAGGACTTCACTTTAATACAAACCATTCCAGTTTAGCCCTGGCTATATTTGATGTCGCTAACTTGCTGAAAAATGAACTTTCCCCCCAGTGTCAAGTTTTTTTGCAGCCTCTACAAGGTTTTCTTCTTGGACTGCTCTGTATTTAGCTCCATCCATTCTTTTCATCAACTCTTACCAGCTTCCTTGGCTCTGCAGAAGAATAGCATTCCCACAGCATCATGCTGCCACCACCGTGCTTGACAGTGGAGATGATGGGTTCAGGGTTATGTGCAGAGTTAGTTTTCTGCACTACACAAACACTGAAATCTGTTGTTCCAAAGGGACACTATGTGAGCATGACCACTCCTTTTCCAAGGTAACGTTAAAGACCTACTCCCCAAACATTAGACTTTTTAAAATCATAATCCGCTTTTGTAAAAATCCAAAGACAAAAAAATATTTGTTAGAAAAGGCCTTACCTTATTGAATATTGATAAATGTTGTGGAAGACTTCTTGAAAACAGTTTCCCCTCTGACTCAGTGGTCCTCCCTACAGAGTCAACTCTGCTCCCTGGTAGCCACAGAAAAAAGCCTGGGGCTGTTTTTTGTATTCACATTCACAGCTTTTCTGTTTTACAATTCAGCTCCTAGGGATACCAAACTAATGCCCTGCTTAACAGTGCACCACACATGTAATATGACCCTAAACAAAGTCAAAAGGTTAAACGTTATAATCTTCCTCTGATCCCATATTTCTGACTAGAACAGCAATAAACAAAATCATGTCATGCCTCCTTACCAGTAGTGGTCAACCTCCATGTGTCTGGTCAGCTAACAACGAGATGGAAGCAACCAGGCCAACTTTAATGGTCAGGAGGAGTTCAGCGTCAACCAACACCTGTGTGTAACTATTCATGTGGCAATGCCTTGGTGTGTGTGTATGTGTGTGTCTCTGGATGTCTTGAGCCAACTAAGTGAACCCCCTCCTCTACTTACGTTTCCATCTCAACCAGCCGGCTCTCTGCCTTTTGTTGCGCTAGAAAGGCACCACTCAGCCATGTAATTGAAATCCTGGTTCTAGAGGTGGGTGGCTGGTACGGTGAGATTGTGTTTCAGGGGGAAGGGAGGAGATGTTTCTGCTCTCTTATGCTCAAAGATGATGTTAGAGATTTGTCATGATCCTGGGTGTTTTGGGGTTTCCTTAACGTCTCTGTTTTCCTCCCTGTGTTTCCCTCTTCTCAGATCCTGCTCATTAGTCTCCTGCCCTCAGTTCCCTGTCTTGATTGATCTAAGCTATTCCTCATTTTCCACCTGATTGCTTATGCTTATGTCTTCTCTATTCGACTCCCATGCCTGAACTCTGTTACATGTGCCTTACTGTAAAGTTTTGCCTTTATTATCATCAAATCTTTGTTTTCATTGTACGGCTTCCAAGTTCCTGTCTGCACTTTGGTCGTGTTAAAGCCTCACAAAACATAACAAGATTGATACTTGATACATTATACTTATGAGAATAAGGATCTAAAAAAAACACAAAGCAACAGCATTTGCATAGCCAGGTAGTTCTACTGATAAAAAATTGGTATTTGTTGCATTTAAAATATATGCTGAAGCTAAAGATGCTCTTTCCGCTAGCCAATGTGATTAACTTGCAGCAAATTTTGAGACATACAGTAAAACTGAAAAAATTTTGGTTCTTTACAGAAGTCTTCTAAAAAATTTGTTTTTTTGTCAAAATTTAAAGTCTCAGATAAACAAATTTTCTTTTTAAATCTGAGGACATGCTGGGTGAATACCAAATGCTGAATTCAGCAGACTTTATGGATCTATCAACATGACAAGTTGTTCATGTCCTGAAGTGCAAAGTGGTCACAGACAATCATCATTTACTGGTATTGTGTTCTTTTTCTGAAATGCTGTTATTCTCCTAAAAGTTACACTTTTGCCTTGTGAGTCCCAAAACCTGTCTTAAAATTCTTGGGGACCATCAACAAGTTTTTTTTCTTTTTGTCAAATATTAGACGGGCCTTTTTATTCTGTGTTGTCAGCAGGGATTCTCACCTTTGATCTCTCCCATAGAGGCAATCTTTGCTTGGTCTCTTTCTTGTTCTTCATGAACACTTCCGCTTGATGCAAGGGAGGACTGCAATGCTTTAGATGTTGTTTTTGGTTCTTCTGTGACCTCATGGATGAGTCGAGAATCTGCTCTAAGAGTAATTCTGGGAGGCCAGCCACTCATGGCAAGGTTCTCTACTGTTGTGTGTTTTATTCATGGTGGATAATGGTTCTCACTGTGGAAAAAATGTCTTATGATATTTAATCTTTGTTCTCAATAAACTTCACTTTAGTACATGTGAATTTCTACTTTGGGAGAATAAAAGATATTAATTTTCTATTCTATTCTTGTATGGCTACTATTTCTGTACCACACTAAGATGCTATTTTACAAATGGGGGTGTGGTGTGTGTCCTAACCGGTGGCTTGGATGGATAGTCTTGCTGCTGGTGAAATTTCATCTCATTGGTGGAAGGTAACCTGATAGGTGGACGGGCTCTTTTTCCTCATGGAGGGTCTCAAACATAAGATGATGTAAAATAAAAATAAAAAACTCACAATGTCAAAACATTGTCCAGTGGCTTTATTTATAAATGCATTCCTTTGGATACAATGAAAGTTGACTTTCAGACTGAACCGTTGAGAGCAAAATCTGAATCTTTGAAGGACTCTCCACTCCTGTGAAAATACTAAACAAATGATAAACAGTCATCTCTCAATTCTTTGTGCCAGAGATGTCTGTGATGTACCTGCAACAAACGCCATCAGAATTCCATGTTTGGTGATCAGATTAAATTAAAGACTTGTTCCTGGTTCAGCCCAGGAGGTTTGCTCCCGTTCTGCCCTCACAGTTACATCACTGGGATTTCTTTAATAGGGCGGGAGATACTCCTTTGGATCCCCATCAAACGGTGTTGAGGGAGGCTGGTTGAAGTGGCCCATCAGGAAAATGCCAGTTGTGCCGACGAAAAACACTGATGCCATGACAATGAAGCAGACCCTGTCGATCACACGAGCCACCAGGAACCATTCTTCATTTTCCTAGGATGAAGAAAATGTTAAATGTTAATTTCTTCCCCCTACTAACAGCACAAGCATGATGAAATCAAACAACATCCCCCCCCTTGACAGAGTCTGGAAATGCAGCTATCTGACTCTTTGTGAGCATCAAAGTTGGGCACCGCTTTGTAAGAGCTTACACTCTGGAAGTTGTTCTGTTGTCTTGCAGTCTCTGCTATGTGTTTGCAAGAGGCCACGCATTGCCTCAGCTCCGGTGAGGCCTGCGCCAGGCTGACACTAAGCTGTTCAGCGGTGCCTCCTTTCACTCCACCGTCTGTGCAAAAGACAAATCACAGTCACATTACAGTCACACTTGTGATCAGAAGCTTTTATTGACGCTCTGTGGGCATACGTGTCATATTAAGGGCTTTTATTGATTTTATTTGACTCATTCCTTTTACGGATTATACAACATACAATCAGAGTGAGTTTCAACATCAGGTGCACAATTTATTGTGCATTTCTCTAACCCACACAGGGTACAAATTTGAACGTCCAGGCTCTAATATAGGCACACATATTGTTAAGAATTGACCACATCCCATTGTGGTTCATCCAGATTCTTTTCCTGAAAGATGTGGTGTTTCTATTTTAGACTTCTATAGTAATAAAAAGACTCTTGAAACAGAAACTAAATTTTAACATATTTAATCTAAAAGGCAGAGGGATGTTTACAGCTTCAGTACTGGACTCTCCTACTAAAACAATGCGAGACGGGCAGATTTCCAGACGCCAGAGCGTGTCCAACTCTAGATAGATAACTGTCCGTTTGTTTATGCATGCCACACGTCCTTGGGTTGTTTCTCTGGTAACTGTCTTTCGCAGCAACAGCCTCTGTTATCCCATAATCTGTAACAGTATACCATCACTAACTTTTTTTATTTGCACCTGAACCACACACGTTTTGCAGCCCTTAACAAACTTTGGCATAATTCTGGTTTTAGATCTGATTATTATTCTTGTATAGAGTATAGTTGTTTGGTTTCCTTGGTTGAACCTTCTATTTAAGCAAAGCTTACAAATTTTGAAAAGTGTTAAGGTCAGGGCTCTAGGACAGTGATTTCACATACCAAGTCGTGTTCAGGTTTCAACCACTGAGCTATTGGTTTGAGGTAATACACTGAACCAGTATCAGTTGTAGTGAAATAGACCTTTAGCATGATGCTGCCACCATGCTTGACAGCTGGTTCAGTGTTCTTAGGTTTGAAAACTTCACCTTTTTACCTTCAAATCTTCTTCTTGTCAATGTGACCAGTTAGTTAAAAAATTTTTTTTGCACATTTTACTAGTAAAGTGAG
Source organism: Fundulus diaphanus (assembly GCA_037039145.1). Taxonomy (NCBI): domain Eukaryota; kingdom Metazoa; phylum Chordata; class Actinopteri; order Cyprinodontiformes; family Fundulidae; genus Fundulus; species Fundulus diaphanus. The sequence goes on along the minus strand of CM073133.1, from coordinate 33,973,156 downwards.
GATTTTGATGTAAAGTGAGGACCTTTTTGGTCCTTGCTTATTGTTTGGGCTAGAGCTCCGGTTTAGGTTTAAGGTGGCGATTAGATTTAGGTTAAGGTTAGGGATGTTGTGGTAAAGGTTAAGTTTAGGGTTAGGCCACAGAAAGGATTGAAAATGAATTGAAGTCAATGGAAGGCAAAGCAAGGTCCTCACTTTGTATTTAAAGAAGGATGAGGTGCAAAATTGTTGGGATGGCGAGAGCAACCTGAGCCCCTTGAAGGCTGCAACAGTTTCAGGACGGTGTGCAGGTGTGTATGTCAAAAGTGAAAGTTAGTGTAGCAGTCGTGGTGTTGGAGACTCCTCTACTTGCTGACAGTATAGTATTATCGGTTTTATTGCATGCTTACTCCAAGGCTGTGGGCTGGTCTGCTAGCTGATGGAGCGTGAGGTGTGACCCTGCTCCAGCTCCTTTCAGCGGGGAAAATCTACGAAAGCGCCCCACTGCTCCCCCCAGGTGCACCGAGTCTGATTACAAAAAGACAGGTAACAGGGAAAAGCAGACATCCTCTGCCTTGTACCACATGAGGTGGATGGATGGACACTTTAGAGACAAAACTTAACAGCTTCCAGGATGAAATGAGAGAAAGCCTCGATAAATCCAATGATATAGGGCGTCTGGGAATAGAAACCTGAAGTGTCCTTTTTCTTATCTTTTCCTTCAGGTGTGGTTCATGGTTTTGAAAATAATTATATCGGTTTGACCCACTCTGTTCGTAGTGGTCCTTAATATTCAGTTTTTCTGGAGTTCCTCAGAGAAAACTTTCTCATTTCTCCTCCCCCATTGGCCAATCACTGAAAAGAGGCGTGTTTACTCAAAACTCCTCTCGAGTCAGCGCGGTTTGGCCTTACTCCTCAGCAGAGAAGCAGAAACCTCGGCTGACATAGACAAAAAAAAAAGAATAAAACTGCTCCTGAAACACTCGTAAGTGAGAGGAGCCCTGCAGTGTCCTGCCAATATGAGCCAGTGGAAATGGGCTTTAATTAAAACTGAGGTTCTGGATAGGGCCAAGCAAAGTGTTGGGGAGCTCTGTAAGGTCCCAGCCTGTCCCAACCACGCCTACACCACTACAGAGCAGAGATCCCTGGCAATGCCAAAGAGAAGCCCGGCTTCTTCTCCTCTTCTTAGTAAACCGTGTATAAACCAGTGATCACCCCCTAAGAGACTTTCATGAAAACTGTATATCTGAGTGGAGCACAGTTGTTCTGCTGAGTGCTTGTCTGCAAGATCAAAGCGGCTCCTGTACAGGTACATGGAGAAATATGTCACGCCTTTTGGGAGAAAGTTGGGATATTCCCTGAGATTTTGGTAAAGTGGTGATGATCTCAATGATTTATATATTTTCACAACTGGTGGAACTGATGAAGCTGGAATCTGTGTTCCCCCAACTTTTATGAGTTGTCACCTTTATCCTTCACAAGCTCCTTACGCTTTGTGCCGTGTTTTTAAACATTCTTTTTTTAAATGCAGTGAAAACAAACTTCCAGCTGCGGTCTAGGGATGGATGATAATTCAATACCAATATATTGATTGATAGACGTGTAGTTCGATAGAAAAAAAAGGTAAATAAAAAGTTCAATAGAAGAGTTTTGATTTCTTTTGCATTCTAGCCTCTCATGTAGGTTAATATAACAGTCAATACATCCTCCCAACCAATCAAACGCAGACCCAGGAATGCTCCGTCACCAAGCTCCGCCCCCTTCAAAGGGTTCAGAGATCATGCGTTTTTCTTTGTCTTCTTTAAAAACTTGCAAAAACTTGCAGTGGTAAATAGTTGGTTGAATAAAGGGTTGAGTTTGAATTCAGTGTTTGTGTGATCTGTATCTAAAAAATAGGTAATTAGCCAACAGCATAAAATGGCCAGGGCTGCACTTAAAATATATGTTTTGAAGTTTCTGATAATTATCGATATCGATTAATATGATTTCTATTTTATTATGATTTTTTCTATATCATCCAGCCTTATTGTGGTCAATTAAGGTAACCAAAGAGAGGTTTGTAGTGTATGGCTTTGTCACATGAACACGACCTACTAAATGACTGAAGAATGTGTACATGGACATTTGTATGTATAATTTTGACCCTGGATTAGAGAAAATCCATAATACATTCAAACCTGCGTTCTCAAATCTTATTTTTTTAAATTGACATTGTATACTAGGTGATTATTCCAAAATAGAGAAAGAATGGTTCAAATAAATCATAAAAAGCCCAACATTATTATAACGTTTCTCTCCATCATGAGTAAAACATTTTTTTAGGGTATCTAAACTGCAATACTTACGAAGCGTTTCTAACACTGACTTCATCAATCCGTTCCTCTCTTTGAGTTTTTCAAACATCAGCTCAGATCGGGCCACTTCCACTAAATATTCCTCCGCTTTAGTGATGAGAGAAATGGAGCTGCAGCGGCGGTAGTGGAGTCGATCTCTGCAAAGAGGTTTTCCGTCAGGAGTTTCAGATGTTTTCTCATCGTCTGGTGTCCAGGGTTTCATCCTCATCCTGAGCAGCTGAGGCAGCACGTTCAAGAAGATCTGAAGTGGAAACAGAATTAGGGTGAAACCACACTTACAGGTTTTTAACCAGCTCCTTCAGAAGATCTGGAACGGAGATCTGGTAAAAGTCCTACCTTACGAACTTTGTCTGTCATTCTGTGAGTGTTCGGAGTCCTTAAAGACACGTTGAGGACAATCACACAGTTTATTATTACAATGGTGGTCACTGACATCACAAACATCAGATATCTGCAATGAAAAGTTCATAAAAGACATAAATCACAGTTTGAAATTAAGTGGAACTAAAACGGAAAACAAAACAGAGACCCGTGAACTTACTTTCCAATTAGAGGCACGGCTTTTGAAGTTTCTGGAACTTTCTTAGCGATCAAGAAGAGAAACACGGTCTGACCCAGAAGCGAATAAATAGCCATGTTGCACTTCTGACCACCAGCTATGAAAATTGAAATCAATATTCACTCAGAGCAACAGCTGAAACCAGAAATGTACATACGGTTTACAGAAATACACCTTGCTCACTGACATAGATCAGCCTAAACAGTCAGCCCGGATTACCAAAATTACCAGATTTATTTCTATTGGTTAAATCCCAGAATAATAACAAATAAACTATGGCTTATTTACATCAATACGATAAACTTCATTGGCCAGAGAATATCATCATTATCCACAGTGGGAGTGAGTTCTGTACCCACATGATCCAAAAGGTCTCTCAGAGAGGAGGAAGCCTTCACTGCAAAAGCAACCGTAAAACCCAGACTACAGTTAAAAAATGTAATCAGGAACACAAATCATGTAGACGGAACGTTATGTGAAAACATTCAGTTCTCAAGACATCAGCTAGGAGGTTAAGCCCCTACTGCTAAATCAGTCACAAAGTGGCTTGACGGCAACAACGTCAATATTTTTGGAGAGGTCATCAAAACGGCCCGATCTCAGTCTTGTAGAGAATTTGTGGTTCAGAGTGGAAAAGGTGTGAGTGAACAGCACGGTCCACAAACCCGACTCACTCCCACCAGTTCGGCCAGGAGGAACGGGCCAAGGCTCAAGCAAACTATTGCGAGAAGATTGCTGAAGGACATGGTGAACATCTGACCCAATTAAAACAGCTTAGAATGAAATTCTAACAAGTTTGGTGGAGATGTGCGTGAACTTTTAATTTGAGGCAATGAATTGGAAATTCTCTGAGAAATCGGTCATTATTTTTGGCATTTAGACAATAGAAATAACTTTGGTAGTCCTAACTTATCTAAAGCATGAAACTTTCTGTGTTTTTCTAATATCATCTAGGAAGAAACATAGATGTTTGCATACCTTTAGTACATTTATAACCATCCAGTTTCAACTAGATGCAAAGGTATTGCATAGTTTTTAATTTTCTAATGCAGTATTGAGAGATTGCACAACTGCTGTATAATCTTAACATGCTATATTAAAAAGATGAAAGGGATCTTAAAAGGATAAAAACCTCGTGCAGGCAAGAAGTAAACCAGCAGGCTAAGGGAGGAGAAGAGGACACAGGGGACTATAATGTTGATGATGTAGAAAACTGGCTTTCTCTGGATGATGAGGAAGAAAACAATCTGCTGGTACTCCAGGTCATCTTTAGTATACTGTGTGTCGATCACCTTCTTGGCGGGTCGGTGTCTGATCGTCCACTCGCCGTTCTCTAAAACCGCAAACACCAAAGTCTTTAGTTTCCACTGTAGAAAACATCAGCTTCTAGTTCAATAACCGCTTTGCTATTGCGTTTCTGTACCTGTACAAGCTTCTTTATCAATTTCCACCCACTCCAGGGTATAGTTCTCCGTTTTTTGGAGATCCAGTTCAATCTCATTGGCGCTGTAACTCTGGGAGCTGAAAAGACAAGGAAGACATAATATATCTCCTCAGTAAGTTTAACCATAGGTATGATACGTCTAACAAAAGTCACATTTCACATGAGAAGTTGATGACCAGAGTTCATACATGCACAGTGACTTATTTTAATGCCCAAAGAAACTTGATTAGAAATGATCTGTTTCAGTGTTTCCCTTTTTAAGCCGACGTTTGATTTTTACTTGAATGTATTGGAATAGTTTTAATTACCTCAGGATGTATGCGAGTCTTGTTTATTATATTGCCAGAGTCTCGTCTTGGTTTTACGTTTTGTGTTTTTCATCTTTTGATGGCTTTGGCTTTGCTCCTGCCATGTTTTCATGTTTTTCATTTACGCTACTCACAGTTGCTGTGCATTTAGCTCATATAGGTTAATATAATTTATTGCTTCCTGAAAGTCTACATCTGAATCCTTGCACACAGTTCCCCCGAGATCCCGACACAACGCCGAAATTTAATGGTTTTTAAAGAAATTAGCAAGCAACAGACGTTCAATCAATAAACCAAATAAGATAAAAAAAATGATGTGAGAAAACGCTAGCAAACTTTCAAATGGACATTACACTAAATAAAGAAACCCAAGGGGTATCTACGCTCAGGAAGGTAAAATTTTTTTTTAAAAAGAAGTAAAAACTACAAGATACAATGCGGAAATATGGCAAATATAAATTAAGACATTAGATGTTCAAATTATAGGATATAAGCGCAACAAACCATCTGACAGCCCCAAAATAGTTAAAATACACAGATCACTTCAATGCAACTGATTTTTTTCTTTAATGTGTCCAGTTTAATTCAATTCAAAAATACTTTATTTATCCCAGAGGGAAATTAAAGAGGGTTAGGACATTAAGTGATTTTAAAATTGTTTATATTGTACATAACTTTTTTCCCCTTTTCTCTCCATTATTGTTTTTAGAGGTGTGATTATTATCTGGGTATGCTTACCGGAAGATCATAGTGCAGTTTTGCCAGTCAAAGGGGAAATAGTTCACTGTGATGGCACAGGCGCTACGGTAGATGGCAGGAGGCAGCCAGTACACGCAGCCGTCCGGGGACACCAGCGCGTTACAGTAATATGCTATCTCAAACTGTCCGTCCACGCTGGAGAAAAGAAGGGGAAGCAGAATTAACTTAGGCAGGTTTGTTAAAAACACCCACAAATAAAAAGTTATTCTGCAACATTTTTGAGCTCAAGCTTTATGTACACTCACTTTTCCAGTCATCCATTTGCACTTCAGCTTCTTATCAACTCAGTAACATCATAATCGGTAATTTTAAGACGACACCGGGAGCAGTAATGTAGACAATTTATTCATCATTTTGCAATTTAGGCTCCCCCGCAGAGAAAATTTACACATCAGACCCTTAATAATTTCATATGTATTTTGAAAAAATGTTTTTTTTTTTTGTCTTTTGCTCTTCATATTATTCAGTTGATTTGATGCAGCTCATAAAAAAATAAAAAAAATAACAACAATCAGTCTGAGCTTAAAGTCACGTTAGTTTAAATATACCTACTTGTTCTCCAACACGATATCTGGCAGCCAGATGCTTTTGGAGGGAACCCGTAATTTCGATGTTATGTTCCCATACAAAGCTGATCTTGGTGGTTTGTCCCACCTCAGCCTGTAGTCACACCACACCTTCACACAGCACGTCTGTGTAATTAACTTTTCAGTTTCAAACAGATAACTGCACAGTAGCAAAAAAACATGTCAGCAGTTTAACTGCATGTGAGGTTACCATTTCGATCCACACGCTGGTTGTCAGGACCTCCTCTTTTTCATTCTTTAGTGAAGACAGAATAGGCGACAGAGTCAGCTTATAGGCCTGTGCAGCCTCTGGCTACAAGGGAAAAAACATCAGACTGAGACCAGATCACCAGAGAGATGAGGTTGGTGAGAATCATCTTGATGGAGACTTGGGTGACGTTTCCATTTTTCTCATTTGGTTGCACATTCTTGTTATAACCCTCCATCAAATCCTTGAAAAGAGCTCCTTCCAGGTTGACCGCACATGCTGTAAACAAAGCACAAAAATAGGGAAATATAAAACACTGACCGTGTCAGACAAATAAATTAGACATAATAGTGCCATGTAAACATTATACTTTAGAAATTAATAGAATTTATATTATTAGTGGAAAAAAGACCAGAATTTTTTTTTTTAGTTTTAGGGTTTAAAAAACAATCTTGGATCTAATCTTCTCTTCCAATAAGAAAAACAAATAATCTGTGATTTCTGGAGTCAAACGTGTCTCTTTAATTGTTTTCGGGAAATAACAGGAACACAACTGAAATGTCTCATTGTCAGATATTAACTGGTTATAGTGGACCTTTTTTTATTTATTTATTTTTTACATTTTTAATCTTAATTTTAATGGCAAAAAATATGATTGTTTAGAATAAATGAGAGCATCATTTTAAATATTTTCAAATCAGTTTGAAAGACATATGGCCTTAACCAGACAGCAAAGATGATGCAATTGTTCATTCACTTGGCAAACCTGATGTTCTAGATACATTTCAATGAAGTTTTTTCATTGACATTTGAAGTTCCTTAATAAAACCTGCATTGTTTCTATGTATACTTTCTCACATGGCTTATAAATTGGTGTTTATAGCAGATCATGACAAACACACTGACACGAAGCATGAGCACTTTCTGTCAGATATTTCAGGTATTTCTTTTGTTGTGTCCGTGCAAATGAAAGGCCATAAATCAAATGATTTAAACTAATGTAATAAAAAACATGAATTAAGATTTTTGATTTCATTATTGCAAACCTTTCATCTTCCACCCAAAAGAGACAATGTCATTATTGTTTTTCTAAAGTTGAAAAGTAGTACGCAAGCTGGGAACAACTTGGATCATCTTTATGAAATAAAGTAATTTCTTCATAATTTAACCAATTTAAACAAAATGCAAATTCCCAAGACAGTTAGCGTTATAGCGGTCTTTGCTGTGAGTCCCTACCTGCAGCAGAAATCATGAGGACTCTTAGAAAGAGCAACGGGGAGCATCCAGGTCCAGAACCCATGAGTGTCTTTGTACAGCAAAGTCTGAAAGAAAACCCCGCATGTGTGCATGGACACTACCAGGTGGGGTAGCTGCGGTTATCGAGTCAGGGCCTGGGCTCAATAAGGAGGGGCTGATAGTAAGGATGGAGAAGCCGTTGCTGGTTAGGGTCAAATCCAAAATGTATTTCTGTCATAAGCAGCTGGGACACATACACAGGGGACACGGCACGCTAACAGTTTGGACAAAGCACTCTGAGCACCCCTGTCCTCCGGTGGTGGAGTTTTGCTCCGTGCACCTGGCCATTGTCATTCATTGCTTGGCACGGACAATGTAATATGGAGTCTCTGGTGGTAAATTTAGCACACAGTGCACTTTTCATGATTTAAAAAAACACATCTCTGTTTAATATGTTTAAACAAAACAAGCATTAGAAAATAAATAAAGCTAGATGATGTCTGTTTGTGATACAGGAAAAGTAAAAAAAAAAAGGGAAGTCTATGGTGGTCATAAGAACAGGTGGTGAGTCCTATTAATTTGCCGCATACTCTGTGTGATGACTGATTGGGATCTGCTGAGGTTACTTTGGGTGTGGGTGTAAAAACACTTCCCATAATAAGATACACTTCCCACTCAGATCAACACGTAAGTGGGAACTGATGAATCACGGCTAAGTATTGTCGTAGTATCCATTTTATTATATTTTTCTTTTTCAAAATCGCACGTGACTGGGCTGGACTACTAAAGCAAACTCACAGAGAGGAGTTATATCAGGCAGCCATTGCCACACACAAGCAGCAAAGCAAAGCGCACAAAAACCACTCAGTGCAAAAGGAGTCATAAATATTAACGGGCTACATTGAGCCGGTGTGGCTCCTGGTGCACTCTTGATTCTCTCTTTGGGAAATATGGTGAGAAAATAGAGATGTATGTGTGTCCACACTGCAGCAGCTGCAACGTTGATAGTTACACTGATACCTCTATGGCAGGGGTGTGCGACCTTTGCAATCTAAAGAGTAATTTTCCCTCAGTCCAGCTGATTAAAACTCGTTTAAAGCTGCAGATGACTGACTGAAAAATATACAGTTGCGGTAGAACCGCAACTGTATATTTCTGTGGGACAAGCTGCACTTCTTTCAGCCCTCTCAGATATTTTAGACTAAATAGTTAACCAAATAGTCTAAAATGACTTTCAACCCAGCACGCAGCAGTATGTACAATATTTTAGGTATATATGCTTTTTTATTATAAAAAATACAACTTTCTCTATACAAATAAATATTTCAGGGATAAAGATAGTTGGCATAATATATACAATCTGTGTGCTTCACAAGAGGCTCAACCTTTGTAAAAATACATTAGGAATAACTTATTTTCTTATACAAATTTATAACTTAAACAAGGCTGCATCTCCGACCACATACAGTGCTGACAACATTCATTGACAACCCTGGTAAAGATGTGTGAAAAGCCCTAAAATCAATTCACGTTTTATCACGTTAAACCAATTTCACTCTTTAAACTTTAGAAAAACCCTTGATTTATGTACATTTGTTTAGTGGGGGAAAAATTGTTAAGAAATATTGATTTTAAACGAAATCACTGGTCTTATAACTATTGATACGCCTTACAATCCTTTAAAGCAAATTTAACTGCGGTAATTTTTTTTAACTTCCTGCTTTTCTGCTTTAAGTAGATTCAAGTTTTTAGAAACTTGGAATTACTAATCCATTACTCTTTTTTAGACAATTATAAGATGAGGACCATTACCATTACCCCGCTGGCCACTAGGCTGGACAACGGCCCAATTAATCTTGCTGCCGCATAAAGTGAGCAGGATGGTAAAGAAGGAGAAAAATATCCAAAGCTCGCTGGGAGAAAACTGGAGTAAATTGTGTCATCTTGGGATCATTAACTCCCCATAACGACTATTACAGAATATCTACTTGCCAACTGGTTGTTTTAGTAGTAATGAGAGACAAAAGCCTCTTTTGTCCTACCATCACAAATGTAAACTCACAGGTTTGCTAAACTCTAATGGGACCTTAACGGAAACGGAAAAATGGAAAAATGAGCTTTTCATCTGTAAACACTCAGGATGGGTTTGGCTTGAAACACTGGATGAAAATGTAGGAGAAACACTTCATGGCGACCTTTAGGTACGGTGGAGGACCTGTGAGGATGTGGCCCTTTTGTTCTCTCCACAACATCCTGGGAATCTTGTTAAATGGCAAGGCAAAAAAATCTTTGAAATACAAAAACAATATGAATAAAACCTGGTGTGCTATATATAATTTTTCCTCACCATATAAAATAAGTCAAATTAAGGATTGAAAAACTTTTAGATTCCGTTGCTGTAATAAAAGATGAATTTAGTTTTGGGAATTTTACACATCTTTATCAGAGGTGGGCCATAAATGCGGCTCAGTAGGAAAGTGTGTCACGGTCAATGATTCAAGGGGTACATTCATATTTGCATTTAGAGTCAAAGTCAGGCTCCCCGAGTCAAAGTGATGCCTTTAACAGGAGGTGGTAGAAAACGTCTTTAAGCGTGCCTTGATGAGCATCTTCAGCCGTGGAAGATTTTCCAGTTCTTCTGGGTTCTCTCCTGGTAATCATAGTTAAGACTTGAGAGTATCCAGAGCCACAGCGATAATCCTCGGCACGCTGCGGTTGAACGATTCATTCTCAAGACCCACGTGACAGTAGAAGGTCGAGGGTCGCCCTGCCACCACAGCTCTGATCCGCGCCTGGTAAAGACCCTGATCGTTCTTGGAGGTCAGATCAACTAAGACCTAAGAAGCGACAAATAGAAATAAGTGAAAGTTATCTCCCAATGGAAACCAAGTTAGCTCTAGAAACCTAGTCTTTGACACTCATTTACCTCTTGGAAGTTCATCCGCAGGTTGTCACGTGGTATGTTTAGGATCCAGCTGTAAGACTCGCGGATCTGGCTAACTTGTTGTGAAGACTCTCTCAGGCCAGGACAAACTACAGGGAAACAAAGCAACATGTCAGTTTGATCCATCCGCGACTTTATTGGTGAGCAATATATTTAGAAAGCCAGAAATGTTTGACAAGTACTTTTTGCACTGTTGCCAGGGATCTGCCTCTTTTGGAGAACGCTCCTGGGTCTTCTGAGAAGAAGGAATGACTTTCCGTCACGTTTTGGATCAGAGGTTTCTGTGTGAGGACTCTCATCAACCTTCTGGACCGCAGATGTCAACGGATCCAGAAGCGGCACTGCCGAAGCTTTTAATCCTTCTCCGTCCCTATTGCCATCAAATGTGAAGTCCCCTGATGTGGCGCTCCACTCAGGAGAAACATCCCCATTGAAGGAAGCTTCACTTTGTGACACGCCATCATCCACAGTCTCATCCTGCGTTCTTATTCTTCTAAGTTCACCTAGCAAGACTGACAGAAGGGACCAGGGCTCCTGGGATTTCTGGGATAAGGATGATGGAGCAGCGTGGCCCGATGTTTCGGTCGCAGAAGGACCGTCAGGAGAGCGCTCTTCAAGGTGGGCTGCCTCCAAGTGCAGAAGAGGAGGAGCTGCTCTGGAGCCCAGTTTGGAGAGAAGATCTGAAATAACAGACTGATATTGTCCAGCCAGTTGTTGCACCGAAGGATCCTGTGTCTGTAAAGAATTAGAAACATAAATGGACGTTGAGTAGAGGGTAAAGTAATCACATGAATATTTATAATATTTTAGAATATAAGTCATCGAAGGCCTCATCATACTTGAAGATAACATGGATGTAATGATTACATGTTTGAAACAGCTCTGGATAGAAGATAATATTTTTTTCGTTGTGTCTAAAAAGTCGGTCTTTCTACAGTGCAAGAAATGTGTTAGTAAAAACATTCAAAATCATTTTTATTATGTTTCTCCTGATATGATGTATATATTTTATTATCCCTAGTCCACTTTTTGATTGGTTGATCAGCACCTTGTGACAACTGCTTCCTGTGGGAGTTTTGTCCCAGTCAAGAGAACAGAACCAGGAGATCCGTCTGGGATTTGGTGTTGAGATAGATGTTTTTCTTGTGTGAAGTTTACAACAGAGCTTTAGCTTTTCTTCCGCACCTCTGACATTGATTAATGAATTTCTCTTTTTCATTGCTCCTGAACCTAAAGTGAGGAGAGTCACCGATGGCACAACTACAGAGCAGAGGTGCAACTGGTCCCACGGTGGGACGCTCTCTTTTACTTTTCTGTAATGGCGGTTCTGGTGTAGAAAGCTAATGGGACAAAAGTAATTAAAAAACTTTGATCTCCTCCTTTATTAACCCCTGATAGATCCACATTAAGTATTAAAAATAGGAAAGTAGGCCACATTAATCTTTATTTAAACTCCAGAGGGGCTGGTAGAGTTTTGCTAATACAATTTTTTTTTAAATTTCTTTTCTTATTTACAAAACTTCCCCTCTCAGCTATAGAGGGAGTTCATGTGGTGGTTAGCATTTGCACCTTTGCTTTATTTTTGTTTGCATATTTATTTTAAAATAACTGAATCATTAGAAAAGACATGTTAGGTTTATTATTGTTACAATTAATTTGTGATTATTTTGATTCTTGGTGTTTTTTCTTACAGTCCTTAAGGAAGTGTAATTATGTTTTGATTGATGGCAAAAAATTTTGATCTATGAAATATACTCATACTCATACTCTCCTGCTTGTTAACACACACAAAAAATCTATTAGACAGATTTTTTTTAGATTTCTGGACTGAGATGAGACAGATTTATTTATGTATCGAGATGTGACATACCTGATGGATGCTATGTGTCTTTTTTTGTTCTATCCATATTCAACCCAACCCCATATTTTCAACCCAATAACCTGTTTTCATGGCTCTTTAAAGTACTTGTGATATGTTTTATTTTTGAAGAAAATCTTGATGTTAAAGAAAAACGAAAAACCAAAACCCTACAACTGTACTACCCCAGTCCTATATTAAAAAAAAAAAAACTTACCTGTAGAAAAAGCTTTTCCTCATTACTTTTTGCTATGGAGGACATGTCTGTAACTCCGGTCTGGTGTTGTTTATCCATGTCGTCGGCCATGTTTCTCAGGTATTCCTCCCATTCAGCCACTGAAGGACCGACGTATCTAAATAAAGCTGGTGGAGCATGAGGCAGATCCTGCGCTGCTCGTTTCACAGCTCCACCAAGCTGTTCTGCAAATAATGAAATACGAGTTACAAACCGAACATGGCGTATGCATATTCAGTATCATATAGCGGCAAAATTGCTGTAGATGCGTGAGCGTCTATATTCTTGTAGAAACATGCAATGGCGCAGGAACATGATCCCTCACACGTGTACCTTTAATCTGAGCGAGGCTGTAGCTCAGACCGACGTCTCTCCTCTCTCTGTTGTGGGTAAACGCTGCACTGTAGATGTGCTCCACAAGCTGAGGAAGCGTCTGGGTGAAGAAGGTCAAGTCCATTTTGTCTCTGATGTAGTCTTCGGCCCTCTGGAGCAAGTCCAGCAGGGTTTCAAGGAATGAGCGTAACTCTACAAGACAGACAGGGAAACATTTTTTCAGGAACTTTAAACTAACAGGGATGCATCATGTAAACTTTGGCTTTTGAATGGAGGGACCTACGGCATTTCTTGAAGCGGGTGAGGCATTTGTCCTCAGCCATACGACTGCAAGCGCTGGCAGACTGACCAGGAGGACAGGTCAGGGTGTAGAAGTGGCAGAGAGAGTTAAACTCGGACCTCTGCTCCACTTCGGTCATGTCTGTGGTTTTCAGGAGTTCTGGACATGTCGGTTCCCTGCTTCCTAGCGATCCTGAAAAGATTAGACAGTAGTACGTTTATCGTTAGGAAAACAGACAACCTGGTAAATTCCTTTTTCAGACGATATTAAGAGAGAAAAGATGGTGGTGTGTTATAGCTGCTTGAAACTCACTCTGTATCTCAGCCTGAATCCAGTCAGAGAAAGCAGACACCCGTGTATACACTCCAGGTTTGCCTTTTTCTCCACAGCCGTCCCCCCAGGAGGTGATACCGAAGAGCTGGAAACGACCTGAAATTTGGTCCTGGTAGATCAGGGGGCCCCCAGAGTCTCCCTACAGATGGCAAGAAAGAAACATGTTTAAATATAAAAAAGTTTTTCAATACTCTTAAAGGAGACATATCAGGCTTTTCAATTCTTCCTTTTCAGATTGAATTCATTCAGTTGTGGTCTATGTAAAGTGGAACTGCATTTACCCAAAACTTCCCCCTTTTTACCTGTGTTCTGAGGTGCTGTCTCTTTAAATCTAAAGCCCCCCCAGAGCGTTTTACTTCACCCCAATCGGCCATTTTTGTAGTACAACCAAACTTATCCACCTGTAGCTTTGGCATCCTTTCACTTGAACTAAAACATTGCTCAGAGAAATATAACAAGCGGATTTGCGACACTGGTTAGCTGGATGTCCATGGCCTTGCTTAGCAGCTCTGCAACAAATGCTGTGACGTAGCTGTTCGATAAAGACGATAGAGGATAGAGAAAACTGAACAGCTTGAAAAATATGACCCAAAAAGAACATAAAGATATATATGCAGCTCCTGGAGAGACTAAATTAAAATTTTCTGTCCTACTAGAGCACACGTGTCAAACTCAAGGCCCGTGGGCCGAATCCGGCCCATCTAGGCGATTTATCCAGCCCTCAAGAGCCAAAAAAAGGCTTATCATGTCATAAAGTAGGGGTATATATCCTTTTAAACTGTATAAAGTGGCAAAAACTGTGCCTCATGTAGCGAATATTGATTTTTTAACTGTGTAGTTTTCCCACAACTCATTAAAACCACCCAGAAATGTCCAAAAAGAGAAAAAGTGATGCAGAATGATAAGAGTTTAAAGTGGAACTCACCCCAACATCAACTTGTTTTTGCGGATAAACTGTATAAACTGAGCCTAAGGGTGCTACTTTTATGTTAATGTGCATTGCTTTATATTTCTATGTGAACTGAAATGAAATTACGAAATCAAAAGTACCATCTATACTCGTGCAACCGGCCCTTTTAATGACTTCATGATGTCAAATTGGCCCAATTTAGAAATGAGTTTGACACCCCTGTAATATAGACTCCAAGTACACAACAAAATGTATCTAAAGGCTAAAAACTTTAAGATTTGCACAGTGCATCCATAGCATATGAATTCAACCTCTTCTGAAAGTGTGTATCTATAGCATCAGAGAAATCACATGAAAGGACATCACAGGACAAAATAAGTTGCTACTCTACCCACCTGACAGGAGTCTATGCCTCCAGACAGATAGCCGGCGCAAAGCATGGTGTTGGTGACCAGCTCTTTGCCGAGGGCGCTCTTACAGGTGCTCTGAGGCAGCAGGGGAACCTTGGCCTCCATCACTATGTTGGCGGAAGGCCCATCTAAAATTAATTCAAACATGTTTTTGATCAAATGTCATTTAAAGTAAGGAAGAATTAAAATTTTAACTCTGCCAATGTCAATTTAAAACAAAATATAAGAAATTCTGATCTACCCTTAAAAAAGTCTAAAACGACAAAGTTTACCAACAGTATAATGAGATGGATAGCAGAATTAACATTTTTAAGATTCTATTTTCCAAATCTTTTAAAAACTGGACAAAGAAAAGCGCGACATTATACCCTCACCTTCATATAGGGACCCCCAGCCTGCCACCAGACATGGGCTGCCTGTGGGGGGGTCCACACCAGAAGGAAGACACACTGGGGTCACATGTTCAGACAGGACCACCGGGGATGTCAGCTCCACCAGGGCAATGTCATTGTTAAACGTCTTTGGGTTGAACTACAGGAAATCGAGATAATTTGGCTTATTAGAGGGTTCTGTTGACTAGTCTTATTGTTCACTATAATTTAATGACCATTATTTCTTTGTACCTTAGGATGGGCGATGATACGGTTGACTTTAAGAACCTGTTCATCAGGGTCTTTCTTGGTGATGTCAAACTCGCCCACCACAGCGCTCCAGTAGCTTTCGCTGCGGCTGCTAAAGAGAAAAGATGGAAGGAAAGGAAGATTTAGTTGTAAAGCACCATCAATACACGTTCAAAGTGTTTTATAGGGGGAAAAGCAACAAAGTTGAAGAGAATCACTCTAGAGACAGTAAAGTATATAGTCAAACTTAAGCATCAGATAAAAAGAAACATAAAAAGCTCATTTTAAAACAACTAATCCATGATAAAAATGATGAACTGATAAAAATTACTCTTAAGGGTAAACTGGACAAAAATATATATGCGGTCTGAATTTAATGAATTTCAGATTTTAGTTCTGGCCCTAGCAGCACTGAGTGAGATGGTGTCTGATGACCTGAGGATCTACATGGTTCATGGCATATAACTCGGACATTTATTAGGTCCAGGACTAGGTCCAGTAAGAATATATACAAAATTTGCCTTTAAAAGCAGGAAGTCAGTGCAGTGGTGTAATATGATCCATTTAGCCAGTGTTGGTTGGTACTCTAGCAGCAGCATCTTGGATGAGCTAAAGCTTCTTAATTAGTTTTTAACAGAGACCAGTATAGACACTGGAAAAAGGCAGTCTTAATGTGTCATTTATTCTCAGAATGTTTTCCACCCAATGGTAGTAAGGCGATCTAGTAACAAATTTAAGCGCTTCTTGAAATTTAGCTCAGTCAGAGTCCATAACAACAAGGTTTCTTGTATGATCTATGGCCTTTAGCTGTAGCAAGGTTCACTGAGCGCTGATATCTGCCATTGTTTTTTGTTTTTTTTTACCAAAAACAGCACATCTGTCCTTTGTAGATGGTGTTCTGATCAAATTGTTGGTTCTCAGTCATACAGGTCATGATCAATGACCTGGATGCCCTGGTTTTATTTTTTAAACCTTTTTTTTTTTGGATAGTTCTGATCAATCTTTGAGTTTGATTGTCTTGTCTTTGTTTTTGTTTTAAATAAACCAAGAGTCCGGAAATATAGTTGAAATGAAATGAAAAAAATATGTATCATGGAAATACCAATATAAGCTGGAGATGGGCACAATAGGGATAGACATGATAGGAAATGGATAGATGGATGGATGGAAATACCAAAATAATAAGTGTAATTCACTAGTCGTGTGGTAACAGAAATATAAAGTAATGTGTCGTCAACAAATGCATGATAAGAGATGTTGTAGTACCTCATTATGTGAGCTGGAGGAGATTATAAAACATAGATAAATATAGTAAAACATAGTATATACATTTTTTTATAAAAATGCACCTGAGAATGATGTGTTGAGGAACTCCACAGGTTATCTGATTTACATTTTTTTCACCCAGATTTACAATTTGTATGATGTGTGCCAAATGACACAAGGTAGTCTAGGTTTAACAAAGCGGATCTGAACCAATTCAACGCACTACCAGAAAACCCTGTTCCTCTTTTCTTGTTTCTCAGTCAGTATCTTATGATCAACTGCTTCAATAGCAGTGCAGTAAACAGACGGAAAGCTAAGTGCGACAGGGTGAAGAAGAAAAGAATTACTATGAAACATTACATCCCAGTTGGCGTCACTGGAACACTTACCCAGCGAAACAATGTGCTGCAGTGACCACCCAGGAGCTGTCCACCAAGACCCCTCCACACATCAATTCACCGTTTAGCTGCAGGTTCACCAGCCAGGGCCAGCTGCCCAGAGGCGCAGCGGAGCCACCCACAATCCTGGAGCGTGGCAGTGTGACGTTCTGCACTCTGGAGGACCTCTGACCGCAAACTGCTGCTAAGACAGACACCAACAGATGCTTCAATACGAACTAGGACTATTCATTCTACTGGTATAAGAAATGGGAGGAAATATGGGAAAACGCTCCTTACCTTTTGCATGTGACTGCATATCAGGTTCCAGGTTCTGCATCGTGTTGAGCAGGCTGCACTGGAGGACGCGGGCGCTGCAGCTCTCCCCCATGATCCTGATGCAGCTCTCTGTGTTCAGCTCGCCGGGGAGACAGCGATGCTGGTAGTACCCACAGGCCTGACTCAGAGCCCAGCTCCGCTCGGCCTCGCTTTGAAGCTTCTGGGCCTTACTGATGACATCACAGCTGGGCTCCGACAAGGCATCAGAAGGTGATGCTGGTGAATAATGGAAACAGAGACAACTTGGTGTCAAGAACATGCCGGTGAGGACTCGATAATGGTGGCTGATCATAGGTTGACAACCGTGCTCACAGCAGGATCCTGACAGCTGTCCACAGTCCTGAAACAGGCAGGGAGCACAACCTCGACAGCCGGCCTCAGCCCGACTTCTTTCTGACGATGTGCGCTCGAGGGCAGACAGGGCGCTCGCCATGGCGGCCTCCAGGACAACTGTGCCCTGATCAGACAGAGCTGCGGGACAGCACAGGAAAAAAAAGGCATTAATCAGATTTTAAACATCCATCTATTAGTCAAAGAGGATGTAAAAATAAAAAACTGTGTTCCAAGTAGATTAATGTTTCTGCTCAACAAGCATGCAGAATATTTTGTTTTAAATGATCGTATCTCCATTATGCAGTTAGTCTCCTCCGCGCACAGTAAACAGTTCAGGTTGCAGCCCATGCTGCTCTTTGAGCTCACAGCAGGCCTTTGAGGGAAGCTAGCTCGTGCTCAGCCCGCCAGTGAGGCTTCTCGTACAACCTTCAATCACGCTGCCGACCCCTCAGTGCCCCCCTCCCTCCTGCTCCGCACCACATCACAGGAAAGGACAACTAACAACAACAATGCTTACTGGAGACTTAATTAGAAGGCCAGGACTTAGTGGCCAGAGGCTGAGGGGTTTTAGGATGGGCCTCGAGGGGACTGGCAGGCGTGAGGCCAGCAAGGGCCCACAGACTCGGTGCATCTCTCATCACTGCAGTCATGTTTGACGGCTCAGCTGTATCTATGCAGAAATTCCTCAAACGCTGAGTTTGAGGGTGGGCTTTGGCAAGTTCGTCTGACTTTATGAAGAATGAGGTAACTGTGATGCCCCCGCTACACCTGTTGCTGCACACTGCTGTCCAGCTAGCTGAAAGACGGCTGTCACATTTTTACCTACATAGACATATTCAGCTTTCTGAAATTATTTCTGGTTGTAGAAAGCATATTCACAATAAATGTCAAAAATGTACTACAGAACAACCACAACAATCAGTACCGTATATTATTTCAAACACAGCAGGAAAACGGGTGGATTCTCGGTTTGGATCAGCATAGATAAGTTCAGCTTACTCCATTTTTGCTCAAGGTTATCATACCGTGAGAGTCACATACCCACAGTTTAGCTGTATCACTAATCTCATCACTATCACAAATCAAACACCTTTCTGTTAAGCACCTATGAATACACCCCTCTGAAGTGTTTGACCGAATGGACACAGAGCCCAAAAACCAAGGTGAGAGCAGTGACGATCACCGTTTCTTTAGCATTTGCATATGTCCAAGGAGACATGTGACTCTTTTTTAAGACAAGCAGCAATAATATTGCTACGACAGCTACAGCTAAGATACAACCAACCTAGTCCTAATTATCATTGGGTAACGTAGGTTAAATGGATTTGAATAATATCTCCCCTCAAGTTGAGCTAACAATCAGAATTTCTACCGCTAATTCTAGCATTTGTGACTTTGCAAAGTAAGAAGTTAAGAAAAGGTACCTCTGAGAGCGCTCTGGGGCATCCTGTGGACTTCTCTACCTGCCGGGGCTCCCTGCAAACACCCCGTGAGCAGCAGTGAGAAGAATAGTAGCAACATAGTGTCAGAGCATCAGACCTCCACCGCGAACAGGCGGGATAGCGGCGGTGTGAATAAAGAGGATGCAGAGGTGATGGAGACTAGGCCGGTCTGCAGAGTTTCCACGTCCTTATTGTCTGTGGGCTCTGTCTCCCTCCTCCTGACTCTCTGGGCTCTCTCCCACACTGTGATGCAGGGCATCTGTCTGTAAGGTACTCTGAGGAACAATAGGCGCCTGAAGTGGACCCTGGAATATATATAGAGTCCCAGAGGGAAGACCAGAAAGAGGGGGGGGGGGGGGGGCGAGGATAGGGAAGGGAGGGAGAGATGCTCCCATGGCCAATACACAAACAGATGAATTCATTAAGACTATGACAGCAAATCGGGCGCAACTTGCCAAGGCTGACCATCACAAAGAGGTTTGGTTTTATGAAAGGAGACAGAGGGAGGGAGATGCAGAGACGCAGAAGGGGGTGGGGGGTAGAGCCGAGTGATTGGCTGGGCGGAAGGGAACGGGGAGTTGTTTGAAATAATTAGTGTGAGAGAA
The DNA here is from genome assembly GCA_037039145.1 of Fundulus diaphanus. NCBI lineage: Eukaryota > Metazoa > Chordata > Actinopteri > Cyprinodontiformes > Fundulidae > Fundulus > Fundulus diaphanus. The sequence goes on along the minus strand of CM073133.1, from coordinate 33,953,461 downwards.
AGCGGGAGAAAGTTTTTGTAGAAAAGGATGTGCGCCGATGTGACACGAAGGAACGTGCAGTTTACGAAAAATCTAAAGCGAAGATTGCTGCCGAGACTCACAGTGAGCTGGAACCACAGGAACACTGAGTGTTCGAGGGAGAGGGAAGTGTCTGCCATTCGTGTCCCTCAAAGAGGGCATTGTCTCCGCCGTCCCTCTGAGGATACCCACATCAAAGCCGGGCCCCGGGCATCACTTGGCTGCCGCATCCATTGATCACTTACAGTCTTTTGTCTCTCCCATTAAAATATTGTCAGTTCACATCACTTTTGTCTTTCTCTGCTGAACTCTGCCTTTGTTACATAAAGGTACTGTAATGCACTGCTTCTGAACATGAAGGATGTTCAGGAAAACTGATTTAGCAAGAAAAGCATGGACTTAGTTTTAGTGTCTACTTTAATATTTTCTCCTAAGATGTAAACAGTATTAGACTTATTACCCGCTGACTGTTTGGTCCAAATTCAGTTTGTAATTTCTTAAATTTGACGCATCTAAACTGCTTCAGAGTTTAAACTTTGTAGTATCTGCAGCAGTGGCTCATTTTGGGGCCAATATTTTCTTCAGAAATATCTGCAAACTGAGGGACTATCAACTCCCAACTACAGCTTGAAACTAAGCTCTGCAGATAATTTTTTCTAGGTTATAAAAAGATTTAGCCCTTCGTGTATTAATTGGTTTTATGTTTTATGTTGTTTAAAAATATTAATGTATTTCTAATTCTAAATTACACCAGCTTAGCTTGTTGTTTTTAAAATAAGATTTTTACCCCCACTTTTATTGAAAACAGAACAATAGAGGATATAATAAACATACATAAAATGAATGAATAAAATTAAATTACTGTAAGAGTTAGCTCTGACTACTATAATAATATTCTCTATAATATTTGTTTGGCATTTAAACTGCAGAAATATTAGTCAAATGGTTGAGAAAAAGAGATTTGTGCGCTTGCAGGCTGCAGACGGAGTTGCTCACAGTCAGGATGAGGAAGAGTGCCAGTAATATGGAGGAGGAAGAGCTCGACAGGGAGTTTGAAAAATCTGTTCTGTGGACTCCTCTGAAGCCTCTGGAGAAGATTAAACAAAGAATGAGACTTCATACAATAAAGAGCATCCTTGAGCATCCTCTTCACAAGACTTTGATACAACAGCAGTGTCTCCAGTCAGAGGCCTCTTCAGAACCACTGGAAAATGGACCTCTACAGGAGAACCTTCTTGTCCCCACGTTCAAACAACCTTTAGTTTCCCTTTGGGATTGATATGATACTTTTAATCAAACTGAATACAGATTAGATATTTTAGCTAACCGGATGTTTAAAAGAACAGCAACTGGATCCAGTATAACTGATGACTGGTGACAAAAGTTGGGTCTGCACTTTACTTTGACAGCAACATACAGCTTTTTTTTATTTGTGTTGGACTTGTCTGTTGTTTTGGCTGATTGTTTCATAATTCATGCGTTTGAAGAAGAATGAAGGCTGCAGACTGTGAAATTTAAAAGTTAAAAGTGAAATTTATAGCTTTACTTCTGTTTTGTGGCTATGCCCCCCCCCAAACCCCGCCAAAGAAAAAAGGCATGACGGCTGTGAGATCTGAGAAATCAGGCAGAGTGGAGCGGGAACGGCATGGGCCGACCGGGCGGCTCTCTTTCATTTTTTCCTTCTCTCCACTCATTTGCCTTTGATGTCCTTTGATTAATTTGCCTTCTGCTCACTCTTTCTTCTTTTATCCACCAGGCATGAACAGCTTCCTTTAGTCCACTGCCAGCCTGCCTCAGTGTCTACATCTATGACATTCTACCTTCATCTTTTGACTTCATTACCAGGCATACACACACGCCTGTATAGGTCCATTCTTGATAGTCAACTGAACCACGTTTGTAGTTCACAACCCATCGCTTTAGAAAAGGTTCTTTATATGAGGAAAAATGTAGACAACTACAATCTCTGTTAACCATATTAATCAGCCAAGGGGCATTATATGTATTGTTTATGTTAAGACAACTAATTAAAACAGCTTTTTTTACAACACGAGTCTTTCTTTGATACCTTTGATCACAGTTATTTTAGACAGAGGCTGCCATAAAAAACGACTTAACTTTTCTGTCAATTCATATTCATTGGAAAAACTCTTCTGTATATGCTATTATTTATTCATTTCTTTTACACTTAGAACATATTGGAAAATATTATTTTATTATATATTATTATATATTATATATTTATATATTATTGTTCTCGGATACAAGAAAAAGCTAAATAAATGCTAAATAAACTAACTGAATGCTAAGGTAATAAGTCACAGACCTGGGAATTGACAGAGGGATTGCAACGCTCACTATTTCAACTCGCCATGGAGGCGTACTAGATGGAGCTGCTTTTATGCCCCACAGCAGCAGTGCTACTGACGTCAGTTTTTCTGGGTGACGTCACAATCTTTTGAGCTAATATCAAAACTGAATCAAACTTCAATGCAAGACACTCATTAAACACAAGAAGGGCATCACGCTGACGGTTTTAGACAAAAAAGCAGGATTTCAAAGGTGATGCCGCAATTTGTCAAAATAATGACCACGACATGTAGACTGCACTACAATAATCCATGTTAACAGTTTATCAGCAAGAAATAGGTATGATTTGGGGATGAGTTACCCTTTAAAGTTCACTCAGAAAATTGCTTCTTGTAAATCTGAATAAGGTTCAGTTTTTTAGATGGCTTTTCCTGAAAAGTACTGCTTTCTGACAACAATATCCAGTGTCTGTCGTATCTATTAGGCTAAAGATTGCTGTGGCAAGACAAAATCTGAATAGTGCCGTCAGTAAAGATGGAGGTAGGAAAGGGAACCTGTATGCTTCCTCTTGTAGCTACTTTAAACTCAAGATGTCCCTTACCAGTGCTAAGGAGCTTTAAGGAATCCCACAATCCTTTGCATGACATGCCGTATAAGCACAGCCCACCTCGTGGAAATTAACAAAAATGTCCGGAGAGAAGTGAGCACACACTTTATAGTTAATTTTCAGAAGGCGTTGACCTGGATTTGACTCGCATCGTCCATTTGCGTTTCCGTCACATATTGACGTCAGAGTTAAAGGCTGTCCAAAATTGGCACAGCAGTCCAAACATCCTTTCCTCCCCACGATAGAGTTCTTACTGTTGACCCAACGAAAAGTTATGGAGTAGCAGCTGGGAGGTATAACTAGAGGTATTCGGATAGAGCCAAAACTAAACTTCTGGGTCACAATTCCAAATTTCTTGTTTGTCCCAAAAACCGAAAGAACACCACGCCCAGGTGTTGGGAGCATTATGGTCTGGGATTACTTTTCTTTACAGAGATCTGGCCTTTTTAACCAAGGTGGATTGAAGATTCTGAATATTTCCAAACACAGTTACTTTTGAGCCAAAGCTGTCAGGTATCTGCTAGAAAGCTCAAGAAGAAGATATATTAATTTTTTTCTTCATCACAATGAGTCCAAATCTACATCTAAACGAACTGAAGAGCGTCATCTTCAGAAGAGGATTACAGTTTTGGGACCAGAATCAGCCAGAACCCAATAAATCCAACAGTAAATCTGTGGACTCACCTGAAAAGGGCTGCAGACAAGAAATGTCCTCACCATCTAATAGATCTGGAGAAATTTGGAAAGGCAGGGTGGTCATATTGTCAAGTTTAGAATATTGTCACATTATATCCGGAAATAAATGGGCCATGCTTTATCATGGTGTTATTTTATACACTACAAACCCCTGGCATTTTAACAGCTGTGTGCACACTTTTGAGATAAACTTGCCTTGAAATCTGTAAATATACATGTGTTTTATTTAGTAATGAATAAAAAAACTGTTCTGAAAACAGGACAAATTGAATAGTCTGCAGCAGCTATGGCTGTGCCTTTTGCTTTCAGGAAGCTGTGATAATGTTCATAGTTGCAGGGAAACCATGAGAAACAGATTTGTTCCATGATGAATGAGTAGATGTGTTTTCTATATGCTGACAGGCATAAAACAAATGACACCAGAGCCACTAAAAAGATTTGGACTATAAGTCTGGTTTACAGCAGATTCTAACCAATTGGATGCCGGAACAGGTTACAATACAAAAAAAAAAATAGAAAAAGCAATGCTCAGCACAAACTCACTGGCAACAATGAGCACCTTCACGACAATCGTGTTGAATAACACCCAGCCATTGTGTTCGGTTATGAAACCATTTCTCCCATTGTCTCAGAGAGAAAACAATTGAAATCTGGGTCAGTGGGGTACGCAAGGGAGAAGAGGTTCCCAACATTTCTGCTCAGGCAGACACTTGAGCTCCCTGACATCCCCATCTTGGGCCTTAAACTAGTCACTGTTGTCAACTAGACCCCTCATGACTGCATCAATCCCAATAACTACCACTGCATATATATTAAATATCACTGAATCGATAAGTAGCTTCACATAAAGGAGCAGGAACAATGGTTTGATCGTAAAAATGTTGGTCACAAAACAATTTTTTTTATTATTTTTTTGAACTTGCATGTGAAGTTTTTTATTATATTTCAAAGTACCAAATAGAGCATAATACACACTTAACATTTTTGGTTGTTTTTAACTTGTTTAGGGATATCGCTGGGCTGTGTGAACACCAGGAGTATCATTTCTGTCCTGCAGCCGGTAGAGGGCAGATGCATCCAATCCTCTGATCGTACCTGATAAACAGGGGACTGGGATAACCTCTCTAAATGTAGTATTTGGCCGGATTTAAGCTAGGATCTATGCATTTGTTGGTCCATCATTCAGAAGTCAACAGACATGTTTTTTAATTTTTTCATCTCCTTCCGTCCTCTTCTGCTTCTGGAAACCCAGACACCCCTCTCCCCAGAGACATCCTCCAGCTCCTTCTGTGGAACCACAACGTGTTCACAGGCCAGGCAAGATATATAGTACCTCCAGTGAGTTCTGGACTCCCTCCCAGTGGAACATGCTCAGAAAACCTCCAAGAGGAGGCGCCCAGGAGGCATTGATCAGACATCCAAACCCCTTTGACCGACTCTTTTCAATGCAGAAAAGCAGCGGCTCTACTTTGAGCTCCACCTGGGTAAAAGAGCACCTCACCCTATCTCTTAAGGCTGAACCCTCTGGAGTAAGCTGATTTTGGACGCTTGTATCCGGGTTCTCGTTCTTTCGGTCTTGATCCAGACCTCATGACCATAGGTCAGTGTCGAAGTGCAGATGGTCCAATAAATCGAGAGCTTTGCTTTTCAGTTCAGCTCTTTCTTCACCACAACAAACCGAAGTAGTACTCGTATTACTGCAGACAACGTCCCAGTCTGTCTGTCCATCTCTCGTTCCATCCTATCATCACTCGGGAACGAGAAACCAAGATACTTAAACTCCTCCGCTTGAGGCAGAGACTGACTGGCAGTCTGATTTTTTTTTTCTGGTCACCTGAAGAATTTCATTTTGTTTGTAACTTTGAAGTTTGTTTCTGTTACACAATTAAACACGATACAGATAAGGAGCTGCCTGTGGAGTTAAACAAATTCTCAGGGGTTATTAGCTGTCAGACTTAACTGTGTAATCTTAAGCTTCTTTTACACACTTCCAGAGTCTAAACAGATTATTGTTTTCCATCTGATAAGATCAACATAGGCGTGAAGGACTGGTAAAAATGTCAATTTGTACTAAATGTATTTTATGCGTTCCATTTGTACTCACAGATATAAAAAAAATACTTAGTTTCCTTTAGCTATAGACATCTTTCCGAGTTGGGAAAAACAGAGAATGGTTATTAGGGTTGGTTCCTAGATAGCACTACATCCCGTGTACTGAGTGTGATTACGTAAAGACAGCTTGGTTCATTAGTAACAAGCTGCGGCTGGTTTGCAAACACTGACATCTAGTGTTCCTGCTACGGCTTTCACTCATTTGGGAGATTCCTCTATTGCTGAAAATTTCAACTCCTGACTTCACTCCTGCAGTTAACTTGCAGTATCACACGACTGTATGATTTTCCAACAAGCAAAATGAAATATATAAAACTGAGCAGTGACACAAAGCAGTGCACAAAATACAATCAGGCTGAAAAGCTGAAACAACGGTTAATTTTTCTTCTTCATTTGTGTAATAACACACTTATAAAGCAAAGCTGAACTAAAAGCATGCATGAAAAATGAAATACATTCCATGATTTAAAAAATGTGAAAGCCATATTCATCCAAAACAAATGAAAGTAGTAATTTTGGTTCCTGAGGCCTGGATTTCTTGACCACATTGCCTCGTTTTGTCGAGGTTACCATGCATTGCTTTCATGACAGCACCTGGTGCAGCTTACAGCATTTCCACTGATAGAGGCCTGGCCTTTGACAGGGTCGTTGCCATTTTTGGCCATTCTTCTGAAGATTAACTCTGGTGTTTGGGATCATTTTATTGTTGCATACCCAGTTTGGGCCTCAGCTGTCACACACCAGGTCCTGGTGCTGCAAAGCAAAACTGAATCATTATTCCTCCACAGACATGCTTGACTTTTGTGTGGTCTTCCCACGTGGCACTGTGCATTATGGGTAATCATCTCTACTTTACGCGCATCTGTCCAAAGACAATAATCCAGACGTGTTGCTGCCGAATCAGATGAAATTTTGGAAATATTACTTTTTAAAAAAAAATTTTTAGACAATAAAGGCTTTTCTGTCTCAAACCATCGTATTTAATTATCCTGTCATGATATTCACAGATAACATGCTAACTCAGGCCTGTAGATTCAGAAATGAAGGTCTAGTTTTATTTGTTTGTCTTTTGTTCTCTTATCTTTGCAATCTCAGAGAATTACAAATTATAACTTTGGTGTGAATTGCTGGTACACCCACTTCTAGAGGACTTCAAAATGTTTTAGACATGTGAATAATTGTTAAAAAGATTCATATTAAAATTCTGTTCATTGAGTTAAAAATGGAACGTTAAATTCCTGTAACAAAACAGATTCTGTTTCTCTCGGCAAATGATTGACATTAACTAGTTTAAGAAGATTTTGTAGTCCTTCCCAGATAAATAGCTTCTATAAGGTCATTGCTGATGCTTTACTATCCTGGTATTAGATTAACACACACCTGTATTCTCCAGACCAGCAAACTGACAAAATATCCTGGTTTATTATAAATAACCTAATGCTTTAAACCACAGAACTGACAGTAGGTATATTATAGATTCCTTTTCTTCCACGGCTGCATGTTTCTTTCTTTTTGTGACATAAATGGCCAGTCAGTGCCTTAAAACCATCGAAGTTAGAAAAGGGATAACAGCTGTTCATTTTTGTCATCATTCAGCAGTTTTAAATCTAACGCTAGCAGAAAAGTCAAGCGACGCTCAATGTGTTCCCCCTCCTCCAAACAGGATGGCAGACATGCAGGAAAACATAACTTACAATTCAAAAAGGGATCCAGAAAGCAGTATAAAATGGAGATAAAATAAAAGAGGCCACATGGTGGCAGAATGGGACAGAGATTGTAAACAATAACTACTCCTATCTGACAAAAACACAGTCAGTCAAAGACAGATAGTTTTGGAAATGGAAGCATTTTTGTTACTCAAAATTTCCTCATACTTATTCATAATTGCAAAAAAAAATGGAACAAAGGAAAAATATAGTGACACCATAAAACTAACTCAAGAGAAAACAACACAGACATCAAAAGAGAAGATAGAGTGCTGTCCTGAGGGATACCTTCCATTATTCTGACCTTTTCTGGCCTCTTTTCTCTTTGTATGCGTCTAACTCACTCAGGCACAAGACACACCTGCAGGAGTGACATGAAACAAGTCGGATGGATGAATAATAAGCAAAATATTAATGTCCTGTTTGGAAAAAAAAAACTTAGTTTTGTGTGGGAAATGTATGAACTAAGTGACAAAATACAATTCGGCAATAAATGGCGGGGGAATTTCATACGCACGTGTAAGAATCTCTAAAATCAGAAATTAAAAATCCACCCAACAAAGTATAGACTTTCTTCCCGCACCTGTAACTGTACTTTTCCATTGCACTGTGCTGTTTTGGAGCCACTGAGGCGGAGACAGGAGGTCTGAAATGCTGTTGGTTTTACCTACCCCTGCCTGCTGCTGTCTGAGCGACCTGTTGGAAGAGGCTGAACACACACACCCCTCCCTACCCCTCCTCTCCTCTCTGTAGCCAAGCCATTAGCCATGAATTATGGTGCTGCTACCATCACGGCCAATTGTCTGGATGTAAAGCAGACTCTGCCTCTCTTACCGTTGTGTGTTAGCTTGTGCCTGAACAGCAGGTTCAGGATCATGGTTTTGTAACAGCTCGTCGGTCCAGGACAGATGCAGGTAAGCAGATGACCTTTATTAGGATTTTTTTTTCTCCCCCCCAAAAAAAAAGTAGGTTCATGCATATCCATCTTTGGATTACTGTCAGTTTTCCGTTTGTCAGATCCTCCTAAACCGCAAAACCAATTTTTATGGCTTACATAGGTGGACGATAGACATCCGTCTGATTTCCCTCAGGTTAACTGGAAAGAAGAGTTTTGTATATGAAAATGATGCTTTATGCTCAAGATTGCTGATGTGCTCTATATATTGACTTTCCTAATACAGGACAACTGGTAAATTTGTAGAGGGAGGGAGGCATCGAAAGAGAGAGAGAGAGCAGCAATCACTTAGCAGGAAACCTCCTGCTAAGCAACATATAGCTGGGAATACCTGGAGCAGATGTGATGGTGGAGTGATGCGGAGACGGGACACTGGGGCACCTTATCTGACACCGCACTGAAGAGTGGAGTAAGTGTTCATCAATTATTATTTTGCTTCTTGTCTGAGGTTAGTAACTGACAGCAGGTGGCTGCAGAGTTTTCCAGCCCTCACAGCTTGACCAGCTACACCGGGCAAACATCAGACAAATTAATTAAAGATCACAGTGCAAATATGGAATATTTACTTTGTGGGACATGCATGTGATCTAATTGCTTATAGTTTGCATTTCTGCCAATATCTTTGTCAAAATGTGGAGTTAACTCCACCACATTTTTGGGAATATATATATATATATATATATATATAGTTCTAAATATGAGCATTTTCACTTACGTGAGAAAGTAGATGTATGACAGATTTCTATTTTTGCTTTGGTCACATTTAAACCTGTCAGATCACAGTAACACACAAAGATAAGCAACGTAATTTTTAAAAAGCCGTTTTCAAATGGTGATTTAATTTATTAAGAGAGAAAATAAAATCAAAATCTGAAAATCCTGGCACTATGTGAAATCATGAAATCTGCCCTGTTGTTAAATCATGAATTAACTTTGATTAAACAAATGGATTGGTTCAGTTCAAAAATCCACACCTAGGCCTGATTAGTGCTAGAGCTTTAGAGTCAAGAAATAACTTAAATAGTACCTGTCTGACAACATGAAGTAGGCTACAAGATCTCAAAAAGCAACACATCATGCCCCGATCTAAAACAAATGCAAGAACTGATGAGAAACAAATTCACTGGTACCTATCTGTCCAGAAAGGGTTACAAAGCCATTTCTGAGGCTTTTTGGACACCAGCGAACCAAAGGGAACTTTTATCCAGAAATGGAGAAAGCATGAAACAGAGCTGAACCTTCCACTGTCCGGCCAACCAAACTTTCTCCAAGAGAGCATCATCGACTAATCCAAGTTAACATTTAGTTTCATAAAGTGTCATTTCACAGCAAAATTATTCAGTCAAGGACATGCATTGCAATTAGATTATAAATATTAAACGCTGAAGTCAGGTTCAACTTATTATGTCAATTGGTAAAAATTTCACTGACATTGCAGCCATCCCTCGTCCTGAACAAGCATGGACCAACAGTGGACAGGTTTTTGCTTGGTGTTCACTTTGCAGCAATCCCTCATACTGAGCTTACATAGGTCGACAGTGGAAAGGAACACCTCACTATAACAGGGAGGAACGTCCAGCAGAACCAGGCTCCATGTTAACGGTCATCTGCTGCAACTGACTAGGAGCTTGAGAAGGCAAAGCAGACACACACACAAACAAAAAACACAGAAGCACTGATTATGGAGTGCTTAAAGGAAAAGTAGAGAGTCACTGACAGCAATGGCTCTTTAGGTGGTTTCATCGAGGAGAAAGAGATAAGCTCTGAGACGGTGGTAAAATTTATGCTGGCCTAATTTTGGTCTAATCTAAAGCCTTTGTTCAAGATTGACGCAAATTATAAAGATTGGACAAAAGCTTCATCCAGGAGAGAGTTCCAGGGAGAACATCCCAGCTGACCTGAAAGAACACAAAGGACCATCTCACATTTGACAAAAAACAACAACATATTGATTATCCCCAACACTTGGGGAAAACACTATGGACTGACGAGGCAAAAGTGAAACATTTTGGACGCACTATGGAGGAACATAGGTGTAACGTTAATGTCTGGTCCCCTCAGACTTCAGATACGCAGCGTGGAAGTGGTCCTGAGAAATCCAACCCAGATGTTGGAGTATAGCATGCTTTCTGGGCACTCAGAAGAGAAGAACCTAGCAATACATAGTGGTCCATTTTGTCACTAAAATTAAGAAACATCATCCCAGGTGATAAAACTTCTGAACTGTCCTGGCCTTGATGAGACGCGTCCTCCGATAAGCACTGTTGGTTCCCTGTCGGTGTTGATGGGGTGGAGATGGGGGAGCCGAGGAGGGTGGGAGAGGGGGCTCCCTCCTCTTTTAGCTCCGTTTCCAGCTGGAGTTCTGGGAGACGGCCGCTTATCGGCTTGTTCAGGAACAGTGTGCATCTGCTGGCTTTGTGCTTGCCCTTCTACAATCTTGGCTGGGACAGTGATGTCATTGTTTACGTCGTCCTGTGTTTGGAGAAATGACTTTCCGTTGTTAACAGCACTGATAATATTGGCAGCGAAAAGTTTTTTTCCCCATCTTGATTCAGGCCAACTCCATTGTGTTGATAAATCTCATGATGGTCGATGAAGTTCACGGAGCTGGCAGAGCATTCTTTATTAAGCCGTTTATTAATCATAAGCAGAACTGAATTGTAAAGACAGAGAAAAATTCTGGAAGGACTGCGTCCCATTACATCAGGTATAAAAATAAAAATAAAACATGTCACCATATGACATTATGAATATTTTAGATGTAAAACTGATATTTACATTAATTGTAAAAATATTATTTAGCAAGTGTATATATGGTAAAAGTCTTAAACCAGATACTATTGACTCCAACGTGCAGCAATTAGATGCTACCTGGTCAGAGCTAATAATGTTAGTTTTAGCTTTGGATTATGTCCGGTAACAACATTAAACAATAAATAACAATTCAAAAAAACATTAGCACGTCATGTACCGCTGTGCAAGAAAATGGAGCTTAGTTTTTCAGATGATTTGATCTCTTTAGGCAAACTGAGTTGCATTTTAAAGCTGTTGCCATCTTTGTACTTCCTGTTAAACTAGTCCCTTACATATGGCCATTGGTTTTCTTCTTTTTCAACCGTCGTTGGTGTGTTTTTGTTAGCGCCACTAACATCCGACTGATGTGCCTCCATGCTGGGATCTGATAACTCTGACTTAAACTCTGACCCGCTGATGGATAACCCCTGTTGCTTCCGATGTTTGTTTCTTATTTAAATTAAAATTTTTACACTATAACTGATGTGATTTCAAAGGTAACTGAGTAAAATATTTAAATCCGGTTATACTTAAGTACAAATAAAAGTTCAGCTTTTGTAAACTACTTTACAAAGTACACAAAAACGCTAATGCGAACAAATGCAACTTGTTACTTTCCACTCCCATTTGAATCTGACCGAGAAGCTGTGATCTGAACCTAAAGACGTTCAAATTTTAAAAACTCTCTCATGCATTGATTACGTTGATGTAAAGCAATGTAAACACTTGAAGGCAGCGATTGTCAGCAGGTGGAACAACCAGTCATCAGGTGTGAGGGACAATCACGTTTTCATAAAGCGCCAGGTATGTCTGGACAAATGAAATCATTTAAAACTGTGTTTTCTATTTACTTGGATTATCTTTGCCTAAAATAAAGTGTATTTGATCTGAAACTATTAAGGGTTAAAAAAGTACAAACAGGAACAATTTGTAAGGGAGCAAATACTTTTTCACCGCACTGAAAGTAATTCTTATTAAAATGTGTGCCTGGACTGGCAACTATTTTGTGCGTTTATTAATCTTCTACACGGTCACAGCTACTTCAGAATTTAATTATCTTTTCTCTAAAGAGTATTTATCACACCTTACATCCTTTGTGCGCCGCACGCAATCTGACATTCACCCGACTTTAACAAAGCAGGCATTTATTAGCTTGTTATGAGCCGAGAGAGCAGTAGCCAGATGGTTGCTGTTGATCTTGTTAGAAAGGTAGATGTGGGAAGACCATTACCTGGACCACAGCAAACACACACCACTAGGTGGGTAATCTGCACACCCATCTCAGCACCTGTTGCTCCTGAAAATGTCAGGGGCAGATAATTCTGAATAATTTTGTACACCGTGACTGAAACGGAAACTTCATGCACATAGGAGTTAAGAGTGAAGTCGGACGATAGTTGCAGGGAGACATGGGTTTGCACACTAACCGGCCACTGATTGCTGTGCCGATGCATAGGGTAACAAGTGAAAACGTTAATGATTGACCAAATCTGTTTTACACAATCTGTGAGAGCTGGTTGCTAAGAGCTGAAAACGAGGAGACGGCATGGTTGCATATCCAACAGCCCATGTGGGCTTATATAAACCCCCCTGACCTGCATATATACATGTCAGAAGTGATCAGGTTCATGTTTTATGGTCTTAACCGATGCAGCAGAAGGCTGGTTCAGATTAACAAAGCTCATCGTGATTGTTTGATGAATGGGAAATTACTTTAAATGCACAATTACATACTTCTGTTCCTGTATCCCTACTGAGCTATGTGGCTGTGTTTTTGTGCTCTAAGCAAATCAAAGGTTTTCTGCTACTGAAAAAAAAAACATGGTGGGCCTGAGAAACCGTTCTACATGGGACCCATTGTTATTAAAGGCCTCCTGCATCAAGTCTTGTGCCAACGGCTGCTCCATGGGCATCACGGCACACCTCACGTACGCCAATGCTGACACCGAGTCCGTGGAAGGTGAGCTTTCGGTAATACTCTCTGAGCTGAGATTAGTGTTGCAATAAGCCTTTCTGGGTTATATGGGGGCACTAAGGTGTTTTTTTAAAGACTGTTCTAGAAATATGTACTGGAAACTGTAAGAAATGAGTAGAGATATAAGGACTGATCTCTGAGGAACACCGAAAATACTCTCCTATAAGACCACGCCTCACAACGGAGGTTATATCATTTGAATGCAAAACGTTTCAAGTTAACATGCTTTACAGAAAAATAATAAGTAATCTCTTTACTTCCAAACTGTTTCTTTTTTTACTTAATCTATCTTCCCAGTTTAGTTCAGAGGATTTGACTGGAGATCCTTTCACTACCTGGAATTGCTGTCTCTCTGTATTCAGGTGTGTTTGTGTACCCTCTCGAGGAAAAAGAGGTTGTGGTAGGCTTTGAGGCCATGATTGCAGGGCGGCTGGTGGGAGTCCACATCCAGAGCAGAGGGAAGCTGAAGGACTGCTGTTTGGAGTGCTGCCCTGTTATTGATGGACACTGTGGGAGAGGCCAGGAGTGGAGCTGCTGCTGCCAGATGTCTGGTCTGGACATACAATGCACCAACGGTGAGGACCATGGATGAAGAGACAGAGACGTAAAAGACAAACAAATTCTTGAGATTGTCCTACAATTATCTCTGCTTTGCATGGGATTAAAATTAATCAGTAATAAAACTCTGAAGAGTGGGAAATCTCTTACATCTCTTAAATTCCCATGAGTTCTGAGTAGTTCTCTCTGCTGCTGTCATCTATTCACAACAATAGCTCTGCTCTGCCGTAATGTAGGAAATAACTGAGCAGGAAAAAAGGCCTAATTTGCAAAATGCCAAATGTCAAATTAAAGCTTCAGAGCAATGGTTTTACTGCAGCCAGCATCAGAGGACTGCAGACACAAACTTTACTCTCAGTGCTGGATTCAGATAAAAGTTGTCAGTTTTCTACGTATAAAACTGTGCACTCTTTCTCAGACCTACAAGCCCATCATCATAATGAGATTTATAAAGGTATGCAGGTCCATTTAAAAGTAAAAGAGAAAAAAAAGTAAAAGAGAATGGTCAGTTGAGTATGTTGACAGCAAAAATATACAGATTGTCTAATTTGGTAATGCTCTTTTAAAACGTAATGACAAAATAAACCCCCTTTCCAACCTGATCTGTTTCACATACAGCATAGCTATAGTAATTACTTGATTTCCATCCAGTAGGGATATGAAGAGATCCCTTTGCTCAAAGATAATCTGTGACTCATTTAGGAAGATCCTGAAGGGATAGATGCTCCAAAACATGCACAGAAATCAATTCCCCCAGGAGCCATCCTTGTCAGATGCCCAGCCCTCTTCCACTGACAGAGGGTTCGACAAATTGACAGTTTTGAGTTTTTGTGGCATCTGTATTTAATGTAGAGAAACATCGTTTCAACTGGAGGTCCATAAAATCCTTGTGTGAAAGTTAAGAGTAAATCTGATCTGATCGGCCCCTCAATGTGGGGACGCCATCCTCCACCATTATAAGGAAAGGAGTCCCAAAGCATAATGTTTCCATCTCTGTGCTTGTCTGTGGGGATGCGTTCTCTGGATCAACTTGTTGCTAAAGAGCCTAATTTTTTTCCGCTTGATCAAAGTATAAATGATGTAGATGTTCTCTTGCAAGGGTCTGCAAGATTTAGTTATTCAGAGCAGAAGTAAAGAGTTTTAAACACATTGTTGACTGTAGTCCAAACTGCCTTTAGACGATTACCAAGCCCCCCTCCTGTGATTTTTGACTGATCCCTCTGCCCATGTGGCAATATCTTGCATAAAGGACAATTTATGGTAATGTTATAATTCCTCCGTCTCCTAATATTAGTTTTCACATTCTGAACAAACTTGTTGCTGACTGGTTTCACAGCCCATTTGAGTGTTGGGCAGATCTTGTCTCTGAAGTCCTTTGTCAGCTTTTGGGTGTTGGTGGTAGAGAGGTTGAAATGGAAGGAACCATTTCTGTGGACCGGTGTGCACATCTGCATCAATCTGTATTAGACTGACTGATTGATGACCGTAACCTGTCTGCCATACCAGCAAATAACCCAAACTGGGGAAGCCAGACTCCTGGCCAGTTGATGGTGGATCACATATTTCTCACTTTCAGACATACAAATCAGTTTTCACATTTACGTGTTCGTCGGTGTGTGGTTGAGTTTGCTCGTTTCTTTTATATGTGAGCTGAGCTAAAATGGCAACAGTGTATCCAGGATATTTCAATGATGTGAGTGTTTTCTGTTCAAGGACACCTGGTTTTGGATGAAGACCTGGAAAGAACCACCTTCATTGTGGATTGTGGAGTCATTGGGCCCATGGATATAGTGTCTGTTGTCATCAGCACCACACTAGAACTCCCCACTATGGAAAATGGAGCAATCCGCATTGTCTATCCGACACTCCTTACTCCGGTGGTAACTGGCCAGGTGACGGCAAGCAAGGGTGAAAATGGGGGAAAGTCTGAGGAAACGGGGTAATTCTATTTATTACTGCACTGTAAATTTACGGGTAAAACCCTAATAGGTGTCGTGGATTAATACATTTCTCTTCTGTAGGGGGACCAGCTGCTTTGGCGCTAGCTCAGGAAAACCGGATCGGGCCTTGGACTATGAGCAGCAGTGCTCTCATGGCCTCTTTACCAGCCCTGCAGTCAACCTGGCACCGTATGAACTCAACTTCCAGCTGTTGGTTAGAGGCGCCTGTCTGCTGGCTGGTACCGTCTGTCTTCCAAAATAAGCCTGATTCAGTAGTTCTTGACTAAATGATTATAAAATGCTGGAGCAGGAGGCAGTCTCGTTTCAAAACGTAATTATTGGGCTCCCATGAAAAGCGTGAGTCACAATATGGCAAGAGCAAAAAGTACGACGCAGTAAGAGTCAGCAAAAGATTGGCCAGCAAATTTAGACTACAGTGCCTTGCAAAAGTATTGACACACTTTGATTTATTATTACGTTACCTGAAAACTGAGCCATGCATTTTTATTTGGCCCTTTTTACCTTGATATACATAAATAAAATGCTTGTGTGTAATTTAATCTTATTACAAATCCATCTGTTGTGTGAAGGCCTCAGTGGTCTGTGAGAGAACTTCAGTGAACAAACAGCATCAAGAAAAATCCAATAATACTGCAGAAAAGGCAGGGATATAGCTGGGGTGACGTTTAAAGCAAGGTTCGGTCATAAAATGATATCCCAAGCTTTGAACATTTTACAAAACACCTTTTAATCTATCGTCTGAAAATGAAAAGAGAGCAACAATGGCTTTACCACCAAAGAGAGAGGCTGAGCAAATGAATGAAAGCAGCGACCAACAAGCCCACTCTAACTCCAGAGGAGGTGCAGAGATCTCAGAATCTGCTGAAAGGACAACTATTGGTCATGCACTCCACATGCCTGGCTCTTCTGGAAGAGTGGCAAGGCCCTGGTAGAGCAAAGCTATTTGCTGCTTTGTCACAGGCCATGTTGGGGACTCAGCAAACATGCAGAAGAAGGTCCCCTGCTCGGATGAGGCCAAAGTTAAACTCGTTGACCTAGATAAAAAACATTACGTGTTACGGTATGTTTTTGAAAGCTGAGATCTGAGGCCTCCTCCTCTGTTTAGGGTTGGTTTTCCTCGTCTGGTGTAAATGGCTTCCATCGCCACTCTATCAAGGTCTGGACCGTCCTCGCTGCACTGAACTTCGTGCACCACGACGCTCAGTTTGTGTTTGTCGCTGGGTTGAACCAACCTCTGACTTAGAGTTCGGTTCGGTCTGAAATGCACCGAGACGTCGTGTATGGAGAAAACCCTTCCGAGTTTCACAGATAACTCATGTTTCAGAAAGGCAGACTCATACGCCAGACCTGGATCCAGTTGAGAACATGTGGCAAGGCTTCAAAGCTGACATTCACACATACTCAGCGTCCAGTCTGTCTGATTGTGCAGGGATGGTTGATGCATATCATAAAACAGCTGTAGATGAATATCCAGCGAAATGTTCTCTTACAAAGAGGTGACTCCGTGCGACAGAGTGCGACACTTTCCAGGTTTTTGTCCAAAAAGTTGAAGACCATGTAAGAGTTTCCTTCCCTTTAATGTAAGTTTGTGTTGGTCTATCATATAAAATCCCTCCCACCCTCCTCTTGTGTCATACGAATACTTCAGCAAGACACTGCACATCTCCTAAAGTGATCATCATGATAAACTTTTTCTCCTTGCTACGCTTTACCTCTTTGCAGGTTTGGAGAGCCCTACACATGCTCTCAGAGCAGACGCCGACCCTGGTGCCCAAAGTGCGTCTGCCACCTACATCACTTTGGCTCAGGAGCATCCTTACGACAGACACATAGAGATCATTTTACACCTGAGTGGTGAGTAAGGAGAAACTCTGAGGGAAATGTTTGGCAACACATTCCGATTCACGAGCAGTGGGCTTTCTTACATGAGCGTGTGGTCGTCCCACAGAACCGCACAGCCCATTGGTCATCCTGGAGAGAGGCCGCCTGTCCTTCAGCCAGTACGAGCAGCAGATCTGCTCACGCCGCGATTACGTCCGATACACCCGCAAAGACGCGGAGCCTGAGAGAAGAGTGAAATACCCTCTGTGCTACTCACTTTTGTCTTTTGCTTCTCATTTTCGTATTTCTTTCAGGCTCACCTACATCTGTTCTATCTCTCTGTACTATTGCTGCTGTTCTGAAGCTGGAGTACATCCGGAGACGATACCACAAGGACATTCTCTGCAGCCCCGTCCTCATGCTCAACTTCTGTCCCGACCGGCTGTCTGAGCCCCTGGAGCTGCACAAAGCCACCAGAGAGTTGCTGTTCCTGATCGACCGCAGCGGCAGCATGAGTGGCACCAGCATACTTCGTGTGAAGGTGAGATGCTCTGTAAAATGGCTGAAGAATAATCTTTGTGTTAAATGTTGAGGAAGGACGTGTCTCGACCTGACTCCGAGCTGCCTGCAATTTGTTGTTTCCTCAGGAAGCCATGGCGGTGGCCCTGAAGAGTCTACCCTCTGGTACGATGTTCAACATAGTTGGCTTTGGGACCACCATCAAGCCTCTGTTTACCTCCAGCAAGCTCTGCACTGATGTTAGTCTTACACAGTTTGTTAGGAATGTTTCCTCCCTCTGTCCTGTTTCCCAGGTCGGTCACATTAATTGGCACCTCTGGTGATAATGTGTCAAAAGTCTTCAACTGACACGTTTGGTGTCAGGATATTTAAAAACAAAAACAGAATCCCTTTAGAGTTAGTCGTAACTGAAGGAAGTTTCCACTTTATATTTCGGCTTTTCATGTTGATCAGACATTCTAGGAGCTTAATAACCCGTGACTTCCTGTTTCCCTGGGGTCCAAACGTGACACGACACAGAGGCCCCTGTCTTTTAGCCCCTGGCTGCCAGGTTGCGCCGGGACCCATTTTAATTTTGCCACCAAATACGGGGATCAGAACCGCAAGAGATGTAAGAAAATGACTAAAGCTCTTTGTTAGAGCACTAGAGCGGCGGTAGAGCAGCGTCTTGGGATCGCTAAGTCTGTGCATCAACCATTAGACACCACCTACATGCTTGGGAGGGAAGTCAGACAGAAAAAAGTTGGGTTTGACATGAAATAAAGGATGAACCTCCAAAAGCAAAAAACAGTGTTGCATATGGAGGAGGACCTTTTACGATGTATCCACCAAAGGCTCTGGAAACCTTGTTAAAGTGCTAGGTAATGTGGCATTTTGGGAAATATCATAACTCTTTAAATGAAAATCTGGTGACCCCTGTGAGAAACTGGCAAACCATGACTGGGTCTTTAAACAGGATAATGATTCCATAGCCAAGTCGACACAGTAATTCCTTACTGGCTGCAAAATGATAAAATAAAATAAATCACACAGAAACATGTGAGCTTTGCTAAAGAGAAGAGACTATAAGAGAAGATCTAGGACTACGAATGATCTAGAGATCTTGCAAAGAGGAATGATTACAAATCAGTCCTGGTGAAGTAGTATGAGAGAAAAACAGGGGCTTTTGCAAACTACGCACAGCAGGAGTATCATTAAATGTGCCGCTGGTGATTGTGTTAAAATAGTTATTTCTGAACACAGGTTCAGTTTGGTTTATTTCTGAACATTTCAGCGTGAGATTACACTACTGCAGTGAAATGTTAATTTGCTTTCAAGCTTTTCAAACATCTGTACTAGAGATGCCAAGAAATGTGTCAGACGCTGCAATAACCTTCGCAGTCGGCCTGTAAGAGGTCACAATGCTGCAAATTCTTGTTGTTTTTCTTCGTCTGTGTGTGAGAGAGAACATGCATGCATCACTTGGTTCATGCCTCCTGAATGTCGATGTTGTTTTAACCACGCTGGACTATCTGTTCCACTCTCCAATCTGGCCACAGGGCTTCTCCTTGGGTTGCCTTAGTAGCAGAGTATCAGGTTTTATCCAGACCAGGGGCTAGAAGGACAAACAGTCTTTGCACATTCTCCACACCATATGGTGGCCTTTCATGCATTTTCACTCGGGCAGGAGATGTCCTTCTGTCTCCTGTCCTGCCAGGGAGGGTTTTTTTCCCCACAGGTCTGAACTAAGGCAGGCGCTAACGTCTACATGTTTGTACTCTCTTTATCAGAGCGGAGCAGACTTAATTATTTTCTCGCCGGTTATGTGGGGCACTTCACGTCAGACAATGAGCCAGTCTCGTGGGCTGTTTGCTCTGGCAGTCTGGTGGAACAGGTGTCGTTTGCATCTTTACAACAGATCTGATTGCGTCCACATTTTAATGTGCTATGTGAATCCAGGTAACCCTAATGCAGGCCTACGAGTACATCCAGAGGATGAGAGCAGATATGCGCGGCACCAACCTTCAGGGGGCGCTGTCCTGGCTCTACCAGCAGCCCATGCAGCGTTCGTATCCACGGCAGGTCTTCATCATCACCGATGGGTCCATCAGCAATGTGGCTAAGGTGCTGGAGCTGGTTCGCAGAAACACATGTGCTGGCAGGTATGGAAGCCCACAAGGAAAGGGTAAGACTGACTGAAATTCACAGTGGGCAATGAAGGGATTGTGGGGATATATAAAACAAGTTGGGACACAAGCAGGCTGATATTCAAGAGCTGAAGTGAGGAACCAGCGGGGGAAAAAAGGCTGAGACATTTTTCAGCACCGCCCAGTAATCCTGTTAAGTGCTCTGCTCCGCAGTAAGCGTCACTCCCATCAGTTTTCCCCATGCAGAATAACTCCATTTATGCCTCATTAGTATTCTCCTGGTGGACTGACTTTCTCCAAGGCATCTCGACTGTCCCTCTGGAATTTGAGCACTTGCTTCTGGCTCTTTATTCTCATATCTGATTTCAGTGAATGCTGCTGATTCACCCTGAGTCTGATGTTTTAAAAGCCAACTCTTAAATATCCCTGTCACCTCTGTAGATGCTTTGGCTTCGGCCTTGGCCCCCGGGCCTGCAGGAGACTCCTGCAGGGAATTGCCAAACTGACTGGCGGGACCACAGAGTTCCTTTATGATGAGGAGAGACTCCAGCCCAAGGTCAGCACCAGCACTGCAGCGCCACCTACCGGAGAAACACGAATCACACAGCAGTTACAGTAAAATCCTTGCTGTTTTTGCTTAACGCTTGTAGGAGACATTTTATTTTGTACATAATCGCATTAGCTGTTACAGTATCTCACAGAAGTGAGTTTGCATATATTTTATAATATCTTTTCATGGGACAACACTGAAGATGTAACACTTGATGCAATGTAAAGCAGTCAGTGTACAGCTTGCATAACAGTGTAAATTTGATGTCCCCTCAAAATAACGTATACAGCTAATAATGTCTCAGCCGCTGGCAACAAATGTGAGTTGAGATTGTAAAAGTGGCAAAAGTTGTTCAGAAAAATGTAAATATTTTGCGTGGCCACCCGGAGGCGGGTTGATTTCCCAGAAATTGTACTCAAGTAAGAGTAAACAAGCGTGCAGTACGAAGGCTGATTTAAAATTGTACAAAAAAAATAACATGATTACAAAATAACAAATTCTGGCAGAAGAACAAAAACGTTCCTAATCCTTTTATTTGCCAACAAACCAATGCTTACAGCAGTTTATATACTCTAAATTGCCAGAGGTATTCTATCATCGGTTTATACATGTACCTGAACTTTGATGACATCTGAATTTTTAATCTATATGGTCAAATTTGTTGATGGATCCACGCTCCCAGCAATAGGAACTTCTGTAAACATCTTCCTCAGGGTTTGGAGGGGGTTCACAGTTATTGCAGTCTCTGTTTTAGTTCATTCCAAAGATGTTCTGTAAAGTTGAGGTCAGGACTCTGTGCAGGTCAGTCAAGTTTGTCTACACCAAACCTTATGCGCCTCCAGCCATGGAAGTGATTGGAACACCCGAACCCATTGATTTGCCGGTGTGCCCTTAAACTTTTAGAACAGTGGAAAGTCCTTCCAGTGACAATACCTACTGTTTCTTGTATGTTCACTTGACTTCCAAATGCCTCCATGAGATCAGCAGATACAAAATAAAGTTAAAACAACAAAGTTCATGTGAAGCTTTAACATAAATGTAGCTGTCTCTCCAGTGCATTTTTGGTAAAAACATGCCTGTTCTTTATCCAAGTAAGTTACTCGTGGTGGGTAGAGTAGACAGAAATTCCTAAAAGCACATTTTGTTCAAAAAAGTTAACTGATGTAAATGTAACTGAGTAATTGTAACTAGTCACTACCCTTCTCTGGTGGCCACCATTATTTTCTAGCACACCCTTAATTCTCTTGGGCATAGAGTTCACTAGAGCTTCCCAGGTTGCTGAAATCCTCTTCCACTCAACAGAAACCACAATGCCCTTCACAAGATAACATTTAAAGACAGAGAAACATTTGAGAATAGAAAAAAAAGCACAGAAAAATCGTATTGAAAAAACAGCAGGCCAAAATAGAAAAATAGAAGGCAAGGCAAGTTTATTTATGAAGCACTTTTCAGTAACAGGACAATTGAAAGTGCTGAACATGAACAAAAAAAACATTGCAGAGGACAGAAAAAGCATTACAGAGACAGAGGGAAAACAGTACAGAGGTAAGCACATTGCAGTGGAATAGTAGCAGTAGGTTAAGATACAATAGAAGACAAGTTGGACTACAAACTTCAACATTAACATTTAAAGCCAATCCTAAACAAATAGGTTTTTAACCTTGATTTAAAGGAACTTGGGGTTCAAGCACTTTTACAGTCCTCTGGTTGTTTGTTCCAGGTAAGTGGTGCATAAAAACTAAATGCTGCTTCTCCATGTTTGGTTCTGGTTCTGGGTATGGAGCGCACACTTGAGCCAGAATGTCTGGCTCAACTAGTCTGGTCCGGAGGGTTGATACTCTGACAACAAGTCTGTGATGTATGTAGGTGCTGAGCCATTCAGGGATTCATTGACTAACACAAGTATTTTAAAGTCTATTCTCTGAGATACAGGGAGCCAGTGTAAGGACTTTAGAGCTGGGGTGATGTGCTCTACCTTCTTAGTCTTAGTGAGGACGCGGCTAGAAGCCAATAATGAAACAATTAAATAGAGAGCATTCAAGAGTATTGGTGTCTGACTGAAAAAAGCTTGATTACCCTTAGCTCTCAGGAAAGGGTTGTGGTGTGGCTAGCAGATTAAGAGATCTGCCATATATCCTGGTGCAGAGGCCATAACAGATTAAAGAACATATTGTGACTTGAACCTCTGCCGCAGCTAATCAAGTCTCTGAAGAAGGCCTTTGAACCCGTCCTGACTGATGTTCGGATTGACTGGTACCTGCCAGAGAACATGGAGGCCCTTCTTTCGCCAAACGAAATTCCTCCTCTGTACCCCGGGGATCGCCTTGTTGGATACTGCACTCTTTATGATATGACAAACTTCAAAGCACAGAAGACAGAGGTATGTTGTCTATTACATATGATTTAGAGCGTGACCTGATTATGGTTTGCATGGATTCTACAGTTCCTTGCCAAAGCATTCCTACCTAGTAGCGTTGTTCTGCGTGTGTTTTCTCTGTATTTTACGTGACAGACAAATGGTAAGTAGCTTGGAACAGGGAAGTGGAAGGAAAAGGATGAACGTGTTTCTAAAAATGTATTTAAGTAAAAATCTGAAAAGGGTAGTGAGCATTTCTGTTAAGCCCCCTTTACCCTGATACCCTGATGATCCAGTACAACCCCTGGGTCAATACTTTTCAGAATGCAGCCTTAAAAATATCCGCAATTTGTTGTCCGGTGGCAGGGTCGGGACTGCAGACGTGTGCACCGTGACTCCGTGAGTTCGGTTTTCACCCATTCGAATGATGAGCTCTCACCGCCTCCTTCGTCTGAGCTCATGCCTGCGGTGATGCACGCGGACCGCACCGAGCTGGAGGAGGCTCTGAGAGAAATTTCCAGGGAAATTTCGTCCGAGTTTTCCTGTGCCAGAGACGCTGACCTTGGACTCAGCCCAGGTGATGCGCTGATCACTAAACTGATTTAGATGGGGAGATGCTGTTGCCATGGTGTTTCACAGCTGTCTTTTTGTTTAAAGCAGGCGGGGAGCTGGACTGGTCCAGCGATATAAGGCGGAGGATCCAGCAGAGCTCCTACATCCAGGAGCAGTATGTTCTCACTCATTGCTCCCTGAGCAGCGAGCGAAGCCTTCAGTCACAGTCCCACGCACACATTCACGCCTCAAGCTCGGACTCTGCGGGTGGGGGCTTCCTTTCCGACCCCCACTCCTCTGGTCCCGTGTTGGAAACAGGGTCTTTACCGCAGGGCCTTGAGAGGATGGCCCCTCCGGAACCATCATCCTTGTCTCGCTGGGCAGACCCAGCTTGGCAGTTCAACCTTTCGGCTGAAACTCCTGACAATGTTGCCAAAAAGGTAAGAGAAAAAGAGTAAATTGAACCCGCGGGTAAATAAAAACAATAGTCTAAACTTCGGCTGGACTTTCATTGTTGTTCCTGCGCCCCCAGAGCGGCCGTCTGGACGGAGGTGAAGAGTCTCGAAGGAGACAAAAAGCATTGGCTCGTTCAACCATGGCAGCGCGTAGCTTCTCATCGCCGCAGGGTGAACTGGAAATGCATCGCCTCCGGAGAGCTCTTGAGAGGGTCTCCTTTGACCAGACTCTTGGGGGACGGCTGGACGAAAGTGATGGAGAGACAGGGCCTCCATCAAGAGGAGCAGTTTCGCACAGAAGCCTGACTGACTCCAGTGAGTACGAAAGAGCGCAAAAAACAACCACTTTTCCTAATTCACTGTCATAATCAGAATCAGAATCAGAAATACTTTAATGATCCCAGAGGGAAATTACTGTTTCAGTAACATGGACTTTAAAGCAGATTTCTATGTATCCTTTACAAAACGACACACAAACATTTATTTTTCTGAGTGTTTGACAATAAATCAGAATTAACCTTCCCTGTTTTATGTCAGTTATGGATTATAGCAGTTATTTCAATTTGCTAAATGCAAGAACACTAAAACAAGAGAATATGTTTTGGTGAAATTGCCTCTTAAACAGTCTTTTAAACAGATGGGTCAAACCTTTTTGTACATCCTTCCTCAAGCTTCTCACCATAATCTGTTGTACTTTTGGCCCAATCCACCTGACGGAACTGGTTTAACGGGATCAGGTTTGGTCTTTGGCCAATTGGAAGATCCATTTGTGCCAAAGCTTTGACTTCCTGACTGATATCTTGAAATATTTTTTTCTGTATTTCCTCATTGTGCTCCTTCCTCGAGATGCCAGAAATTTTGTGAAGTGTACCAGCCCGTCCTTTAGCGAAGAACCCACACAACGTAATGCTGCAACCCTCGTACTTCACAGTTCAGAACGTTTAACATGCGTTAAAACTTCCCCCTTTTTCCTCCAAATATAGCAAGACAAGTCTCAGAGAATTAGGGTCATTTTTTATGTCTTTATTTGCGAACTGGCTTCTTCCTCACTAGGTGCCCTTCAACCCATGTCTGCACAGGACTCATTTCACTGTGGATAATGACCCTCTCTTACCAGCTTCCACTCTATATTTTTACATCTTTTGCTTTTGTTTTGGGGTTGATTTGCAAAACTACACACCATTTCAGGCTCATTCCTGTGACGCAGAACCCGTCTCTTTCCAGAGTTTTATGATGACTGAAAATCCCTGTGGAGTTGCGTATAATTGTCTAAAGTGATGAACACAACTGTGATAGACTGGCGACCTGTCCAGGGTGTACCCGCCCATTGACAGCTGGAGATAGGCCCAAGGGATAGAGATGTTAGAAAATGGATGGATAAACACGACACCTTCAGGCATCTTAAAATTGTACCTGAGGATGAACCAGACTCTCTTGCTGATATCTTGGCTACTTTCTTTTTATTTTAACATAACGTCACACACACTGGTATTTAGAAGATGTAAGTCTGGGGTCACCAACCTTTTCGAAACTAAGAGCTACTTCGTTGGTGTTGTGTTATACGAAGGGCTACCAGTACTGACCTTTGAACCAGAAGAGTCAGAGTTCACCTTAACTTTATGTAAAATAAGCAAATTTTCCATGCTTTGTTATAGATATTGTCACTTTTTTAAATCTATATACATGAAAGTGTGAATTATCAAGAAGAGTAATGGAATAAAAGTTTTAGATGCAGCTCACTGGTGGATAGGCTGGTAGGCACCACATGTGGTCCTCGGGGGCTACTTGGTGCCCGCGGGCACCATGTTGGTGACGCCTGATGTTGGTAATACTAACTTTTTTTTAAAGTCTGATTAACCTAGTTTCAGTGATCAAAAAAGCCATATCTGTCTTTTTATACGTTGTATTAAAATAGGAGTACATGGTTTTAAAGGAATCTGTCCACTTCCTCTTCCGGTTCCTCCAGATGGACTCCTGTTCCCTGCCTCGCCCCTGGACTGGGAAAGCTTCACTGACCCGGAGGATCTGTTCACGGCGGCTCATCCTGAAGATCCTCCCCCGGGTCAGTGTTGCTCCATCATTCATGGCTTGCTGAGCGGTAGGCCTGTGTCCTGGGAGGTCACTGTGGACATGGGGCGTCTCTGGCCACCGGAGGACCAGAACATCACAGGGGTCACCGAATGTGGACTTGGTGGGGAGGACGCAGGAAAGCCGTGGGAGGAGATCATTCACCATTTGACGGCTCGCTCAGTAATAAGGGACTTTGAAAAACTGGCAGAGAAAGAGAGCGACACTGGGCACGGTGATGACTGCCTCACACACACTGTCAGCGATGTCCCTGTTTCTGTGTTGTCATTTACATTTGTTATCCTTCAGGGTCGGGTAAACGGTATCGCATGAAGGCTATCCAGACAAGCAAGCACTGTAACATCATATGCATGTACACGGCCTTCACCATTACAGATGGTAGCACAAACAAAGGCTTACCAGAGAGCACGGATGTCCGAAACACAGGTACAATGCAGAGTTACACGGGCTGTGAAAAAGCCTCACCATCATTTTAGATACTAGAAGTGTACTGAAGTATACAGATTTTACTACATAACTCAGAAGAAAGCCACGGCTTGCCCTCTTCCACGGAAAGTATGTGGTAGAGGGTCCTCAAAGTCCAAAACTGAACACAACTGAGAATCTGTGGTGAGGCTTGAAAATTGCCATTCACAGATTCTCTCCATTCTACTCTCTTCTGCAAAGAAGAGTCTCTGGGTGTGTAGCGTTGGTAGAAACACAGCCCAAAAGGCCTGCAGCTGATATTAGTGGTAGTGGAATGTTCCTCTGCATGGCATTGGCTTCGAATCCTTTTCTTCCACTTTAAAATATAAGGTCTCTTGTGTTGCCCTATCACATAAAATTCCACTAAACACAATCTGAGAAAATCCGATGCTTTGCACAACA
The DNA here is from genome assembly GCA_037039145.1 of Fundulus diaphanus. Classification (NCBI taxonomy): domain Eukaryota; kingdom Metazoa; phylum Chordata; class Actinopteri; order Cyprinodontiformes; family Fundulidae; genus Fundulus; species Fundulus diaphanus. Next base: position 33,926,436 of record CM073133.1, on the reverse strand, counting down.
CAACACTTTACTTATCCCCACTACTTCCATTCACATGAAAGTACTTTTAATGTTAAGATTAAGGTTGAAAAATACAACCAATGTTGCCATGTGTCATCACTACACTCATTTTGAGTTATTGGGGTTTTAAGTTTCATCTATCCTGCAAACACAAAGAAATCCCAGTGACAATGTTTCAAACTCATCTCAATTCACCCACTTTTTTTTAACAATGGTTGGCGTTGCTGTATGAGGAAGGAACAACCCATAGCCTTCTATGTTTGTGAGCTACTAACATTAAATAAAAATTCATATTCACATAGGTTGGCATCAATTATTGAATAGGCATGTTATATGGTTATGCACTGTATGGCAGTTTATGTTTTTGCTGTTTTCCCATGTGTGCATATTTAGGTAAATCTCACAAAAATAAAATATCCTGAGAAAGTTCCATATTTCCTGTAGCTCATTTCATTTCAAGTCTTTATTTCTTGTAATTTTAATGTATAAGTGTTATGTAACCATAAGATGGCTCACAGACATGTGGGCTAAAGAAGTTGGTTGTTCACAGAGCTCTGCATCCAAGCAAATTCATGCTCTCAACAAAGTATTGAGTGCACATAACTCAACATACTTTTCAAAAGTCTGAGATTTCTGCTTAAAATATCCTTTTTTATTGATCTGTTCTGAAATTTTCTGAGACAGTGAGCTTTCTGTAAGCCATAATCACTAAAATTGCAGAAACAAAGGCTTGTAAATACTTCGTCCTTTGTGTAATGAATCTATATATAATATACAAGTTTTATTTTCTGAAATGAGTGAAAAAAAACCTTTTCACGATGTCCTTATTTTTGGGATGAACCTGTACCTGCAGGGATTCTTACGGGGAACAAGCAAACTTCTCAGACCTCGGGGCGCAGGCAGAAGGTCTATTCTGCCGGTCTGGGAAGACAGCGGATCGGCGGAGAAAGGGACGAGGTCGAAGACGCCTGGAACTTAACAGGTAGAATATTATTAGACATTTATGTCTACTCAACGAAATATACCCCAGGGATGACACTTTTCCTGCCTCACATACCTTGCAGTGCAAGAAATTAGAAAATACATATATATTTACAAAAGATCTTTATTCCCATTCAGAAGCACCATTTTAATTTATTTTTTTTATTCTACCTCAACCTTAAAGAGTCAAGTTCGTAATAGTGGAAATTCTGTCCTGTTTGCTCAGAAAACCCCAGAAAATATAAGTCAAGAAAAATTCCTTTAATTTTATATTTTGGAAGAAATCCAGTCATCCCAGCACCACTGAAACATTCCTCTTTTCTCCCAACAATCCACCCCAGAGGCAGGTGGCTACTGCTCCATGGCTGCTGTAACAGCAGAGATGTCATGCAATCGTTCGCAGAGGTCTATAGAGAGCAAGTCGATGGAGAGCTTCTTCAGTACCAGGTAAAAGTTCATCAATTCATCGCTCTTTGAAAATGTGTAAAAAGTAGGACTCCAGCAAAGTGACAATCTGGGCGATTACCGTCCAAGTCCTGTTTCTATAATTAGATGTTTCAAAGTTTGTTTTTCCCATATTTCCAGGTTCCAGCTGGGTCGACTCAGGTCCTCTATTTCATCTGGAAAGCAGGTTCCCCTCAAGTCTCACTGTTTATCTGCAGAGACCGACAAACAACCTGAGAGTGAAGCTCCAGACTACCAGCCCCTGGTGAGCAGGAACAGCATCCTGCTCAAGCCACTATATTTCATATAGTTTACTTTCATTTTTAAAGTAACTGATAATGTACTAATTACATTGCATTCCCATTTTTATCTATAGTATTATATATTATATATTTATGGCACACGACGGCCTACACAGTCACAGAGAAGACAGTGAGTGGTCCAACAGATACAAGCTGGCTATATTTGAGCATATTAGTGGAAAGTTGAGTGGAAGGAAAACGTGAAGTATATATAAAAAGGTGCACATGTAACAGGGATAACTGCTGCTTTAAGAGGATTGTGACCCAAAATCAATTCAATAGATTATTGTCAGAGCTTCAGAGCTTCCACACACTGACCTGTCCAGGAATGAGGCTAAAACCCTCACTTACTTTGTGCCAAGCTATCCCTGAGCTAGACACAACATCAGAAGCATCTTAGCTAGGCCAAGGAGAAAAATTACTAGACTGGTACTTTGTGGTATAACGTCCTCTTTTCAGATAAAACTAAACAATACATTTCATTTGGAAATCAAGTGGTGTGAGGTCCAGTGTGAGATTTCTACTGGAGGTGATGATTTGCCGAGCCATGCCATCTGCTGGTGGTGATATCCTCCGTTTTATGAAATTCAAAGTCAGTGCAGCTGTCTACCAGGAAATGTTAGATCAGTTTAGCTCTGCTGAGAAGCTTTATAACGGATTTCATGTTCCAGCAGGACTTGGTCCCTGCCAGCATTGCCAAAAGAACCAATACCTGCATTAAAGACAGTAGTATCACTCTTCTTGCTAGTCAGCAAACATGCCTGATCTGAACCCCAGCTCTAATCTATGGACTATTGTTAAGAGGGAGATGAGAGGCACCAGACCCAACAGAGCTGAAGGCCTCTCTCAAAGCAACCTTTGCTTCTTTGACATATTTACCAGAGCTACAGGCTAATAACCTCCATGCCACTGTGCCACATTTCTGCAGGAATTCATGTTAAAGGAGTCCCAACCAAGTATTGAGTGCATATATTTTACAGCATGTCCACATGTCTGAATTTTTTGTTAGTTTTAACAATAATTTATGGCTCTTTCTCAGGTGCATTTACAGCTTGCATCAGGAGCTTTTCTACTGACGGAGATCTACTCGGAGTGCGTCCAGATCCCGCTGGACCGCCTCAAGAGAGCTTCGCCTTACAGCCTTCACCGACGTAGCCTCAGCCCAGCGTTCCGCTGCACCTCTCCCAGCGCTCCCTCCTTATCCACCTCTGCCAAGCCTCCAGGTGCCCCCAGTATTCACCACGTCACCTTTTCTCCCTCCTCGTGCTCTCTGGCCAAACCGGCCGCTCCTCCTTTCCATCACACTCCGGTCGACAACCCCTTGATTTTGGAGTCGAGGTTTCTGCGAAGACACTTGTCGGACCGAGACCCCGTCACCTCGCCCCCTGACCTCCCGAGCTCTGAGGAGGGCTCCTTAGAGCTGTCTATTGGCCCCTCTCACAGTCAGAGCCTCGGGCAAGCAGACAGCGGCCGCGGTTCAGAGACAGATATATGCGAGGGGTCCTCGGCAGAGCCGTCAGACCTCCAGGGCAGCAGCCAGTTGGCCCAGGAGGATCTGGAAGGCTCGACCTGGGCCACCGCTGTGGCCCTGGCCTGGCTGGAGCACCGGTGTGCCGGCTACTTCATGGAGTGGGAGCTGGTGGCGGCAAAAGCAGACTTCTGGCTGCGCTGTCAGAAGCTGCCGGAGGGAGTGGACCTGGCAGGGTTAAGAGGAGCAGCTAGACAGCTGTTTCTGCTGCTGCGTCACTGGGATGAAAACATTAAGCTCAACATGCTGTGTTATAACCCCAATAATATGTGAGACAATCAGCTCGGAGGTGCAAAAACAGAACCACAGTCGTGGAAAAATTAGGACGCCTCATCGGATACTAATATTGATTTTGATTTTACTCAAAGATAGAAACCAAACTCAGCGAAACGTTGGCCTTTGACTTTCCATTTCTTGTCAGCAGGTTCTTGGTGGATTTACTGCCTTATTTCCTGTCACTGTCGTGGATCATGTGATGGTGAGCCACCAGGTCCAATTGCAGCAAAGCAGATAATGACTCTTCCACCTCTGTGCTTCACAGGCAAAACATCCTCAGTCCTCAGTCCTGATGGCCAAATAACCTTCATTTAGACTTCCCCGTCCAAAGAACATTATTCCACAAGTTCTGGTCTTTGTCTGCGTTCTCCCTCACAAAAGTCTGGCCTTTGTGTTTTCATTTCATTTTACATGTTATTCTGTAATGTTTCTTTATTCTTGTGGTTTATTTCTGTTACTTTACATGTTTGATGTTAAATCTCCAAATACCCATAAGCCCCAGCTTGTTAGAAAGACATAAGCTGTTAGCGGGGGTCCTCCTTTTTTCACGACTGTGTAACAAAAACTAGACTTTATCAGCTGATACTGCAAGCCAGTGCCAAATCCATACCAATTTAACAAAAGTGACCTTTTTAGTGTAACTTTGCTTTATGCAAACACAGGAATGCCTTGACCATCTGAATAAGCTTTTCATAGGTTAGAATGCAGCTCTGAGTTCGTGTTATGTGTAAGAGTCAAACGATGATTGTCAGGTTGGGTGTTTGATAAACAGATGAAAGATTAGCTTACACAATAAATATGAATAAAAACAAAGCATAATGGAAGCTAAGCATTTGTTGTACTGTGTACCAATTAACAAAAAGGAATAAAACTTTTGACCTGGATTTGATTTATTTTGTTTTGTCTGGATTTCAGTCACCCACATCCAGATAAATCTAAACAAAATGAGAACATTGCTTAAAAGTGCTGTATTATGTGCCAGTCACCTCAGAAAGTGAAATTCATGTATTATATAGAATTGTTATACGTAACCTGGTGACATATATTCCTAGCCTTTTGTTGTAATTTTGATGATTATGGCTTACAGATAATGGAAACCCAGAACTCAGTGTCTCAGTAAATTAAAATACTGTGAAAAAGTTCTTTTTGAAACTCCTTAATCAGCTCAAAACACCTGCAAAGGTTTCCTGAGCCTTTAAACTCTCATTCTGGGTCAGCAGGCGACACAATCATGGGGAAGACTACTGACAGATGTCCAGAAGACAGTCAACACCTTTCATAAGGAGGGTAAGCCGTAAAAGGTCACCAAGTTCTGGGCCCATGCATATTAACTGAAAATTGAGTGGAGGGAAGAAGTATGAAACAGCAAGAGGAAGAAATGCAGCCTTGAGAGGATTGTAAAGTAAAAATCCATTCAAAAATATGTGGGAGCTTCACAAGTAGTGGACTGAGGCGTGAGTCTGTGCATCAAGAGCTACAACGCACAGATGAATCCTACACATGGGCTAAAAGCTGGTTCAACGACCATGCTGCTGTTCTCGAATGGCCAGTAAGTCCACCGACCTGAACTCCATAGACAATCTGTGGGCTGTCATCAAGAGGAAGATGAGAAACACCAGACTGAACAAGGCAGATGCGCTGAAGGCAGCTATCAAAGCAATCTGGTCTTACATTACACCTACGCAGCTCCACAGGCCGATCGCCACGATGCAGGACTTCATGACAGAGGAGGCCCAACCAAGTATTGAGTGCCTAGACATGGACATCATTTTCAGAAGCCTGACATTTGTGCTTTACACATCTTTTTTTGATTGGTCTAATGTCATATTTTGATTATGTGACACTGAATTTGGGGTTCTGCGACAGACTGGTGACCTGTCCAGGATGTACCCCGCCTCTCGCCCATTGACAGCTGGAGATAGGCACCAGCACCCCTCACAACCCCACAAGGGATAGTCGTGCTAGAGAATGGATGGATGAATTTGGTGTTTTCTTTACCTTTAAGCTATAATCATCAATAGTATAAGAAATAAACGCTGGAAACATTTTATTCTGCGTGGTGAATCTCTGTAACTGTTTCACTTTCTGAAATGACAAAGTAATATTGTGCTTTTAAGCAATATTCAATTTCTTTTATATATACCTGTATCGTCCTTGAAGAACATGTCACAGAAAGTGAGAATTATCTAATTTTCTATAAATAAAAAGGTCAAAGTAGGTATGAATTCTTGCAGTTACTGAAACTCAAACCCTGTGGCTCATATAACAGTTCAGTACAAAACCATAAAGGCCAAGGAGAGAATGATCAGCAACTCCCTTTTTTTAAATGACTTTGACCAGAGACATAATCATATTTTCAATGCATTAATAGTTTTTGTGTCCTGAATAACATCAATGTAATGTGTTAATTACAAATCCAGGCAGGTAAACCTTATTGTTTATTTTATTTTCAGTATTGCATAAAAATACAACAAATATTCAGGCCTTGAACAAATTGCAGTTAATTTAATGCTTCTGGGTCTAGCTTTAGCTCTCTGGATCTTGACCTTAATCTCTCACATTCTGTATATGCACAAATGTTCATTCGTATGCAAATAAACATAGACCAAGAGCTGTTTTTAATAGAATCGTGGCAGTTTTTCTATTGAAAAAGCAATTTATCTCTAAATAGCCATGCTTTTTTTACACAGTACTTTAAAACTTCCAATTATGTAACAAAGACACCTGAGAATCAATCATTTCTGTTGTCATCTCTCTGACTGCAACCCACAGCAGTGTGTACATATCTGGGTTTGAATGACTTAAAGCACGATCAAAGATGAGCGGCATCAAACGGCTCCTTGTGTCCACCTGGCAGCAGCCTCACAGCGACTTCTCTCTGCAAGGACGCTGTGCCGGTCACAGAGAGGAGCATAGCGGGGGCTGCTCAGCATCCGATCAAACGTCCTGTTCAGTCAGGCTCAGTGACGCTTGTCCTTATCAGCTGTATGTTCTTGCTTTTCTGTCGGGGCCGAGGTCAGGGGCGGGGCCAGCCACAGACAGAGGAGGATGATGAGGTGACAGACGTGGAGGGCTGCGGAGCTGCTGTTAGTCGAGGGATAGGTGTTCCATGAAAGCTCAATCAGTCCCAGGATCAGCACCCTGCACACCAGAATAACGTGAAACATTATTCCCATGAAACTTCAGCACAAAGTCGGGCTGCAGATTTAGAGAATCCATCTTACCTGAGCAGATGGGCCAGCTTCTTGACTCCTCCACTCCACAGCAGGTAAGGCAGCGTATGGAAGTACCACACGTAGAACTGGTAGTGCAAGGAGCGGCTGAAGCACATGCCGACGAAGTTAGACGTGAAGAGGATCAACACTATCTGTGGCTGGATGTTAAGGACTAACAGCACAAAGGAAATGATTTCATGACTATCAAGCAATCACTTTCAGGCACTTTGAAATATTTACGTCACGCACAGCTTGGAGTACTAATAGATTTTAAATCTGAAGTAGTAAACCGGGTTAAGAGCTTTGAAAGTGATCGGATAACAAAAAGCAATGCTGGGTGGCCTATATATGATTTGTTTAGCCGTCGAGGCATAAGAGTTAGACAAAAATCCAGGGTAGCGTATTTAGGTTTTAGTTTAATAAAAAGTAATTGTGTTAAAAGATATAGCCAGACCCTCCGGCCCAGAAATGTTCCCCGGTGCCACACTGTGGCAGCCCACTGCTCCCTGGGTATATGGTGACATGCAGAGGACTCATTTTATTACAATGTACAAAAATGTTGCAAGTACAACAAAGATGATTTATATTACTCATAAACATTTAAGAGAAAAAATAGAATTTTCAACAAAAAAAAAAGAAGATTTTCCATTAAAGTTGGTCAAAGGACGCAGTGACATCTAGGAGGTAATATTGCAAACTGAAGCTGAAAGCCACCATAATCTCTCTTCTGTGATGGTGTAATGTAGAAATTATAGTGATAACACAAAAACACAAAAGACCCTCCCTGGAGGCAGACTCAGTTTTAGCTGACGGGATAATATTACAGCCTTTGAGGATGAGAAGCTGTCTTGTTTGAAGGAAAAACTGTTTGTAAAGTCACAAATTACACAATCATGCTTATTTTCTTTTGCAATAAAAGTTAAATATCTTTAATTTGTATCCAACAGACCCAAGAATAGATTCTTCTGAGGAAAGGATATGATCCACAGTGAGGTTCTGAGCAGGGATTTTCCTCTTGCTTGGTTCCTTAAGAAGCTCAAATATGCTTTCTCCTGGTCTGGTGAGAGAAAACAGAAATTACAGAAAAACAATCGTAGTAACATGTTAATCTCTAAAATAACACAAAGCAGTTGAAAGTGGACTAAACGCTGAAATCTTGTTGACTCATATTTTATGGTACAAGTACAGCCTTACAGGTAGCATTTTTTACATTACAACCCAAATCATAAATCATAAATCTTATTCTAGGTTTGCTGGTTTAAATGCAAAATGGCAGCAAACAGAGATGAACAGAGAATTGTTGAAACGCATTAACTAAGTTTCTCTGTTCTCTTCCTTCTCAGCTGTTAATCTTTTGTCAAGGAACGTGGCGAGTTTGGAAATGCTGGCAGTCTTTTGGAAACCTCAAAGCTAAGATGTGGGTCTAAAGCACTTAAAGCTGACACAGAAACTACCCTTTCCAGTTATTAACCCTAACTGCGCTATTCCTTAACTATTTTCTTTGTCTTACGGCGTCTTCGCTCTCACACACGAGCCTCTCCTTTTAGTAGAAAAAGCCAATCGTTTTAATGTTAATCACAGCTCATAAAGACAAACTGGAATTCACCAGAACTCCCTTTTATAAAAATCAACGGTTGGAAATGGGCTGCAAATTTCTGATCGGCGCATCTCTAAATACAGACAAAGCATTTACATATTTGTAAATCCCCTAAACAAAATCGATGAAATCTGGGTTAAGCCGGGTTAACATGTCATGACAGCACAGCCGAGGTCCTCCTCACCTCTTCCAGCGGCGGAAAGCAAAGAGCAGGAGGGTGAGGAGGTGAGCAGCCAGCAGGAGCAAGTGGAAGTAGCGATTCAGGAAGAGCCACTCTGGCAGGAAGCGCCAGTTCACCGTCCACTTGAACATAAACTGACGGCCGAGGTCAAAGGCCCGGCTCACATAACCAGCAGGATTATCCAATAGGAAAGGCAAGCCCAGTAGAAGCTGTACCAAGCAACAGAAATATTGGGATTAATGTTGCTGAATTATATCAGTAACTTTTGTCTTTTTTCCAGGTTTGCTGTTAAAAGGAGTATTTACCTGTATGGCTGCACATAGGGAAAGTTTTGGGATCGTTCTGATGAGACCAAATTCCCACACAAGGAGGAAAAGTAATCCAGGGGCAAAAAGAAGCACGTTCATTTTCACAGACACTGCTAAACTGTCAGAAAGAGGGAAAGATTGAGCTGTAATTTCATCACATCACTTCACAAAGGGCTACGATAAATCTGAATTCATTTTAATGGTGACGTCTTAACGTGAGCTGCTGCTACCACTTTTGGGGAAAAGTTCACACTTGCCTGAAAACACCACAGCCCAGGGTCCAGTATCCATCCATAAAGAGATTGATGGCTCCAAACAGCAGCATCATGGCCACCGGATCATTAAAGAGACGCAGCACAAAGATGGAATGGATCCGATATGAGGCGCAGCACACGAAGAAGAACACGTACGGGGGAACCTGGGCGAAACAAGGTCAGAAAACGATAAAAGTGCATCCAGGTGTAGAGCAGTTGCTTTACTCTTACGTTCTAGACGACAAATTGAAGTTTTAAGGTGCAGCCGATGTTTCTGCCAGACGACCAACGGACCTTCTTGGTGCGGTTGTATATTCTGAAGACGAGCAGCAGCGTAACGAGATAGAAGACTGCAAAAATGTACTGGCCCAGGCGGATGTTCACCCCGTGGCTGGTGATATAGTACAGCGCTGCGAAGATGTAGACAAATCCAGCAGGGTACCTACAAGTCACGGGAGGATCAATAGATCAACATGACCTGAACTGAAAGGAAGAGAGGCCTAAAGTTGCCAAAAAAGAAAATAAAGTCTTCATAAAACTCACACCAAAGGGCCGGTGTCTCCTTTAAGCTGGGTGTAGTCGTAGGTGCCGTTGATGACCCCCTCCACCTCATCCATGTAAGCCTTCCAGTCAATCTCTGTGTCTGTCAGCATAGCATCATATTCATTTGTGTATGTATATGTTTTTTAAGAGCAGCATTTGTGTTAATGGGGCTATGATTGCTATGACATGCAGTCATAGCCATACAGTTACCTAAAAAAAGAGCGCAAAGAAGTTACAAGTAGTCTTTTAATCATTCATTTTATCGTTCTCATCATAGAATTACAGCATGTCACAATAAAAGTTTAAATCTGTGTTTCCCACTCCTATTAGCCGAGATGCTAAATATCACGAATGGTGGAGGGCATATTGCGATGGAGCAAATGAAAGAAACGTGAGTTTATCATGATCATTCAGCTTTATAATCATTCAGCAACAACAATTACATGTTTTGCTGACAGGGTGCAACGCTAGTTTCGTGGAATCAAGGCATTAATTGTGATTTAGAACAAAAATACTTTTTATCCAACTGCTCTGACAAAAGAAAAACAAGACTTATTCTTTCTGACACCTTTGATAATATTAAATATGAGTTATAGTCATAGCAATCACAATAGATCCCAACTCCTTTACCAGCAAAAACCCATCTGTGCAATGATCAGAACTTCTGTGAAGGACCAAATGTGTAACATTTTCATAAACAACCAGAAAACTGGCCACATTTTCTTTAATATTTGAACCTGAACTTAACTTGAACCTGATCTTAATGTCTTTGAAAGTCCCTGGAGTGCTAATCTAGATGATATTTTTTCTTATAAGTCTTGAGGACTGTTGTTGATACATTTAAAAGGGGGGGGGGGGGGGGGGGCAGGCTATCTCCAAGTCATCTGGAAATCATATAATTAAAGAAAAGTAGGCTATATTTAACATAAAGCTTTTTTACGCAAACATAACATCAAATACAAAAAAGAGAACTGTTATGTTAGAACTTTTGCACAAAACATGAACATATTCATCTTGCATGGACGTAGCTGAGGAAATTGCACACTAATGTCTAGATTATATTTCTATGTTAACATTTTATTTTTCGACTACTTTAGTTGAATAAGACATGTTTTATTCACTTTATAATCTCTAAATATGCATTTGTGCATTAAACCTATGAATAGACCTTATAAAATTCAAACAAATTACGTCTAATTTATAAAGCAGCCCGTTTTGTTTTTCTTTGCATCCTGAAGTATTATTATTGTACCCCCAATTAAAAATATGTATTTTCTCCAAATAATGTCAACATTTTACCATGAGCGGTTCCTTAAAACAAACGTGCCCGTTTGACACCGAGACATAACCGAGTGTAATCCAGCGACAGGTGGTAGAGTTCGGTTAACGCTTTGCTAATGCTAGCCACTTAGCATCCCAACGCCTTGAGAAACACGGGACCACAGAGGAGCATGCTAACTAGCAGCGCGGCTACTTACATGCCACTCTCTGTATGACCCAGAAGTTGATTCCTATTTCCAGGATCCACAGCACCGAAACGACCAGTAACGTGTGCTCCGTCTTGAACAGGACCAGATGCTTGTCCTGCCAAAGCGCGTGGAGCTTGCCCCACAGCGGGGACGGGGAAGCGGGACCTCTCCTCCGCACACCTCCTGCCATCTCTGCGCACAGAAGCGACGTGGAGGAGGAAAGGCCGAGACGTCACGTGACGGCTCCGGTGCCTACGTCACGTGACACGGGTAACGCAGCTCACGCAGATGTGTCGGTTTCACAGGTTTTATTTCGTCCAGGTAACAAAAAAAATAAATAATAATGCTAATATTTATACAACTAATTGTACTAGATTATTCAAGGACGCGTGTTTGTATTTCCTAATTGTCGCGACTCATATTGTTACTTTACGTTACAAAGCAAATAGACTGCAGAGGTCACTGCTGGTTCCTTTTAAGCGTTAGCATAGCAGCTAGCAAGAAAGACAATGCAAGGGGATTTAAAGTGAAGAAATCTTTAGATGATAGCATCGTAGATAAAGGGCACGCACACAAGACAGCACAGCTTCACACCATTTATTGAGGTTTTAGGGAAAACACTGTCTTGGAGACAAACTAACTTTCTTTAGAGACAAATTCACTGAGTCTGTAGCAATAATACACTTCAGTTGTTTATATAGCGCCGACACACAACACCTTTTTTCAGGGCACTTTACAAATTCAATTCTATCGGGTCGTACAGACAGATTGATTAAAAAAAGTTTCTATGTAAAGAAACCCAGCAGCTTGGATTGAGTCTTGTGGCATTGACTCCTGGAGGAGCACGTCGTTCTTAGAGGAACTGATTTTAAATTGGACTTTAGTCTGGAGTGAATTTGTGTTTTTTCTTTTATGTTCTTTTTAAAGGCCCTTCTAGGGTTGGACATTGCAAATTAGCATTGGCTATAAATGTAATGCTTGATGTACGCTTGTCCCTATCAAATCAATAAACTGAACTAGTGTCAGTGGACAGTTGCTTTCTTTTTGTTGATGACTTTGCAGCAATTCCTCATACCGAGCATGCGTGTAGCGACAGTGGAAAGGAAAACCTCCATTAAACAGAAAGAAACCTGCAGCAGAGCCAGGCTCAGTGTGAGCAGCCATCTGCCACAATCGACTGGAGGGGTAGGGGATGCACAAATGTGCAATTTTACTGGTCGTCTCATCTTTCTAAACCCAAAAAGGCTAACATACTGAAGAAAATCAATAAAATTTAAATGTCGCAGAAGGCGGTGTTACTTTTTCTGTTATTAAGAATAACAAAGATTGCTCAGCCGAGATTCAGTGGGAAACACACCATTGTTAGCATTGTTACCATAGTCTTGCACTGCCTGCTCTCTGTAGATAGCAGTTGTTTAATCTGTTATGTGTGCTTCCCTTTCTGGTTTCAGAGCTGTGATAGGACCCCCAGGGAGAATGGATGGGTTTTCTCTGAGCCTTACAGAGGCAGTCTGCCTTGGGGCCAGCTTAGGCCTCTCAGGCATCTTCTTCTATCTACACAAACAAAGCCGGAAAACTGTCAAAAAACTTGAAGTTAGTGTTTCCTTTTCTTTTCTTTTTTTTTAAGAAACATACTTTAAAAAATAGTATTAGGAAAATGTATTTGTGGAATGTCTGACTGCTCATGCTTTAAGAGTGTTTTGAACCTTTGTTGATTGCAAGTCATCCAGGTTTTCTGATGCTGTCTGTTGTCAGAAGCTCATCACATGCTTAAAAGAAAATATAACCTTTATGATTAGGCATGTTGAGCATAACAGTAGGTAATATTAAAAAAACAATTGAAAAAATTAAATAAAAATAAAATACTTTTGCTGAGACGGGCTGAAAGTACCGCCTTGTTTGGGAACTTGCACTAGTTAGCAGTTTTTCTGTAGAGCATATTTTACCAGTTTGTTTCTCTTTTTTTCAGAACGCTCCACACCTGAGTATAGATGGAAAACTCAAAGACCTTTTGAACGTTACTCCTGGGGGCTGCCTACAGTATGCTGTGGTTGAAGGTAATCACTTCCCCGTTTTGATACAGACAGGAGGTGAATGCTTTGTTTCAGTGCAGTGGACGACATTTATGGCTCATATTCTCTGCTCCTGGATGCTTTTATATACATATAGGTACGGTTAAACCAGTGGACGAGCCTCTGAAGAGCCAGTTCCACAAAGAGATTTCTGGCGTGTTGCAAAAATTTACAATAAAGGAGCACAGGCTGGTGTGGAGCAGCATTTCCCGCACATGGTGAGAGTCAGACTCAATGGAAGGTCTTAGTAGGATATCAATTTTCAAAATGTGTCTTCATATATATTTATATAGTATATTCCGTCATTTAAATGCCTTACAGGTGTCCATCACTTTGGATAGTGGGCTATTTCTTTCTGTGCCGTTTTTGTTTTGTTTCTTTTTTTTTACCCAATTCGACAGACTTTGTATCACATCAAAGAGAAATAAACAATAGGGTTTTATAAAATGTACCTTCTGACCAGCTTTCCTGTGACTGCTAAAGAAAAGTATCCCCACATCATGATGCTGCCGCATCCATGGTTCACATTATGGATGGTGTGTGCAGGGTGACGTCCAGTGATAGTTTTTCGCCTCACATATCGTTTTGTATGTAGGACAAAAAGTTCAGTTTGGTCTGATCTGGCCAGAGGTATTTCCTTCACATATTTCCTGTCTTCCTCCCCTCCTGCATGAGCTGTGGATCTCAGGAGCTCCTCCATCTTCCCATCAGCTCTGCACCGTTTCCCTTTCCCTGCTGAAGAAAGCATCCCCACAGCATGATGCTGCCACCATTTTAACCCTCTGCTATTGGGCGGTGGTAGTTTTCCTCCACACACAGCATTTCACTCGACCGGTGCACCTGCATCCACGTGTTTCTTGCGTCCCCCTACTTGGCTTGTGGTCAACAGCAAAGTGGAGTTTTTAGCTTTTCATGTTGGCTTCCCTCTTCATATTCTCACATAATGGCGAGCTAAGTAAATGACCAGCGGTGGTTAGTAACTAGCTGAACTTACTCAGGTTTTTGTACTTGAGTAGAAAAATGTACTTCTAGGAGTAATGATATTGGACCTTAGATTTTAGTTTTACATGAGTGACATTATTTTGAAGTAATATCACTGGCTGCCCTACTTACCTCTACTTCACTGAATGAAGAAGAAACACATTTTAACAAAATGAAATGCAGACAGGCCCACAAACAAAACTACATAACTTACGTCATCATAAATTAAGACTTCATTGTCGTAATGTTATCGCACTGTGTTACCTTCAGGTCCAGTGAATATACAGTAAATACTATATGTGCTCACTGGAGGCACTTTGCATTGTTCAAAACATATGTGCTATTTAGGATTGGTATCAATAGCTTTATGTTGTGGACAAAACATATTTTACTCTTTCACATAGTATTTTTGTGCAAATTAGCAAATTGTATCAGATATTACTAGTACTTCAGTTTTACAAAATACTTTATTACAACCTAACAGCTAAGGAAATAAAAGTCCTCAGGTATCGGTTAGGTCTTGCTTTATGGGCATAAGTAAACCTTAGGAGCCTAAACTAAGGATGCTGAGGATCCTTAAGGATTGATGTTGCTCTCTTAGTCACTCTTGTTCTGAAGACCAGATTAAGGTCTTGAAGTTTTCATCTGTGATGCAACAAAAAAGCGTGGAGAAAGTGCAATGTTTTGAAATACTTTTGCAAGGCAAGTGCTTTGTTAGGCCTGACCTTGCACTTGTAAGCTCATTAATATCTATGATATCATCATGTATAGTTAAATCTTTATTTATCTAGTTTATTTTTTGCTAAAGAGAACCGCTTCCTCTCCCTCTCTCTGTCTTGTTACAGGATGGACTCAGAACGCATCTTACACCAAAGAGTGAATATGGTGCCCTTTGTTCTGGTTGGATCAGACCAGGCTGCCATCAAAGTCCAGTCCCCTCTGCAAGCGGATGGCGTGTACACAGAGATTACCAATGAGAAATTTCATCTGGCCAGTTATGGTTTGGGAGAGCTTGTAGGAATTTACCTCAGCGGAGAAAAGTCCAAAGGTCACCTGGAGATTGAAGAAATGCTTAAGGTCAGTGGTTAGATGAATCTAACACGTCTTACATTTAAGAGTTGCATGGTTTTGATGTTTCCTACTAAACCAAATACAGCTGAAACCAGTAGTTTACATACACTATATAAAAATATACATCACTTTTTTCCCCCTCACTGTCAGACATCAAATCTGAATAAACCTTTTCTTAATTTAGGTCTGTGAAAATTACCAAAATTATTTCTATTTGCTAAAAGCAAGAATAATGTGAGAACAGGAAGATTATTTTTGACAATAATGTATTACTTTCTTCATATTCAGAAGTTGACATACACTAAGATCACTATGGCTTTAAAGGATTTGGGGACTCCCGGGTGATGATGTGATGTCTTTGGAAGCTTCTGATAGGTTTATTGATAACAATTGAGTTGATTTGGGACACACCTGTGGATGTTTTAAAGGCACACCTAAAACACTCTGCCTCTTTGTGTAACATAATGGGGAAAGTAAAAAAAAAAAAAAAATCAGCCAATATATCAGGAAGAGAATTGTGGACTTGCACAAGTCTGGTTCAACCTTGGGGGCAACATCTAAATGCCTGAAGGTGCCGCATTCACCTTTTCAAACAATTATATGCAAGTATAAATACTTGCATCATACCGCTCAGGAAGGAGACGGGTTTTGTGTCTCGGAGATAAACCGTCTTTGGTCTGAAATGTGCAAACCAAAGCAGAAGACCTTGTGAAGATGCCGGCTGAAGCTGGTAAGTGTGTCAATATCCACAGTGAAACAAGTTGTGTAGCAACATGGGCTGAAAGGCTGCTCTGCCAGGAAGAAGACATTACTCCAATGAAACACATAAAAGACAAATTGCACCTTGCAAATGCAAACAGGGACAAGGAAATACATTTTTGGAGACATGTGGTCTGACGAAACTAGAATTGAACTGTTTGGCCATAATGAACATGGTTACATTTGGAGGATGAAGGGGGAAGATTTCAAGCAAACACCATAGCATTTGTGAAATACAGCAGTGGCAGCATAATGTGGGGCTGTTTGGCTGCAGGAGGGACTGGTGCACTGTACAAAAATAGACGGCATCATGAGAAAAGAACATTAGGTGGAACTTCAGATGGGTCTTCCAAATGGACAATGACCCAAAGCATACAGACAAACTAGTTACAAAGTAGCTTAAGGATAACAATGTGTTGTGCAATTATACACTGTTTAAAGTTATTTAATGTTTCATAAATAACTCTCTGTCTGTTAAGTATTGTCTGGTGATGATCAGCTCTTAAGCTGATATCAAGACAACGGTTGAAAGGGATGAATTCGAGCACTAGCGATCTTTTAACAGCAAAACCTGCACACACATAGAATAAAGAGTGACAACTTCTTTTCACGTCCAAGAATTTAATAACAGAAATAAAATGAACATCCAGAGAACATCACTATGTAATGCTGTTTATCTGAATTAACACAATATTTCGATTAACAAATCCTCTCTACTAGGCTAGTGAAACTTAACTAAACTATTAAGTAAAATGAAGATAAAAAGAAGCTAAGCTAAGGAACTATTTACATGCAACACAAACAAAAGACAAACAAAAGTGGTTGATCATAATCAGATTAATTCAGTGAATCCCTGTTCACTACAGATCTGATTTCAAAAGCATGGAGTGGAGTTAAAACATCTGCCATGTATTTCAATCCATTCACAATGCAAAGCCCAAGTTAAACAAAATATTATTTGTTGAAATAATATTCTGAGGACTGTTTGTCCTGTAAAATCATTTAAACCCTTACGACCGAGTTTGTTAATGCGATTCTCCCTCCGGGCGCATGGGGTCGCTGCAGCAACTCGGTGGCTAAGAGGTTACAACATAAAGTTCCCAAAATTGCCTTGAAAACCGGCATTAATATACCATATTGATGCGGGAATAAGGCAGATAACACCATCGAAGGATGGCGGAGCAGAACAGTTACGCTTTATGCTTTAAAACGAACTCCTTTTCAAATGTCCGAAACCGGATGTTAGCAAGGCTAATAGCATGTTTGGCTAGCGCGACCTACCGGTTAGCCCTTTGTTCTAAACACCACGGTTTACAAACATTTCCCAATAAACCTTTTTCTTCACCCTCAGACCGCTGCCCAACCTGTTGATGCCTCATGTGTGAGTTTTGTCCACTTTGGCCGTTCCAGGAAGAAGCGTTGAAGGAGGAAGTGGTTGGCTAGCGTTAGCGGGCTAGCGCTTGGCTCTTGGCAGGCTAGCGTTAGCCTTGCAGCAGCATGTGGCTAACGGCGTGGTCTGGGTTGGAGGCCTGGTCCTCCAGGCAGACTCTGACCCCGGTTGCAGTCACGATTTAAGCAGCTTTCTCCTCGTCGGGGAAGGCTCCGCTGCCGGCGTTTCAGCTCTGCGCTGCCTGGAAACCAGCTCCGTCAGGGGTCCGCTGAGGAAGCAAAACAAAGCTGGCATAGACGGATTCCTTCACTTCGGCATCTATTTTAAGCAGAAGTGAGACTTATCTTTGAATCGGCTGGCAGTTTCTCCCTATGCCGGGGAGGAACTGAGTTTCAGAGGGGTTAATTCTCACTCAGCTCGGGGCCTGCTCCAGGCCCCATGCATGGCTCCTGAGGGAGGAGGGACCCCCCCCCCCCCAGAGGAGTGCTGGTCGTCCAAGGGTGGAGGAGTGTGTCCCAGCAGCTTGGAGTCAGAAGAAGAGAGTGAGCAGAGGTGTGCTGTGGCTTTTATCTGTAAGGAGGTGGTCACAGCTGACCTCCTGCCGAGAAGAAGGGCCCTCAGTAGGAGAGAGAGAGGAATAGAGGCCGTCCTTCCGGCCATGTCTGCAGCAGGACAGAATTCTTTTTGTCACCTCTTCCTTACTGTTCAGGATCCAATTATCATGGCATGTTATGGCATAACAAAAGTCAATGTTTTGGCATGGCCATCACAAAGTCCTGATCTCAATCCTGTTGAAAATGTATGGGCAGAGCTGAAAAGGAGTGTGTGAGCAAGGCCACCTACAAACTTGGCTCAGTTACACTGGTTCTGTCAGGAGGAATGGGCCAAAGTTCCTGCCAACGTTTGTGGAAAGCTAACCAACAAAACATTTGACCCAAGTCATACAGTTTAAAGGCAAAGGTACCAAATATTAACAAAAATTCATTTACACTTCTGACCTTCAAGATAGTAATAAAACAATGTTGGAAAACTACTGTCATTTAGAAAATATAACTAATTTTGGTAATCTTAACAGACCTATGCCAGGAAAGGTTTATTCAGATTTCATGTCTGGCAGTGAGATAAAACAGCTTGTGTCTTTTTATATAGTGTATGTAAACTTCTGGTTTCAACTGTATTTTTGACCACAATCCTAAACTCTTTTCTAGGTGGGTACCACTCTTACCGGCATCGGCGAGTTGACCCTAGACACAGATGGCACTCTGACTCTTCGACCCCCCTCTGATAATTCACCGTATTTCTTGAGCTTGGCAGACTTTGAGACCCTGCGAAATGAAACGGACACCATAGCCATTTGGTGGAAGGCGCTGGCCGTTGTCTCTGCCTTGGCGGGGACAGCAGTCCTCTTCTGGGCTGCCCTACGCTTCTACCGCACCGTACAAGTTCGCTGGAAACAGGAGCAAGAAATCAGGGAGTTTGCGCGACAGCAGGCTGAAGCCGCAAGACTGCGTGCAAACAGAGCCAACGCAGAAGGTCCTCAGGATGGAGCTAACAGCAATCATGTGGAGAATGTCTGCGTGATTTGTCTCAGTGAACCAAGGGACTGCATCCTGTTAGACTGTGCACACGTGTGCTGCTGCTACGTCTGCTTCCAAGCCCTCCCGCAAAAAACGTGCCCCATCTGTCGACAGAACATTGTCCGGGTTCTGCCATTCTACCAGCCGTAACGCACCTGTGTGACCATTTGACCCCAGCGCACTATGGCTCTAAAATAAATTTGAGTTAAAAAGACTTACAAACGTTTTTTTTTATTAAGCGAGGTTCGATGTGAAACTGCACCTTCACCAACTCCCATCTCCCAGGCTCAGATTCCTCTGCTGTTTGCTGCTGTCAAGGACTTGTCAATGAGGTAATTGACAGCAGCAAATGGATAAAATTGTGCACCTCACCCTTTTCCCACAGCGCTACTAAAAGCAAACATTTATTTCATTAGTCCCCTGGTCTTATCTATCGATTGTTCCCTTCAGGCTGTTCCACTAGCCCTGAAAACCTCTTCTCCAAAAAAAGCCACCCTCAATGCAGAAAGCCTTAAGACATACGGGCCTATTGAGAACTTTCAGTTCTTGTCTAAAGTTTTGGAAAAGGTCATTGCAGCATGCCTAGATGACCACCTTGCTGTCATGAGAAATTCAAATCAGGCTTTTGCAGAGAAACAGCACTGGTTAGGGTGACAAACGACCTCATGATGGCGACTGATGCTGGCTCCCTCCCTGCTGACCCTCCTAGACCTGACAGCAGCATTTGACAGTCAACCATGGCAGTCTACTCCGTCAGCTTCAATACACCACAGGCTGACTAACGCAACTCTGGATTGGTTTCGCTCCTGTCTTCTGAGAGATCAGAATATGTCTCCATTGGGGATCCAGGTCGTGGACTCAACACAGTCCACTGCGGGGTCCCTCAGGGCTTAGTCCTTGGCCCCACTTTGTTCATCCTTTACATCGTCAGTATCCACTCTCACCACCTGCATTGAGGAGGTAAGAGCATGGATGAACTCCAATTTTCCGTTACTAAACATCTTCAAGCTAAATTACTGCAATGCATTTTTATACAGAGCACCATCCATCCATCCATTTTCTGACCTGCTTATCCACCATGGGGTCGCGAGGGGTGCTGGCAGAGCACCAACCAAACTCATCCAAAAATGTCAGTACATACAAAACATCCCTCCCCTGGCTACCGCTACCACTGTGGATAGAATACAAGGTGCCCCTGCTTACCCACCACTGCTCCATCCTACCTGAAAGATCTTCCTCCTCAGTCATCAACGTGGTTCGAAGAAACCCACACCGTCTCCATCCCCCCTGGACTCAACTCTACACCATGGGCGACGTTGCCTTCTGCTCTTCCACACCTTGTATCTGAAACGCTCTACCCAAATAACTGAGCCACAGACTGTGGAGCATTTTAAGAAAGAACTGAAAACTTTTCTTTTCTGTGCTGCTTTTAGGGATTGTTTTTCTTTTTCACACTTTTGACCTCCTGTAGCACTTGCAAAATTTTACAAACCCGAGATTGTAAAATTCAAAGTGCGTTAACAAAAATATATTATTATTATTATTATAACTGCTTGTGACAAGAAGACTGAAAAATGTGGGCATTTTTTAGCAATACAGATGTTTATTTTTGGTAAATGTGCCTTATGAAGAAAAGAAGGCTGCTGCTGTATCAGTGTTAGAACTGTGCTGTATACGTTTGGTTTTAATCTGATTAAAAACAATAAAGGTTTTACTGTTGTGGTTAGAATTGTGCACTATACACAACATGTTTTACATACATGCTTGTTCCATCAAACTTAGACAAGCGTCTAAAATCTAAATAACATACAGGAAAGGTCTGACTAATTTATCAAACCATTTTACTTTATATTTGAGTCGAGCAATCTGGAGGGGCTGGAAGCAGGAAAAACTCTCAGTATGCCCCGCCTCCATTTAAAGTTACAAAGCTGAAATCAAAATATATTTGACAATATTTAAAGAAAATTTCAATTTTAAGTTCAGATGCTTCTCTATGTATTTTGACATGAACCAATCTGATAAAGTTTTTTTTTCCCCCCTAAGCAACTAAACTAATAAACGAATGAACTCAGGTTTCATATTTACCATGTAAACGTGATACTTTGGATCTCATGAAACAGGGATGTTACTGGGAAATAAAGGAGTAATGCAGCTAAAGCCATCGTATTAGGCTCATTACCAATGACAATGGAGGTACATGAGCAGACCTAGTTTTGGCCTTTAGAACTGCTTTACATCTTATTTGCGTTGGTTTAAAAAGTTTGGGCATTGACAACATGGTTTTGCACAGCAGCTGCCAAGGTTGTGGCCTCAATAACCAAGATGCAAATCTCTTTCCAGCACATCCCAAAGGTGCTCTACTGGATTGAGATCCGGAGAACATGGAAACCATTGGAGTTTAGTCAACTCATTTTAAGATTTAAAAAAAAATGTTCTGCGATGGGTTGAGCCTTGTGACATTGGGAATTATTCTACTAAAAACTTTGTCATCAATAGCTGGGTACACTGAGGTGATAAAGAGCTGGACATAGCCCACAACAATACCTGGGTAGGCTGTGATGTGTGATACGTGTTTGCCTGACATAAGGGGCTCAGAGTATGAGGAAAAGGTTTTTCCCACTTTGTTACATCACCAGCAGCCGGCTAAGCAGTTGCACAAATGCTTTTCCTACCATCTGAATGAGGCAGCAGACAGAGGCCTATTGACCAGGCAATAATTTTCCAATTTCACTGTCCAGTCTTAGTGGGCCGGGCTAAATATGTTGCCTTGGGTTCCTTTTCCTAGCTAAAAGAAGTAGGTGTCACCCACAGCAGTTTATTAGAAAGAGCCCTTTGTCTTCAAAAAGCAAACAAACAAAAAAAATCTGCAGTGTTTATAATGGTATCGAGCAATTTTCTCTTTCTATTATGCATCCATCCATCCATTTTCCGACACGTTTATCCCTGCTGGGGTCACGAGGGGTGCTGGTGCCTATCTCCAGCTGTCAATGGCCGAGAGGTGGGGTACACCCTGGACAGGTCGCCAGTCTATCGCAGCTTTTGATTATCCTTACAACATAAGTCTAAATATGTAAGATTTTGAAATAGAGATGATCAAATAATGTCTACGCTCCCTAAATAATATAGAAATGTAGCTGTGAATCAGAAGCCTCAGTTGTTCCTGCGCCCCCAGTGACTGGAAGAGCTTAGTTTAAGCTAAGGACCCCTTCAGGATGCTGCTGTATAACATTTTAATTTTTAGCATTGCACTGGCCCCCCAAGCTGTGCGGCCCTGCGCAGAAAGCCACATCCGCCGTATTAAAAACTGCCACTGTTTGCAACCCATGGCATATTTACTAGAGTTAGAATTGTGTTAATTATTTTAAGCTAACCTAAACATTAATGCTTTGAGATATACATAAATGATATATTTATGTATATAAATATTTATATTTACAGGTAAACGACCCAACAAGTCAAATCACTGCACATTTTACATTAATTAAGAAAACAAATTGGCTTGGAAAGACAGTTGAAAAATGTGATAGATGCATTTAATTTCTATGCTTTCTGGCAGTGTAGTGAGTCTGAGCATACTATTGCCTCTTCTAACGAGCACTAAGTACACTCTGAAAACAGTGGGTGGATGACAGGCCACCTTCAAATATGAACTCAGAAGCACACACATAAAAAGTGAACTTCGAGAAAAAGCTGATAAATTTGAGATTTGTTATTTGCACAGGAAAAGAGCGGACCACCAAGATCATGAAAAACAAAAAGTTGGAAGACAAGGCATCTCACAAGTCCTCCTCAACTAAGATAAGAGCTCAATCTAACAAATTCTCCTAACACACAAGCAGCTGTGAAGAAAAGCAGCTGTGTTAGTGCCGACACAGAGATCACAGGGCATGAAAAAGTTAAATATTCCCTCCCTCAGACTGACTCCTTTTGGTTAACATTTTCAGCTTAAACTAATTCTGTAGAGTAAAGAGATGATTCGGTGTACTGGTGCTTTAAGAACAAAGTGCTGCTCCATCTCTGTATTAAATGAGTGACATTTTAAAATAAACAAATGATTTCCCACCGTTGCTGTTTCTACCACTAGGTGTCCCTCTTTGCTCACTTTAAGTCAGTGAAACAGTCCAGTTCTGACTGACAGGGAGGGGAGACCCTGACTCCAGTGGATGTTCCCACATCACATGCAATTATCACACACAGGGAGGTCCAGTTTAACTGGCCCTGATGGCTGTCAAACTATGTAGAGGACATGATTATTCCCTAATTGGCTTTGCTTAAGAGGAGCAAACCATGAATTGTGATCATAGGGGCACAGCAGACTATTTAAAATGTATTGCGTTGTATTCGTTAAGAAGTAAAATATCATTTTGTGTGCTATTTCAAAATGAATAAACTTCTTACATTGCTTTGGGTAAAACACAGTTCTTGTCTGTCAAAGTATTTTGCATCCAAACGGAGTTAGACAGAACATCAGCCAAAGGCACAGCAGATGGAGGCTAATTCAGTGTTTAGCAGCACAATAGAGCTTTAAATAGAAATGGCACCGGCCCATCTCTGCAGAGAAAAGTTCTGATAAATCTTTGAAAATCCCGACACTTCATGACCTTATGTACTTCTGCTCCTTACAGTTAAGGCCAGCACGGGGAGCTGTTTCCCTTTCGCTTTGACTACGCTCGCCAGGTTTTTCACAGCCACCCCTGCAGAGATGCATTATCTCAGGAGACAGAGCCATCGCAGCACGCCTCGGCCCCTGATGCCAATTACCGCTGTCACCCATCTGCTTTGGGCATGCAGTGAAATGTGGGATAGGTTGACCTACTTTCTGACAGCAGTGTGACTGCAGCGTTTCTCCTCTCACCAACAGACGGAGAGCTCTGTCCCTGGAGAGAGCGAGGCAGGGAGAGGATCAAGGGAAACACATTTTGGTTAGAAATGAGGAATCTTGATTCACAAAGACAAAACTAGAAACATTCTTAGTTTTACATAATGAATCCTTGAGGTGTTGATGCGGCTTTTGTTCATTTGAGTCTGGCATTGTGACTTTTGCCCCTGAATTCTGCTGCCCTTCCAAGAACAGCATAGATAAATCCTGACAGTGGGCAGCTCAGCAATAATCAAATAAGACTAAAAAAAATAAACCTTCAATGTAGACCAAAGATCCAAAAACTAAATTCTGTTAGTGTTTTACATTTGACTGACTTGAAAAATAACTTTTGAGATTACTGACACGCACATCACACAGCTGCAAGCTCTTGTCAAGGACTGTTTTATGTTCAGATTAATGACGCGGGATAAAAATCTGCAGTGTTTTATTTTAGATAATTGCATGAAGTTTGTGGAGTTTTGGGGATATTACGACAATTTTATGGATCCTTAAAGTGAAGATGCATAGAATTAACTGCTTAATTTCCAGTAAAGCATGAATTCAGATTGAAGTGGTTTAAATATTAGTTCATAGACGCCTTACACAAAATCTCCCTTCCGTTTATTAATCATGCATGGGCTTTACTGCGTTAAAAAAACACTACTGAGTGCTGAACTGATTGTTTCAAAGAAAATACAATCTTTACTCTCAGTAAGCCTAAGCAGGCTGAACTCCAAAAACCAAGAAAATTAAAAGATTTTTTTTTATTTATTTTTTTACTTTTTATCCTCAAACAACACCCAAGGAAATAATGCATGTTAAAGTGCATTTGGAAAAGAATAGCTGATTTTACTGGATAGTACTAGTGGGGTATCAGATTAGAGTAATGTCGTTAACTACCTTTAATCTTTCCAGCCATATTGGCAAAAAAATGCACCATGTCTGATCAACAGCAGCAGGTGTATTTACAAGATATTTAGAAGACTTGCACAGATTCTTCTGATTGAAAACACAGTTACAGCGGAATTATGTGACAGTTTTAGTTATTTTGTATGGTGAAGTATTATCTCTGTTTAAATTACTCTCAGTCAGAGAGGCTATGCTTACAAATCCGCAGATACTAACCTATCTGGTTTATTTTACACCATCTCAAGTGAACTTGCGAACTTTCTTTACTTGCCGGGGATTTTCCTGTCTGATCAGTTTAATTGAAATTTTTGAAAAGCAGAACGTGTCCTTTCAGTGCTTGCTCTGGGTTCATTGTACAGCCCATTATATCACTGAGCAGACACACACACAGGACTTGTCTAGTCCAATAACACCATATCGCTTATTGTGTTTCAAAAAAGAAACAATTATTTTACGTTCTTTAACATTCTGACTTAATGATGCTGTTTGCAGAAAACTGAACGCCAGGAATTGAAGGTGAGAACTTCTTTAACCTCTTTTTTTTTAGCCTGAGGGACTGAAATGGTAACCAGCCCACCACAAAGGCCTCATCAGACCAAATCTGGTCTGGGGAGCCACTTGATAGCACTGAATTACCTAAATAAGATGTACCTCCTTATTTTTTTCCATTACCTACAAGTATCTGTGCAGTTGTGCAAATTCACTTGCTCCATAATCGGAGAGCATTGTTGTGCTCAAGCAAGTAAGCTGTTTTATTTTGTGGTAGAGGCAGTGCTGTGGTCTGTACAGGTCTGGTGTCCAGAGATAGCTCTCTGTTGTTTGTTCCACGAAGAAGAGGCTGTGCAGTCCCACAGCCAACCTTACCCCAGCACGCCTCCATTAATCATCCTGCCGACTTCAGCTTCCATCACAAGTAGGATAATTGTTGTTTTATGCGACGCATAGCCAGATTTTGATAAACTGGAAGATTTGAGGGGAGGGGTTAGGTGTAAAAACTGATCCAGCACGATCTCACATGCCTTACATCTCTCCTATATATATACACTATCACTCAAAAGTTTGGGGTCACCCAAAATGTGTCATGTTTTCCAAGAAAAATATAGTCAAGACATTGATAATGTTAGAAATAATGATTTGTATTTGAAATAGTAATTGTGTTCTTCAAACTCTGCTTTCATCAAAGAATCTTTTTTTTTTTGCAGCGATTACAGCCTTGCAGACCTTTGGCATTTTAGCTGCTAATTTGTTGAAGTAATGTGAGGAAATGTCCCTCCATACTTCCTGAAACCCCTCCCACAAGTTGGATTGGCTTGATGGGCACTTCTTACGCACCATACGGTCGAGCTACTCCCAAAACAGCTCCATAGGGTTGACATTTGTTGACAGTGCTGGGCACTCCACTATAGGCAGAATACCACATTGTTTAGACTTAGATTTAGATTTAGATTTTTGATTAATGTAATGGTATTTTATTTAAAGACAATTGTGCCTATATATATATATATATATATATATATATATATATATATATATATATATATATATATATATATATATATATATATGTTTTGGGTAGGCTGTCCCAAATACCCCCCTAGTTATAAATTAGTTTTGTGTATATATTTTTGTTTAGTAAAAACAAGCTTTATCTGGGCTGTTTGCCTGCAATTAAATCTCTTTATTCTCCAAATATAAAGGGAATAAACAGATGACTGGACATCAATATGTAAATCTTTATTTTAAAGAGTTTTTTATATTAAACGTTTATTGGAATGTCCTGATGAAGTTTCTATAACGGATTCTCAAAAACCAATGTAAAACTAAGGCCAGCTATGGATAAGAGTCAGCAGAAAAGCATCAGCTTTCATAGACAATGGAAATAATGATGGAGTAGTGAACGACCAGAGCTGTGATGCACCACTCATTAACACTGTATTCAAAGTTAAGGCCTCTTATAGCAAAGCACCAATCCTCAAATTGCTCCTGCTGCAGCCCACACCACTAATTCCCACAAAGGCAAACTCTTGAGCACAAATTCAGCTTCTTTGTAGACTTGGAGTAGATGAGATGGAGCATGCGGCGTGGCTCCAGTGTAGCTTCAAAGTGCTGCTCACTCTCACTGTGAGCATTTATAATTCAGCTGTGCACTCGCTGATCCAAGAGCAGGGTCTGTGCCAATGTTCCCACAATCAACCAGAGGATGTTCTTGCCAGAGAACCAGCAGCAGTAATCTTCATGACGAGAAGTGAAGACTCATAGCAGGCTGTCAACCTGGTCAGTGACTGCAGAGGGAGTGCACATCTCTGCTTTATGTAATTCCCTTAAAGTATAAAAGCTGCATTTATCTTTCCTCCCTGAGACACACAAATGCACACAGGCACAAAGTCGCATAGCCACACGTTAATGATTTCAGTCTCTCTCTCTCTCACACGCCCTAACACACACACACACACACACACACACACGTCCTTGTTTAAAATACAAAGTGAGGATCGTGCCATGACTTCCACAGATTTCCATTCATTTTCAAGCCTTTCTATGGCCTAACTCTGACCCTACACCTGACCCTAACCTTCACCAGTATATACCTGATCCTAACCTAAACCTAATGAACACCTTAGTGTTAAACCTAAGCCTTAGTGCAGAAAAAAAGTGAGGACCAAAGATAGGTCCTCACTTTACTAGTAAAATGAGCAAAAAATGTTCTCGCTCAGCTACAAGTGCAAGAACACATACACACACATCCTTGTGTAAAATACAAAGTGAGGACTGTGCTTTGACTTCCATTGACTTCCATTCATTTCAAGTTTTTCTGTGGCCTAACCCTAAACCTAAAAGCTAACCCCTAGCCCAAGGAAAAAGTGGACATTTTTTGGTCCTCACTTTACATCAAAGTCCTCACTTTACTAGTAAACCTTACACACACACACACACACACACACACACACACACACACACACACACACACACACACACACACACACACGCAGGGACAAATTGATCCTGGCTCTTGGCTCTGGGCTTGTTATTGGTGTTTTCCCTCGGCTATAGTGTTCCTTCAGAAGGAAAGAAGGAACTCAATGTGTTTACACAAGTGTGTGTGTGTGCGTGTGCGTGTGTGTGTGTGTGTGTGTCTGTGTGTGTGTGTGTGTGTGTCTGTGTGTCTGTGTGTATGTGTGTGTGTGTGTGTGTGTGTGTGTGTGTGTGTGTGTGTGTGTGTCTGTGTGTGTGTGTGTGTGTGTCTGTGTGTATGTGTGTGTGTGTGTGTGTGTGTGTGTGTGTGTGTGTGTGTGTGTGTGTGTGTGTGTGTGTGTGTGTGTAGTTTAGTGCCAGGTCTGCTATTGGAGCGATACTGGGGGAAGGGGGAGGGGGGGGGGGGGGTAAGTAAGTGACTCAGCACAATGATTCATTTATAATTGGAAGCAGTGCTTCAAGAGCACACACACGCACACATCGGCGTACACACATCTGTTCGTCTCCGTCAGGGTGGCTGACCTTGTCAGAGACGATGGGGCTCATAGAGTGAGGTGGATCATTAACAACTGCTACCTGCTATCACAGCAGAGAAGGAGAAACGGGACAATGGGACGATGGAGGAACATCAGCTGTGCTCAGATGTGAAATGCACAGAGCCATGCATCACTAAAGAGAAAGGTAAAAAAGAGAGCCTCTGAGGCAGCAGGTCAAATTTTACCCAACATCCCTGAAATCTGTCACGAAAGAAGAAAAAAAAAATAGTCCCCAGTCTTTGCTTAGAAAGAGCCTCTGGTCATTGATGGCAGAGGGCCATAGCTTATGAAACAGAGGGAGATTTGTCATCACAGGAGAAAAACACCCTGATGCAGAGGAAGATTTGTGACATCTGATGATAGTTTATGAGATAAGAGCTACAATTAATCCTTTTTTGTTGTGGAAGAAAATTATCTTTGAAGGTAGCATCTTGTTCCAGAGAGGGATTTTTTTTGTTTTGGTTCAAATTGGCAAAGAAAAGCTTAGAACCCAATAATGTGCTTTTAACAAGGATGTTGTTTTTGAGAGGACCCCCCCCCCCCATCCCCCTCCGCCCCCAACAGCAGGGAAGCACCTAGTTCCCCACATCTCACCCTACAGGAAGCTCAAGAGCTCTTCAACCAACAGGGATCCGAATATTTCTGAAATTTAAGCCAGTGAATACTTGCCACAATGAACTGTGGTCAAAAATTGGATTTTGTTGCTTCTTGTATCAGTTCTGGTGACATGCAGGGGAGAAAGATGATGTTTTCTAACTAAAATACTCTCTGTACTCATAACCTTCCAGTCAGGGCAGAAATCATATTTTTGCGTAGCTTTTGGTGGAACGAGAATAAAAATATCTCATGATTATGGGACCATAAACTCGGTTTCTTTTGTATTTTCCTTCTTCAACCACAGATCTAATTTTGCATAAATTACAAACATGTCTTCCTCTAGCAGTTAGGGTGACAAATTCTTTAAAGTGCTTAAAATCCTGTGTTCTTTTCAGTCTAATCGTTCCCGGTTTTGATACCATGTTTTCCTTATTTGTGTTGTCATTTTCATATTTGTTGTTTTTAATTTAATTTTTCATGCACTTTAAACACCATACTGACTTTATTGATCTTGTTTCTTAAGAACCCAAACTAATAATGGATATGCTCTTATGAGATTGTGTTTTCAATAGTTTTATGTTGGATATATATGTTTACTATTAACTATTACAATAAAAAACTGTTTAACATTAAAGTAATATACATTTTACTCGACTTAGACATTTATTGCATAAGAATAAGTAAATAATTTTTTCACTACCTGAAAGAGTTTTCAGGATATATTACGATCCATTTCTGTTCATTATTTGATATAGAGAATTCATTATTTTAAAAAAATGGTTTAATTCAAAACCTGGTGACTGTTTATCAAACTACAAACGTTCCTAAAGAAATTATAATGATTTCTGCAACACAGTAATGATTTGTACATCCTAGTCCTGATCTGTTCAAATGTCTACCTTCAGGCAGGTGGTATAGAGCTCTGTTAGCAAAAACTTGCCCCAGGCTGTCAACGATGAACACATTTAACACTTAACTCCTATTGAATTAAGTGACAAATCGAAAGGGTTCAACATGACGTTGGTCCACCCTTTGCAGGTAAAACAGCTTCAACTCTCATGGGAAAGATATCCACAAGATTGTGGAGTGTCTCTATGGGAATTTTAGACCATTCTTCCAGAAGCGCTTTTGCGAGGTCAAACACTGTTGTTGTCTCCAGTTGGTCCAAAATGTGCTCTATCAGGTTGAAGTCAGGACTCTATGCAGGCTGGTCAAGGTCATCCACACCAGACTGTCTCTCTCCTCCACATCTTTATGGACCTTGCTTTGTGCACTGGCTCACAGTCATGCTGGAAAAGGAAGGGGGCATCTTCAGATTGTTCCCACAAAGTTGGGAGCATGGACTTGTCTCTCTTGGTATGCTCCTAAAAAAAACCTATACCTGAATCCCCCCTCCACCAGACTTTACACTTGGCACAGTCAAACATGTTCCGTTTCCTGGCAACCGCCCAGCCCAGATTCATCCATCTGATAGCCAGATGAAGAAGCGCGATTTGTCACTCCAGAGGACATGCCTCCACTGCTCTAGAGTCCAGTGGCGGCATGCATTACACCACTGCATCCAACGTTTTGTATAGAACTTGGTGATATACGCACATCAAGGTTGGATGCTGCTTGGACGTTGCTCGGATGTAACTGCTTGGCCATGAGAACCCACCCCATAAAGCTCTATGCACAGCTCTTGAGCTAATTTGAAGGCCAAATTAAGTTTGGAGGTCTGTAGCGACTGAATCTGTAAAAAGTCAGCGACCTCTGCGCGCTATGTGCATCAGCTCCATCACTGTACGTGGCCTACGCCTTTGTGGCTGAGTTGCTGTTTACCCATAGCTAATTTACAAAAGAAATTGATTCAATCAGAATCAATTATAATTATGTTATATATATGTGTTTTTGTGTGGGTGCATTTTCATAAATTATAATGGAAAGCGTGAAAGTTGCCGATTTTTAGAGGTGAAGAGTAAAATGTGCATTGGACGCGTTATGCATTACACTCCGGTCCATTTACCACTGTGGCTGGCAGCGATGAAAACGCACAGGCACCCAAGTGGAGGGCTTATTGTGTGCCTGATGTACAAAACCGATGTCGAGGTCATCCAGAAGAAGAAAGAAAATCTACGTTTCCAGGCCTGACATGTACCGCAGCTGTTTGCTCTGTTTCCTGTTGGGGTCACTGTTGCTCCTCGATCACTCGGACTACCCCCCCCCCCCCACCCACCCCATGTAGGCACGCTCTCGCGCACCAACCCCGGATGGATGACTTCACCGCTCTGCCTGGGTTTCCTTTATGATCTCGGGATCTCCCACATCTCTCGCCAGACATCAGCCAGCAGCACAACTGAACGCAGCTCCCTCTTTGCCTTCCTCTCTCCCCCTCTCTCTCTTTATCTATCTCTCTCTCTCTCTCTCCCTTCACGCACAAACGCCATCTCTGGCTGCAGCTGCACCGCATCCAGAGACCTCAACGCACCGGCTCTCACTCTCAGAGAAGAAACCCCCCTGCGGGAGCCACACGGCTGAAACTTGTGCGAACTGGGATCTAAATCTCCCGAGGAAGGAAGACTACTCTGCGTTGCTTGTTTTCTTTTCCACGCGTGTCGCTCTTCTGTACGTGTCGCGATGTCCGAAGTGCTGCCATACAACGAGGGTAAAATGAGCGGCTACGGGGCGGACAGCGAGGTCAACCAGATGTCCTTTAGTTGCGGACTGCAGGACACAAGCGCCTTCTTCGCTGCGTCGCAGGCGAAAAGACCCCCAAAGCTGGGACAGATCGGCAGAGCCAAGCACGGTAAGAGATTTTTAACATGACGAGCTTGTTATAACGTGAGAAAAGATTCAAAATGGGCAAAAAAGAAAAAAAAGACTAAATGTATCGATGCGTCTGGAATATTCCAGCCACGCCGATCAGTGCGCAAAGTCGTCTTTGTTATAGGTGACATTCTGTTTACATAGGCAGGAGAGTATCTCCGTGCAGGCAGGGTCACACCCTGTAGGCACTCTTTATTAAACCTTAAGGAAAAAAGGCTGTCTCTGTGCCATTAAAGATGCGCCTTAGCCACATTATGTGCCAGCATTCACTTTGGGTACGTCGTTCGCCACGAAGGGGGAAACATCTGTGGTGTTGTCATAAAGCTATGTTGAATTTGAGCTGCTTTGATCTAAACATTTCCATCCATCTTTTTCTCCTCTCCCCACATCCACAGTGGTCATCGAGGACGACCGAATAGACGAGGTCCTGAAGGGAATGACGGACAAGTCCTCACCTGGCGTTTAAAGCGTCCCCGATGGCCTTGCAGACTTTTTTAATTTTCGATCACCCGATTTGAAGCACTTGTCGGCTGTGCATGTTCGAGGATTGCAGGAGAGCGAGAGAGAAGGGGGGGAAAACACGGGCAGCTCTGAGCAAAGGACGGGGATGATGAAAGCAGAGTGGAAAAAAAGAAGGGCAATGGACAAGGCTTGGCGGGGGAGAAAAGGAAGGAAGAGGTGAAGAAAGCCTGGTGGACTCTGGAAGAGGGGGAACATTAAAGACCAAGATTTATCGTGGGATTGCTGGCAATTCTTCAAAAAGAATCCCGATTTTAACTACTGGTGCGCAGCAGGATGTTGAGATGGCTGCTGCGTATCTCAGCCTCTGCTGACTTAAAATGATGGATGAACTTGTCATTTTCCTTCACGATCATCTCTTTCCGTTTCTTTCTAGAAATAGTAAAAAGCGCTGTAAGCAACAAAACCCTGCAACTGTAGAGGGCGAAGCTAAATCCCAGCCCCATTTCAATAAGTTGTATAGTAGGTAAAGCTATAAGCTCTTAAACGGCCCCCTCCCCCTTCTTTCCTCAGCCCTTTAGGCTTTGTTTTGTTGATCCAGTCAGCCACGGCGCATTTTAAGGGAGCTGTCCTTTCAGCACCGAGCCAATGCATCCCCTGTTGCTGCTAATGCTTCTACAAGGAAAAAAAACAACAACAGATCAACCAAACCTTATTAAATAATGGAGACTCATTGTATGTATAAAGACATATTATACGAGGATGGTGCAATGTTGATATCTTCTGTAGTAGAACCCACCCTTCCCTGTATGTTTCTGCGTCCAAACAGCAGAGAAACAGGCCACATTGTTCATTGGTGAATGGTGCAGGACGGCACCTCCATGTAGCTAATTTACACCTGCACATATCTAAATTTTTTTCTCTTTCATCTTTATATATATTTTTTTGCATTTATTCAGATATCTACAGAGGCCGGCAGAAATGTGGAAATCCCAGTAAATGATTAAAATGTTAGTCGCGAAAATGATGGGGAAAATGTAGTTTGAAGATGTAATTTTGCAATTAGTTATTTCTTTTTGCCTCCATCTATTTTGCATGAAGTGTCCCATTCTGGTGCCAACGCAGGCGCCGCAACTCGTATCCCTAGCAAGCTTCTTTTTACCAACAACAACAAAAAAGTCATATTTGTATTTTTATATCTAAATATTTGTTATTTGAATTATATGCTAGTCTATCGTCTTACGGTTCATCAACAATGATATTTGTACTTCAGAGAGGGTTTGATTAATGGGACTGGGCCTCACACCGGAGTTTAGTGGACCTGTCTCGTTCTATATCAAAGGTCAGGCATTTTTTTAAAGACTTACTGAATGTGTCTGGGTTTTGCACACATCAATGTTAAACTATTATTAAGAAATTGTATACTGTGAGTTCAGCTTCGTTGAATTTGTTAGAAAAATATGGCAGTTTTAGAGTATATTGCACTGTTTACGAGTATCCACAAATAACACGTTGTTATTTGACCTATTTTGAACATGACAAGTTTTTTTTTTGTTTGCTTTGTTTGACTTATTTTATTTTGTACCATACTTTTCGACAAATGGTTGGTTGTGCATGAAACCTTAATATTTTCAAATATTAAAAAACATTGTTTTATGAAGCAAAAAAGCGACAAAAATGTCATGACATTCTAAGAATGAGTCATTGTATATTATGATGCCATTTTCACTGTATTTGGTGAATTAATAAATGGTGACAGAAAATGTTAATGGAATTCCTCGACGTGGCTTTTGTTCTGAGACATTCAGTGACGAACAATGGGAAAGCACTACGGAGAGTTGGACTTGTTCTTTGAGTGAAACTGAAGGCGTAACGGAAAGGTCACATCATCCTAACCACATTAACAATGGCAAGCGATGGTGCCATTGTCCAAGCAGACAGAGGTCGCATTGTTGCAGCTTTGGGCCTCTGCAGCTTCTCGAATGATTAGCTATGGTCCTAATAACAGCAAATACTGATCCTTAATCAAAGAAACCAAATTAATCAGTGATCCAAGTGTTGAGCTGTTAAAAGCCTACACCAGTGAATCCATTAAATCAGAAATCCCTGGTGAGCCACAACTAGCCACATAATCCCCCACAGGCATGTGTACGCTCACCTGACACAACGAGCCCCCATATGCACTGCAACAAAACAAGGTAAAGGCATCTGCCTGGATCTTAAAATTAATCTTTTAAACATTCTGTTTTTATCACAGGGATGAGCCTTATCACATAGTTTTAATCGGTACCTCCTTCCAGTAGATTGAATTGCTCAGCAGCATTAACTGGAGGGAAAAACACTGGGCATGTAATGACAGGGAACACTTTCATTTATTTGGATCCAGTTTGTCTACATAGGAAAGCCATCTGACGTGGCAGAGGCTGAACCATTCACCAAACAGTGTTGGTTTCTGGTTCAAACACATTTTTACTCGTATTTGTTGAGCCCCTGTACAGCCATTTCCTTTGGCCCAAGTTGAGAATCACTACCTTTTCACCATGAGAGGTCTGTAAATTGATTGTGCCTTAAAACAGTTATCCTCCTTAAACCTTTTCACATTTTGCCATGTTTCAGTCTCTTCTTCAGTGTGTTTTAATTGATGATTTTATGGCATGGAAAAACACAAACTAGTAAATAACTGTGAGACAAAAGGAAAGCTATACATGGTTCTCAGTTTCTTTACAAACAGAAATCCATGGCATATATTGGCATTTAGCTCTCTTTACTCTGACACACAAAATATATCCAGTGCGGTCAATTGCCATCCAACTAGTAACTGAAATTTTCAAAAAAGAATGAGATTGTGAAACAAAATCCCAAGAGCTGTTTAATTCAATATCCAAAACTGGAAAGGAACTACCAACCTGCCCAGACACGGTTGTCCTGCTAAATTGATAAATTGGGCAGAAGAAGCACAAGACATAATAATAGTAACTCTCGAGAAACTCCAAAGCTCAGGTGAAAGGAATTATTGACCAGATCACTGTTTGTTACGCACTCCGTACATCTGGTCTTAATATAGTTTGCCATAATTCATGTGGAAAACATATGGAAGAAGGTGCTCTGGTCAGGTGAAACCAAAAATAAACTTTCTGGCCCACATGCCAAGTGTTATATATGGTCAAAAAGTAGCACAGTGCATTATCTTGAACATTCAGATCAATTAAATTTAAGTTATATAGCACTAATTCAAAGCATGCCATCTCAAGGCACTTTACAAAGTTCAAATCATCCAGAAAGATTGGTCAAAAGTTTCCTACTTAAGGAAACCCAGCAGATTGCATCGAGTCTTGACAAGCAACATTCACTCCTCCTGAAAGAGCGTAGAGCCACAGTGGACAGTCATCTCGTCTGCATTGTCACTGTCTTTCCCTCATACTGAGCATGCATAAAGCGACAGTGGTGAGGAAACCTCCCCTTTAACAGGGAGGAAAACCTCCAGCAGAACCAGGCTCAGTGTGAACGGCCATCTGCCGTTTTCTAACTCTGAGTTAGAAAAGACAGAGCAAAGACACAAAAAACATGGAAAACGATCCAGGAAAACGTTTTATGTTAGCGAGGGTAATGTCAGATGATCTGCCCCCGTGGATGGTGTCACAGCTAACAGAGCGGCAGACCAGGTGTACCTACTATGAAGAAAAAAAGACAGAGAGAACATTAAGTTACATTATGATAACAACAAACAATGCAAAATTGGGGAACAGTAGAAGAAGTCAGCAGAGTGAGAAAAATAGAGCCTGTTGTCCTCCAGCAGCCTAAGCCTATAGCAGCCTAACTACACAGACAGCCCAGGAGCCACTCTACCTATAAGCTTAGTCAAAAAGGAAAGTCTTAAAAGTAGACAGGGTGTTTGCCCCACAGACTAAGCCTGGGAGTTGGTTCCACAGGAGAGGAGCCTGATAACTAAAGGATCTGCCTCCTATTCTACTTTTAGAGACTCTAGGAACCACCAGCAGACCTGCAGTCTGAGAGCGAAGTGCTCTGTTAGGAACATATGGGGCATACCATCCCTATGAATGAAATATGGTGATGGCAGCATCATGTTATGGAGATGCTTTTTTTTAGTAGGGACAGGGATTCTCATCAGACTTGAAGATGAATGGAGCTAGATACAAGGCAATACTGGAAGAAGGCTGCACAATACTTGAGATTAAGGTTTAATACATTTAAATGGTTTAGATCAGAGTATATTAATGTGTTAGAAACGGTCCAGTCAAATTCCAGACCTAAATCCAATAAAAATCTATGACAACACTGGAAAACTGATGTGCACAGAGGATCTCCATTCAATCTGACTGAGCTTGAGTAATTTTACAAAGAAACAATCTGCCAAAAATGTCAGCTTCTAGCACTACCGCAAGACTGGTAAATACAGCAAAAGACGATGAGCTTTAAGGTGGATCCAGAAAACAAATACATACCAAACTTTTCAAAAAACCTTCTAAACATTTTAAAAAGCCCACATCCTTCTATCCCACTTTAAAATGATGCATTAATCCATGCTCTCGTGTCACATAAAACAACAATGAAATACAAGTTTTTGGGCATGATGTGACAAAATGTGACAAGATACGTTTGCAATGTACAACAGCCAGATATATCTGATGGGATGGGGAGTAGCAGGATACTGTAATGCAGGGTTTGATAGCAGTACCAAGCAGGAAATTAGGTCAGCTGGTAGCACTTCTCTTCCACCTGTAGCTCACAAACATGACTGATAACGACTCAGCAGAAACGAGCTTCCCCGCAACCGCACCAGAATGTTCCTGGAAACGGGCTGGTTAGATTACCCTTTATTGGTTTAAAACAGCATCTACAGTTCCAGGACACATTCATAAACAGCTGCGTGAACGCACAACAACACATGCACAGCTATCTGTACGCTGTTCCCAATTGCTCTTTGAAGGACATAAACAAAGCATCACCAGTGTAACGCTTCCACATTCCCATCGGCAGGATTATCGACTTCTCCGACAACACCAGCGCTGCACTGAATGAACAAATAGTGCTATTGATCGTGTTGTTGTGGAGGGTATGAATGAACTGCTTGCATGCGTGTGTCTGTTTGGTGCCATGAACAATTACACCTTAACAGTAATGGGCAGTCGCCGTAGACCGGAACCGGACTGACATATTTGGGCAGATATTGAATTGTGCTTGCTCGGTTTCGAGCTGCTCTTCCTGTCACGTGAGAGTTTGTTTACAAGGGACTTTTATTGCAATTCCTATTGGTTCAAAAACGTTTCTCAGACACAAATCAGTCAGTCTCAAAGCACAAAGAGCCGAAAGATCACCTGATTGAATTTCCGACAATACCAGGACTGACCATATCCAACAATCTGACTCAGATTTTAGGATTTCAACATGAAAATATGGCCTGATTATATACAGTATACATGCTTTCCTCACAGGCCACATAACCTGACACCAACAGCATGTGTACATAACTAAAGAGTATGGATCTCATTGTGGTACCTCACTCAGACACAATGTGTGTAAATGTAGGACATAGACAGAGTGCATCGAAGGTAATAGCCGGTTTGTGAGGTCAGACCCTTTTGTGAGTGAGTCCGTTGCCAGAACACTGAAGATCTGTGTGGCTGTAAGGCTGCAAAGAGAGAACAAAAGCCCCTCAAAAAGAACAATGCTGTTTGTTTTCACAATGCCAAGGACCACATGGCTACACCAGGAGACTGTTGTAAAACAATAACCAACCATTAACACACAGAAAAATAAGAACACTTCACTCCAACGTCTATTGTTTGAAGCAGGGTGGTGGTAGTGTGATGGTCTGAGATAGTGTTGTAGCATTAGTATTGGTCCCACATGTTAATAACCACTTAGAGGCAGCTATAACTACACAAAGGTAGTATTAAAACCACAGTTTCACTAACTTTGGCAATTAACATTTTGAACGTATTTATATGTTGTCCATTAACGGCCACAAACTTCTGTATTTGTAATTTTATGAAATAGTTAAACATAAACTAGGGCATACGTGTGAACTGCAAAGAGAGGATGGTTTCAAACAAATATAAAAATGCTAAAAATCTGAAAGCTGTGCCATTCATTTCTGTTTATCCCTCCTGAGAAAATGCAGCCATTTACAGCAGCGAGTCATTTAATATGTTTGCCAGTTGTGTTCAGCTAGAGACGGACATTTTACCACATCATCTGAACACAGCACCTCAAGCTTCAACAGACCGCATGGATGACATCTGTGAACTGCAATGTTCAAAACTTGCTACAGACAACAAATCTATGTAAATGGGGACTTTGGGCCATTCTAACAAATTAAAATGCTTTGTTCTAACAATTGTTCTAATTGTAGCTCTGGGCTGTGTCGTTAGTGTCAAGTCTTTTGCAGCCTTTGGCAGATTACTTTCAAGACTGCCCAGCATTCAGCTCAATCCATTTTGTTTATTGATTGCTGTTAATTGATTGGCAAACATGCGCCATCATAGCGTATAAAGCTAATTTCCCCCTTTAGTCCCTCTCACATTTGCTTCAAATAGCACTCTGCAAAAAAAAAAAAAAACAGCTTTTCACATGATGCTGCCGCCACCACATCTCCCTCTGGTGATGTGCATTGTTAGTTTTATTTTTTACTACACAGAGTTCTGCACATAGACCAAAAAGTTATATTTCAGTCTCACCTGAGAGAGCACTTTCTTTATGTTTATTATCCATCTGTCCAGCTGTCTGTCCATCCACTGTCTTCTGCTTATTCTAGATGGGGGTCGCTGGAGCAACAGCTGAAGGAGAGAACCCCAGACATCCTCCAGCTTATTCTGGAGGAACCCAAAGCATTCCATAGCCAGACAGGATATGTAGTCCCTCCAGCAAGTTCTGGGTCTTCCCCAGGGTCTCCTCCCAGAAAACCTCCAAAGGGAGACACCCAATGGGCATCCTGATCAGATGCCCGAACCACCTCAAATGACTCTTTTTGATGTGGAGAAGCAGCGGCTCTCCCTCAGGATGAAAGATCTTCTCACCCAATCTGTAAGGCTGGTCCCAGCCACCCTCGGGAGGAAGCTTCATTTGGCTGTTTGTATCCAGGATCTCATTCTTTCTGTCATGATCCATACCTCAAGACCATTGGTGAAGGTCAGACTATACCTATAGTGTAAAGGACTTTGAGTGGTTGGTATGACAAGAAAAGAGCTGGATAAAGTTAGTGTATTTAGAATTCATAACCAATGTTCATGTCGTTTAACAAGTGATTTTTACCTGTAACTTGTAACACGTCTGTAAAGGCCAGATTTGTTGGGTGCATGACTAGTTGTTGGCCCGTGAACAGATTCAGTCATGTGACTTGGGAGCATCTGTAGCTCCTTCAGAGTCACCTTAGACCCCTGGCTGCTTTTCAAAATAATGCTCTCATTGATGTATGGTGTACCCCATATTGATCAGACTGTCATATTTTTGTGGAAACTTTGTCTAAGTTTGTTTGCAGTTACAGATGATGAAGTGGTCAGCGCTTGCTGAGGTGTCCAAAGCTTGCGATGTTGTTTTATCATCTAACTTTAAACATCTGCGAAACCTTCTCCCTGATCTGTTCGTGTTCCTTGTTTTTCATGATGCTTCTTGTTCTCTAATGTTCTCTAACAAACCTCTGAGGGCATCACAGAACAGCTGCATTGGTACTGAGATTAAATCATACACAGATGACCTTTGGTATAATTAGGTGACTTCTGAAGGCAATCAGTTGTGCTGGATTTTGTTCAGGGGGTATTAGAGTAAATGAGGCTGAATACAAATTGCTGCAACCTTTTACAGATCTGTATTATGAAAGAAGATAAAAACCATGTATCCTTTCCTTTTCACTACACAATTATCACTGCTTGTTTTGCTTAATTGACGTTTTGATAAACGAGGAAAAACATGTCACCTCAGTTTTTATTTTAAGAACTTATGTGACAATCTGATTAAGCCCTACGGCATCATTAAAATATATCAGGAGCTCATCACCTTTCAGGCATTACTCTACATGTTACAATTTGTGGTTTGTGCTTTTTTGTAATGGGGTTTGTGTATGTTTTTAAATCTCCAGAGGCAATTCTAAAGATCTAAACTATTACTTTAAATATGTTCCACTATTATCATTGTCAATGTAAAAACAGGGAAGCTTCTACTGCATGATTAGAATTTAAGTAAGAAAACATAATTATTCTGTGGACTGATAATGTCTGTGTGGAAAAGACACACTTGAAATGTGTATTCACTAGAAGGGTATTTATTATTTGGCAAACCACTGCTGTCTATAAGCTTTGAGGACCAAAGGTGCTTTATGTACAGAATCTGCATTCCTTCTAGCGTTCTGGTGCATCTGGATTCCCTTTAGTGTTGAATGCTGAAGAACATAAACACATACAGACTCTTTTAAACTCTGATGAATGATGGGAATCTGGCAGAGTTGTCTGGGTGTGCGGCTCACGTTGGGGTCAACCGCAAGCAGAGTAGATGGAAATGAGTCTGACAAAGATGCCGGACACACAGGGTTCAGCGTAGGGTGAATCCCACACCACGGCACAGACAGGTCAGTATAAAAGCTGTTGTATTCTCGTGTGTCAGTGCTCAAGTACGCAAAACACCACTTCACATCCATTAATATTCCTCCTCTTGTTACATAAGTCTGCTATTCAATAGACGGTGTTTTGCCATTGTGCTGGCTCAGGAGACATGGGCAGAGACTCGCTGCTGTTTGTGTTTTTCCACAATGCATCTGGTGTAATAATAATTTTCTTAACTCTTAAGATACTGCTGAAAAGCTACAAGTCAAAGGAAATTTTAACCACACCCTTAAAGATGTTTCTTTCTTCCTCTGATTACTGAAACTTATTGAGAACTTTTGAAATTAAATAAATATCCTTATCAGGATGGAAATCAATGCTTCTGTAATAATAAGGCAGATAAACCAATTTTGCTGAACCAGTGGGTCTGGAGCCTGCAGTGCCAGATCCACCTGCAGATCTTTAACCAACCCTACACTGGCTCCTAACAACCTTGACCAATCGTAATAGAGGAATAGGTTTTTTTCCCCCATTCAAAAGCATTAGAAAATGCTATTTTAAAGAATTTCCCTTTTTAGATTTCATACATTATTTGCAAAGAATTGGATGGCACTAAATGACACCAAATACACAAGGGAAGAAAAAGTCTGTCAGCTGCTGAATCTATGATGAATTAGCTGATTTTATGCTTACAAATCTAAAAAGTCTGATTGTTAGGGTTCTCTGAAGGTTCTCACGGTTTCATGTTTTCTCCATTTGTGGACGATCACCCTCACTGTGGCTCGCTGGAGACCTAAAGTCTCAGAAATAACTTTGTAACTCTTTGCAGACTAATTTACACCAATGACTTTGTTTCTGATCTGCTTTTTCACTTCTTTAGATGGGGGCATGATGTGTTGTTCTTTTTAGATCTTCTTGTCTACTTCATGTTCTCATAAAGGTTTTATTCAAATGATTTCTTGATAAACGTAATCAGGCTCGAGTGTGGCTGTTGAAATCAAACTCAGTTTTTCCACATAATGCAGTTAATAAAATTCAGTTCATGATTTAACAATGCAGTTACTTTTTTACATGGTTGCAGTTTGGTTCACATTCTCTTTATAAGAGATCATTTGAAAACAGCATTATTACACACTATATTTAGGTTCTCACTGGAAAAACACTTTTTCACAGCACTACAACCTTTATAAAACCTAAAGTTCACTGCATGGTTTCATCCCCTGTCACGTTTTTTTTTT
This sequence comes from Fundulus diaphanus, assembly GCA_037039145.1. Lineage (NCBI taxonomy): Eukaryota > Metazoa > Chordata > Actinopteri > Cyprinodontiformes > Fundulidae > Fundulus > Fundulus diaphanus. Next base: position 33,884,555 of record CM073133.1, on the reverse strand, counting down.
TTTTTTTTTAATAATGCAGCAGTAAATTTAGGGATTTTTTTGCTTTTTTGAAAACTGTAAAATGCAAATGCCCGTGAAAATTTCCCTTTAGTCCATTGCTGCTGCTGCAGGAAGCCGACAGTTCACAGGGATGCAAAAGAGCTGTGTCGTGACTCACTTCAAACACAAATTGAGCAGAATGGGCTCTCGGCATATTTATAAAAGCATACAGTTGACCTTTTGAGTCGTATGATCTGCCACATAACCATAAAATAAATAGTGAGGGCCAAACCCTGCTTTCTGAGGACAGGTTGGTGGTGGTGCTTGAAAAGAGGAGTGACTGAAAAAGTTAAATAGAGAGAGAAGCACTGAGCAAGCAATAGATTAGTGCTGTAGGCAACAGAGCATGGAGGTCAATTAGCATTGGGAGAAAATAAAAAAAAGGAATAATCTGGGCTCTTTTTTTCCTCATCAGTATAAAAGCACATGACAGAAAAAAATCCTTAATGACTCAAGATCAGGTGAGAGAAAAATTAACGAATATCTGACAGACAGGAATTGTGTTTAAGCAATGACAAACCTCTCCTGCACGAGGCTTGAGCTACGCTCTGTGGTTACATAACCTAAGTCCAGGCAAGTTAAATCTCACACTGGGGTCTCTGCCACTGCAAATCCATCAGTCCCTCCGAGGCAGCGGGAAGCCTAATGTAAACCACTTCTCATTTTTAGTGCATTCATATAAGCACAGAAGACAAACTGAGATAAGGTGCAACCGAAGGGAAGCGCTAGCGCTCGCGGGGTGTTAAAAATGGGAGCAGAAAACCTCTCCCTGTGTGCAGACATATCCAGCCTCCATCCATCCACAGGGTAATGAATCCATCAAATGGTTTTACATCCCAGTGCAACAGTGCAGCTGCAGCCTCCCTAGTCGATACAAAAGCTGTGGCCATTTTGGACTTACATAAGCAACCCTCCCTGTTGTCCAGGTCAGATAGGACCCAGACCGTTCCTTAACCCTCCTGCTGAAGTAACCGGGCCATTACACCCTTTTTTTTGTTACCGTGGAAGCCAAATAACAACCCAACGTGCTGTAAACACTGTTGTTCGCGTGTGTACACATCGTAAAAAGGAGAAGTTAATAACATCAGACAGAATACGGGGCCACTTTTCTTGGCACCACTGCAAAAGACGTGTAAAAAGCCTTTAAAAAGGACATCTTTTATTTCAGGGCACAATCTCACACCAAACAATTTAGAAACACTGAATTTAAGTACAATTGCTTGGTCATGGTAAAAGTCTTCCCAATCTAGGAAATAATTACTTTAACAAAACCACTAATGGCAAAATTATGGCTACCCTTAGCAGTCCCCGCAAAGTAAAAGCAACTGAAGCACTTTTTTTAATCTACTCTTTTTTTAAAATAAAGTGTTTCTGGCGACTTCTACTTAGTAAATCACATTGTTTTGTTTCTTGGCATAAATATGATCGGAAGAAGAGGCTGATTTTGCTTAGCCACCAGTCACAAAACAAAGAAAGTAGAAATAAATCTTTATTTGTACATTCTAATGAACTTGTGTTCGCCATTTAACCCATCCCTTAGGGAGCAGGGGCAACTTTCACGGCAGCCAAGGAGCAATCTGGGAAAAAGGGTCTTGCTCAGGGGCCGCAATCTGCGGGGTTCAAGCCGGGTACTTTCAGCCTTCTCACAACACAAGTGCGCTGCCCTAACTGCTAGGCCACCACTCCCCGAGATCAGAGACACATATTTGTATCGGCACCAAACTCAGTATGTAGAATGGTGAAGGAGGAGACAAATCTTCAAGGCTTACAGAAGGAATTGCAGCAAAGAGTAGCTTTTTATGGGCTCTAGATCTCCAGATCAACCAGTGGACACCATCTACAAGCCAACTGGTTGAGAGTCATGTAAAAAAAACAAAAAAACATTGAAAAACTTGTCTACCATCACAAACCTAAACATGTGGAGATAGCTACACTCTAGTTGGACTTAAACTGGAACTGTGTGCTTTGGTTTTGATTAAACTGATATGGAGCATTTCTATGACAAACAGCACCTCATTCCCACTGTTAAGTGTTGTGGAGGATCTGTGATGCTGAGGGCCCAATTCTCTTCTTCCATAGCCTCTGGGAACCCAGTTAGAGTGCATCGATGTCATTGGACTCTTTTTAAAACCAGGACATTTTATCTGGTAGACTAGCAGAAAACTAAAAATAGATCACCATCAGGTATTTCAGGCGGATAATGATCCAAAACATACTGCATGTCCAAATCAGCACGGGAATGTTTGGAGTCAACCTTCTTCCAAGCTTCCTCTAAATCCTGCAGACAGGACCCAGAATTGAACATGCTCCAACCTGCCCGACTGAATGACGGTGCTCAAATTAATAATGGCATCTGAAAAAAAAATATTCAGAGTGAGATTATGACACTGCAATAAAAGATACATTTATTTTAAAACTTTTCAAACATCTTCACTACGGGCACCATACATCTGGCCAATACATCTGTATGTACTGCTAATGTTGCATCTTTTTCTCTGCATAAAAACACAAAATAACAATTTAAAGCTTGCCCTCTAAATGGCCAAGCGTTAACTTGGGAACACAGTTTGAGCGTACCATGATTATCACACTGTAAACTTATAAGTTCAACAAAACATACCTTTTGTGCATTTTCTAGCCTCTTAAACTAATAGTTAAAATTCAAACAATGCTAACAACATTGCATTATTAGGTGATAAGCCACAAATTAAGTTTAAGAGGGCCGCGCTCATGAGTGGGAAAGGGATCTCTGGACGTTACTGAACGTGTGATGATCTCGTCATTGGCAGCTCCATCCAGATACACATTAAAACATCTAAAAGAATTGTCTGGAACAAAGTATCCTAAATCATTGAAGATGTTGCTATTGCTATTCTATCAAATGTGCAGAAATGTACTTTGCTTGGAAAGATGCCAGCAGACTATAAAGTGAGATCGTTTTGGTAAACAACAAAGCAAAGGGTGACCGAACCATAATGTTGCTTCAGCAGCAAACTGTAGGAAGAAAGTAGAGCCTTCAGAAAAATCACATTTTTTTTCCCTAAGTCCTAAAAATAGGCGTTAATTAGATCTCAGTGGAGAATTAAAAATACATGATTTCTACTTTATTAATGTGATCCCCTCCCCTCCAGTCAGAAGCCCTCCTCCCTGTCTGCACGCATGGCTGTGTGTGCCGTTAATGGGCTATATTTAAGCGCCGGAGAGCACATGACCGGGCACCCAGTATCGTCTGTCTTGAACAAATAACACGCAGGGTGAGCCGTTTCTCGTAGGTGCAAGTGCATGTGCATAAATGCTGCTTGACAGCTGTATAAAAAAAAAAAAAAAAAGAGGCGACTCTCCTTGAAGCTTTTGGGTGGAAAATAAAGCAGACTTCAACTGCAGATGAGAAGAGGACACTGACAGACATACTGATGGAGTTTAACACCCACTTAACATGCAGACTGGTGCAGCTCTCCAGTGTTGGATCGAGACGTGACGGTTTGTTTGGCAAATTGCTTAAAAGTGACAAACTCAAATTGCACTGCAGGACCACAGACGTCTGAAGCGTCCTCTAAAACTTTGAGGGAAAAAAAAAAAACTTTTTTTTTTTTTACTCCATTATGATGTGAAGTAGAAGCAACGATATAGCAGAGCAGGCTGAAATATCTGACACATACAGGAGGGGAACCTCAAGAGGTCATGACTAACCGCTTCTGTCTCATCGCTGCTGGATGGTAATTTTCTGTAGTACTTTCACTACCTGATGACTTATCATTTTCACAGTTCACCCCATGGTTTGTTTTATGCAGTAGGAATCAGAGGTGGATAGTTAAAATATGCACTGAAATATGTTTACATCGGTGCTTTCATGTGCCAATCAAATGACTGCATCCCCTCAAGAATCTCTTGCATTGTATAAGTATTCATGCCTTTTGAGCTTTGTAACATGTCCTCGCGTCACATTGTCCTCAATGTAAATTTACAGAAATTTTATGTGATGGACAAAGTAGAACGTAATTATATAGTGGCATGAAAGGCTAAAAAGGATATTTTACAAGTAGAAATCTGAAGAAGTGCAGTGTCCCTGTGGAAAAAAACTTTTGTTTTCCCCCTCTGGGACGTTACTACCAGTTTTGCACATCTTTGCAAAACTCAGTCAGATTGGGTGGAGAGCACCTGTGAGCAGTGATTTTTAATTGTCACATATATGATTTTGGTGCAGACTTTGGAAGGATCCTTTTAACATGTCAATATGCTTGATCTAAATCATTCTATTGTAGCTCTGGTTGTTTGTTAAGGGTCTTCATTCTGCTGGAAGGTGAACCTCCACCCCAGTCTCAAGTCTTTTGACACATTTCCTTTTAGGACTGCCCCATATTTAGCTCCATTTATCTCTCATCAACCATGACCAGCCTTCCTGGACCTGCTGGAAAAAAAGCATGCATGATACTGCCACCATGTTTCAATATAGGAATGTTGTGTTCAGAGTAACGTGTAGTCTTAAAACAAAAACACACCAGATGCGTTCAACTGTTCACGATCCGATCCGATTTCTTCAAAACACACCAGCTCTGACTTCCCTCTACGGACCACCGGAGTATTTACCGAACAGCATATCAACATATCAGACCCCAGTCCATCTTTGACAGTCAGACATTCACTTCAACATATTGTAATTGCTACAGACATTATACAGCTTTTTTTTTTTTTTTTTTTGGCGCATCACATGCCAAATCGGGTCCGGTGTGTTTTGGCCTTTAGCTTTCTGCTGCACATAGTTGTGCATACAGCCCATAAAGTAGAATTTTAGGCTGATCTAACCAGGGCACCATTGGCTGCACAGGATTTTTATTTTGGGTTATCAGAGCAAATGGAATGAATACAAATGTTTTAAAAAAAAAATTCAAAACAATGCATCATTTTCCTTTTGCTTCACAAATATGAATTTGGCTGAAAACAAATCTGGCAATAATGTGTAAATTATGTCAAAGAACAGAAGAACAAAATAAATCAGAACAGCTAACAAATTGATGATAATATGCAATTTCAATACAACATTAGCAATTTTATGATACCTTGTCTCATGCGTCGCTCCAACATGGTGGTTTTATTTTAGGTTTGAAATCTGTGGAACAATGCTGAATTATTTGCATCAGGAAGAGAACCATAATTCCTCCAAAAGACGTTTGGAGGAATTATGGTGTGTTAAGATGATTTTGGTTCATCCAGTTTTTACTAACTCTAACCCAAAAACCAGGTTAAGGCATCCAGTGGGTTTATTGTTGGTCAGATTTGCAATTTAATTTGTTAAAACATATTCCTAAAAATATATGATAAATTTTACAATGTTTTTAAATAGCAATAGTGTGTATAAAAGTTCAAAAAAGCTAAAAAATTACAATACTAAAAATGCTTGCTAAAATTATGTTTCTATCATTTTTAAGGCTTTAAATGATACAGCTGTCATTTGGCGCAAACTTCTACTTCTGAATGTTAAGACATAAATATATTCCTGAGATTATTATCCACATTCCAGCGACATCATAAGTTAATGTTGCACAGGAAATCATTACTGTCTTCATCTTGTGGGGTGGGAATGCTGGCAGGTTGGGATTTGGGTTCCTCCAGGAGCTTCTTTTCCTGAGCTGCATCTTCTGGGCTGAGCTGCTCTCCTTTGGTCATTATATACACAAAATATTCAAAGCCCTCTCCGTAGCTGTCGTGTCTGACTGACCAGTTGTACTCGGTGCGGGCATAGAGGCGTTTCCTGAAGAAGGGCTGGGCGAATGTAACGGAAATGAAGCGACCTCCGGGTTTCAAGCAGCGACTTACCTAAGAAAAGAACCGAGAATGAGAAGAAAAAGACAAACAGGCAACAATAGTTAATGTTTTTCTGGCAGCAAACTGTCACCAATTTTACATTTACTTTTCTTTATTCATTCATATCTATGGTGTTGTTCACAATTATTGTTATGCCCTGGTAAAGAGGTGAGCAAACCTAAAATAAAGTATTTTAATACAGCAGAAAGTAGGTTTTCTATTCTATTATGCTTTTACAAATAAAATATTACCAGCATCTGAAATAATTCCTAAACAGATGTAACTGAAGCATGTTTTTTAAATGTAACCTACATCAGACTGTGTAGGAACTTTCAAATAGTAATAATGCCGTCCCGTTTACTAAGGGTTGACATGTTAGATTCTGTTTCTCTTAACCATTCTTCAAAATAGGAAAGACAGGAAACCATGTTAGAAAAGTGTGTTTAAACTTTTTTTAAATCAGGGAAAGGCTACAAAAAATAGCTACAAGTGCAGCAATGACTGTCACTCTCATAACTTTATTGCAGGTGTCAGGGTTTGTGTAGATTGCTGTATTAGTAGGAGTACTCTCTGAACAAGCAATGAACCCATACCAGTTAAGATGATATAATTACATTTTGATATTTTTAATGATATTTATTTTTGATATTTTGTGATAACAGTGGCCTTTCATTCACAATACTCAACCTTGAACTATGCAGAGAGACAAGGGGGAAGGATGTGCTGCCCAAGGTCGGGAACTTAACCCATGGTAGTCGAGTCAAGAACCCATGGCTTCTGCATATAAATGGTATATTTCTCTCTGAAATTTTTTTTTATTTTACAGCCAACCCAAAAGGAGACAGGAGGCTAAGTAACAACATTAATATATGTTTGTTGTTTGAGTATCTCTGCCTTGCTTTTACTTTCTTTGCATTGTAGCACTTATATTTCTCTTGCCTAATTCCCGAGATGTTAAAATCACAAAACAAGCAGAGCTTGACAGAAAAGGGCCATATTTTTGCTGCAGCGAGCCGCATAGAGAACAATGTAGATCAGGCTGTAATGAAGATGCAGCATGAACATGAAAAGGGAAACAAATGAAAGAAACAATCTTAAACAAGATGAAAAGGCTGGTTATAAGTCCAAACATGCTAAATAAAAAATAAAAAAACACTAAAGTGTAAAATCTACAATCTTTAAGATTTTTAAATGCAACTGTTGACAACTATTGTAAAAATTATCAGAGTGTTCACATGTTTTCTGATATCTGCAGAAATTCCTTTTTCTACCACCAAATTGAGATCATAATCATCCATTTGGTGTATCATTATAAAGCCTCTGAGGTAAGTTGAGATTTAGCATTATTTCTCTTAGGGATCATCAGGGCTTTTAAAAATGTGACCTCAGTCAGAATAAATCATTGGTTTGGTCTTCAGTAAAGCTGTGGGAGTAACAATCCTCTAAGTGTCACCCAGATCTGACTCATCTACTTACTTATTACTTTGCTCAAAATTAAACCACCAAACGGTGCCCCCTATATCTATCAAATGTCAAATTGTTTGGAAGTCTGACTTCTTAAAACACGTATAAAGGTCCAATGTAACCGTCTTCATTTCAGGTACAAACAGGTCATCTTGACGAGACACTTCAACCACTAATCTTTTGCTTATTCATGTTGGCAATTAACTCACTGTGAGAGCACAAACACACTGCTGTGTCTTTTTCCAATGCACAAGTTTCTTGAAGGAACTCCAGAGCTAAAAACAGGATACCAGTATACAAACACATTCACACATTCACACACAGAGTTTAAACACTGACAGATACATAGATTTAGTCAGACTTTGGCAGCAAGTTTCGCCTGAGAAAGCGTGTGAGTGAGTGTGAGGGGACAAGATATGAAGAACACTGAGCCGTGTGCAACAAAGTTTTTATATTCCATAAACCTGTTTTCATTCCTTGTTCAGTCTGTCTTACAACAATAAATGAAAATGCAACAAGAATGAAAAATAACATTTTCCAACATTACATCCTGCTAAAGTCCACCACCAGCTCCTGTGTTTTGCTAAAATTCATTTGGAGACAGTTGTTCTGACTTTATGATGCTCGGTTCTTCATTTCTTTTAGATAGACAGTCTCATCATTTCTTGAGTTACAAACAAACACAGCTATGTCATCAACAAATCTAATGAGGAATTAGAGTTGTGTAGCTTTATAGTTAGAAGTGTAGAAGTAGTACATCAGCAGACTGAGTACAGACCCTAGTGGGACTCCGGTGGAGTTAAGGATGCTGTTGCCAGCCTGTGAGAATTGAAAATATACACACTCAAGCCATCTGTCATTCAGCTTTGTGAACAGGTTCTGGGGAATGATAACACTGAATGTTGACCAATACTCTGTAGACTCTCCCAGTGAGTCAAATATTAGCAAAGACACCAGATAGCTAGCCACAAAACCAACACTGCAGTCTGAGGTCCAGGGCTCTAGGCTAGACAGCATTTCCTGTACTCTCTGCTGAGCCAGCTGCTCTTCTGACTTGAGTTAGACCTATTATTATACACATAGGTAAAAAATCACAAAGAAAAATCTTTTGGCAGTCGCATATATAGTCCATAACAATTCACATTAGCATATACAACCCTAATGATGTAATCACAACCTAGTAAAGTTATAAGGACAAAAGGTTTTTACACGCAATTTTCTGCTTTTGTAAAAACCAATTAAGAGATGAATTGCTAACAGCTAACAGGTGTGTTCCTCATCAAACTCTGTAGCATCTGAGTTTTCGTCTGATCCACTCATCCAACTGCAGAGTAATCTGTCAGGATCTCGGCACTGATGTCTGGTCTGATCACTTATTTCACACACCTGTTTAACTCCGCCCTGTTCTCATTACCGCTCACCTGTTCCACCTGCATATGACAGTACATATTCACCCTCCAGACCAGACAGCAGTGCCAGATTATTTCAAGCCTTAGGTTAGTCATTTTCCAGCATACTTTCTGATTCTGATTTCCTGATCCCAACTAGTTTTGCCTACCGACCACTGAGCCTGCCTGACCCCTCTAACTTGATTGCCGGATCCGTTTGCCTGACTCCTACCTGACCTGACCTCCGAGCCTGCCTGTCCTCATACATTCTGTTTGCCTGATCGTGTACCGTACCTGGACCTGTGACCTGACCCCATCTTGGATCTTCCTCTGGCGCCTCTTCGGATTTCTGACTACCTGGCTCTGACCTTGGATCTCGCCCCCGACACCGACTCTGGATTATCCCTCTGATCATCCTGCTAACCGTTCGTCTCACGGCTTTGACCATCCGCCAGTCTAACTACCACTGACGCACCAGCGTCTAGGACGCCCAGAGCGGCCACTGCCGCGCAGCGTTAACAGCCAGCCGGCTGGGATTTATACCGGTCACTGGAGCAAGACTGGATATCGAGCAGAGGTTAGTGACCGTCACGTTTGTGATCAATCATCTCCAGATAGACGTGGTCACTAACCTGCTGTCTCTGTCCTGAGAGTTTCCTGCCGCTGACGTTGGCTCTGCTTGTCCCGCTTCAGTTCAAATAAACTGTTTTTCGCTATACTGTTTGTCTGGTTTGAACACTAGGTCCATCTGTTCCATTCCTAACATGATCAACATCGTCTGTAAAGGGACTCTACCAGTCTTTTTTAACTCGAAAATAAATCTTATCAGATGCCAACGTGCTTTAAAACTCTCGGGAAATGTTGTTGGTGCAATCAACTAATTTATTGCATAGTTTAAAAACGTCATGTCTTGTGTCTTCGTGGTATATGTAATCTTTCTGGGCTCTGAGCGTCTCACCAAAATTTCCTTACGGTAACACATAATGACAATAAAGATTCTTGATCTGTACTTATGCAAGTTTTCTATTCAGAGCTGAAAACACGGGTAGAAAATTATTTAAGTTTATATAATTTATTCAGTTATTATTAATAATCCGCTAATATTTGGAAAACGATTCAGTTAGCTCTGGTGAAAAGACAAGTTACAGATTTTTGGCAAACCAGCAAGAAAACTGAGGTTGCAAAGGAAAAGCTGCTATATTAGCGTACACTTTAATGTAAATAGGAAGTACTGCAGACATAACAGCATGTTGACTTCCAAGCCACGCTTTTTACGATGGGAATGGGAATGTTTCGACCAAAGTACATAGTTCAAATGTGTTTATGTCTAGTATAAAGGGATACAGTGTTAATAGAATTACAAGAGTGACAGAGCACACGTTTATATTCACATCTTTGTTCTCTGAAATAATAAAAGGGAAATACATTGATGCAAGTGCACTGAACTGTGGTGAAAATGGGGTATGAGAAATTTTAAAAATAGCTTCCTTTGATTGCGATGTTATATTTAGCATCACATCTGTTAGCTGTACATTTCTGTAACATAAAATGTAGAAATATAAACCAAATGAGTGAAGCCTTAGGATATTTATGAATACGATTATTTACCATTTGACCCAACAGTCGTTCTCCCCTACACCAAAGAGTGCACCTTAAAAGTTTACCTCACCAGGTAAACAGGTTACAGGTCGTACACACCTGGTCCTCGAGGGCACAACTAACAAGCCGCTCTGGTTTAAATGGTGATTTACTGATCATCAATGGGCCTTTTTTTGTTTGTGACAGCATATTTTAGTTTAGTAAACCTGAGCTTCAACTTAAAGCCATCATGGTGAAATTATGAGGCCAGATTGAAAAGGCAGTGTCTCTCTAAAGAAAGATGTGGTGAAGTAGAGCAGCTTCTACTTCACCAATCTGAATGTGTCTTAGGAGTGAAGAGTCACTGAAAAAAAACATGTATTCTGCTCTTCTTGAGTGATTCATATCCACCAGCAAGAAGGCCGAACTTAAATTATTTATCTTCCGCTGCTACATGGAAGTAACGCAGGAGGGAGTTTGAAGAAGGTTTGGGTAAGGAATAAGATAAATTAATTTAGTACACAGAAATAGGAGAACGATGCACAATCCATCTTAAATGATTCCTTTTACTGAAAAAATTTATGCTTATCATACCATACTTCAAAAATACTGAAGCGATGGCAAAGATATATCTCAAACGTTAAATAGTCCACTGCTTGAAACAAGGAAAACCAGCAACATATTCTCAAATCTGCAGGAATTTGTGTGCAGAGGAAAGATAGGTGGGGCATTTCTTCAGTTCATTCAAGAGTGTTACCAATTATGAACTGCTGATCCACCTTATCAGAATTATTTTTAGAACCAACCATGGATTCAAAGTTAAGATAAATAAATCTTCACTGAATCAGTACATTAAAAAAAGCAGCTCCATTACACCAACCTGACCCCATGAACCTGACATTTTCATGAATCTGATGTGTACGTCTGCACTCCTCACTGCCGTCTTACATCACCAGAGAGCAGAGGACTAATATCACTGAAACCCATTAACACACTAAACTACTGTCATGAAATCAGCTGCAACTACTGGTACAGCTAATAGACTGAACAGTGTAATAGCAATCAAACTTAGCACTGTTTTGACAATTTAACTTAATTTGAGCATTTTGATTCAAAGCAGGACAATTTTTCCAATCTAATGATTATACATATTTACACTTAGGGCTGCTGGGCATCACAAAAACACATCATTACAATACTATTGCTGAATATTTCAATAGTAGTATAAATTACACTCACAATTTCCTGACTCTCTTCTTTCTTTTCCTTTATCACAGTAACTGCCCTGTCTGACCTTTAGCGCCTCAGCGAGTGAAACAAGAGGACACCACCCTGCCAATGCTACTAAGGTGGAACATGGTGGTGGCAGTATCATGCTTTTCTTCAGGATGCTTGTCAGAGTCGAAGAGAAGATAGATGGAGCTAATTACAGGACAATCCTGGAAGAAAACTTGTTAGAGGCTGCTTAAGACCTGATCCTGGGGCAGAGGTTCACTTTCCAGGAGGACAACACAAGCAAACACACAGCCAAAGTCACAATGGACTAGTTTAAATTACAGCAAATTCTTGTGCCAAAGTTCAGTTTTCAGTCCGTGAGAGAATGTGTGTTAGGATTGTAACACAGCTTTACATCACCATGTCACCAGGTGACTATGAACCAGTTCAAGCACTGAGTAAATGCCTAGAAGAAATTAATGCCTAGATGTGCCACAATTTTCTTCAATTGAATAAAAACAAAACAGAAGTAATAATATTTGGACCAATAGAGGAGAGATCAAAGGTTAGCACACAGCTTCAGTCGCTTCAGCTAAAAACCACTAATCAGGCCCGAAACCTGGGTGTAGTGATGGACTCAGACCTGAACCTCCAAAAGCATCTAAAGACAGTTACAAGGTCAGCTTTCTATCACCTGAAGAACATTTCCAGGATTAAAGGACTGATGTCTCAGCAGGATCTGGAAAGACTAATCCATGCGTTTATATTTAGTAGAATTGATTACTGCAACGGTGTTTTCACAGGTCTGCCTAAAAAGTGGATCAGACAGCTGCAGCTGATCCAGAACGCTGCGGCCTGCGTCCTCACTAAGACTAAGAAAGTAGAGAACATCACCCCAGTTCTAAAGTCCTTACACTGGCTCCCTGTATCTCAGAGAATAGACTTTAAAATACTTCTGTTAGTCTATAAATCCCTAAATGGCTTAGCACCTAAATACATCACAGACTTGTTATCAGTGTATCAACCCTCCAGACCACTAAGGTCGTCTGGCTCCAGCCTACTCTGCATACCTAGAACCAGAACCAAACATGGAGAAGCAGCATTTAGTTCCTACGCTCCATTTATCTGGAACAAACTTCCAGTAAACTGTAAAAGTGCGGAAAACCTGAGTTCTTTTAAATCAAGATTAAAAACACATTTGTTTAGGACTGTTTTTGATTGTTCTAGTTAAACTGTTCTACTGAAACAGCATTAGTTCAACTTTTTTAGTCCAACTCTTTATTGATGTTCTATTCTGTTTCTACATTTTATTCCTACTTATATTCTGTTTTATTTTCCTGTATTTTAATCATGTAAAGCACTTTGCATTGTCTCTGTACTGAATTGTGCTATACAAATAAATTTGCCTTGCCTTGCCTTACCTTGTAATGCTGTTTACAGACAACATTTGAACTTACTGTGCTTAAGTTATTTACTAGAGGCGAAGGTTCAGGAATTTGAGTGTTTTGATATCCAAATAGGCTACTAATATAACACAAAGCCTGTTTTCAATCCACCCGCCTTTCATCGGATATCTGCAACATGATCTAAAGTGAGTCACAGGGCTCTTCCCAGAGCGCCGAGGAAACGACACGACGATTGCTTGATGAAAACCCAACACACACAAACTGATGTATACATACCCAAACACACAAACACACAAACACAGCATCCTGACCTTTTGCTGAATTATTCAGCGTGGCGTTGGAAGCCCGTGTTGAAGTGTCCTCACCTGTCTTGGGTGTAACACAACGAAGACGAAACATGAGATCTGGTGTTAAGTCTCACATCAGAATTCCCTTGTGATCCAATTAACACTCTGATGTTAAGGGAAGTCTGAGGGACATTTTTTTCCCTTTGTTGTCTCCCTCAACAAGTGCACAAGTTAGAGTCTCTGGTATCTCTGAAGCTTTATTATTCTAGCCAACTGCAACACTGTAACCAGATATAGAAACTCCTGCTGTACAACCAGCAGCTCCAATAAAAAGCATTGTCCTTCAGCCTCAGAGGATAAATCGTGTTCCCTTTAGTGATAAATATTCCAACAGCGTATATCATTTTTACAATTTCAAGCTTGTAACAAAGAAAATTGTAACTCAAACAGCTGAGTTGCAAAATATTTATATGACAATGGGCACTTAAAATAAAAGTAGTGATGACTTAAATTAGCAGTAATAAGAATAATTGTAACATTTGTGTTTTCAATAAAAGCGGTTAGATCATGTTATACATTTTTGTATGAAATATTTGAGTGGATATGAAACGGCTGTATTTTTACTCAAGGTTACTTTACTGAAGGGATCTTTTATCAGCCAATGACCAGTTCTAACCAGGATTGTTACTTTATAACATGAGCTTAAGTTGAAAACTCTAACAGGGTGGTCAAATGTAGCTTGTACAACATGCAGTTTATATGTTGAGAGAATCAGAGAAACCTGCAACAATTTTTTGTGATATCAACTCTACAAACCTTTCTGCACCAGTCAAAGACAAAGCCGGGCATCCAAGGAGAATGACATTTCATTTACTCAGCAGGTTTCTCCAGGTCTTCGCCCTTATTTCTCCCTTTCACTGCTTAAAATGTCCGTTCATGGTGAACCAGAGCATTACAGTTTTATCCTCCTCTCTCCACTTTGAGCTCAGGCTTACCTGAAGACACAGTTCAGGACACGAAATCACCAATTGTCTCTGGAGGGCAGGTGAGGACACGGTGACGGGTGACCACATTCCCCTCCGTCTAACCCTTGAGTTACATAATCTGGGTTCAATTTAGATTACAAAGGTAAATCTGTGGCAGCTAAAGTGAATACGCTGTCGTCATTATTTCTAATTCTTGAGCTTCAGAAACAATTTGTCAACAGTGTTTCAACAATTCATACAATTGGAAGAAAAAAAAGTTGTGGCTGCTGAAGTTATGTGATGTCTTCCTTTACTTTACACACCTAGAAGCGGAAATGTTTGCTCCTTTTCCTATTGTCTTGTCACACACCTCGCATCTAGTGTTTGACTACCTGATTAGAGCCCCTTCTTCCCCATTTGACGCGTCTCCTATATTGCTTGATGTAAACTTCAAATGGAACGTCGTCTGGCTTTCTTTCAACAATGGCTTTCTTCTTGATACGTTTTTTAAAGACCAGATTTGTGGAGGGCATGAATAACAAGCTGCCCTGATGACAGATAGGTAGCATTTATAGAGTGGCGGTCTGCCTCATTGACAGGCCAGGAGATGGGCACCAGCCTCCCCAGTGACCCTACATGGATGGATGGATGACGATAGCCCCACCTGAGCTGTGAATGTCTGCAGCTCCTCCAGAGTTGCCACGGGCATGTTTCTCTGATGAATGCGCTCCTTACACAGCTTGCTCATTTCGGATGGATGGTCATGTCTTGTAAGGTTCATAACTATTACACATTGGTTTTATTTTCCCACGATGTCTGAGGTCCTCACAAAACAGTTTTATTTATACTGGATTTGAATTCAATTACTTTCATTTAATCAACTTTTTGATTGAAACATGGTTAAAATGAGACAGAAATATCAAAGCAGACGCTGGTTTGCAGTCTTCAGTATTTGCTCCATAAATTAAAAAGAAGTATTTCTGTCTCAAATTACTTTTAAAGACCAGATTGAGAAATGATTGTTGGATGTTTTTTTTTTTTTTTTATCAAACCTGATGATGGACATAAAAGTCTGGAAGAAGATAAATTGTGAGGGTTTGGCACTTTCTGTGAATGCAGTATGTGAGGCGGAGCGGAGGGCTGCATTTGGACAGCAGACCTGTGCAAACCACAGCTTTTGACCTTTTCAGAGATACTGTACACCCACAGAGACCCACACACACGCCACAGAACAACACACTCTCACTCGCCGGCAACGCGCAGGCTTGGTTTCATGCATGAATGCTGCCCTTAAGTGTGCACAAGCACACAAATACTTGAAATGAGGCAAAGGGGAAAGGGAAAAAGAAGGGAGGAGGAGTGCCTTTTATTTAGGTCATGTTTTCATATATTTTTTAAACTCTCTCCCACATTTTCCTAACTTGTTTACTGGTATCATCTAGCACTGCAGACCCCCTCATTAGAGCCCCCTCCCCTTTTTCTCACTGAATGAACGAGCATCTTAAATCAAACGACTCTCTTCCTTTCTATATCACCTCTCCCATTAGCCCGCAGCCAAGCATGTGGATGGCAAAAAAACGTGTAAATGTCTCCAGGAGACGACGGAGCGCCGAGGCAGTGGGTGAGAGGAGCGTGGAGAAACAAGAGATAGGAGTGAAAATGTAGGAGGGGGTCTTATTGCAGGTCCCTTAACAAAGGAAATCTGCTCTTCTTCTTCTTCCTCCAGGGGTGCAACAGCCAGCTTTGTTCCCTCCATTCCTCCATCCCTGTTTTATCCCTCTCTTTCACTTCTTTCTCCCTTCATCGCCGTGCCTTACCAGAACCAAATGTGAAAATGCTCTAAGGCACCATTTGGGCAAAATAAGATACATTGCGTGGACTTTTTAGTTATCTGTAGTTAGTTGCTTATTTTTCTAATTCCTGAATAAAAAAATGTCCCCCCCCCCCCTCCAAGAACTGTGAATAAAAAAAAACTAAAAATAGACCTTTAAAGAGAACAGAACAAATCTTCACATGTCTGAGTGCACCTGTGACAGGTGCAAAACAGAGCCATATTCCCCCCGGAGCACTGAAAAGTATGCAGAACGTGAGCGTGCTATATTTCCTGTCCTCCCCTCCCACTAGCCTCCTCCCTTTTTTTCCCTCCACCCACCTTTCTTTCCCTGAATTTCCCTCTTCTCGTCCCTTCTCTTCCACCCACTGACTACACAGATGAATTATACATCAGAGAGCTTCACTTCCTTTCTCCTCACCCTTCTAATGCTGAGACAAAACTACTTGTTAGCGCTCGAGTACGTGCACGGGCATGAAGCCTTCTTAAAGGAGCGAATGGCGACTCGTGACGGTTATTTCTAGGCTGAACAGCCTCCCTTAGCTCTGACCTGATCCGAGTCCGAGAGCAAACTGTGTGGGCTTGCATGAAGACGGCATCCTTTTGCCTTTCGATTAGGAGCATGTTTCCTTTTTGGGTTGCCATGGAGAGAGAATAAGAAATAAAGTTTTGCATTTGTTACAGTAGCATATGTAGGTCAGAACTGGACACTGCTTGAAAGCGGCACAAAAGTCCAACTTTTAAATAAAAGTTCAGTTCTGAGGGCGTATCGTGGAAACACTATTTCTTAGAAATCCAGGGCTACCAGGCATGTTAGAAATCTTTCTCTGCGGCCTTGTAAGCTGCTCAACAAATTACTATTTTAGGCCGTAAATGTCCATTGCCCTGAAGAAGTATTGGATTTCTTCTATGTTTGTCACGCATGAATATTACAGATCCCGTTAATATCCAATATAATATAAGACAAGGAGAACCTGAGTAAATACAAACAGCAGTTTTCAAATGAAGATTTAATTTACTGAGAGGGAAAAAAAAAAAATACAGAGCTCAAAAGTGGAAAAGTGAAAACCTAATAAATGGCCATGACACCCTTGGCAGCAGCAACAACTGCCACCAAGTTCATCAACCAGTCTCTGTGTAGGACGAGGACTTCCTGGACTTCCCAGTTGATTATAGCAGAAGAAATCTTTGGGATGGGTGGTGACAAAAAAAGCAAAAAATCCGAAGCACTTTCTACTTAAACATATTGAAGAGCCTTTATTCAAATGACATGTTTTAATCCCAGCTAGACAGCGGGAGACATTTGACTTTCTCAGAAAGGCCTATGGCTAATGTTTTTTGGAGAAGAGAGCGTTTATGGTGTTTGGTTATTCAACGGCCATCAAGCAATTGCAATAACTAGTAACAAGTCTTATGTCACTGTAAAGGTACTGTATGTTGGCCCACTCTGCTCTGCAGAATTGTCTTAATCCAGCCTTTTTGGGGTTTATTTTAAAATGTAAGCTCTCAGTTTAAGGTCATGCTTAAAGTGTCTAAATTGGATTTAGTTATGGACTTTAAGAGGCCACTGTGAGGCAGAGTTGTTTCTGAAACAAAACTATAATGATTAACTACGTCACTGCCATTGAAATGTCATTGAAATGCAACATATGTTAAGATTACTTTATCCACCTTATTCCACACTGCATACATCTAATTTTACAAAAAAGATAGTAATCACAGGGACACGCATTTAACAAGGTGAATAAGTGATTCAAGTTATGTGGTAATCAGCTTATTATTTTAGTGCAGTTTCAGAGAGAAAAGAGAATAGATTAAAAACTATATTAACATTATATATTTATATCTCGTTTTGTACTTCAGGGTGAAATCCCCAGCAGCTTTGCTAATGCGTTATACATTTGCAATGTGAAGATGGAGCAGGTCTCCTCTCCGCTCTTCAATCTGACTGCATGCAGGGCTTTCAGGACGAGGCAGCTGCCTGTGCCTGTGAGACAGCACTGAGGGAAGTAGAGAGCTCTAGCAGCTGTACCATCCATGTCTCCATCACAAAAGATTACTGCTTTCACGTGAAGTCGCTAAATCGTCAAAATCACAGAGAAAAGTCACTAGATTGTTGGTTTTTGAACATTTCATGATATATTTAAATTAATTCTAAGGTCTGATTATGATTAGAATAATTGTGCAAATATACAGTAGGCTATGCTATATCACATGCTTTACATTGTTTGAACTTTTTTTGGTATTCATTTTGAAGGTGTAGCGGCTTTTATTGTGGTGTGCGCCATTATCAAATACACGTAGTGGAAACCCTGTTTTTGCTCGATCTCTTTTTTGTTGTTGAATCAGGAACTCTGACCACAACTGAGCATTACTTAGCTTCAGACGTTGTTCTACATTCTTTTGTGACCTCCTGAGTGTATTTTTGATGCACTCTTGGAGTAATTTTGTTAGGTTGTCCAATCTGGGAAAGGATCATTAAGGCGCCCACACACTTGCACGGAAATGAGTCCACAGACGTCCGCGCCCATGAAGAGTCACACTATAAAGTGCTCGGCAGAAAGAAGTCTTCACATCGAACTGTTTTATATGTGACACCGAGCTTGATACACTGAGCTGCTCTAAGCAGGCGGTGGCAAGGACGCGCAACGTCACAGCCCCTCTCTGTTTATAGGCAGACTCGACTATGAAGGGTAAAACGTCAGCAAATAGTCTGCACAGCTCACAGTATGCACACGTCCAAGTATGTGGAAGACTCTTCCATGCTTTACAATTTTGTGAGTAGTGAATCTCACATTGGGTTGCCAAACCTTCAGAAATGTTTTTTTCCTCCTGGATTATTTTTTTTAAAAGAGATCTTGTAGTCAGGTTCTGTTCAAGTGATTTCTTTATTCCACCGGTGTGGCCGTTATCAGGCCTGTGTGTGGATTCTCAAAATGAACAAAAAAGAAGTGTATAATTCATTATTTTACAGGATGGATAATTATTTTCATGGGGCCTGGTTGGTTGAGCAACGATTTGATTAAATGTGGAAAAATGATCTGTTGACAACTGCTTGTATTTAAATGTCAGATTACACTGTCTGAGATTTAAATTAGCTTGATAATGTGAAAGATTTAAGCGTAACAAAAAGGCAAAAACAGACATCCTTTGGAGGGGCGAATACTTTTTCACAGCTCCACAGCTCTAAACTGGGTCACTGCTGATGCATTCACAAAGCGTCTATTCAACGGGGGGATGAAAGCTCTCGTGAGCTGGTTGTCTCACTTTAAAATGAGGGGAACTCTTGTCTTCAGGCTAATTTTGAACAACAGACTCATGCTGTGAGATGTAATGTCACCATGTGTGTGCTTTGGGTTCAAGAAAGGACCCTTGCCTAAGCAATCGGAATCATCATATTCGGCCACCACGTTCTCCACCGATGGCAGTCTGCCAGGGCCAGCTAAAATTAAAACCTCTCTTTTCATCAAAAATAGCTTATACCTCTTTTGCCTTTATCTCGTCGTTCTTGGTTTTCTCTCACGCTTTCCCCTCGTGGTCTTTCAGGAGAGCAGAAAGAGGTTTGCTTTAGTTACTGAACTACTTTTCACGCTGCCCGAGAAAGATGGAGACGTGATTCAGACGCCCACACGTACTCACTTTCATGTTCCCCAACACAGCTCCTCATGTTTTTACTGTGTGTGTGTGTGAGTGTGTGTGTGTGTGTGTGTGTGTGTGTGTGTGTGTGTCTGTGTGTGTGTGTGTGTGAGAGAGAGAGAGAGAGAGAGAGAGAGAGAGAGAGAGAGAGAGAGAGAGAGAGAGAGAGAGAGAGAGAGAGAGAGAGAGAGAGAGAGAGAGAGAGAAAGAGAAAGAGAGAGAGAGAGTGAGTGAGTGAGAGAGATTAATTTCCTCCAGACTGCTTTAAACATTTAGCTGTGGTCAAATATGCTGAATTAATTAAGTTTGCTATTTTGGGGTGAGTACGATAAAAAAATAAATGTTGCAGCCTTTGTGAAAAACCTTGTCATGCTGGGAATGCACGAAGTCAGCGAATGTGTAATTAATAAACTCATCTGCCTTTCAGAGCAGTCAGGGAAAAAAGTGAAACTCTAAGGAGTAGGAGCTGTGAAGAAACTGGAGCAAAATGTGAGTGGCTGGTTCACTGACGTTTGACTTGAAAGAAAGCAGAGAGAAAGAGAGAGAGAGAGATGAAACGGGGTGTTCCCCTCTATTCTTGCTTGTTCTCCTGCATATCCTTTGCATCTTTGTTTCCTAAATCTCTAAATTAAGACTACCCCAATTAACATAGGGCATTAGCATCCTAAAGCAAAGTTTCTAGATCTTAATGATTTCAAAGTGATGTGTTTTTTAGGCCATTTTTAAGTCTTTTAAAATATAAGATGGTGGTTCTTTCATTGAGAAATGTGACAAAAGTGTCTAATCCTCCAGCATTATGTGTTTTCAGGTATTTTAAGCCCATAGGTAAGAAATGGCATTCTAACGAAGTAAAGGTTTTTGCACATTTCTGTTTTTGTGCTCTTTGCTCATCCTCTTGTCTGATAAATTCAGGATCTGTGTGGTGGATGAGCAGATCAACTTATTATTAATAAAAATAAATTATAAAGTGTATATAAAGTCTGCAAAACCAAAATTAAATCCAGGATAGCTTCTGTGTAACTAATCCTTTCTGTCATATTAGCCACTGTTTGGTGTGTGGTGCTTAAGAAAAGTATTCACACCCCTTGCAGTCACAAACGTCACAGGGATTTCAGGTGCTAGACCTTAACAAGCTAACATATAATTGTGAGGTGGAAGGGGAATGTTTTGTTTTTTCCAAAAAAAGGTCTTTAATAGTAAAAATGGGAAAAAGTGTTATATACACTTGTATTTGGGACATCTAAATAAAATCCTGGGTAACTATTTGCCTGCAGAAGTCACCTGCTGGTAGATATCACGCACCCATGTGTGCTTTAAAGGGGCCATGACAACCAATTTCCTTTTTCTTAGGTTTTGGGGGTATAATATCTATAATCTATAATATCTGTGGACTGATGACGCAGTGTGAATGTCAAAAGTGAATACCAAAGGACCTGCTCAGGGGCGGTCAGCTCTGTTGCTCTGCTCAAAAATGGTCAGATCAGAAAACGGGTCATCTTTCTACGCAATTCATATTCTCCAGTCAGAACACACCGTCAGGCAAACAGCCATGTGGGGGAATTCAAGTCGGAGTTTTCGAACAAACAGATAAAAAAAAACTTCTGTACCAACATGGAAGGTGCCGACCACAACGCTGTCATGACCCGTACGTTTATTTCATTTCTGAATGCTGTCAAATGTAACAGAAGTGTGTTTGTAACAGAAAAATCCAGTTGACTAACTGAAGCTAAAGCGCTGCCAGCGGCATGACTTTCCTGTCGCTGCCCGGGAGAGCGAGCTCTCTGCTGCAGTCCCTTCGGTTTGACCCGTTTTCCAAAGCTTGTAGCCAATCAGAGTGAAGTCAACTTGGTAGAGCTGCATATCATCACCGCAACCAACCCTTTTACTGAGGAGGGACATTTGGCCTGACAGAACAACAAGCTGACGTTGTTTTTTTAAAAGAAATTGTTTGGAGAATTTACATTTGCAGCAATATCAACTACACAAAATGGTTCATACAGTGATGTCATGGCACCTTTAACCTCAGTATAACAGCAGCTGTTCAGTGAAGCCTTGAGAGGTTTGTTAGAGTGAATATCATAAAGACCAAAGAACACAGCAGACAGGTAAGGGATATTATGGTTAGAAGTTTAGGTTATAAAACATCTCAGAGCATTGTTCAATCCATGATGCAAAAATTGAAGAAAAATTACACAACTTCTAACTAGGCTAGACCAAGAGAGCATTAACAAAAGAAGCAACCAAGATGCCCATGGTATCTCTGGAGGAGCAGCAGAGATCCACAGCTCAGGTAGAAATATTTGTCTACAGGACAACTAATAGTCAACCACTCCACTGCCCTCTATTGTAGGAATAGCATGAAGAAAGCTATAAGAAATCTTCTTTGCAGTTTACCCCAAGCCATGTAGGTGAGACTAAAATTTAACGTTTTGCCCTGTGTGCAAAACCACTGTCACACCATCCCCACTATGAAACATGGTGGTGGCAGCAACCACCCGTGGAGGTGACGATTGTTAAAGAGAACCTGTTAGACGCTGCAAAAGATTTAAGCCTGGGGTGGAAGTTCACCTTGCAGAAGAACCGTGACCCTAAACATACAACCACAGCTATGGTGGAACGGTTTAGTCTAGTCATGTGTCAGGTATAGCTCAAAGTCCGGACCTATTTCATCAGATCAAACATAAACACCGCTGTTCACGGATGCTTTTCAGATATATTGGTATATTGTGAAAAAGGATGTACAAAATGTCCTGTGTCTGGATGTGCAAAACAGGTAAAGACAAAGCCCACTGAGCGGTTCTACAAAGTACTGGATCAGACAGACACTTTTCAAACTTTTATTTGTACATTTTCCTTCCACTTCACAACTTTCCACTAGTTTATTTGGGCATACAACATAAAATTTCAACAAAATAACCTGAAGTATGCGGTCGTCGGGGGCCAGCAGCTACAGTGGCCTTTTATGAAGGCATGCTTTGTGCCAACCTCTCCATTCTTGAATCTCATGCAATAAGACAAGCACATGTATGGAATTTAAGTTGAAAATGTTAACTTCTGACACTTGTGCAATAGTGGACCCCTTTTCTCAGTTATTACTTCAAAGTTTGAATAATTCAGTGTCTTCTGTTTATTTCTAGTTTATTTTAAGTCTGATTTCAGGAGTTATGAAAATGTAAGATGTTGATGCAGAAATCTAGGAAAGCTCCAATGCAATGCTCCATTGTGTTCTTGAGAGTAGAATTCCCTCAGTATAGTTGACTGATGCTAAACGGTTTGGTGACTCCTGCATCTTGCATCTTAGATGGTGCCTAAAACTATACTACTTTTTCTAGTTATCCATTTGTTTTTGTGTTTTTTGCCACAAGCTACCAAAGAAAAAAGATAAAAAAAAAAAAAACAATCAACACTGACACCTTGCGTGGAAAGGCTGAGAGCCAAAAGGGAAACAACATCAATAAAGCGTGTTTTGTCCTTTTTATTGGGGAGCCGGATATAAAAAGCCTGGCAGCAGCTGGAGGAGGAGAGAGATACGGGAAGAGAGGCAGAGCAGAAAGTAAAAAATGGGCCAGTGTGTCTGGCTGCCGAAGGGTTCTCCCGTGGGACGAGGAAGGGGGACAGGATAGCCGGGTGGAGGTTCCCACAGTAGCACACTAACACAGTCCAGTCTTTTTATTGGGCCACTAGCACAGGGAAGCCTCCAACAACTGGAGTTAGCATTATGCAATCGTTCACTCCTCTATCGACTCGTTTCTTCCTCTTATAAGTACTCCTCAATAAATTAGAATAACATTAAACGGGTAATTTATATGAATAATTCCACTATAGAACAAGACAAAAGTCATATTACATAAATACTAATATTTATTTAATTTTACTCAAGTTAATTTCAATAAGAAAATGATAAAAACGGTCCATAATATTAAAGGTATGATGGATGATTTTCTGGAAATGTAGCTAAGAAACCCCTAAACCAGTTTTTGAAAAATCTCCTAAATCTACTCTGGTCTTTTGTCTTTCTACTGAGAACTGCATTTCCAGTTCATCAGATTTAGAATAATTTATCTCGGCTTTGAACTTTAGCAAACAAAATTACATCAAAAGAACGAGGTTATTACACCCCGTCAGTTTTTAATACTTTCCTCCTCACATATATTTTGTTATTAAGCTGTATTGTACATGGTATATGTGACATTAAATGTGAAAAAGGTTTTAAAATGATCTAGCGTCTACTTTTTAGGTCTTTAGCAGGTGTTGAGTGCACTTTTGAGATCCACCTTAGTTTTTCAGCTTCACATGAAAGATTTTACATTTATCACTGACCTATATTTAAGCACCCATTACAACTGAGCAGATTTTTACCACCTTCATAGCTTTAAATATTGTCTTGGCATGCAGAGCTCAGAATAAACATTATGAATCAGTTCCATTCCTTTGCTTAAGATACCAAGTCCTGTCAGTGTTATTTTATTTCTTTGGACATAAACATGTTGACAACTCTTAACCAAGAATGGGCTACAACTAGAATTAGCAGAGAATGCTTCTTTAACCTGTTTGTCACAGAAATGTGACGTGTTCAGGTTTAATCCAAATAGAAATGGAAATTGTCCTATACCAGGTTTCAAAACTTGAAACATTACACTGTCAAGTGACAATAAGACATCTTCCTAAAAGATCAGGAGGAATGGTTTGACAAAGCCTAAGAAGCTCTCAGAATAAAACCAGATATTTTGAGATGGTGCTTGATAAAAACAACAGAAAAACAAAGCCATAGGTCAATTTACCTTTAGGGAAAGGACCAATGACACACAAACTACTGGTCTGATTCTTTTAAAGAGCTTTAAAGCACATCCAGTCTCTTCGATACATAACAAAACTGGTGGTATGTTTTTTGTTAATCGTTGCATTGATTACCTGCTACTGTGACTGTATAAAGCGCTAGCTGCAAGGAGCTTGTATACAGCACAGGAGTGCTGCAGGCGTGGGCAGGCCAGTTTCCATAGCAACAGCAAAACAGATACTTAAAGATTTCTAAGACCTTCAGTCTGTTTAATTTTAGGAATTAGGTGCTGCTTCTTCTTAATCATATATATACACTATAGAGTGCTTTGCGTTCACAATATTGTGACCTTTTTCTTCAGTTGAGAGGACAACCTGTAATTGCTGAACTCCACAAAGGTCTTGAGACCGGTCTCGGGGTCAAGACCGATCTACCTCCATCCCTGGTTAGAGCGGTGCTGTCGGCTCGGTCTCCGCTGAACGAGCGAAGTGGTGAACTTTTCCGTCAAATCGCATTGCAACAACCAACCTGGGACTGGTGGTTGCTGTGACACACGGTGAAGGAGCGCAGCGGAGACAAAGCTTTTTTCAATCAACATGGGAGATAGTAAAATTAATGTTGACATTAGATGAAGTAAAGAATTTTGTTCTTTAGAGGTGTGTGGGTGGCTATGAGAAACGCTGTTTTAATGTAGCCCTTAAAAAGACTGAAATCATTCATCATTCTTGAAGCTGCAGAACTGGCCCGGCCAGCCGCCACCGGGTCGGGCGCTCTGTCTGTCGGTCTGCTGCCCTGCTCTCTGCCGCTGCTTCTGCCTGAGCTCCACAGCAGGCCACATCTGCGCTCGGGCTCTCTCTGCCCACCCACTTTCTCTGATCTCCCGCTGTTCTCACCTCTGTTGTACGGGTGATCGTCCCCGAAGCGGGATAACAGTTTTGGATCCTGGACAGACAGAAGCACCGGGGGAAGCGACCGCGATCCAGCCGTAGCTCCTGGACTTCCATTAAACGCAGCACCGCCTCTCGCTTGGTAAAATCCTGGTCAGCCTTGTTGAGTTGAGCAGAGGAGCGGATAGAAGGTTCTCCTATTTGATGACGCGGTGACACCGGCGTCATCACCGCGCGGTGACACCGGCGTCATCACCGCGCGGTGACACCGGCGTCATCACCGCGCGGTGCTGGCAGAAATTTTGCAGAAACCGTGTTCGGTGTGAACGCACCGTAACAATGCTGAATGTTCCGTCCCAAGCAGGTCAGAGTTTTGGAGAGGATGGATAGAGCTGGAGGCTGCAGGTAGACAATTAAAATGGCAAGTTGCCCATGCCTCCCTGTCGGCATAGTTAAACGTTGAGGCTGTAACCATTTGGTAGTTTAAAAAGAACCTAATCACAAATGTGTCTCCAATGTTCCCTCAAAATAGCAGCCCATTAGTGAACAAACATTCAAAAACAAAAAATACTCCTACCCAGCAAAGTTCCTATTTTGTTAGTAGGGCTGTTAAAGTTTTAAAACAACATACAGAGGAATTTTCAATATTTTATTTTTACTAAATGTTGCAATGTCAATATGCATTGTTTGTTTTCTTGGGGTAAAAAAAATACATTTAGGCATTTTTAAAAAAGGAATGACTTTGCTAAAGCTTTTTATATACTAGCAAAAACCATCAAAATCTCAGACTTAATAATAATAATTTAAGATTTAATCTTTTAAGTCCTCTACACCATAGGGATAACAAATGAATATCTGTAAAAATACCGGTCTTGTACAGCAGAGTATATCATTTGGCTTGAAATCAAGTCAGGGTGGGGGAGATTGATATACTTGCTTATGAGATGTAACACTTTAGATGTCACCTTTCAAATGTGAAATAATAACCATGAGTATATATATATATATATATATATATATATATATATATATATATATATATATATATATAGTCTGTGTTCCTGCAAAAATATATGGTGTCTTCAGATTTCCTTTGATCTGAACATGACTGCAATTATCTCTCAGTTCTTTCTGGGTCCACATTGAGACAAAACAATTTTCTTTTTTTCTTAAATGTAGCAGCTCTTCTTGCCACACCGAGCTAAGACTCATTAAGTGTTAAATCACAAAACTGTTTCCGAGTTGTTGTTGGAGCCTTCACAGCTAAGCAGTCATAGCTGCAGAGGGTAACGAGTGATGGGCTGGAGCTCGGTGTAGTGTGACTGTACTGTATGTGAGGGAGGAGATGAGCAACTGAAAACTCATTAAGGCGCCGATGACTACAGCAAACCAAGAAGCAGAAAATGGTGGTTGGAGCTGCAGATTACAAAAAAGTAGGAGAGATTTTAGAGAGGAGTAGATGGAAGTGATTGTGTCTCTGTGTCTTTATTATGCGGTTTCGTGTTCAAATGTTACAGCGCTCTTAGTCTTATGCGTGCATACCTCGCTAAATGTCTAACGCTAACGTTTTTAGACATAAAATGCGCGTGCTGCTGTATTGTTAGGGAATCCACCTCTTTAAAAGTGCCGTAATAGGGAGATAGGCCATCAACACAGCATATTCATAAATCTAAAACACCCATGTTGTTTAATCAGCTTTCACCTTTTTTTTTTCTTTTTACAAGAACCTTTCTCTGAAGTTATTTTCTTGGCAAACGGAGACCATAGATCTCTAAAGATGCAGCGAAGAAGTGAAAAGGGAATTTTTCTCATCAGTGGGCACGCCGCACTAAGTGCAGTGCTTCATTGTGGTTGTCGTTATGGATTGAAGAAGGCTTGAGGTGAGCTATTTTGAGTAGCAGTGGGGTGTTACAAAGTTGTAAGTAGTAGGGATGTAATAATACATGTCCGAGCGTTTTACCAACTGTAATAAGGTAAGTAGCTCGCTCTGAACAATAATTTTTATTTACTTTTATCTCTCTTGAAACAAGGTTTTTAAAAGAAAACTGTATTTCTTGGGACATGGTATCACATTGCAAAACAGCTGCAGGATGCGAGAGAGAGAGAGAGAGAGAGAGAGAAAAGAGTAAAACTATCAGCACATAACAGGAAGGCTGACCAAAGTCTAGCTACCATGCTCTGTGTTATCCTTTTGTGTTTTCAACCTTCATCTGTGATGAACAAAACTGGGTTACAAAAAGTTAGGAGCCTTTTTGAAATCACAGTAAAGGTAAGGATCCATGTTCTCTACAACATACGTATGGAGACAGCAGTTTTAGTAGTGCTAGCCATGCAAACTGCACTAATTGAAAATATTAGATGCTAAAGATGCTCAAACACCATTTCATATCTTACCATGGCACCATCATATGTAAAAATAAATAAATAAATAACGTGTTAGGTTAGTCGAAACATGAGGGAAATATAGGAATCTTGTGGAATCAAGTCCTCATTATAAGGTAAGCCACTGTGAATAGTCTCTTTGTGTTGGAATCAACAGAGATCTGCTGTGAATCACCATCTTTTTTTTTGCTTTTTAATATTTAAGGATGGTCTGAATAAGACACTGCTCTGAAAGTGGTCAAATAATTATTTACATAATTAATAAGAAAGAAGATCAAGTCCTCAGGTTCACTTTCAGTTTCGGGCATCTAGCATGCTGAGATGAGTCGATGTTCATCAATGCAGGCAGCGTAGGGTAGTGTGAGAATGTGCATAGTCATTGTGGTGATATTTAAGTCACAGTTGCAGCTATTGTGTAGCGCCGAGGATATGTAAAGTATAAGTGGTGTTGTGGGAGCTGCAGCGCTTATCTGGGGAATTATTTGCCATGTCCAAAAGAAAAACCAACATAAATCCTTGGCAGTCGGGCCAATCTGGTGATCAAACTGTGATTATAGTCAGTGAGGCATTTCTGAACCATTATTTTCCTATGTACACTTAAAGGCAGATAAGCAGTTGTGTAACAGGGTAACCACTTAGTTTAAAGTAAGAAATGTCTAGCCAGTTAGGTAGCCTATGGATGCAGTGCAGCCTCCAAAACAGAGTTGGCATCTTTCTCACGTTTGATGGCTTTGCTGGCAATGCCGGGCCCTAGCTGTCAGGGCAGCTGCTGTGTAAACACGTCTTCTAGTGTCAGCAAAGACACCTGAGATTTAGTGCCGAACCCTGCCAAGAAGTTGAGCTGGGTTTACGAGGGGCAGCTGTAGCAGGCCCATGCTGATGGAGGGACTCCAGGACACAGTTCACGGGCGTCTTCTGCTTCCCCGCGGCTGGACAAGGACTCCCATGGTGAGTGGAGTAACAGAAGCTGCGGGAACTGATGTTGGAGTGACTTAAGTGAGACTGAGTCACTGGTTAGGAGGCTTTAACACACATTTAACAGCAAGCGTACACTGCACTGCTGCAGCAGGGAAGGCACTATGCAACAACCAAGTCTGATTGATGTCTAAAATGTGGCATCGTTCAGGTTTTCTTGTCTAATTCAGTGGTGGTCCACCCCCCACCACCACCTATAATTGATGAGAAAGATCATAGCATATTAGTACTGTTAGATCTTGTACCATGAGGTCACATTACATCCCTACTACAGCTTTAATAAAAAGAGGACTTTTCAATATTTGTTCAGTTATAAGGAGAGTGATTAACAGCAACTGCAAATGCAGTTCTCCCCTGATCTCAAAGAAAACGAAGCAAAATCCTGTGCTACCATCACAACCATCAAAGCAGGAAAAACGAATCATCAAGTTCTAAAAAGGGCTTAAAGACTGAACACACCTTGCTACGTTTTACTATTTTAAGCCCCTCCGAGAGCAAAATAAATACTCTGTGCTGTGACCTGTCCAACCCGAGAAATGTCAAATTCAACTCAACAAATACGCAGACCTTTCTGGGAGCTATTTTTGTGTCAGCCGTCGATCTTTCAGGCAGGGAACGCAGCTTGGAGAGTGCCTCAGCAGCCTCCGATCACGTGCCGGAAACCAGGTCAGCAGCAGAGAGTGGGCTGCAACCCGCCCACCGATGTCTCCTTGGAACCTCCACCTTTCACTAAACTCCTTAAAACTGGGACATGAGAAAGACTTTCAGTGTTGTCTAATCCTTGCTGAAAATAAGACGGGTTTTTTTGCACAGTTTATAGAGGATTTGTGTGTTGTCACGACACATTAAAACATCTGATAGCTTCAGGAAATGATGTCACATCACCGGGAGTCTATCACTCCGTCACACGTCGTCCGTTTGTTTGTTCTCCTGCTTATCTGTTATTCTCTATATCCCTCCACATCTCCCTCCATCTGATGAGGGGTTACACAGATTGAAGGAGCTGTGGTTGCTGAGTGAAAACTTGGTGCGACCCGAGGCTGTTGCTTTTCATAATTAATTACTTGGAGCAAAAATCTGGCTACGAATAAAACCCACAACAGACCGGGACAGTTACACGGCTGAGCGGCGTCCAAAAAATGTCTAAATTTTACATCCATTCACAACGTGGCAGAACAAACTGACTGCATGCAGTTATCCCCAGAGGCTTTTAAGCAAGTGGAGAGACTTCAGAGCAATATTAGCTGTTCCGAGCATGTGCGACAGCACAGCACCCCCACCCCGTCTCTTCTTCCTTTACACGTGAGAAGCTTTGTCTTCTGAAATCTCTGCTGTTAGGGCTTTCTTCGCGTCTATTTCTAAATTTGAACTGACATAAAACCCCGGTCCATTTTATTTATCTTTTTTTTTTTTTTTGCTGTCTCTGGATAATTGCATCATTTGTCAAACGGTGCAGTTATTTTAGGGATCTGCATATTTCTCTGTACGGAATGCGGAGGTTATCCAGGATACAGACTATATTTTGACAGGAACAACTTTTGAGGAACGAAAGAGAAAATCTCACCAGATTAATGAAAGCGTGTGCAAAAAGGCAAATGGTTCCTTTGACATTTGTCTGTTAGATTTTTCAAACAAGCCTGTTTTTATTGTTTAACAGCTTTAGCAGCAATGTAACCATTTGACAATGCTATAAAATTACACAATATTTGTTTTCCAATTTTACTAAATCTTCCTCCTCTAAAACTGAAGCTGCTAAGATTTGAAGGTTCAAATTTAGCTCACTGCACTGTTGTTCTGTACATTTCCTAATGGAGAGCTAGACGATATTAAGAAAACATGGGTTACAGCTCAATGCTACAACAATGAATCGATAAACACACATACTCTCTTTTCTATTATCAACACACTTACTTCACTCCCCCCTGTGCTTTATATCTTCATCACTAAGATTTAAATTCACCGGCCACTTTATTAGTTACACCTGTTCAACTGTCTCTCAACACAAATAATGAATCGGCCAATCACACCACAGCCACGTAGTGCATTTTGGTATCTAGATGTGGGGAATACGACTCGCTAAAGTTCAAACAGAGAATCAGAATGGGGGATTTAAGTGACTTTTTTCATGAAATGGTTCAAAAGGGAGAAAATGTGTTGACAAAAAAAAACGGCTTGTTAATGAGAGATGGCAAAGGAGAATGTGCAGACAACACTGGACAAAAAATTTGGCCGAAGTCTGGTGAGTCTTGATTGCAAGATAGAATTTGCTGTGAACAACATGAAAGCGTGGATCCATCCTTCCTCATATCAGCAATTCAGGCTGGAGGTGATGTATAACAGTGTGGGGCGATTATTTCTACAGTCCCTGTAGTACCAACAGAGCTGTACTTAAACGCCACAGTAATCTTAGCGATCATGTCCATCCCTTTATGATCACCGTATAACAATCTTCTGCAGCAGGGTAACGCACCATGTCACAAGGCTCAAATCCTCTCAAACTGGTGTCTTGAACATAACAATGAGGCCCCCAACGTCAGCAGATTGTAATCCAACAGAGCACCTTTGCCATGTTGTGCATCGCTGATACGAAGCCGGAAAATCTGCAGCAATTTTATGATGCCATCGTGCCGCCTAGCTGGCATTTCTAATATCTGGGTTGTTATAAGTGGCTATTTGAGGTCCTGATATGCATCACAAAGATGCAGAAGATAAGTCAGCAGCAACTATGCAATGTCATCGCATTGGTATGAACCAAACTCTCAGAAGGATGTTTCAGACACATTGTTGAATCCGTGCCTTGAACAATCAAGGTACTTCTGACTTCAAAGTAGGGCCCAACCCGGGACTAGCTACATGTACCTTATAAAGTGGACGGTGGGTGTATATCAGGTGTGGGCACAAGGAACAGTGAAAGTCCATCAAAGTGGACAAGTAGAGTTTTAATGGAGGGTACATGAAATACCACAGCCTGATAAATGTTGCATCCAAGCAGTTCTTAGCAACTGCGATATTGCACACGTTCATACTGTGGTAGGAGCTGCAATTCAATATTTTGTCCAGCTGGCTTGCATGCATGCAACCTTAAACATCTATTTAACATTTCTGTTTCACTTAAGGGTTTCTGTTCCCTCTGCATTCGTTGCACACTTTAAATATCTAGGAAAAACGAGGATGCACAAAGACCAGAGAAGGAGAGACAACTTTCCCTCTCTCCAAACACTTTGTGCATAGTGAGAGCAGGATGGGAGGCTCTGCACTGTCCCCCAGTTTCCATGGTGACATGTTGCTATAGAAACAGGGCCTGCAATATACTCTGGAGTTAAGCTGGGAAAGAGGCTAAAAAAAGGGAAAAGGACGTGAGGAAAGACTTAAGAGTAGCCAAATCACAGGAAAATACTACAGAGCAGTGCAAATTAGGTGCAAACTCACATTTTAAAATTCTCTTAGCATTAGCAGAGCTTCATTCTAAACTACGTCATGAACTTTTTGAAGTGTTGCCAATATAGGAGATGTTACATATATAGGGTAAGAAGAGATCAACTTCATGTTACACTTCATCACATAATCGCTGCAGCAGCTCACAATAAAATCAGTGCTTTGAAACATTCAGATTTGTGTTTTCGTTTATGGGCGAATCTTAACAAGAGTGAATTAAAAGAATGACAAAAGTCGAAAAAATAAAACAGTGTGCACGCTTTGTGGTCAATGCGTTTGTTTCATGCAATCCTTTCCTTTCAAATAGCTGTAAATCTTGTATATATCTATTTATTTATTTTTTGTTCAAACCTCAGTGTAAGTGCTGCGTTCAAATCGTGACTGCACCAGAATATGTCTTGAAGTTCAGCAGATCAGCTGTATTTAAACGTGTATTTACACAGACGCTCCTGCTAAAGAGGCACCGCTCTTATCATCTAGCATCCACACAGTTACAAACATCATAAACAGCGGAAAGAGACAAGCAGCCTAATTTGTTTGTGACTAAGAAAATTACAAGGAGGCAGTGCAGCCTGGCTGCAGGTAAATCAAGTTATAACACACTCATTTGCAGCTGTCCATACAAAAGGGGTTGCTTCCCAGAAATTACCGACCAAGCAGTCGTGATTTGCCGTAATGTCTGAACCGCCACCTCCGCCTTCTCACCTCCATCTAGCTCTCTAATCTTTTACTGGCCGAATGTCAGCTGCAGCGTTTTTTCGCTTTTGCCACATAAAGAGCCTTGGAACATGGATGTGTACTACAGTCGGTGGATACTCGATATGCAAAGCAACTGGCAGGCAGCTCTACAGGACAGATGGATGCATACACACAAACACAATCGGACTGCCACTTATTTATGCAGCCTAAGGTTTATACGCTCTGTCACTGTGACAAACTGCCCTGCAAAGTTTAGTCACACTTCCTTCATTATGGCCCAAACATGAGTGCCTGGAACATAAACATAAACAAAGCAGACAGCAACGATGTGCAAAAGGCAAATCATAGACACGCATTAGAAGCCTTTCAATGTGTAACCTTGAAGTTGCTTCGAATCAAATCTGATCAAACAGCAGAAGTTCGGAAGGTCAGTGGTATGGAGAGCTTTGCCAGAGTACTCTTAACCCTTGAACTTTTCCATAATTTGATCTTGCCATGACATCAAGCTTCAATTTGTTTTATTTTAGGAGAGCATCAATCAGAGAAGCAGCCAAGAGGCCCTTGTTAACTCTGGAGGAACTGAGGAGATCCATAACCAAGGCAGACAAACCTGTTAACAGGACAACTAGTAGTTGTGCACTCAGTAAATCTGCCCTGTCTCTAGGAGAGGTCGGAAGAATGAATTGTTGAAAGAAAGCCAAAACAGTACAGGTGCTGGTCATATATTTAGATTATCATGAAAGAAGATTTTTTTTTCAGCAAATCCATTCAACAGGTGAAACTTGTATATTATATTCATTCATTACACACAGACTTATATAATTCAAGTGTTTATTTCTTTTAATTTTGATTATTAGACCTGACATCTAATGAAAAAATTCAGTATGTCAGAAAATTAGTGTCAGGGTTCTGCTGTGTGCCTGCTTTGATTGCCTCCACAGGTGGTGGCTGAGGGGGCGTGCCCCACACCTGCGGCTCGTCAGAGGCAGCTTCCTCTGGCTTCTTAAGCGGAGCACGGACAGACGGAAGATGCCAGAGCCTTAACCAGTCGTGGTACGACGTGGCCCTGTCCAAGCCTTAGTTCCTGCTCGTAAGTCTTCGTTTTCGCTTTGGACTAACTTTGGTTCTCCTGTTTGTTGTCACAGTTTTTTGTGTGCATGGATGCACTCACCCGTCTTGAAGCTTCGAAGAGATTTTGAACCTGTGGAATCATCAGCTCAGATTTTGCTCTGGCACTCCCCCTCGTACTCCCTTGGCATTACCAAGACAGGTTCGAGGTTCCCCCCTCCCGGATTCCACAGGTTTCTCCAGGACTCCTGAACTCTGGTTAATCCGTCTGTCGTCCCGTCAGTTGAGGTTTGCTTCGGATTCCTCGCCAGCTCCATCTGCCGCCCTCCAGTCACCACCACATCATCTAGAGTAGGCACACAAGGTTCCCGAAGCGCTACTCTTCCCCAGTTAGGTCTCTCCTGCTACATGGTAAGCAGCGTATGATTCGGCACGTTCCTGGTTCTTGCCTCCTATTCATTTTCTCCCCTTCTCTTACAGTCAACCCCACTCTGACGTTCAGGCCTCGTCCAGGCGATTATATTCTTGCTTCATTTATTGCCTTCTTCTTAATAAATATCTTAAACTGTGCTCTGGTCACCCGTTCTTATCTGCATGTGAGCTAAGCATCTCAAAAACATGACAATTAGATTACTTAAGACCAATTCAAAAAAAGGATTTCCAAAAATGTTGGCCAACTGAAAAGTATGAGCATGTACAGCACTCAGTACTTAGCTGGGGCTCCCTTTCCCTGGATTACTGCAGCAATGTGGCGTGGCATGGAGTGGATCAGTCTGTGGCACTGCTCAGGTGTTATGAGAGCCCAGGTTGCTCTGATAGTGGCCTTCATAATACCCCGGTAGATGTTCTATGGGGTTACGGTCAGGCGAGTTTGCAGGCCATAATATTATTGAAACTTTAATGCCTACAAATATGTAAAACAAAGAGGAAACATTACAACACCAAGGTGGTATTTACATAAAAACTAAATCAACGGTTAGAAAACAAATATTGCAAAAAATGACCATCTGGATAATGACCCATGATGGATCCAACCTAGGTGTGGTCAACATCGCAGCTAAAACAGTAATAGAGATGCTTGAACATCATGCCATAACTGAGTCAAACTTCTTCAGGTTTTGTGGAAGCCACAGTTTAGCCAAGAGATGCAGTATTTTCTTGGCTTCCTAGAGCCATGACTTAATATTGGGGCTGCCATCATTTGTGATGGAAAAAAACAAATTTTTGAATTGTACAGCAGTGGACGTCATCAAAAGAGCCTAAAGCACTGATTCACCCGCTTTCCACTTGAGTCCAGATATAGTTTTCAATTCTTTACAGACATTCCCTTTCAATGTTCCTCTCTTGCACCTTTCTCTTGTAAATGTCCATGGCTTTCCCTCCTTATTGTTGGATCCTTTGTGTATGGTTTTCTCTTCTTCTTTGTCCCCTGATCTAACAGCTCTCTTCTTTCCGTACAGCTAGGCTTTTTCTACCAATTATGCAAGGTTTGTTACTGCAGAACACCTCACTGATTTGTTGGGGAAACTTTCCTTCACACAAAATGTGTTGCCGACTGTTATGCACCCTGTCAAGATGTGAATATGCTTCATTCGCGTCTCACAGTAACACTGTTCACATTTTTGCATCATGTGCATCCTGCCTCGTCTGCTGACAAGTGGACAGAGTCAAATACAGGCTTGAATTCACTCCAAGGAAACAGAGGACACATTTGCCAAGTCCACAAACAGAGGTGATCTGGGACATTTATGACCGTGTGTCTTTGGCAGTGTGAATGGAAGTGTGCGCTGAATCACACTGAAGGTTCACTTTGCCAAGTCGTGATTCCACACAAGCTGTGGCGTTACAGCTGGGAGATGTTTACTTTCAGTGAGAAGCAATGACACACCTAGGAACAGCTCCAAGTGAAATCTGTAGTGAAACATGGAAAAGCCATATTTTCAATTTATGGAGGGAAAGAAATAGCTGAATGACATTGTCATCAAACCTCTAAATGTAAATGTGATATACTGATATATATACTGATACTACATGCTGATACCTTATGTTGCGCAACCACAGGTGGCAAGAATGCAAACAATATATATATATATATATATATATATATATATATATATATATATATATATATTTATATTTATATATATATATTTATATATATATATATATATATATATATATATATATATATATATATATATACACATGCTACATTGAGATAATAATGAATATTAAATTGACCCAAATATGGGAATAAACTATCATAACAATCTTTATCTACTTGTATCGAATTTTTTGAGCTTAGTTTTTCCTAATCCCCTTGAATACATCACAAATTAATCAGCTCAACAAGAATTACCGAGTGCTCAGAGTTATATCAATAAACAAAAGACTTATTTGCAAAGGAAAAAAGTCCTGGACTGAACAGTGACAATGAAGACGACAGTTCAAACAACCAGGACTTTTTTCACAGAGTCATCAGAATGGAGGTAAGTTCATTGCCATCAAACTCCCACAGGTTTTGTCGAAGCTGCAGTTCATCTGATAATCTTACACTGCGAGGATCAAAAGTTATAAAAAAAAAAAATAGAAAAATAAAAAAAACATCTTTAAAAAAGTCAAGTAGGCTACAGCACAAATTGTTTCTCGTTTATCAACCAGATATCTGCATTCATCTTAATTTCGGAAACGGAATGGCAAACATCCAGCAACTTTTACTCATCTTTAAATTGAAAGTAACGCTTAATATCTACCTGAAAGCTTCATAATAATTCAAATTACATGTGGATATTATAACTACATTTAGGAAGCCTTACAGGTATAAGAAATATGGATATTTGTTATACCTTATATCCCCCAAATTGAGATTTAAAAACCCATTGCAAACGTATAGATTTCTCCAGTTTTTGCTTGAAAAAGCTTGATCATTAAAACAAATTTTTGTATCAGATAACCCTAACCCTCCAAACCAACCTATGCCTGTCCCTATGGAAAAAAAGGTAATTCCCCCCTAAACCTAATAGTTTTTCCCCCCTTGGAGGCAACAAATGCCATCTAGCAGCTGGTCTTTAACAGCGCTGAGGAAAAACTTTGGCCCAGTCTTGTTTTTTCAATGCTTTAATTAATGGGAGGGACTTGAGCATAACTGGCCTTCTTCAGTCATGAAACAACATCTGAATGAGATTAAAGTCCAGACTTTGGATAGGCCATTTAAGACTTAGACTTAGACAACTTTATTTGTCATTTTGTATGCACAGAGTGCGTACAGAACGAAATTTCGTTTCGCATACAGCTTGAAAAGTTACAGTAAATAGCAGTGAATTACAGGATAAGGTGCAGCAGTGATTTCCTAGTAAACCATCGAAGTGTAAACAATGTAAACAGTGCAGGAGAAATCGACAGTGGTAACTGAGAGTTCGGCAGCATTTGTAGTGCTAGATAAGGATGCAATGATGGAATGTGCAAATATACGAATAAATAATAATAAAATGTCAAAAGCCCTTTTATTATTATTTTTTTATTTTAGCTTATTCTTTTTGGATAAAAAAACTTTTGAGCACAAGGTTCTGAACTGATGGCTTGATTTTCTCCTTCGGGTAGAGCGCAGAATTCAGAGTTTCATGAAATATAGCAAGGAAGTCAAGTCTTGAAGAATCAAAAAACTCCAGACCATTTCATTTCATGTTAGTATGTGACATGACAAATTATTTCTGACTTTTTATGAGCCAATAATTTCAAGAGGAAACCCCTGAAAATGTTCAGATAACCTATAATCAGCAAAGATTTACAGTTGAAAAGGCCCTTATATGCTTGCATTGATGCAATGAATGACAGGGTTTTATGAAGTAATAACTCAAGCCAACTTTCTGTACAATACAAAAAGCGCAAAACCGTTTAAGCGTCAGTGATGCTTTAAAACAGGGGTGACAAACTCATTTTGGTTGAGGGGCCGCATACAGCTTAATCTGATCTCAAGAGGGCCACACGAGTAAACTCATTGCAAGATTAAATAGAACTAATAAATGTGGACTTGTTGTTCATTTTTATATTAAATTAATTTCACTTTTACACAATATATTATGAATAACCTCAGCGTTTATAAGAAAAGTCTGCGCAATTTCAACAATACTTTTACTCAGTTAAACATTTACTTAAGTGCATTATGCATAAGAACTGATCACAGTGATTGTACAATGTTGAAAAACATTTATTCACATTTTTTGGAACTTAAAAACACTGTCCTGCATGACAAAATACATCAAACAAATAAAAATTAAGAAATTATTAAAATTTTTCCACACCCGAAGCTTAATCTGCTAATTAAAACACAGCGCCCCTCGTGGACAATATAGGAACTGCGGATTTTCAATTAAACGGAGTACATGTTTTTTTTTCAATAATTGTTTTATCATTCTCTTCCTTTTATCTCCTCTTTCTTTCACCTTTTGTTTTTTTCTTCTTGTTCTTCCTCTACTCTCCTACTTTCCCATTGTAGTGTCCATATCATTTGAGATATTCCCCGCATGAATCATAATAAAACTATTCACATTCATAAATCAAGCGGAGCACTATGGCAAAAGCAGTACTGCTCCACTTGTGAAAGTCAAATCTGATGAGCTCTTTTTGGCATTAAGACAACAATTCTTATTGCCACATTGCCAGACAGGACACTGGGGGGGGGGGGGGGGGGAATTTTTTTTATTTTATTTTTTTAATAATGATAATGCATTTAGCCACCGGGCCGGACTAAATTGTTTGGCGGGCCGGATCCGGCCCGCGGGCCGTATGTTTGACACCCCTGCTTTAAAAGCTACAGAAGTGAGTAAGCAATTTTTATGATGGTAAAAGCAGATGTACAACTCCAAGATGTGAATTTAACACTTTTCATTACTTCACTGCTTGTTCAAAACGACAGCTACCATGCTGCAAATACACGTTTCTGCGTCAGCGCATCTTTGTAAATACAGGATGAATCGGATGCTTTTATGAAGCAGCTTGGTGCTGCCCAGGCCAGCTAATCTGTTTCTTTGCAGAGTAAAAAAAAAAAAAAAACTCTACCAATACATTGGGAGCTTCAGATCACTAGGTTACATCTGTGTAATGTTTTTTTGCCTGTTTTTGTGTGTCTTTAGCAGCAAAGGCCAGCTGTTCTGTCGTGGAATCCCTGCACATCTGGCAACCTGTAGTCGAGAGGGTTTTCGCCATGCCGCGATGATGAGAGAAGAACAGAGGACAGGATTAAAGAGAGAAGAAGACAAATAAGTGATGGATTTATGTTGATAAAACAACAAGAAAATTGATTTGTAGCGAAATACATGAACTATGCTGAGAAAGGTCTGAAGAGGAGAGAACTTTCTCTAGACATCCGGAATAAGGACAGAAAACTGCACCTTGAAGATCAGAAACCAGCAAGACTCATTGAAAGATGTGCCTGTACACTACCGTAACAGGGAAAAAAAAACACAGATCCTCAGAGCAAATGAAGGGTTTCCTGTCTGGTCTGGAAAGCAGCTAAAGTGAAAACAACCCATTCAAGATGTGAAACTGGGCCTTGCTTTTCCATTCCCATGTCACTTATTCCTGTCTGATCATGTCGGAGGGAGAACGATCGGGCAGTGATAATGTGCTCACATGAAGAATTCAAGACTCAGCACTGAGTCATATAAAAGAGCTCAGGATCAGTATTTCCACTCTCTAGAAGTTGGCGATCAAAACGTTGTGACATATTCCCGGTGTAACTTAATACATTACAATATTATCAAAAAGTAATTAAATTTAAAACAATTTCAAAGAGTAAAACACAATATACAGTCACATAGAATAAACTAGAATATGTATTCTGACAAGGCTCCTTTTTAGACTACAACTACCTTTTAAAAATAACTTTTAAGCAGGTGTTAAACCTACTTTTTCATTAAGACATAATTTCTGCTTAAATCTAATCACCCTTTATTCAGCAATTACAAACTATATTTAAATACTCATTGTTTAATCTTAGATAATCTGTAGCAGTGTTGTATAAAGTACTGAAATCTCTGAGTCAAGTAAAAGTATAAGTAACTCTCCAAAATATGACTTTGGTAAAGGTCCAAGTAACTGACTGAAATGTTACTTGAGTAAAAGTATTAAAGTATCTGAAATGTCTTGTACTTAAGTATGAAAATTACTGTAAAAATAGATGTACTCAAGTAATGTAATGAAAAGTATAAGTAAAAAGTAAAACAAAGCACATGCAGTTTGAATGACTTAGATTTTGGTAAACTTTTAAAGTCAAATTCACTTAAAATAATATAAAAAACCAAGTGCAGGAGAAATTTAGACCAAGTTTAGACAGAAAATACAACCTTTTTGTAAGCTTTCAGTTTTCCTTCTTCAAGTAAGGTCAGTGCTAAGCAACCAACACACAACCAAGTGCAGGCAAAGGTGGTGTATACTAAGAACATGGTTAAGTGATAAACCAGGCTTAGTTAACCTACAGGAAGTGGTAAACCTGCTAATAGATACACCTGCAGGCCGGCCAGCTGACAGCTTTGCTGGGGCCCGGGACAACACAGTCTTTTTGGGCCCCCCCCTCTACACCTGCCGCCAACACACCACACACACAAATCTCTGTATTTTATACTGGATATTCTCAACCCAGCTATTGAATTTAGTGCACTAGATGATCTTTTCTTCATAAGAGAACAGCAAGCACTGCAGCCAAAATATGGCCTTTTTTGACCTGCTGTATATCAGCCAGTCCATAACAATGTTTTCCCTTCCATTGTAGGAGCTAGAATATGTTAGATACTTTGGGAATTCTCTGCCCTGTGAATCTGCTAGCTCCGGCCCTGGTTTATACTAATTTATTAATGGACAGTGTGGAAATCTATGTACAATAAAACCAATGTAAATAGTGTTCCTCTGCTTTATTTGTCTTTATCCTAATTCTAGAAGTAGAAATAGTCAAATGACTAACACTATTTTGTGGAACCCTAATCATGCTATTATAACTACGCAAAGGTCTAAACAAGAGTAGCAACTGCTTCAAATAGTCGAAAATAAATGAAAGCAACAATAACAACGAAATAATGGTAAAAGTGACACTCTCACCTTTTTCAGACGGCTGTGGCTAAGAATCTGAATTTTTATGACCTACAGTCTTTGCTTTTCCATCTTTCCAGCAGTCTTCAGAACTCCTGCCTGGCACAGAATATTTAGTTTTATAGAGGAGATTAGGTTTTTGTTGATAAAATGTGTTATACTTCAGCATTAAATGCTATTTTGAGATGCTAACGTTGGTTACTTACATTTCTCAAGTTCAACAATTCAAAACTCTCTCTGCTGCTTCTGATCAGATTATCAGAACTGCACTCAGCAGCTTTGCGTACGTGCTCCAAGCACGTGCTCCAAGCACGTACGCAAATGCACGCACACACGTAATAGAAACAGCCAATCAGGAAGAGGGAAGGCGGGATTTAAGACAACACAACCAATGAAAGCGGAATTAAAGGGGGGTCTCTACCTTGTCAATCAAAGGCCAGGCGCGTTAGTGATTGGCTGCGTGGAGCGCCAGGCCCCGCCCCCGCTGGCGCACAGCAGGTTTGAAATGACACGCCGAGCGCTTCAAACGGAGGCGCTCCGGGCGAACCTGTGCATGTACGCACGTCTGGCAGAGCCGAACCGACAGTTTTTTTTGTAACGAGTAACTAAACCAAGCATTGAAAATGTATTGGAGTAAAAGTATGCAATTAATTTCGGAAATATAGTGAAGTAAAAGTAAAAGTAATCAAAAAAAATTATACTTGAGAAAAGTATAAAGTACTCCAAAATATACTTAAGTACAGTAGTGAAGTATTTTTACTTCGTTACTATACAACACTGATCTGTAGATACCATACTGGTTATTTTTTAGCAAAAGGGAACTTATAATATTGAAATAAAAGATTAAAGTGCCCAATAAATGGTTGTTACCTGTTTTAGGCACTTCCTCAGGAAGCCAATGCCTAGTATGTTCTTTCTTTGGTCTATTACATCAAATCTGAGGTTCATTTTGGTCACTTGATAGTGAGCCAACAAAATGTTTTTTCTTAAGTGTCTTATGTTGCACACCGAGGAAATAGGGGGTGCACAGATAAAAGATCATAAAGATCAACCATGGACCCAAACTAGTTTCCAATGGACCTGGCCAGCTGTGAGAGAGGAAAATGTGTTCAGAAGAGAAAAGGTGATGTAGGTACTGAGCTGAACGATCTGCTGTGTGAAAGGAGGGGAGTTTTCACAGTTGGCTGGGCTTGATCAATCCAGAAACACTTCGCACACTCACTTTCACAAACAAATAAAATGAAGTTAATGCAGAATGTGCAGATGAACAGATGCTGTCTTCTAGACACACAAAGCTAGCTCATGCATTTTTACATAATGCATGACCATTGTTGTATTTTTATAAATCAAAGATTAGAA
This sequence comes from Fundulus diaphanus, assembly GCA_037039145.1. Taxonomy (NCBI): domain Eukaryota; kingdom Metazoa; phylum Chordata; class Actinopteri; order Cyprinodontiformes; family Fundulidae; genus Fundulus; species Fundulus diaphanus. Next base: position 33,842,279 of record CM073133.1, on the reverse strand, counting down.
AATACAACAAAAAAATTATTAAGACTACATTTTCCAAGATGACCATTTGACAAAAGCAGGCCCTACACTTCAGCTTTGATAGTATTTTTTGTATGCTGTGCTCATATCAGACTTTAGCTTGGGGCTTGTGTGCTCTTCAACAGCTCGCCTTTAAAAGAACACGTCAGCCTTAAGGAACGTTAAGAGTAAATACGTAACAACACATTTGTCAACCAACAGGCTCTACCAAGTATTACCTGACCTAATAGCTTCAAACAGAACAAAAAAATGAAATGACTTTTTTTTCTCTGACTCTGTATTGATTTACCTGAGTTTCTTTAGAAGCACAAAAGGGAGGAATGATCTGGATGGAGAGAAGGGTAGTTTATCCTATTTTAACTCTTCCTGACAAGTTTTCACAGGTTTAGTAAAACAGAACTGCTATTGATTATCCATCTTTGTAAAGCCCATGAATATTAATTTGTCTTTGAGTGTGATGCTAGAAAATATCAATGTAGAACATTACTGGTGACATGCTCAAACCCTTTTTGACAGAGCTTTAGCGATGTGACACAAAAAGTCTTAAAGTCTCTGCAGTAAAGATTTATGGTTTAGCAGACAACATTGGAGAGTACTTAAACTCGTCTCAAAAGGAAGATTGTTGCAATCTACTAACCTTCAGGGTTCTTCCCTCCACATGCCTTGAATATGAGTTAACCTCTTTTTGATGACAGACATAAATTGCAGATTGAAAACAGTTTTTAAAAAATGGTAAAAGTGTATTTTGTTTTCGTCTGTCTTCGTCTCACGCCAATTAACGCTCCTTCTCCTTCCAGCATCTGTAGTCGGTGCTGGTAGTCTTGGTAACAGAACGGGCCAGGCCAGTGTGTGTGTGTGTGTGTCTGTGTGCGCGTGTGTGTGTGTGTGTGTGTGTGTTTGGGCAGCTGTGTGCACATGTGGCATGTTTACCGAAATCGGGCTTCCCCATCTTCCTGCAAAAAGGTGTTTAGTTGGTTTTTTTGGTCTTTTTTTTTTACATTTAGTCAAAGTTTTTTTTCACTTTTTCTCCGTAGACACCTTTCTTAAAACATACAGGACTGTCTCAGAAAATTAGAATATCGTGAAAAAGTATACTAGTAGGCTATTCAACTAATCACTTGAATCGTCTAATTAACTCGAAACACCTGCAAGGGTTTCCTGAGCCTTGAAAAACACTCAGCTTGGTTCAGTAAACTAAATCACAAGTATGGGGAAGACTGCTGATCTGACTGCTGTCCAGAAGACCATCATTGACACCCTCCATCAGGAGGGTAAGACACAAAAAGAAATTTCTCAAAGAGCAGGCTGTTCACAGAGTGCAGTTTCAAAGCACATTCACAAAAAGTGTGTTGGAAGGGGGAAATGTGGCAGGAAACGCTGCACAACCAAGATCTGGCACCTGCCCACAGTGCCAAAACCACCAGTAACTGGTGTACTGACCATGGCATTACTGTCCTTGATTGGCCTGCCAATTCCCCTGACCTGAACCCCATGGAGAATTTGTGGGGTATTGTGAAGAAGAAGCTGAAAGACACCAGACCCAACAATGCAAATGAGCTAAAGGCCGCTATTGAAGCATCCTGGGCATCCATAACACCTCAGCAATGCCACAGGCTGATTGCCTCCATGCCACGCCGCATTGATGCAGTAATCTGTGCAAAAGGATTCCGAACCAAGTACTGAGTGCATTAATGGACATTTTCAAATGTTTGATTTTGTTTTGCTGTTATAATTTTTTTTTTTACTTGGTCTGAGGAAATATTCTAATATTTTGAGATAGGATTTTTGAGTTTTCTTCAGCTGTACACCATAATCAGCGATATTAAAACAATAAAAGGCTTGCGATATTTCAGTTGATTTGTAATGAATCCAGAATGTATGACATTTCATGTTTTTTAATTGCATTACAGAAAATAAAGAACTTTATCACAATATTCTAATTTTCTGAGACAGTCCTGTATGTGAAAGCGGGAAGAAAATGAACTCACTAAGCATTTAGAGGTCAGTTAATGTGTTATTTGGTATTTTGTGATGTTCACGGCCAATCTTACATTTGAATTGTATCAAAGTATTTTCACACTAAGAAGCACAACATATTTCTCTGTAAATTGTATATTATGAAGCAAGATGGGAAATGTATTTAAAAACGAGGTAAAGTTAAGCCCAAATTTATTCATATACCCAGCAGTTTTAGGTTTAAAGTAATATTCCAACTTAACCATTGAACACTGAGAATGGTGTAATTTCAGACATGCTTTTGATTATTGTCATTTGATTATTGACATTTACATAAAAACAGATACTATGATAGACAGAGGGCTTGTTCATCTTGTGCCCCTCCTCTCACCCAATGACAGCTGGAGATAAGCACCAGTGAGGGAATAACTCCTGCCAAACAACAGGTGTGCTCTGCACGTCACAATAATCTCCTACAGTATATTATCTGCGTTTTTGTAAAAAGAAGCAGAGCTGTAAGAAGGCTTTTCTTACAGAAAAACATCTAGTTCTAAATAAAATCTCTCAAACATGTAAATAGAAAGTGTTGCAGTCTGACAGAACAGAACCTAAACTTTGGGGCATAACTTTAAAGGTGAGTTTTACTCAGAAAACAGTGTTCAGAACCAAAAAAACAACCAAGCCCACTGTAAAATACGGTGCATAATGCTCTTGAATTGCTTTCCTTTAGATCAAACTTGGGTTTTTGTTGAGGTGGATGAATATATGAACTAACTGGCATTTTATTAAGGATGTGTTCACTTTTAAGAGCGAAAAAATGTTGAAACACAAAGAAATATGGAGTTAATCAGGGAATGCTTTATTGGATATTTTCAGGACTAAATGCCTTTAATTTTCTCAAAAAACAACAGTGCACCTTGTATATGGATTAATTATGGCTTTGCTTACTGACCTCGAAGAGATTTGGTGTGGTACACGGCCCTCTGTCAAAATGTTTTAGTATGATCTTGGTAAACTACAAAGCTGCGCTGCTTGCAGCATTACGGCTACCGTAGTGAGGCGCATCGCGGAGTAATACATACTGTGCTTCGCCATAATATTACTGTGTGTGTGCGCTGGATGCCGTAATCGCCCAGCTGTTAAACTCGGAAACTGAATATGAAGAATTTGAGGGATTTGTGGACGAGGAATGAGCTGAAAATGTTAGTGAGTTGTGTTGTATTTTACATGTTATAACTGAACAATTTTTGAGTGTTATTGTCAATACGCTAACGATTGATTCAGCGGTACCGGGCTGTGTGTTTTTTGACGTGTTATAACTGAACAAGGTTGGGGGTTATTGTGAACGTGTTTAATAAAGTTTGACTGGCTTTTCTGACTGTTTTGTTTCGTTTAACACGCCTTATAATCCACTGCATGAGTGGAAAATACGGTAATTGAAACAGAATATTTAAACCACATTAGTGGTTAGTATAGTGTTCATGGTGTGCATTAAACCATGAAGTTACAACAATAAGTTATAAATGACTTATTACATGGTAATACTTGTCAGGACGTCAACGGTCGCAGTCATGCAGCAGACTTAAAACAGTGTTTTGTGATTGTGTGTGCAACTATAGGTTGAAAACGATGCAGGACAAGAATCTATTTGTAAAAACAGCAACACAGGTCCGGCACTGCGTCTTTTCACGGTTCACAGCTGGGACATGCTTCAGAGTAAAGACTGAGCAGTGATGATATATGGACATTGGTTTCCATTGAGCTTGAACAGAGGAAAATGAGGAATATGTGGAGGAAGAACAGTGCTTTAGTAGAAGTGACTATACACCAGAAACAAGTTTAGAGTAACAAACGCGGCCAATCTACTGCTCTATTTACATTCTAAGACAAAAAGGCATCTTAGACTGTCTGTGAAATCTATTGTCCAATAGACTTCTGCAACACTTTTGAAAACAGCTACGTGTTCAGTGTGTTTTGTGCATTGATTTTATTGACACACTAAATACAGCCTAAAATGAATAAACAACAATGTACATTGTGTGCCATTTTGGTGTTGCTGTTTGTATGTGCGGCGCAGGCCATCTGCCCATGTGAGCAGCAGCCATGTATGTGAACAAACACGTGCAACGAACCATTCCAAAGCCAGGGGAATATCTCTAAAGAGCAGAGGGCTTCAGCTCAGCAGTCAATTCCCTCACACATAAACAATCTTCCATACATGTGAAAACATACAAGCACTCATGAGAATGCGCACACATGAAAATGTTATTAAAACATCTCGTTACCTCGACGTTAATATAGAATTGCACAAACACAAAAGCAATGCAAGAGGCAAACACACAGATGAACAAATGAATCCCTAAACTAAATCGGCAAGTCTTGTTTCTTATCCCGAGCTCGTATATCTACACATGCGCAGCTAGATTTGCAATCACACACGCTCTGTCTACCTCACGTGTGCTCCAGTGCTCTACTTTTCTTCTGCTGGAACTGGAAGGGAGGGGCTCCTCAGGCCAGCATCCTCACACACTCTCCCACACACACACATGGGCCAGTGTCGAGAGTAGAGGTTTGCAAAAGGATTCACGCACAGAAACACAGGTGTACATACAAAACCGGAGGCATGCAAATTCAATGGTACAAGCAGAAACAGAAAAGCATGCATATCCAGTTTTGCTGCACATCCAAGCATTTTTGAACTGCATGCAAAAACACAACAGCAATCATTCACACGTGCATAAAACGAGCTGTCCATGTATGAAATAGGGATGGAAGAAAAGCAGCAGGAAGGAAAGAATTTTAGGACATAATATGCACCATAAGAAAAGCTGAAATTTTAAGTGTATAATGAATAACTAAGTGATTATAACACAAATGGCATTTACAATTCAATTGTACATTCAGTACAGCAAAACACTTGAGTCACACATTTGAAGAGTCATTTTGGTGAATCTTATTAGACTTATATATATATATATATATATATATATATACTAGTTTAATTCAAATGACTACATATAACTTAATGATGTAACAATTTAACAAGTTATTTATTTGGGAGATTTGTGTCACTTTTAGCTTTCTACAGTACAAGGAATTTCAAAAAAAAAAAAAAAAAAATCGGCAACAGAATATGGTAAAATCATATCTTAAAAAAGCATGTTTGATTATAAATTATTTTTCTACTAATTGCAGAATGTCATTACATTATTGTCTGAAAGAAATATGCAGCAAAATAAATACCAAAAATGCACTAAAATAACGCTCAAATATGGTAATCTTTAATATTTGAATTCATGATCAAATTTGAAATATGATAATGCTTCAAAATTAATAAACCAAAATAAATTGTACAGTCAGACTGGGAAGCATTTCCCTAATCCCTTTTTGAGCTTCTCTTTTTACACAAACATGGAAGGAAGTCATATGGAGAAGCAAAAGTGTGAGCGGAGAGGAGGAATAATACGGATTAGCGTAATCCACTTTATTCTGGGACAAAAGGTTCAGGCAACAAACATGCAGAAACGGAAACACACGAAACACAGGAACACACATTCTTGGGGGGGGGGGGGGGGATTGATGAAGCAATGCATGTTACTCAATTTCCCCTGCTGTTCTCTACTGCTTTATCTCTGTACCATATTCTCAAAGCAGATCACACTAAATCCGTGTTTCTCAACGTGGAGAGCGCAAGAACGTTTCTGATTTTCTTTCAGTGTTTTGACCCGGACTTATTTCCATGTTACACATTCAACAAATCTGTTTCCAAGGAGACAGGACAAGGAGTGACCATGCTCAAGAGCACCTGGCAGGTCTGCACAAAGCCAGTCTTTCTGTTCTGCTTCAAACCGGTCCCATGCCAAATAAGAAGCCAGGTGGGACTATATTAGCCTGGGTGCCATTCCGAACTTAGTCCCGCCCACAACGTTTTAGGTCGGGAAGTTCGGTCTGGCATTGCTCAATACTAGCGCGAGTATGCTCGCCCAATATCTGTTGGGCCAATCAAATTGTCAGGGCGGGCTTTATACGATGATGGACAGATGATCAACAGTAACGTAATCAACCACGTCACCAAAGCGCGCTTGGGTTGAATTTCTATACAACAACAATGGCTGCCGCTGGAGAATTGAGGTGTGTAGAATGACTCCTTGGATCCTTACATTCTTTTTCGCAACACCCGCAAAAATCGTTCACGCTCATCTTCTTATTCTAGGCTAACAGTTGAGTTCTGTTGACAACTATGCGTCGCTTAACATAAGTCACACGCTCCGTTGCTCTTATTGGTTGTAGGTCTATCCAATTGAGTGCAGAGGAATTTTTTTTCCTGGTTTGTTCGAAACACGCCCCATAATCACAGCTCTATGGAGCAGTATCAGACTCAAATTCTGACTAGAATTGAGTATGACCATGTCAGGCTAGGACTATATTCCCTCACTGAATTTGAACCGGAAATTGTTTCCTGGAGTAAAAGGATATGCCTTGAATAAGGTACAGTACCTGTCTGAGTAATAACAACCGTGTGTCAATGTTTGACACTGTAAATATTATGAACCCACTGACAGACGAGGACTGAAAGGTGAGAAGTTGAGACATATTGTTGAAGCCTCAATGCATGCTAGGAAATCAACAAACCCTTTAGTCTGTTGTGTCTGTGAACAATTCTTATTTTGTGTTTTCCTTTTTAAATTCTCACCATAGCTAGCTTTATAGTTGTTTTTTAACCTTAATCTACAAATTACATGTTTTTACTTACAGAACGACTCAAATATACCCGTTGAAAGGCAGATTTTTCATATTGCTCTGACTTCTTACTGGAATTATAATACAAAGCCTTTCTGAGAAAGAAGTTGACATAACCTGCTTGTCAGGTTCTGGTTCCTACAGCTCCGATGAGCCCAATCCAAAAACTTACAGGAAGCCACCTCCACACAGACCAACCACATGTTGCGGGATATGGCAAGCTCGGGTGTAAGCTGGACGGCAGGCAAAGGCAGGGGCCTGAGCGTGCCAACTCCTGGCATCAAAATCTGGCTCTGGGCCGGTGGAATGTTACCTTCCTCTCAAATCCTGGGCTGCCCTCTTTCCTACTCAAGCTGGTATGCCAAGGGGTAGAGCTAGAAGCTGGAATCGCACCACCAACGTTCCTATTGCAAGACGACTACTCTGCCCACTGAGTCACTGTTGCCTCAAAACCGAGCAAAGAATGTTAAAGTTTTCTCAACTATCTAAGGTTTACTGTAAAATTTTAGGACAGTAATGAAATTGAAACCAAAAACGATTAGCACTCTTAAGAACTGACCTTTGTTTTAGCAGCAGCACAAACCACTGTTGTGCAATTGTGTGTAACACCCATGTAGCTCTCAAAGCTAGTAAAATCAAGTTAAAATGGAGGGTTTTAGTTTACCCAATAGTATAAAAACCTTTGTCAGGCCTTCATCATGTCAAAAACCCCAGAGATGAAAGTTCGTGCTTTAGAAAACTATTTGGTGACACTCAAAAAGAAGCAAAAGGATAAATAAAGTTATGACATTGTTTCCAAGAGAGCCACACAGCACAGAATGAGCCTGGCAGATGTATGAAATTAAAGTGTTTAAAGACCCAGGGAAAAACAAAAAACAACAGAGATATCTTGAATGACCCCTGTGCAACTGGAGTGTGTCATAACAGAACAGATTGCAATTTCATTTGATACACACACAGTTATATCTATGTGCCATAGCCCACAATAAGAAACATAAATAAAAGACAGATTAGAGTAACATGACTTGATTACAATGTAGAATGTTCACTCAGTAAGTATTTTAAACAACTTAAAAATACTATGTTAGCATTCCTTCTTTAAATCTTCATTTAAACAGCTGGCAATGTCTTTTTTGCCGTTATTCTAATAAGAATTTTGGTGATATACATATTTTTTTCCAATTTTTTTTGTCTTCTTCACTGTGAACGAGTTTACCAGAAGGAGTCATTTTACAAAAAGGAATAGCGGCGTATTTTTGGATACACATTGCTTTTGGCCTAGTCAGTTCAAAATTGTAGTCTCAAAGAAAACAATCACGCTAGTTCCTCAGAGGAATGAACTGCAATGGGTTAGGGTCGCGCAACAGCACACTGTCTACAGGGAGAAAAAACATGGACGCCAGCCTCTCTGTTTTTGAGCAATGGGAGCGGATTGATGTAACACCAGCACCTCTTATTATGAAGCTGTTTAGCAATTGGGGCCAACAATAATAAGACCGCATCATAACAAAAAGAAGAAAGGTAAGAAGAAAACAGCACAGCTATTAGCAACGTTTTTTTGTGGAGCTGTGACTACTACTGTTGTGTGGAGAAGTCTGTGTGGATGTGTATTGTGTAGTGAGAGCCAGGACAGTGATGTAAACGGTGGATAAATATCTTGAATGATATATGGATAAACATATTTAGTCTTTGTTATTAGCCATAAATGCGCGATTCAAATTCACTGAGTGAGGCAAAAAGTACTGATGGGGGTAGTAACAGGTGCTCTACTTCTACACAGGTGTATAACAACACCATCCATCCATTTTCTAACGCGTCTATCCCTTTTTGGGGACGCGAGGGATGCTGGTGCCTATCTCCAGCTGTCAATGGGCGAGAGGCACGGTACACCCTGGACAGGTCACCAGTCTATCGCAGGGCGTATAACAATACATTTATTTAAATTTGTACAGACAAAAATGGAAGACTGTATCTTTAAACTAAAAGATTTTTCTGAACTGGATTTTCAGTGAGGACTGCCAACTCTAAAGCTAAAAGAACTGCTTCAAGCAAGTGGTAGAAATGTAAACCGCTCTTTTCAACCAGAGTGGTATGCCTGAAAAGACTGACTGTTCTTCAAGATGGTACCTTTTTCTGCTTTCCATGCATTTTATTTTCATATTTGATTTCAATTAATTTTCTCTGCATTAAAAAGACTGAAAACATCAAGCCAGACCAGAAACGGTCAAGGAGGACCGTCTTCCTTGGTGATTATCTCAAATAAAGCAGCCAGACTTTTAGAAATTAAGTCAAACGAGGACATTTTTCACAAACGAGTGATGAAGACATATAGACAGAAAGATAGGCACATAGACGATTTACCGAAAAAGAGATAAGATCATATAAAAATGTTTATTTTTATTAAAATAGAGAGATCAGCCCAAAATATTTCCTTTCAAAAGATCAAATTTGACTCATTAATTATTCCTTAGTTTTTCTTGCTATTATATAGTTGAATAGTATTGGATTGATTAAAGGATAATCGAAAGCTTTCAAAACTACTAAATGTTTAAACTGAGGTCAAATATTGAAATATAAGTATCAGAGAAGTCTGCGTCACTGCCTCACCAGTTTTGAACCTCCTCACACTTCACTGATTATAACCAACTAACTACAGGTTATCCAACAAAACTGATACACAAATAACTAAAAGCATCAGGGCAGATAATGATTTTATAATGTGGGATCCTGACTTACACCATAGAACAGAGGATGCTATAAGAATGAGCAGAAAATACTACTGAAGGTCACAAGAGCAACACAGAAGGTTATCAGGTCTGACTTTACAACCATCAGTGATCCAAGAGTTTCTTGCACAACTTCACCGACTCCCAAGTTGCAAGGAGCGTATCTGGTGAAATGAAGACTGCTTGTGGCCTTCATTAGGGTGACTTACAAATCCAAAGCCAAAAAGCGTTGGTCAGCAAAAAAAATTTTTTTCCTGGTACTTAAAGCATTGCTGAAGACTTTACTTCACCTTCCAGTCGTCACTCACATCTTTGAGGCCTGATGTTAAAACAGGGCCTGGAACATCATCTTATATGACAGCTTTTATTGGGATAGGTCTATGTGCAAACCATTTCCATCTAGTGTTTATGCCACATTTCTTTAATTCACTTATTTAATTATGCACAGATTGTCCTGCCTGTTTTACACTTTATTTATCACTGTTTGTAACGTTCTCTATAGCTCACTTTTCTCACCTTCAACTTGTTTATGACTGTCCATACCACATAGATGCAGACTCTTCAAATGATCTTAAACAGCTTAATTCTTATGCTTATTTTATTATTGTCTTATCTATAACTTATTTTTACTTATTTTGTTATTTTGTTCACTTTATTTCTCAATCCAGGAACCAACACAATGTTGTTGTAATGCTGGTAATGTGTGCAATGATAAAAAAAATAAAAATGGATAAGCATTAAAAATCAGCCAAGGATGTTTGGAAAAAACTGTGCTGAAAGTTATTTGTCCTGTTCAAGGATGCTTCTGAGATACTTTTTTACATCAATGACATTTTCATAGGGGAGCTAACAATTCTGTCCTCAATTGTATCTGCCAATGTCACAAAGCAGGAAACTTAACCTCTTACTAAAGATACTGTCAGTATTCAAGGCTCTGGGATCTAACAAAAATGTCACTAATATCAGTCCAACAATTTAGCTTGTCGAGAAAAGCTCAAAGACTTCAAAGATAGAATGACATTGCAAAGCCTTCAGCCAAGCTGCAAGCATAGATAAAGACTCAGTCTGAAGTCATCAGACATAATGTTCTGAACATCTGCTGCACACAACGGTGACTTCACTGCTCTAATTCAGGTTATCATCAGCATTCGGTTCAATTTCAGTTCCATTTTATTTATATAGCGCCAATTCACAACACATGTCATCTCAAGGCACTTTGCAAAGTCAAATTCAACCAAATCATACAGACAGATTGGTCAAAAAGTTTCCTATCTAAGGAAATCCAGCAGATTTCATCGAGTCTTGACAAGCAGCATTCACTCCTCCTGAAAGTGCGTACAGCCACAGTGGACAGTCGTCTGATTTGTCGATGGCTTTACAGCAATCCCTCATACTGAACATGCATGAAGCGACAGTGGAGAGGAAAACTCCCCTTTAACAGGGAGGAAAAACCTCCAACAGAACCAGGCTCAGTGTGAACAGTCATCTGCCTCGACCGACTGGGGTTAGAGAAGACAGAGCAGAGACACAAAAAAGCATAGAAGCACATATTGGTCCAAGAATCCTTTCTATGTTATATGCCCCCCTGCATGGTGTCACAGCTAACAGAACGTCAGACCAGGTGTACCTAGTATGAAGAGAAAAAAAGTTAAAGTTGAAATCACAACAAACAATGCAAAATTGGGGAACAGTAGAACAACTCAACAGAGTGAGAAAAAAAGACCCTGATGTCGTCCAGCAGCCTAACTATAGAGATAGCTCAGGGTAACATAAGCCACTCTAACTATAAGCTTTGTCAAAAATAATGTTCTAAGCCTAGTCTTCAAAGTAGACAGGGTGTCTGCCTCATAGACCAAATTCTAGTTTTAGAGACTCTAGGAACCACCACAGCGGTGGTTGAAGTGCTCTGTTAGGAACGTACAGGGTAATCAGAGCTCTGATATATGCTGGAGCTTGATTATTTAGGGCTTTATATGTGAGAAGTAGAATTGAATCCATAATTGTCAAACATGCAAACTAGGACACATTTGGATTTTCATTGGAATAAACCTGATGACCTTCTATAATCTCTTTGTCAGTTACCTCCAAGGACAAGATTTCTTTGCTAAATCCCCTAACCAGCAGGGAACAGGACATACACTGCATCGCCAAAAGTATTGGGTCACTTGACTTTGCATACATATAAACTGTAAAGACATGAACACTTTTCAGAGGGCTTCTTATGATGCTTAGTATAATTATAAGAATACATGAATATTCTTTATGCAGAGCATTTGTGAGGTCAGGCACTGAGGTTGGACAAAAAAGCCTGCCCTCACCTCCTCTCTGTCTTTATTGCCCATGCTTTTGAATTTGTGTGTAGTCTTGTTGGAACTGAAGAGGCCATCTACAAACTGCCAAACCCAAACTTATCCGTTTGATTGTCAGACAGAACGGCAAAATCCGTCAGTCCAGAGAACAAGCCTCCAATTCCTTCAGCCCACTGTTGCCAAGCTTTAAACCATTGCATGTGAGTCTTTGCATTGCTCCTAACGGTGTAAAGCTGCCTGACCAAGAAAATCGGTTCTTCAAATCTCTCGGTGCACTGTTCATGAGCCAATCTGCAGGCCACATAAAGTTGTACGGTCTGTAGCTATTGACTCGGCAGAAAGTTGGCGACCTCTGTGTAACACACACCTCGGCATTCGCTGACCATACTGTTTATAGGTGGCTCACTTAATGGCTGAGTTGCTGTTGTTCCAAATTGCTTTCACTTTGTTATAATACTGCTAACAGCTGAATGTTTAGCAGTGAGAACATTTCCCAACTGCACTTACTGCGCAGGTGGCATCCTATCAAAGCACCACCCTGGAATTGCGAGAGATCCATCCCTTCCCAATCCAATCTTTTGGATGATGACCCAATGCTTTTGGTAATACAGTGTACATTTTTACGTCTGGTACTCTGGGTGAACCGCAGTATATTACTTCAAGACAAATTAAATTTAAGCATATCCAGGTAAACTTGTCTGTTTGACAAAGTCCAAGGACTACTCTTTACCTTTTGAACAGGACTAAAGGTTAGCAATTAAAAGTGTTCATCTGCAATGATATCCAATGAAAGTCTCCATAGCAACAGCTAGAGTGATTCATAGAGCGTGTCAGTCTGTGAAAAAAATGTCACACTTCAGCGAACCACAGCCGCTACAGAAAGATTTTGTTTGCATGTACGAGGGGAGTGTGAAGATTAGAAACAAAAATAAACACCATAAAATCTATTGTTCCACAATTCTGTGTCAAGACGGTCAGTTCTTAAAATCACACATGACAGGTAAGAATGATTTATCGTTGTTTTGCTTCTTTTTTGGCTGTAATTTCTGCAGCATTGATTTGATTTTTGTTTTCCAAGTACTGGCAAGTGTATATCTGCACAATTTGTCATTTATCAGCGTGTTTCTACAGCTGAAGTAATAGCTGGGAAAAAAGCCTTAAAGCAGATTTCATTTTCAGCGGTGCTACGTCTAATCCGCCTCACACCGGCACTCTGCTCATTAGCTTCCTGTAGAGTTTTCTTTCTTTCATCCCCTATTCCTTAAAAACTTTCTCTTGTTTGCTGTCATGCAACCTCTTTATTCTTGCTTTGCTCTCATTTCATCTATTTCTCCTTTTCAGTTCATTGGTAACATAAGACGTTTAAGGGATCCCCACCCTCCATATTACTCCATCCTTCTATGTTCTTGCTACATCTAACCTTTTCTCTCTCACCTTTTGTTACCTCTCTGTCCTCTTTTTCATAGTGAGAAAACTTTATGTTGGAAAGTAGATTCATAACAGAGCTGGCACATTCATGCAAACCACGGACACAGTAACTGGAGCAGCAATTGTGACTGCCACAGTCACATAAGCCACTGTGTCACACAAAGGCCACAGACTTTTCAATCATAACACAAATGCACTCAGAAACAAACACAGAATGGGCACAACAAAGACCACTGCTTTTTCATCAACACACTGCTCTAAGAACAGAGAAGTAGAGTCTAAAGTGGAGTCAAATCCACCCATCTGAGCAGCCATCAAACGCGCCTATCCTTCTTTGAAAGCTCTTCCTTTTGGAGGAAAAGACCCGGAGAACAGACTCTTTTTCCTGCATGTTGTTGCCTATTTACCTTTGTTTATGGGAGTAAATAAATTATGAAGTCACAGCATATCCTTAAACGCTTAGTTAATTTAGTTATAGCAAACGTATCTAGAAATACTTAATAGAGAACAATTTGGGATTTTAGATTGAGTCCCAAATTGTCTTTTGGGGATGACATAATCCAACTTTAATTTATCATTCCACTACAGCACAGAGCAGTCTTCCACTTTGCTTTCCTGTCACTTAAGATGATCAAACAAATTTTTAAATCAGATAAAGATAACCTGAGTAAATAATAAAATATCCCTAGCCTCACACATGTATGGTTACTGACAGAATACAAAGAAATAACTTCAATAAAACCTGTCTAACAACATGAAATGGGCTAGAAGATCTCAAAAACCACACACCATGCCACCGCCTATAGAAATTGAAACAAAACAAAATAAAGTTCTTGACATTGATCAGTCTGGGAGTCCAGAAAAAAGCTGTGAGCTATTTACCACAAATTAGTAAAACATGGAACAGTGGTGAATCTTTCCAGACATTGCTGGCCTACCCAATTACTTGACAAATGCACCAAAGATTTGGACAAGGAGGTCACAAAAGAACATCTAAAGCACTACAGGCCTCATTTATCTCAGTCAGTGTTCATGAGTGATTTAAAAGAAATAGGCAAACATGTGATTCGTTGCAGAATTACATGGCCAAAACAACTGCTGACTAAGACTTTTTGATAAGGATTCTGTGGACTGATGATACAAAAGTAGAGCTTGTTACCAGGGCTTTGAACCGGTTCAAGGAACGAAAACGAAAACCGGGAACTTTTTGTATTTTACAGGGAACAGGAACGAAACCGGAAACGTTATTATTTTTTATGTTCTGGAACTGGAACACTTATTTAAAAATAATGGTAACCGGTTAATACCGGTTTCGTTCCTCAAAGTTTTCGTTGCCTAATTAACTAAAAAAAAAAAAAATTTCCTGCGCACGTTACCATGACGGCTGAGGTTCACTTCCTGTGTGACATCACATCACACATTCGCTGACTGAATGGAGCGAGAGCGGTGTCTCCACTAGAGCTACACATCTTAAATAAGAGGTAAATTATGATCAGTGACGGACTGGACGGTCTGGCATTCGGCATGATCGTCGGGTGTGCGCCGCCCCTTTCACCCTGTTCATTGTAGGCCTTCATTATCTCTCGGCCCACTAATAAGCCAAATGCAGGGTTTCCCGCAGCACTGTCTTGACGAGGCGGCCGCCTCGCCAAACTCACGCTACCGCCTCGCCAACATTCCAATAAAAAAAAAAAAAAATACAAAAAAAAACCAAACAAACAAAGAAACGAACTCGATTTGCTGCATATTTATTTGACGTTAACACGCAGTTTTTTGTTGCTGCTTTCGCGCGTGCAAATACTGAATGGCAGGGAAAAAACACATGGATACCCCCCCCCCCCCTCGGTCCGCACAAAACTTGTCGTCTCCTCCCCCCAACGCACCTCCTCGCCTAAGCAAATTCCTGCGGGAAACACTGAAATGCCTCTTGGTTCAGTTTTCATGCATATTAAAGTTAGAGATCAACACCAATGGGGCTACAAACCTGCGTGTTATTTCCGTGCATGTGAAGTTATATCTGTGTTGCGGGCACGTGCACGCGCGTGCGTGCGCGTCCCCATGTGAGCCGCTGGTTGGTGAAAATGCCCAGTCCGTCACTGATTACGATCCATCGTTAAGTAAAACGCTCATTCCAAACAGCTGACAGGAACGAAATTAACCGTTCCGGGAACAGTATTTTTTTGTTCTAACCGGTTCGGGAACGTCAATTTATTGGTGGAACTCATAACCGGAAACGTTATAATTCCGTTTCTGTTCGGAACGAACCGATTGGGGAAAAAAATCGGTTCAAAGCCCTGCTTGTTACTGTTAGAGTGTCTGGTTCACGACCTGAACAGAAAAGATCCAGTCATCAGTTTGTCACTTCAAGCCTTAAGCATTTCATGTTGGAAAACTCTCCAATATGCCTGAAATAAAAGAACCCTGCAAAACAGCATTTTATAGCTCAATGTGAATACCTTGATGACCACAGATGTTAGCAGGAGTTTTTCCAACATTAAAGACCAGGGTCTTCACTTATGAAGTTTGTGTATGCACCAAAAACATGCAGCTCAATGTTTAATGCTCAATTTGGTATGAATTGAGGGGCAGTGTGAAGGGCCGAATTTCTTCACAGTGATGTAAATTACTCACTTTCAGTCGTCAGAAATGGCACCTCCTCCCACCAAGGGTGGCACAAGATTTTACTAGGTTTGGGGGCAATTGGGGGTTTTCACTGACGTCACTGGCCAACTTCCGGTCCGCCATATTGGGTGTCACACTTCCTTATCTCTAGTTGTCGTACACGTATTTTCGTATCGCGAATGGATAAGTACGCCAGCACGCTAGAGCGACCAGATAAGGACGTATATCTGAGGAAATGTTCCGTGATCGACCATATGGACCCCTATGCCCTCCACGGTGCCTTGTTTAGCCGTAATCCAGATTATTGGCCAAATGTAGAGCACGGCGACATAGTGCATTACCTGGTGTTCAGTGAAAACCCTCTGCACACTCTTGAGGAAATGAGAGCTTACAAGGGTCTAGAGGCTCACAACCAGTTCACATCTGGTTGGGTACGAGATGTCGAAGTTATGTACATCAAGGAAATCGCCATCATACGTGGACGGGTGAGTTTTAATAAGATGGTAAAAATGTAAACAATCCGACGCAAATGCGTCGCATGCTTCTGCGGTGGCTGACGGCCGGCGGTGCGCGAAGGCGCTTGGCTGCAGGGCCGCTCGACGCCGCTCGCGGCTTTAATTATTTAAACAGAACAATGACCAGTGCAAAATTAAGTTGTATTTACCGTATTTACGCCGGCAAAAGCCTTCCGGCGTAACCCGGAAGTAGCGCGGACGTCACTTTCCATATCAGACGTCTTCGGCTACCTTGTTTGTGGTGTGAGCGCCTATACTTCAGAACAGTTCTGAAGCTACAAGTCCTTGGAGTCTCATGTACAGTTTACGAATGGATGGGTTCAGGAGCTGCAGATCTTAAAGCCAGCAAACAGTGGGAACACAGTAACTCGTACAAAGGTAAGCTGCGCTCAGACGGGCTCTGGCACATGCTAAGTTAGTAGCTGCTAACCGTTAGTGCTAACAACCACTCACGCATGTAATGTACTTTTAACTAACTGCTATGTGTTTCAAACGTTTAGAACACACTCTCATTGACATCGGGATACTGTGGAAAGTTATGTTCAGTCGTCTTACAGCCGCAATCCAAGCGAGCCGACGACTCTTTGTTATCTCTAACAGTTGTTCTCCGTGGTTGCGCCTCCAGGCAGGAAAGCGGTGGAAAATTAACCCGTTTCTATGTTTTCCCCATGCCGATCATGTGTTGCGCTGTTACAGCCCACAATACAGCAACGGTTTACATGTTTTAAATACTTAACAGTTAATTACCTGTGACAAAGTGAGCACCGCAGACTCTGGCGTATTCCAGCTTAACACCGTCCAAATCGGACCTGGATATCCGTGTCAGCCATAGGTGACGGCATTGTTCAGAGAGCTGTTTTGTTTTTTCACACTGATTCACTATTACGGCTGGTAGGCGATAGAAAGAGCGTTGATCTCCACCTCCACGGGCCGTGCAACCAACCATTAAACACGTTTTCCCCATTGTTCACGTCCAATACTGCCTAAGGCGTCATACAATGCAGGTCAACGGTGCAAAACGACTGACACCCAATATGGCGGACGCGCAGAGTAGTCACGTGAGCGTGACGTCACCTGAAAACCCCCAATTACTTTTTCACACAGGGCCAGGTTGGTTTGGACAGCTTGTCTTTTCTCTTGATAAATGAAATCATCATTTGAAAAAAGCTTTTTGTAATTGCTCAGGTTATCTTTGTCTGAAGATTGAAGTACATACAAATAAGTGACAAAAAGCAAAAGAAACCAGGAAACGTCTAAGGGTGAAAAACATTTTCGGGGAACTCTATATTACCATACAAATAAACTGATGTGGTTTGACAAGAATTTATAGTTTGCTATATAACCAAATGAATTTGAATACTGTTGTGAACTTAATTTCTAATTTTGACCTATTGAGCTGCACTTCAAAAATTCCAGTGAGTGTATCTCGAGCTGTTCTTCTCCATTTAAAAACCTTGAGCTGCCTACTTCAGTTAATAATGGTGTTCTCTTGTCTTAGTGTGTCAAGGTCTAGAATGGCTAATGGCCAAAACATTGTCATTGTCAAATTGATGTGGTGGTTAGTGCACCAGCTAACAGCTGAGAGCACTCAGCGTCTTGTCAGTCCTCTTACGGGCAGTGGACTGGAAATGTTAAGTGCCAGTATTACAGATTTCACAGTCAGAGAGTAATTTGCAGATATACTATTGTTATGGTAGGGCATTCAAATCATCACAGTGGTGACACTCACTGTTTGAACAACATTAAAAAGTAAAAGACAAGGAAGTGCAAAAAAGTATTATTTTTTTTTGTCTGCAATAAAAGTAAATAAATCTCTCCTTCACAAGTAAACCGAGCTGGGAAAGGTGTAGAGTTAAAAGCAAAGTTCAGGATTTCTGAAGTGATGTTCTATTAAAATGTTAAGATTATTTAATGTTTTACGTGCAACTCTCTGGCATCTTCAAATCCAGATTAGTTTCTGTACGATGTCCAGGTTGGCCGGAGCGGTGGTCACACCTGGCCCTCTCTTGGCTCTTTTTGGTTTCATTGGTGAGGGGTCACCTTTACCAGCCTCTAAACGACAGGCACTGGCATTTTGCTCATTGTTAGCGAGGCGCACCGTTCTGACCAGGTGGAAGGGTGCAGCTCCTCCAACTCACAAGCAGTGGTTATGTGACCTTATGTCGTGTTTGAAACTGGAAAGAACTAGATGTTCTCTTCGACACCCAACTGGTAAATTTGAAGAAACATGGGGGCCCTTTCTTGACTCATTTCAAAACATACAATAATGCTTCAGATTAATTAAGTTAATTAATTTTATTAAAATGTGTCCCATTTCTGTCAGGGATAGGAATGTAGTGCGTGGACCTACTGGGCAGTGACCTGGGTGGGCTAAATGGGATTACTTTGTAGGGATTCATTTTTTGTGTATTAGTGTATGTCTGTATTGGATAAACACTTCTTTGTATTCACAAACTGTATGTACAAAAGGAAAAAGAAAACTCAATAAAAAGACAGTGATTAAAAAAATCCAGATTAGTTAGTACCGAAGGTTGAAGTTAACAGCGAGTCATAAAGGGGCCAAGACCAGTAGATTTCTACAATCTTAAAACTAATCCGGTCACAAAAACATTGTAGTGGCTTATGTGAACCTTTAAAACTATAGTCATCTTTGCATTAGGTCCACACTGTATTAGGTCCACATAGCAAGAATATGTCGACTTCTGTTTTGTGAGCAGCTAGAAACAGTAGGAAACAAAACCAGCTTGTTCTTATTCCTTTGTTTGTTTGTTCACACAAACAAGGAATTTTAATTTGATTCCACTTTGCTCACAATTAAGGCATTTTAAAATACAAATATACAGAAATGGAAACAAAAGCAACAGTTTTTTTTTTTTGTAAATATGTATAACAACAGTTCCAGGTGGAGTGGAGATAATTAATTTGGGAGCAGGGATGCAAAACGGATGCGGAGGTTGCAGGCTTTCTACTAGACAGGAAAGTTAATTCAATTCAATTCAATTCAATTCAATTCAATTTTATTTATATAGCGCCAAATCATGAAACATGTCATCTCAAGGCACTTTACAAAATCAAGTTCAATCATATTATACAGATTGGGTCAGATTATACAGATTGGTCAAAATGTCCTATATAAGGAAACCAGTTGATTGCATCAAAGTCTTGACAAGCAGCATTCACTCCTGGGGAACCGTAGAGCCACAGGGAGAGTCGTCTGCATTGTACATGGTTTTGCTGCAATCCCTCATACTGAGCAAGCATGAAGCGACAGTGGGAAGAAAAACCACCCATTAACGGGAAAAAAAACCTCCGGCAGAACCGGGCTCAGTATGAACGGTCATCTGCCTCGACCGACTGGGGTTACAGAAGACAGAGCAGAGACACAACAAGAGAGACAAAAAAAGCACAGAAGCACACATTGATCTAGTAATCTGTTCTACATTAGATGGTAGTAACGGGTGAGCCGTCTTCTCTGGATGATGTCAAAGTTAACAGAACGCCAGACCAGGTGTACCTACTATGAAGAAAAAGAGAGAGAGCAAAAAGTTAAAAGCTGAAATGACGACAGTCATTTCAATGTAATACAATACAAAACTGGAGAACCGTAGAATGAAGAACAGAGTGAGAAAATTAGACCCTGATGTCCTCCAGTAGCCTAAGCCTATAGCAGCAAAACTATAGAGGTAGCTCAGGGTAACATGAGCCACTCTAACTATAAGCTTTGTCAAAAAGGAATGTTTTAAGATTAGTCTTAAAAATAGATAGGGTGTCTGCCTCACGGACCAAAACTGGGAGTTGGTTCCACAGGAGAGGAGCCTGATAGCTAAAGGATCTGCCTCCCATTCTACTTTTAGAGACTCTAGGAACCACCAGCAGACCTGCAGTCTGAGAGCGAAGTGCTCTGTTAGGAACATACGGAGTAATCAGAGCTCTGATATATGATGGAGCTTGATTATTAAGGGCTTTATACGTTAGAAGAAGAATTTTAAATTCTATTCTTGATTTAACAGGAAGCCAATGAAGGGAAGCTAAAATTGGAGAAATATGATCCCTCTTGTTGATTTTCATCAGAACTCTTGCCGCAGCATTTTGGATCAGCTGAAGACTTCGAACTGCATTTTGTGGACTTCCTGATAGTAAAGAATTACAATAGTCCAGCCTTGAAGTAACAAATGCATGCACTAGTTTTTCAGCATCACCCCTGGACAGAATGTTTCTAATTTTGGCGATATTCCGGAGGTGAAAAAAGGAAACTCTGGAAACCTGTTTAATATGGGATTTAAATGACATGTCTTGGTCAAAAATAACACCAAGATTTTTTACTTTATTACCAGAGGCCAAGTTAATGCCATCCAGATTCAGTGATTGATTAAGAAGTTTATTTTTTGAGGACTCTGGCCCAAAGATTACAACTTCTGTCTTGTCAGAATTTAAGTACAGGAAATTTAAAGTCATCCAGCTTTTGATGTCATCAAGACATGACTGCAGTCGAAGTAACTGATTGGATTCATCAGGATTTATGGATAAATATAGCTGAGTGTCATCAGCATAACAGTGGAAATTAATCCCATGCTGTCTGATAATTTTGCCAACCGGAAGCATATATATAGTAAATAGAATTGGTCCAAGGACTGAACCCTGTGGTACTCCACAGGTGACCCTAGAGTTTGAAGAAGATTTATTATTAACATGAACAAACTGGAATCTGTCCGACAGATAAGATTTAAACCAGCCTAATGCTTTCCCCTTAATCCCTACAGTATGCTCAAGTCTTTGTAGGAGAATAATGTGATCAACTGTGTCAAATGCAGCACTAAGATCTAACAGGACAAGTACAGACACAAGTCCATTATCTGAGGCCATGAGAATATCATTGGTGACCTTCACCAGAGCTGTTTCAGTGCTATGATGAGCTCTAAAGCCTGACTGAAACTCCTCAAGTAGGTCATTACTTTGTAAATGTTCACAAAGTTGATTAGCAACTACTTTCTCAAGAATTTTAGATAAGAAAAGAAGATTAGATATAGGTCTGTAGTTTACTAGCTCATCTTGATCAAGAGAAGGTTTCTTAAGTAAAGGTTTAATAACAGCTACTTTAAAAGCCTTTGGTACATATCCATTTACTAAGGATAGATTAATCATGTCTAAAATAGGACCACTGATCAGAGGGAATACCTCCTTAAACAACTTGGTTGGGATTGGGTCTAACATACAGGTAGAAGGTTTAGATGAAGCTAAAATTTTAGATAGCTCAGAAAGCTCTACTGCTTTTAAACAGTTCAGACACTGCGCAGGTTCTAAGGATTCCTCCAATGCTGCCTCACTTACTGAGGACGAGGTAATCATGTTTGGGAGGATGCCAATTATTTTATTTTTAATGGTATCAATTTTATTTATGAAGAATCCCATAAAATCATTACTGCTAAGAGCTAAGGGGATGGCTGGATCAACAGAGCTGTGGCTCTGGGTAAGTTTGGCAACTGTATTGAAGAGAAATCTAGGATTATTCTTATTCTCCTCAATTAATGATGAAAAATATGCTGCTCTAACTCTGCGAATGGTCTTGTTATACAACAATAGACTGTCCCTCCAGATTAGGTAGGATTCCTCTTGGTGTGTAGAGCGCCATTTTCTCTCCAATTTCCTAACATTGTGCTTCAAGGAATGCAGCTCTGAATTAAACCAAGGAGCCAGCTTCCTGTGAATAATCACCTTATTTTTCAAGGGAGCTACATTGTCTAATGCAGAACGCAATGACAAAGTCATACCGTTTACAAAGACATCTATTTGTGAATTGGAAGAAACAACATTGCTGCCATCTACAGGGCATTTCTGCAATACGGAGGATATTAAAAAGGGGACAGACTCTTTAAGTTTTGATACAGCATTATCCGATAAAGATCTACTATAATGGAACCCTCTTTTGGGGGTGGAGAACTCCGTTAGATTAAACTCAAATGTTATTAAAAAATGATCAGATAGGACAGGGTTGTGAGGAAATACTGTTAATTCTTCACAATCAATGCCATATGTCAGCACAAGGTCTAAAGTATGGAGCCAAGAGTGCGTCGGTTTATGCACATTTTGAGCAAAACCAATTGAATCTAGGATAGTTTTAAAGGCTACACTAAGGTTATCACATTCTGTGTCAACATGGATGTTAAAATCACCCACTATAATAACCTTATCAGTATTTAACACCAAATCAGATAAGAAGTCTGACAGCTGATCCAAAAACTGAGTGCAAGGGCCTGGTGGACGATACAAAACAATAAACAGAAGAGGTTTTATTGCTTTGCAGTTTGGATGAGGGAAACTGAGGGTTAAATGTTCAAAAGAACTGTAGTTATTAATTGGCCTGGGACTAATTAATAAATCAGACTGAAAGATGGCTGCCACTCCTCCTCCTCTTCCCACAGATCTGGGAATGTGGAAATTTGAATAATTGGAGGGAGTTGACTCATTTATACTAACGTAGTCCTCTTGTAGCCAGGTTTCTGTGAGACAAAACAAATCAATCTGTTTATCAGAAATCAATTCGTTAACTAACAAAGTCTTTGGAGGGAGAGACCTTATATTTAATAGACCACATTTAATTGTTTTATTTTTAGGTTCAAGGTGAACCGTATTGATTTTTATTAGGTTTTTATGATTTGTTCCTTTTAGATAAGTTTTTGATCTGTTAAGTTTTGGCCGTGGGAAAGACACCGTCTCAATAGGATAATGGGTGGGTAACAGTACAGAAGCTGCAGAGAGGTGTGTTAAACTACGGCTCTGCTTCCTGGTCTGGACCCTGGGTTGTCAGCATTTAGGAGAACTAATAAAACCGGCCAGATTTCTAGAAAGAAGAGCTGCACCATCCAAAGTGGGATGGATGCCGTCTCTCCGGATCAGACCAGGTTTTCCCCAGAAAGTTCGCCAGTTATCAATGTAGCCCACGTCGTTTTCAGGACACCACCTAGACAACCAGCGGTTGAATGATGACATGCGGCTAAACATGTCATGTTTCAATATAACAATTCAATATAACAGTGAAGTTTATTTTGCCGTTATGTTAGAAACAGGGCACTGTAGTCCAGCAACTACTCTATCCTCCCAGCAGTTTGCCTCTGACGGAGTATGTGTGTATGCGGAGGAATATTTGAGCCCACCGGTTCACATTCCATAGCAGCAGCACGAGTGGGTCTGTTTATTCATTTTTGTACAGCCCAAATAAGCGACTGCACGTTCAAAAACAAGCCCAAAAAAACAGGACTCAATAAATTTACAAAAGACTTTCGAAAAAAAACAAGCAGACTTAACCGAGCCAAAAACCATTTCACACAGTGACCGTAGCTATTAGCTATTAGCTATTAGCAGTAGCTTGGTACCAAATACACGGAGGTACTTAATTGTTTACATGGTCACATTTATGACACTCGATGGCTTCAGTAGTAGTTATTATGCTCTTAATGGCAAGATTGTTCACAATTTATTTAGCGCACCATCTATCTGATTGTATCAACTCTGTCACAAGACAGTCTTCACAATAGCAGACACAAGGAACGAGGGTTGACCCCATGGGGAATGACTGAATTAACACCGAACAAAACATTAGCAGAGACAAGGTAATTATCCCAGACTTGTAAGCTAGCAGACAAAAGGCAAATAATGGGTCACAGAGGCTGTAGTTACCTTTCTTCACATAACCAAGAACAGTGGTAGATAAAACATTTCCATAACAGGAGAATTCCTGAAAAATTCTGATGTACGAAACCGCGCGTAGACGTGTCACCACATGCCTTGCCTTGGTGAATCCGTATTTGCATAGAACTGGACGGACCTGCACTTTGATGAGGAGGTCTGTCCCCACACACAATTAGTGAAGTAATTTAAATCTTTAAGACCAGCCAGGATGTCATATATAACAATGACCAAGTCAGCAATCGTGCACGGAGCCTGCTCTTATTTTGCACATCATGATGTGCCAACTGGTCAGTAGGATCTCTGAAAACACGCTCCCTCTGCATCCTTCCTTCATCCATGTCCTCCAGCAGCACCAACGCTGCCATCTCAAGTACGTGCAACTTTATGGACATGTGTGATTGTCTCCACCTTAGTAATCATTAAAACGGACTTGATAGGAATTAATCTCCTGATCTGACCCCGTTTTCATTCTTAGTGAGAATGAAAAACTCCATTAGACGATTTACATGTGATTTATGCTTCCCAGTACACAGATCGATGTGCATTTACATCTACATATGAAAAAACAGAGGAATATTTACAGCAAGGGAAACGCACCTTGGGTGTGGCTTTTTTTTTTTATAGATTTAGTTTTACATATTCACACTCCCTGGCTGCAGGCTGATCTTAGCGGGCGGGTCTGCGAGAGATGCTCGCTGCTCGCCCCGGCTGCTCTCAGTCTGAAAGGCAGAACCCAGCTCCCTACTACCGCACATGCATGAACACATGAACACTCTTCAAAAACAAAACTTCGAGAAAGCCTTGGTAAATCCGCAGATCTGATATGGCATGTCTGCGTATAAAAAGCTGAAGTGTCCTTTTTCTTTTCCTTTTTTTCCCTTCAGGTGTGACAATGGTTTGTAAATAGTAAAATTATATTTCGGTTTGGCCCACTCCGTTTATGGTGGCCCTTGATATTAATGTCGTCGCTTTTTACTTTGTCTGACGACTTCCTCTGAGAAAAACCTTCTAATGTCTCCTCGTCCTTGGCCAATTACTAAAAAGAAGTGTGTTCCCTCAAAACACCACTCGAGTCCGCTCAGTTTGACCCTGCTCTTGAGCAGGGCTGGAGAAACCCCAGGCTGGGCCTTAAAGGAACTGTTGCTGAAATGCTCGCATAACAGGTGGAGAGGAGTAGACCGTGCCAAACCGAGGCGGTGGAAATGGGGCTTTAATGTATCAAAACAAAGATTGTTATTGCCTGGTCAAACATCAACAAAACAGAAATTCTGGAATTAGCCATGATATACCTGTTTGATGCATTTTTAGTCTAGAGTCAGAACAATTGTTACCTGGAAGTGAGTGATATATGGTGTGTTAGCAGTCTCACACCCAAAAACACAAATATAAAACACAAAGGTTGTTACAGCTACCTCCGTCAGAGCTTGATGAATAAAAGTGGAAGTTTCTGGAGAGACCTCCCACGGCGACTTCTCCTCGACCATGATGGCATCCAACGTGGCCTTCTCAAGGATAACATCAAAGGATGCATCGGAGAAGGCGAGCTGGCGAACGTCCATCTGGTGCCAAGTCATCCCAGGACTACTGCTGTACTTGGCACTCATGACACTGATGCAAACCGAGGAGTAGTCTACGTTGGTGATCGCATGGTAGCCGGCGTTGTACATGTCTCCACTCAAACTGCTGTTTCCACAACCTGAGGGAACAGGTGAAAACAAGAGATGAGCCATCGATCGGGAGAAACAAGGCAACCCCAAATATACAGAGAAGAGCATGGAGTTAACTGAGAATAGGAGAGGTATTTAAATATGTTGGGAGAACTGAACATAAGTATTAAAAGGCCTAAGTGTTGTTGTTTTTTTTGCATCAAAAACAATGTGATGAATAATTTAGAGCACAGCTTGGCTGAATTACAAGAAAAAATAATTAAAAACAAATTTGACCCAGAAACTCTACAGAGAATTAAACAAACCACAGATGAAATAAATCAAGGATTATAGACCTGCATACAGAAGAAACTGTTTTTCCTAAAACAGAGCTACTGTGAAACAGGCTCCATATAAACAAAACTTTTAGCACACAGATTAAAAAAGCAACAGGAGGAAAGAGCTGTATTCAAAATCAGATAACCAACAACTAAAAAAGTTACTTATAAAGATATAGAAATAAGAAGATGCTTTGAAAAGTACTACCAAAAACTATATGATTAAAAAGATCAAGAGGGAATTGACGAAGATAATGCACTATTAAATAATATATTATTACCTACTGTATCGAGAGAACAAACTGAAGCCCTGACCAAAAATATATCTACTCAGGAAATAGAGAAGGCAGTAAATAGGTTAAAACTTAATAAATCACCAGGAACAGAGGGATTCAACACCGAATGGTAGAAGATCTATTTGAAAGAACTTTCCCCTTTTCTTTTGAGAACATTTAACTGGGTCTTAAACAGGGACAGATTCCCCCATCCTGAAGGGAGACTGATTACAGTTATCCCAAAAGAGGGTAAAGACAAACTAAACTTCAAATTACCACCCAATCAGTCTACTAAATGAGGAGGACTATAAAATGTTTGCTTCCATACTAACCAAGAGACTAGAACATTTCCTCCCAGATATAATAAGCTTCGACCAAACAGGGTTCATCAAGGAGAGACGAACCAGAGACAATATTAGGCGAACACTAAACGTGAGCAATCATATCAAAAAGTATGATAAACAAGCAATTACCATATTTATTGAACAATGGATTAGACAAAACACCAAAATACACAGGATTGAAATAAACCAAAAAGAACAAAATACGCACCATTGGCAAAACCCCAGAAATTCCTTCCAGAAATATACAAAATCTTGTGGTTATAAAACTGAACTCTCACCAATTACATGTTTAACATTTAAATATTCAGCCGATAGCATTGTCAAAGATAATTTCAAAATAAATTGTGACATGGAATAGATTCTATACTTGGGAGTGGCTATTCCTAAAAAAAGAGAAATATTATTTCTGCAAATTATAACCCTTTAATGACCAAAATAAAATCTGACAGATGGAGCCTAATGGCTTATTTGTAATTTATGCAAATTATAGAAGCTATTAATATGATGATACTGCCAAAAATACTTTTTTTTCAGACTATACCAGCAGAACAAGCCAAAATTATTTGTTTAAAAAAATGTATAAATTGATATCCAGATTTATTTGGCAAAGGAAAACACCCAGGATTAGATTTAAAACTTTACAGCTGGCTAAAAATAAAGGAGGCCTTTCACTCCCTAATATGAAAAACTACTACAAGGCAGCACAAATACACCCATTAGTGGAAATGCTTAGTCCATCTTACATGGCAAAATGGAAAGAAATTTAATGTAGAAGTAATGGTATTCCCCTGCAAGCAGCAATTGGTAATATAGATTTAATAAAATACTTTAAAGCACTTAATCCATCCTCAGAAACAGCACTTAAGACCTGGTCAAAATTAGTAAAAGAAAATAAAGAATCCTGTTTGCCCATTAGATGGATGGCATATGACCAAGACTTAACTTCACATAAAACAGATAACACCTTTAAAAAAATGGGTAAAAAAAAAAGGTCCGGGTAAAATATAATGATCTTTATCATGAAAGCTAACCGAGGAACTTTCTAGACATCAAACAGAAGTATGGCCTTGATAACAGACAAAGACGATCCTGATAGGCCTTTTGGTGGTATTTTAAATATTTTTCTAAAATCATATCAGTCAAACTCCATTAACAAATTAATATCTAAACTGTACTGTGAATTACAAAACCTTGAGGGAGAAGAAACATTAAACATCAAGGAGAAATGGGAGAAGGAGGCCAGTTATGAGATTCACATTGAAAAGTGTTAAAATATTTTTGAATAACTGTTGGAAATGTTCATCCTCACTAACATACAGGGAAGAATGTTATACGCTGTCAAAACACCAGCTCACAGGCAGAGATGCAGAGAATTCATGCTGGAGGCCATGTGGACCAAAATATGCTGGTCATTATGTCTTTGGGAGCTGGGACAAAATGAAACAAAGTGCGGAAAGTGTTGTTGGGACCAATATTGCCCTAAATGTCCAAACTTTGTTCCTGCAGGTCGTTTATACAATGCTAGTTGCCAGCAAAAACGCAATCACTAGGATATGAATGACTGATGAAACATTAAAAGACTGGATAAATGTCATTCATGACATTCTTCAGACGGAGGAACTGTCATTTGCATTGATGATTACAGTGTACTTTTTTAAAAATTAAAAAAACTCCTCCTCCTTTCATGATTGGCTGTTATACGGACTTCTTGTGTCTGATGAAAAAGACTCGGGTCAGTTTCCAGTTTAAAGACACCACAGTTTTAAATTGTCACAGCTTCAAAATCATTTGACTATCTATTAAACCATTTCTGATATTTTAAAATTCTTTTAATGGCCTGTCAGAGACAGTGACAGGATCCCTCGGATTAACCTCCCCATCTGGTTGGTCCTGCCAGTAGCAAGGCATGATGGCCAACCAGGAGCCCCCTGAACAGAGAGGCACCCTACTGCAGACAGAAGGTGCCATCATTTTTACAGTCAATAACGGAAGTTCACACCGCAAGGTCCTATGGTCAGTGGATTTGATACCTAAACCTAGTTTATCAAAACAATGAACATTTTGGGAGCGACTTGCGGCAGATTTGCTAGACTTCCAGTGTGTAATTATGTGTTTATAAATACTTGTTAGCTTTTTTAAAAGCTATTTCCCACCTTTCCAGGTAAGCTAGCATTTTGAAAACTACCTTATTACATCAGCCTAAACATGAGGAAATCAAGAGGTGTCTCGGTTAAATTTGTCAGTGTTCTGCTGTGACGCATGCAGTTGCGTTAGATCTCCTTGACGTCGGTGTCTGATTTATCCATTAAACATTTTAAATAAAGGATCACTAACCACCAAGATTATGTTGGTGTTATTAGCTGGTCATTAATGCAACATTTGGGATGTTGCTGTGTTTATTCTGTAGCAGCGGTGCTCATGTGTGGTGTGTGCATGGCATATGTGAGCTTTGGCAGTCATGTGGGGGAATTTTTACAGCATGGCAAAATAATCTGTGGCAGGCTGGCTAAAAAGAAAGGCTGATGTGCAACAGGCAACACTGAATACCACAGTTTAGGTGCTAGAGGTTGATATTTCACATATCAGGAAGCACATTTGAGGTTACGCTGCCTTTCACACACGGCACAAGAGTTAGAATTTGAGTCGATTTAATGTGTCTTGACTCAAGTCAAAACACTTTGTGACAAAAAGGTTGCGAGTCTTTAAAAGATCATCATGATTTAAGCTTAAAGTTTAGGACTGGATGACATGAAACCTAGGGATTGGAGGTAACAAGTAAAAAAGAAAACTGAAGAACGTTTCAGATGTAGCAAGAAGAACATAACCAACTGAATGCAGCATCTCACCTTTTGGATACAATGACTCAGGCTGTATAAATGGAGGAGGAGGAGGAGGAGGATGAGGAGGAGGAAAAGAGGCAAAGGAAAAACAGGAGTAGGAGGATGAGTTAAGGTGGACATAATAGTGCACAAATATAAACGTTAAAGAGTTTTCTACGGAAGTATTTCAACTTGGGCACATAAGCATCTATTTAAAAGGACCTGTCTGGGGACGTGTGAGAGGGTGCAATAGGTGTGGCTGTGACTTTCGGTGGCATGCTCGCACCGACACCTCAGCTGCAAACGCGTAGCTCCTGCTTGTTATCACCTTCCTGCTTCCACTAATTACCACCCTGCAACAGCTTCACAAATGCGAGCGTGTGCCAGAAAATCCAGGATGATTCAGTTTGCAGTCTCACACTCAACAACACGCTAGTAACCTGTGTAGATGTGTGTTTGCTTGCCTGTGCGCTGTACATGCTGACACCTTATGTTGCGCAACCACAGGTGGCAAGAACGCAAACAATATATATATATATATATATATATATATATATATATATATATATATATATATATATATATATATATATATATATATATATATCTCAAGAAAGTAGAATATGATAAAAACAAATAGAGAGGGATTTAATAGGACAAAAAGAAAGAATTTGAGGCTACACGTACAGTGATGCATCAATAACCCAATTTTCCATTGATCAGCTCTGCCTGGTAATCTGCATTTCAAATAATTGAGAAAAATAAAAATATTTCTCTTTTCCCTGCTAATTAGATGCATTAAAACTAAAAACACTTTTCATCGGTACACATATCGACAAATGGCATGCTATTTGATGCAATTTGTTTTGAGTTTAATAACAGGGCATGCAATGTGTGGAGAATTATGAAGCAGACCGTATTTTTGAGGATTAATCTTCTTGAGCATTTATGGTGCTTTCAGTCAATGCAAACTGTTGATAAAACCAACACATGACTATTTAAGAAAATAAAACTGAGGTTTTGGCCTTTTTAGAAGACTACCAATGTATTCACAATTATTAGGCAACCATTAGTGTGCAAAATATTTATGTAGCTAAATAACAATGAAATATTTTCCAATCACACTTGTTACTTTTCATGTGTAAAATTTAACAGAAACCAAATGCAACTTGGCAAAAGATGTTTGTGTAGGAGTATTCCTAACTATTTTGTGATTTTACAATCTCAAGCCTTCATGGCAAATATGAGGTCTCCATCCCCAGTTGAACCCCACAGCATGTCAGAGATTCTCTCCAAAGGGTTTTCCCCATAAACACAGCTCTGTGAGTGTGCTATCTTTTTCCAGGCACGTTGCTCCAAGGAAGGGCTGTCACGCAACACCTCATAAGGTTACGTGCCAGACACTCTTGAAGGTCGTGGCTCTTGTTCTGGGTCAGTGAGATCAACGGGTGGTACTATACACAACCTCTAACCCTCAGAGAAACCCCCAAAATGAGCTACCTGCACACATGAATCTTAAAGAAACAAATTCTTTTAAAACCATTTTTGTAAGAATGTTTATAGTTTTCCACTCAACTTAAATGCAGGGATGTCTCAATTACAGTCTCTGGTTCCTGTTTAGTAATGGAATATCTACTGATAATGGGTCTCATTGCACTTTCCTACAGCACAGAGTTGAAAAGTAGACCCCTTGAGTATCACCACACCTATAAAAATCAGAGCTGTGTTTTTTTTTAATATGCTTAACACAAAGTTAAATGCCCGCTAAAGTGCCAGGTTTTTGTCATTATAAAAATTTGACCATTTATCACAAACTTACACTGTAGTCTAGACATATAAGGATTAGGGTTTTCAAAATCTATATCTCGATATAATTGATGCTAAAAGAATGAATTAGTCATTTGTGTCAAAAATCAATATAAACTGACCCATTCACATTTGACTCAATAGTCGCACTTCTTCCGACCGAAGAGCTGCAATACCGCTCAGTCTCCCTGCAGTCGCTCAGCTCAACAATGATCTGCTGCTGGACGTTTAAAATCAGCTAACAAGTACAGCCAGACAAACATACACAGCCCTCTTTATCAACAAGACAAACACGACAGTGTTTGTTCAGAGGAACTTTCCTTATAATGCACAGACACGAAAAAATGGAAAGCTGAGCGTGGCCACATGCTAGCTGCACTAATGTTACAAGCTAACGCTATGACACTGATGTTTAAGGGGAACTTAAAAAGTCAGTAAAGCAGTTTAATTTGCATCAGCAAAGTAGTAAACCTTCAAGAGGACATACGCTAATGCTATCTATTTAAATAGCATCACAGGCACAGACAACCCAGTTACGGAGTTCTGTCGGCGTGAGCTCCCCGTCAGGATGCGCTTCCACTCCTTTCCTTGGTACGAATCAAAAAATATTAATCAGCTGATGACTCAGTCGGGTAATAAATAGTGAAGTAATAAAATAACCCAGTACTCCATATTCCACCACTTGTTTATAAAGATAGTTGAGGCTAATGTGGCCAATAATAACACAGGTTATGGTGGAGCAAGACTGAAGATGAAAGTTAGAGCAGAAAAATGTAGGAGCCATAGCTACCTACCCTGCTGCTGTAGTTGATTACTAAAGAAAATACTAGGCAAAACTACCATAAAGAGAAAATTTTTTACAGGGCTGCTGTACAATATATTTGCACGGACCAGATCCCCGTTTACTCAGTAAAAATGTGTTTTTTATCCACCAGATCAAGTTTTTTTGCAACACTTTTTTGTATAGAATAATCAGCAAATTGACAGGAAAATTTAAGTGCACGGCTGCACACCGCAGATAAGGAACTATAATAAAATAAAACTAATTGAAACTCTGAAACGTACGTATTCAATTCAATTAAGGACATTGACAAACACACACCTTGTCTACTGTTTTCTCCAACAGGGAAGTGACACAGAAATGATATATTTCTAAATTCAGGAGGGTGTTGTCCCCTATTTAACTTAAAAAAAATGTTGTCATGGTATCAGAAATAGTATCAAGTATTTTTCTTAGTATCTGTATCGAGTTTGAGATGTTAGTATTGTGACAATAGATTTTTGTCACAAGTCAAACACAACCAGAACATGTTAGATTTTTCTGCAGCTCTTTTAGTGACGCTGTTGGCCACTTTGTAGCCTTTGATCAGTTTCTCTCTTGCTTTTTCAATGCTTACGTAAAAACAAGCTTTTGTTAAATCACTGTTGTCCCATATTCCCTTTCATTATTGGTCGAATGTCTTCAGTTTGCCCTGACATATAAATAATGCTTTTTAACATTTGTTTAATTAGGTCCAGCTAATGTTTTGTAACCTCTCTGTAAACTATGGCTTTATCTAAAAAAATAGAAACCCAGAGAAGTCAGAAAAAAACAACTGGGAGAAATATACTTTATGTCAAAGTTAACCTGATTCAGTTTAACTGATGGTAGGTTTGAACTCAAGAAAACTTAATGTTCAACATAAATCAGAACGTGCTTCAGCAAAATATTAATTTGAAGGTGTTCAAAATTACATTGGTTTTAATATCTAACATGTCCTCCCTAATGCATGCTTTCCAGTCAAGTGATAAATAACATTTTAAAAAGATTTATCATGATTACATTGTTCTCTAGTCATGAAAACCTGCCATTTTAATCAGGGTATGCAAACTTTTACAGCTCTTCAGCGCAGTAAGTACAATTTCTACGGTGCCTGGTGTTTTATTTTGGTTTTATGTGCATTTCTGTGACAGAGATTATCCAGGTGATCCTGGAGCCATCTTTTTTGCTGCAGGTAAAAATTAGAAGGCTAAATATTTTCAATAGAGAACACAGACAAAGTGGATTATTTAAGGTGGAGACAAGAATAAAATAAATTAGATAACACCCAGTTAGCCAGCAGCTGCACGAGGAAACACATTGTTACTGTGTTTGCTTTTCTTTTTTCATCCATTCAGGAAATTCTACAAGGATTATTCCAAAGGTTTTAAAGACCGCTGGCAGCACAAACATGATGGCCAAAGATGGAGATGGTACCTTCCTGTCCATCAGTGGTGGTGGTCGTGGTGGTGCGCGTCTGGGTTCTGACCCAACAAATCCTTTGATATTTAAGAACCAGCTGAACATGTGACAGCTGTGGAAACCTCTGAGGTAATCCTCAGGAATAACCCAGGATTAGTCTGCTGACGGGAAACGCCTGGAAGAGGTTCTCACAAAAAAAAAGAAAATTCCACATACAACTTACAAAAATAAATTCAATCACTTTACTAAATTATTTTATCAAACAAACTATTTATAGGGTGCTTTTCATGCCTTCAAATGTTTAACAACGTGATTTACAGAGGTTAAAAACAACCACACACAAAAATTATTAAACTGTTCAAATCAAGTAAACACACTGATGAAATAAGATATTGGCAATAAAGCAAAGTAAGTGAGAGAAATCAATATATTAAAGTAGGGCTGGGCGATATAGAAAAAAAGCTTGATCGATATCGATAATTATTGAAAATATTTAAAACCATATTTTATGTGCAGCTCTGCCTGGACATTTTATGATATTGCTAAATGATTTGATTTAAATAAAGAATACAAACACAGAATTCCAATTAAATCTTTATTTAACCAACTTTGGTTGGTTAAATAAAGAGTGGCAGGTTTTTCAGCTGCAGAGAACAGCAGACATATCCATCACTATGAAGCATGTTACTGCATGCGTTATGTCCTTATGCCGCTTGGACGATTTGTCATTTTATCACAAAGAAGGGAGCCCAGTTTAGCTGCTATACCTGCTTTGTTTTGGAAGAAGTTCCAGAAAATTCCGACGACGACGACAGCACAGCTCAGCTCGCGGGGCCGCGCTGCTGCGGGTGTGAGCGGCTTACGTGATGAATACTGGTGGGTTGCGTTACCAGACTCTGCTTTTACCGGTTCCTTGCAAGTTTTACAAATCACTGTGGTTTATTTCTATCAGGCTGGCGAACTAGTAAAACCCCGTTTTGGGACAATTTCCTCCGCCGCTCCTTGCTGCGACATATTCACATGCTCTGTGTTGTGGTTTGAGAGGGCGGCACTTTGTGACGGCGTGCCGACTGTAGCAAGGAAGTAAAAATGTCTATCGAAGTTTTTATCGACCCTATTTTTTCCTATCGCGCCACACGTCTATCGATCGATAGATATTGTTATTGAATTATCGGCCAGCCCTATATTAAAGACAATAAGGACCTGTGGAAATACTACCACGTAGATTAGTTTGGAAGAAAAATAATTGAGACTTATGTGTATTGTATTGTAAGGAGGAGGGGGAAATTATTCAATAAAATGTATAAAAATATTAAAGTTAAGGCCATACATTAACATAAATAACAAATAAACACTTATAACAGTATTATATGTGATTATTAATAACTAACACAATAAGTACAGGAATACATAAAATTAAAGATGCTATAATTTAAAGAAAATAACATACTGAAAGATCATGAATCTATAAAAAAGAACTTCAACTAAGAGAAAGACTGAATTAAATAATAAAGTATGGGAACGTCAAAGTGTTGCAACACTATCATCTGATTTCAGCAAATACAAAGAGGACAGTTTCTATTCCAAATGATATTACAGTCATCTAGAGATTATACAATGGCATAAATGTTGTTTAGTACTTGTGCTTTTTTTTCCAGTTACTTCCTGTTTACTTGTTTGACTCCAACATGACGCGAATGGACCTTTCACATGAAAGATGATGTCCTTCCAAATAAACAGCAGTTCTGGAATACATGTATGGTCAACTAGGGGCAGGTGGGTGGGGAACCCCTGTGCGTCAGCCAGTGATGTGAAACATCCAAGCTGCCAGCCAGGAGCTGAGCTGAACTGAGCACAGCAGTGGAAACTCCATGATGTCAGAGACATTTGTGGCATTTGCCAGATTCGCTTTGACACATTAAGGATGTCGACCTAGGCCCCTGCTGATGAAAGGTGATGTTCATAAGCACACATAGCAACACCGAGCTCAACCAACCCCCACCCACCAAGGCTGTGGGCTAGCCCGAGGTAAACCGATGCCATGGTGCCCCTCTGCTAAGTTTAGCTGCCACTGCTGTAAATGTTGACAAATGGAAAGCTCCCATGTGGAGTTTATTTGTTTTTGTGTCACCCTGTATGTGCATGCACAATACCTGTGACCCCTCATGTGAGCGCGTGTTGGAGCCAGTTTATATAGCTCATATTAACCCACAAACAATGAAGAAAAGGAGAGGAATTTTCCTGCATGGACATAGATGTGAAGTTACCTAAAGCAGCTTCGTATATAAGGTCATGAAAAGCCTGCATATGAGTGTGCACAAAGATAATAAGGTTGATTTCAAACTAATTACAGTACATTTCATCTTTCTCTTGAGTCACTATTATTAGTTTCCATTCTAATTAAGTTAGTGAAGCATAACTATTTAACTATTTCTTAAATCTTTGCCGCAGTCTTTGCTGTAAAGCACACTATAATTTGTGATATGTAGACGTTTATGTATTTATGGGGTTAAAGCTGCTTGTCTAACTCTTTCTTTTTAGCTTGTGTTTTTTTTTTAAGTTTGTCTTCTTTTGTTTACCTGTCTTTGTTTTTGAGTAGGTGTCAATCAAGAAATTTGCACTTTTCCTGTAGCATTAAGTTGTTTCTCCACAATTTCTCCAAACGTGCAACACAACGGTGATCCTGAGATTGAACGACAGTCCGTGCTGTGCAGGGGAGGGAGGGATGTGAGCAGCGTGTACACGAGTGTGATTGACACTGCTAAAACACTCCTCCTGGCTCCGATTGGTTGTTTCGACCGGGAGTGGAGTATTTCTCCACATGGCAGTAGGACCATTAGGACCATTCTTTAAACAGCTCTTGTCTTAAAAACGAAATAGCAAATGCTATATCATAAGTATTTAAATCACAGTCCAATTTGCATTGGTTATTTATTTACAGAGAGGCCAAAAATTAATTACAGCTAGAGAGAATTGAGACCGTGTGGGAAAAAAAAACATTAAAACCAACGCTTTCCTTTTATATGAGACCATTACTCTCAATGGATCTGATCTTAGTGCTACACATGGCTTTTCAATTTTTTGTGTAATTTTGGCCATTAAATATGATTTTGACAGTTGGTGCCCATTATCCACGCATGCTTATGCTAACAAGCTCCATTAGGTGGCCTAGAGGAGTCGCTGTCAAAGCAGCAAATAAACATATCTAACAGGAATTGGCAGAGAATGATTATTGCATGTAATAGCTTATTAGCTGAATAATACGACTGAATAAAGTACACAATGTATTTAGCAATATAGCCGTTAACCAGGCCCAGCATCTATGCCCCTTTTCCATTAGTACCAACTCAGAGGAGTTTGCTACAGGTCGGTTCGCTATTTCGGCTTTTCCATTAGTAACGGTTATGTGAAACCGTTGCTATTTATAGTACCTGCTTAGATGTGGTTGTAAGCGCAGCGAGTTGGCCCCAAGATGCGATGGCAGAAGACCGTCGGTCCCTGATTCGCTAGGGGGTGGAGTCAGTGTTTGTGTAACTGGAGTGACTCCAAAACAATAATCTAACCCCCATATAAAAAAACCACAGCTACTGAGTATTAGATACTGAATGAAGATGGGTGCCTGCCTGCCTTCCTTCCTTAAGACAGAAGGGTGTATTCTACACAGTTGCAACTATGCATGCATATCTGTGTGGCCTGCGTTTGTGGCGTACCTCTGAGCTAAAACAACATGACAAAAAATGACAACCCATCCAAACATGATTTTGTACCAGGAAAGTAGGTGCCTGCATTTTGCAGCTTTGTTTTACATATGCTGGGGATGAATGTTGTCATTATCAGACTAAAAATACGCCCCCAATGACAAAAGCAGAAAAAGTTTGAAGTTTGGTTTATATATTTCTATACTGAGCCAGCGTGGTGGATTTTAAGTGTCGGAGAAGCACATCGGGTAGAGATTCAAATCTGATAAGGCCTCACTCAAAATCTGATGACATTACAAGGAGTTTACAAGGATGTTGGTACTTTTGATCAATCCTTGGAATATAAACTTTTCGTAAATGTGTTCAAGATCCAAACTGTTTTGCTCCATTTATGGAGAGGCTGGCTTAACCACTGCAGTTTACCTATGCTGTATTCTCAGCTGACTGAAGCAGACACGGAAGGTTGAGTTTATATTTTGTGTTTACAAGTAGTAACAAGTAATACTGTGGAAAACACAAAAGCTTAGAGATGTTATGAGTGATGGTGCAGATTAAACATCTGATGAGGGAATGGGGCGGGGACAAAAAAACATGCTGGGAACACTCGACTGTGAAATGTTTAGAAAGAAATTTCATGGAAATTTAAGGAAATTTCAAAACTACTGACTCCCCGTCAGGGCAGTTAAGGGGGTAAAAATATATCCCTAATACATTTTTTTTAGATTTAGCTCAAGCAAATGTTAAACAAACAGTAAAAAATGTTCCACACGGTTGAAATGTATCATAAGAGAAGTCCACGAACTGAGGTTCAGCCAAGATATCGAGTGAAGGGCATCTTCAAATTGAGCACCCTTCTGTTTCTCTGCAATATGATTTTAAATAGGTAGAATCAACTCTTTTCTGTTAAGAAAACAGTTGAAATGGATGAACAAGCAGTTTGCATTGTAAATGGCTAAGCAAAAAAAAAAAAATAGGAAGGGGATAAATGATTTGGTGTTTTAGGCAAAATTGTCACTAATGCCAATATGAAGAGTTGTGAAGAAATTAGGACACAATATGAAGATCTGTGTGTCTTTTCAACATATAAGGACTGAAAAGTATTTACTTTCAATTTGAACAATACTTAGAAATTCAAGTAATAATAAAAAAAAACTGAAGGGCCTTTGCAAACTTTTAGTGAAATCCAAAACAACAGATCATCATTTCTCTGTATTATGCAAGACATTGCCCTGTTTAAAAATCAGACAATTACATGTTCGGTATAAACATAATCAGAAGCCAGAAATATCTACCACCATTTCCCTCTCTAGTCCAGGTTTAAATGTTCTCCAAATTAAATGTTTTTCAAGGAGTTTCAGGAGCTCCAGAAAAGTTGCATCAGCACATTGGCCAGATAAAACTCTCAAAAACTTGCTTTTTCCGGCATCCTCTCCTCACAAGTTCCTTCTTCCCTTCCCTTACAAAAACAACCTCAGTTATGTAAGAAGTTGCAGAGATAATTACTGACTGAATAATTAAGCATGTGGCTGTGACTGTTTGATGGAGTGTGCGTGAGAGAGAGAGAGCGAGAGAGAAGGACTTTAGAAGGACTCCGCTGTATGAATCTGCCTCTCTGCTGTGGTGTGAAGACTGAAGCCTCTCTTTCTGATCCAAAACACCAACAGGCAGCAGGAGTTGGAGCTAAGTAAACTGCAACAAGAGTAGAGAGTCATCTTTTCACACTATGTTTGCCAGAATCAACAGTTACTGAACGCCTCCCACGCCCTGCTTTATATTACCATTTATTTCTTGTATCTAGTCAAGCATTTGCTGAGCACCTTTTCTTATGGCCTGAGTGCATTAGAGGACACTCTGCAGATACATTCATTTATGGAACCTGCAGCACTATTTGCATTTAAAGCCTCTTATTTTCCTCAGCAGTGGAGATGGATAAACTTATGGGCTGTTGCAAAAGATTGGAAATCAAAATAACGGATGAAGCAGTAACAGGCGAGCAGCTGTCTGATGAAGTTGGTGAGAGGACATTAAGCAGAGTGATTAAAAGTAAAA
Organism: Fundulus diaphanus; assembly: GCA_037039145.1. Lineage (NCBI taxonomy): Eukaryota > Metazoa > Chordata > Actinopteri > Cyprinodontiformes > Fundulidae > Fundulus > Fundulus diaphanus. The sequence continues at coordinate 33,803,083 of CM073133.1, read as the reverse complement.
GTAGAAGTAAAACCGGAAAAAAAGTAGTCAACATTGATACAAGAACTAAAGACTCAAGGCAGTCTGAACCGTCCAAAGTAAAGGTAACATAGTGTGCTGTGAAAAGTATTTACCCCTTTAAAAATGTATTTATTTTTGCCTGACACACTTAAATGTTTCCATTATGTGTTTATGTGTTCCATAATGTTTCCATTATTCCATTACAACAAGCTATATTATCAGACAAATATTGCCTGTCCAAACAAAAAAGTATTTTTGAAAATATTTAATATATTAAGGTAAAACGGGTGTTTGAACCAAGATTGTCATATCTAAAAGAGTGATTGTCTCCCTTGTTAAATCAATAATTAACTGAGGTTAATAGCGTCTTAAGTTAATTTCCCAGCCCCGCTCTCTGCCAGACCTGTAGAATCAAGAAACCACCTGAATAGAACCTATATGAACAGAAACTCAGGAGATATTTGTTACAGAGAAGGACAATAATCACAAGCACACCAGCAAAGCCACCTTAGAAAAAGAAAGAAAGAAGGTGCTCAGAATCTGGACTTAAATTGGACTAAGATGCCGTGGCACACCCTTAAAAACAGCCTGATCATGCTAAAAAGCCCCTTGAATGCCGGATGTTGAAATAAACCCGTTCTGAAAAGAATGTGGGCCATAATTAATCCACTATGACATAAAAGATTCCTTCCCACTTATCGCAAACCCAAGATGATAGTTGTTGTTACCAAGGATGACACAACCAGTTATCGGGTTTAGAGGCAATTACTTTTTCAGATGTGGTCCAGTTGGGTCAGACAGGTTTTCCCCCTAATAAAGGATATGGGGGGGGGGGGGGGGGGGGGGTTAGAGCTGCTGTGTTATCAATCATGAGTTTACAATCATGTCCGACTTGTGGTATTGGACATAGCGGTGGACATTGACACGGTAGATCAGGAGTTCCTCATTTCCAAACTGGAGCAGTGAAAGAGGAAACAACAAGTACAACCACCTTTTTCCAAATTCTCACTAATGTTTATAAAAGCCCAAGATGATATAATGATAATTAACTATTTATACAACTATTGTTTCCGTCTATCCATCATAAAAAAATGTATTGTATTAAAGTGGACACACATAATGATATCATCCCACAACCTACAAAGAATATGTAAATTCACCCATCTTCACATCATCACATCCATTGTCAATGAGACATAAAAGGCAGATTACAGTCTTTGAATAGCCTGTGGATGGATGATTTTCTCTTTTTTTGTGGGTTGTGCATATTGGAGTTAATACAGGCTGTAAGATGGTCAAACAAAAATGCAATGTCTGGTTTACAGTTAACCCACAGGACCTTCCCAGGAATTTCAATGTAATTCCCATGGTCAGTCTGATTTAAAATTCTTTGAGGATTATAGAATACACTTTGTGAATGTACAAAGTTTTTTTTTTTCAATGTCAGGACTCTTGCTTGCACCAAAAACCTGGAAACTAGTCCCAAAGACAAAAGCAAAAGTCAACTTTTATGATGATAAACTAAGACGTATTTCAAGCATTCTGCACTTTCCATAAATCTAAGGGCAGCCAGATTCCAGTAGACAACTGTGGCTTGATATTACAGAGTACATAACCAAGTTGTGTTTCTTTACAATGCCAAAGCTGAAAAAGTGGGACTCAGTTGCATGCAGACATAAAGCACCTATTACCCATCAGACATCATCAAACTCCAGCTAGACTGGAGCCCCCAGCCACACCTCACCAGTTCTTTATCAGTAAAGCACTGGCCGCTAGAGTCAAGTACAGACAAGTTTAGTTTTGTGTCAAGTTTGGTCTCTCGTCAAAGAAAGATTGCTCAAGTTTTCCAACAGATTCAAGAGTCCTCCCTTGAAGTCTTTGCGCCCTATGCAACACCAAGACCCCTGCAACTATTCTACTACAACTTACTGTTGTGATCAAAATACTTCTAGACGTTCAGTTGCATGTCTGCAGCCGACCCCGTACTTGCACTTGTGTCCAGTTTCTTAACCTTTATTACACACATAAACCATAACAATTGTTCCACTAGCGCAATTGTTCCACTAGCGCAACTTAATTCATCTGGGCAGAAAAAGCTCTTATCCCACATGCACAAAAAAGTTTTTCTCTAAACACTTGAAAATGGCCATGGAATTATCCTCTTTTTCTAATACCGACATACAGGGGGCTTTGAAGTAATTCAAAATTTTAATTTGTCATAAAAATCGTTCAATGGGAAGATTAAAAACTCACCCTGAAGACAGATTTTTGATAGATTTCAGACCCTGATTATGAAACTGACTGATTTATGTACATTAATATAGTTGAGCGCTTCACTGCTTGTTTAAATGCTCCTTTTCAAGCTTAAAATGTCTTAAACTTTTCTTCAAAGAATCTTTCTTCAGTGAACAATAATCCAGTTCCTTTTCGACCCCTCGTAATATTGCATTTTCCAACAATAAACACAAAGATATCAGTTCAGTTAAAAATATCAGAAATAGCTCTCTAATTTAGTGCTGAACTGAGCCCTCACTCTGTAAGATCCAACAAACATTTGTATCTTGTTATATTGGATCTAAACAACTACTGAATCAATAACGATAAAATTCCTGTAGGATTTACCACAGACGTAGACATGGAAAACAAGCAAGCACGCTTCCCAAGCTACGAACATGCTCTTGTCGGTGCCAAGAACCAGGCATAAGCTTAGTAGGGACCCTGCTTTCTCTGTAACCGATCCCATACTCTGGGATGATTTACCACTGTATATCAGACAGGCTTCATCTTTGACCATTTTTAAATCTCTTTTAAAGACTCATCTTTTTACTTTGGATTTTAATACTCAAGAGGATGTTGGTGTTTGTTGATTTTCTGCCAATTTTTTTCTGTTTATCCTTCTATATCAATATTACTGAATTTAATGCTATCTATATTTGTGTTTTTTGTACAGCGCTTGGTCACTGTGTGTTTAAAGAGCTTTATAAATAAAGTTGGACTGAGTTGGATTCAGCTTTTGTAGAGGTATAAGGAGAGGAAAAGTGTGCATAACATCTCTGCAGACCCCACACATCCTGCACACAAACTATTTAGATTTTTAACCTCAAGTCAGTGCTACAGAACACCATTTCCTAAAATCAGCCACCACAGAGACAGTTTTTTCCTCCGAGCTGTTAATTGGATGAACACAATGGACACATCCCACCCAGAGAAGTCAGCTACTCTGATGTAAAAAAAAAAAAAAAAAAAAAAAAAAAAAAAAGCATATTTGCCCTATCACAGCGTTCCTTCTTTCCTTTACATATTAAAAACAACATACACACAAGTACATACTGCTCCTTATATACCTAATATCTGGACGCTGTGAGCGCTGTAACTGAAGTCAAATAAAGCTGCTTCTGATTTTAATTAGTAATCTAATTAATATAGTTTTATGCTTAATGAGGCGTTTGACCGGTTTTCCAAATATGGTAGTAGCTGCATATCATTATCGCAACCAACCCTATTACTTAGGAGGGACATTTGGCCTAACAAAACAAGTTGACGATTTATTTTTTTTATGTAAATAATATTTTATTCTTGTATGAAATTGTTTGGAGAATTTATAAATGAAAAAAATTGATTCGACAATTGCTTTATTTGTTTCTGTACTTTTTTTTTTTTTTTTTTTACATTTTCAAAAGAGGGGTGTTCCAAAGCAAAATCTAGCATATTGCGAACTGAGGCAGTAGTAAACAGGTCAAGGTATATTGACACATTTTGCTTTTATTTTTATAAAGTGCATTCACATCAAACGTTTAGTGTGTTCTAAACTAGCAGAATAACAGTCTACTTTAAAGAGCATAATTCACATGTATAGAAATCCAAATCATGTTTTTCATGATAGCATCAGGTTCATATACCAAGCATGTTCTAAATGTCTCTGGAGCATTTTGGGGAATATGAAACCATTTTAGCTTAATTTAATGTCATGGCATAAAGGGCATCTGTAATGGCAAAATGGTCTTTTTACCATCTTTTTACGTTTACAACACATGCATATACCAACTGTCTCCTTTACTTTTAATTAGGTAACACCTTTCAACGGAAAAAATCTACAATGACTGAACCTTTTTATCACATACTACCTGCACAAACAAAATATACAATCTTGACTGGGCTTTTTTATTTCTTTAAATACCAAACCGGGAACGAGGTTTGCAAATTAGTAATGGCTAGAATAACAGCTTTGTTGGAGCTCCAATGAATTTATGAATTAACCTGTTTCACCTCAAACTGAATACATGAACAAGCTTGTTAGCGACGCCTGTGTTTATGAACACATTTGCCCTTTTGCTCACTTTTGTGTGCATGTCAGCCAGGCTGGGCCTGTGGCAAAGGTGGGCATATTTATTTGTCCATCAGGTCGTAGCAGGAGGAAAAAATGTGTTTTAATCTGTGTGCCTGTGTGCCTCCTCCTGTACTGTTGGATTGGCGTTTTTTTAATCTGTCAGTGGCTCAGTGGTGTAACAAGAGCGAGGAAGGTCATGATTCAGCAATAAATGGTGTGTATGTGTGTGTGTGTGTGTGTGTGTGTGTGTGTGTGTGTGTGTGTGTGTGTGTGTGTGTGTGTGTGTGTGTGTGTGTGTGTGCGTGTGTGTGTGCGTGTGTGTGTGCGTGTGCGTGTGTGTGTGCGTGTGCAAAAGATCGGACTCAGAGGATGTGATTATTCCATCTCACATAACTGTGGAGAAATAGAAACAGTGCGCACAACGCTAAAAAGAACCACTAACACAGAACTCAAACAAGTTAGTAATAAAGATTATTTTCAAATTTCTGTAAACTTCTGTCAAGATATAACTAAAGCTCCAAATACATTGCGTTAGATTATAAAATGGATTTGTTAATGATATTTAAGGTTCAAGGTATCCAATCTGATGAATGCCAGAAAAGTCATGTTTAAGCAAAGCCAAAACAAGAGCAAGCAGGTGACGTTGGTGAATCGTCTGGCTCATGCTATGAGGAGAAATACACAAAGACAGACTCGAGAAGAAAGAGAGGGTAACAGCAGTATAGGTAATTTTAATTAGCCACCTACTAAGTCTACGTCTGTTCTAAGAAGAAACAGCAGAAAAGTTGCAGGTATTAAGACTCAAATTTGACTAGAATGGTTCATTTTCTGCCTGGTTGGCAAGCAAGTTTGTAAGTTCAAGGTGTCTGCATCAGTATGCAAATAGCTGTCTTTCCTGACCTTGGCGTAATTATGCACTATGGATCAGGTTTTAAGGGGGCCAGTCCACTGTGGGAGTTTTCTGGCTGACACAGCATATTGATCCCTGTAGGTGGAAATTGCATGTCTCCCTGCAGTGTCATTGTGCCTTAACGTGATGTGAATACAAACACTAAGTCAGGCGTACTTACAGAACCAAGGAGAAGTGTGACAGCATCTTCAGGGAGGTGAATTTAAAATGGTACTGTGGAGCACGTGTTGGTGAGGTGCCTTTCACCCAGCAGGCTTTGGGGTTTCAGGGGGCGTGTTCATGAAGCCCCTGGGTGGTATGTGGTTGGTATACCGTTCATTCTCTTTTTGGAGAGTGACGAGAGAGGAATAAAGTACCCTGGTTCTCAGTCAATTTTCATCCCCTCCTTCTCATGCTACAGTACCCCTAAATAAATTACCACAATTTTTAGCGTGTGTTTAAAGATTGACGGCTAGTTAGGACACAGAAATAGTCATGTAATAAAAGTAAAAACAGTGGACTGGTTGATCAAGTGTCACGGATGGATGATGGGCAGACCAAAGGCTGACCTCTGTTCTCTGCTCTTCTAATACATATCACGCTTTAATCTGAGAATGGAGAAGATGAAATGTATTTTGGGTTCCGCTAAAAAAAATGTATCTGTTTAAAGCTCGTCTGTTTTGTAATATTCAAAACTGCACACACTATGGTAGAACATTTCTATAGATCTTGAAGGAGAAAATACTGGTCATTTAAAGCTGTGTATAGGGTGGCATATCTTCAGGAAACCCATTTGAGGGCCTCTACAGGATAGATTAGGAAAACACTGAGTGGGGTGGCAGTTGGCTGTTTTTCCACTCCAAATTTAGGAGAGGTATTCAAAGTATGTGTTATAACTTTTGATGTGTGGGAAACCTGAGCTTTGATGGGCAGTGTTTATAATCATCTTACACATTTTAAATGGAATTAGGTCTGACCATTGACTGGGCAATCTCGAAACGAATATAGTACCATCAAAACCTTTCCATCGCAGCCAGTGGAGTTAATCCCATCATAACTCCCATACAGTCTTACTGGCTTCTCTGTCCCTGCTGAAGAAAAGCATCTCCACAGCATGATGCTGCCACCACCATGTTTCACCATGGGTGATGTGCAGCGTAGAGCACCTTCCTTCCCATGTTTACAGTGGGTTGTGTTTATACTGAGATTAAATTAGACACAGGTGGACTCTTAACTAATTTGGTAACCTCTGAAGACAGTAACAGTTATTTAGCGGTATCAGAGAAAAGGAAGCTGAGTAAAAATGTTTGTAAAATAAAATAAATTAAAATAAAAAAGAGAGGTAGTGAAAGACTTTCCCCAGAAATATTGTATTTGTTTGCCTTTTTTAATCAAGTTGCATTAGTTTAGTGGTTTTATACTAATGCAACTTTAGTTTTAAACTAGTTTTCATTTTGGGATGAAAACACCTAACAGATGTTTGGGTAGTCCTTTAGATCACAAAGACTGCCAAGGAGAATGGGTTTACATTTTAAGCTAAAAATGTCACAAGAACATCTTATGATGAATGAATCTCAATGTGTGTTAGACCAGCTGATATGCTAGTCTATCTTGATTAAAAATTAACCATCACTGAAAGTAAAACAACACAAATCAAGATTGGTTTACTCTAAAGACACAAGTATTATTTGCTATTATTTCAGCTTTTAATTTTATGTTCTTTCTTTGTTTTTATTCCATCATGGAAGCTACATCTGGCCTTGCATTTGGTGTAGCTCTGAGACCTTCTTGGAGGGAAGTGTCTTCCTCGTCTTTCAGTGGTTTACCCTGTCCTTCCGCTCTGCACAGAATAATTAAGTTGGTGAATTGAAATGAGGAAACTACATATAAGATAAATTTAAAAAACTGAAAATTGCCTTTTTTTACCCCGTCCCCTTCAACTATCTTCTAAAGTCACATAATTAGTGATATAAAGTCCACCTGTTTGCAATCTACGTGTCTCATTATCTGTTGAAATAAACATACCTTTTCTGAAAGGCACCACTAAGCAAGAGGCATCACAACCAAGGAGCTCTCCAAATAAGTCAGGGACAAAGTTGCTGAGAAGTACAAGTCAGGGTGGGATTATAAAGAAATATCTACATCTTTGATGTTCTCCCAAAGCACCATCAAATCCATCATACTGAAATGGAAAGCACATGGTACCACAACAAACTTGCCTGGGGGATCAGTTCACTAGACCACAATAAGCCGTGCTCTCCATATAGCTGGCCTTTTTACACAAAAAAGCCATTACTTAGTGTTAGAAATTATAAGGCATTTTTTGACTTTGCCAAAAGGCATATGGGCAACTCCCCTAATTTATTGAGGGGAGTGCATTGATCAGATGAAACTAAAATTTAACTTTTTGGCAACCAGGGTGTAGATTATGTCTTTACCTGACACATCCCATCACCTCAAGAATATCGTCCCCACAGTTAAACATATTGGTGGCAGCATCATGCTGAGGGGATATTCAGCAGCAGGGACTGGGAAACTGCTCTGAGTCAAGGCAAAGATGGATGGTGCTAATACTGGGATATTTTGGAGCAAAACCCATGTCAGCCTGCCTGTGATTTGAGACTAGGACAAAGATTCACCTTCCAGCAGGACAATGAAGCACACTGAAGCATACTGCTAAAGCAACACCACCAGAGTGGTTTAAGAGAAACATTGAAATGTTCAAATGCTAGCCTCACAGAGACTGATCCAAAGTGACTTAAAGCTGTCATTGCTGCAAAAGATGACTCAATAAAGTATTGGTTTTGGAGTGGGTGGTGGGTAACGGTGGGGCTGGGGGTTTGAACAGCTTTTAGTTGTTTTGTCCTAATCGTGGCTTGCTTCACAATAAAAAAAATACATCTTTAAAATTGTAGGCATGGGGGTTAGGGTTAGTGAGCTAACAAAACATGAACACTTTTGCAAGGCACTGTAGCCATTGTCTGAGCTTTTACTGCAGATAACTGTGCGTGCTCTCTTTCATCTTATGGACTTGAAATCTGGCACAGAGTTTAACTGCTTAGTGCTTCTCTCAAAGATGAAGCGACTGAAAAAGCTACTGCTACCAACTCTTTACTTTGTCTTTATCATAGAAAGTACTCCGGGTGAGTGCTTCCATGTTTTCTTTTTTTGTGTGTGCTCCTACTTCTCTAACCCCCAGTCCGTTTTGGCAGATGGCCGTTCACACTGAGCCGGGTTCTGCTGGAGTTTTCTTCCTGTTAAAGGGGAGCTTTCCTTTCCACTGTCACTACATGCTTAGTATGCTAAGGATGAGAGATTGCTGCAAAGTCAACATCACAATGCAACTGACTGTGCACTGTTGTTATATGCTAGTCCAGGAGGGATTGCTGTTAAGTCAGTGATTTGATGTAGTTGGCTGGGCTACGACAGGAGACTTTTTGACCGATTTAAAAAATGAACTGAAATTGACTACGTTGTTTGATAACTAGGATCATATGGGATGTATGCAACTGGCTTTGAATCTGTAAGATTGGACTGAGTTGCCTTTTTATCTTTCGTTTGCAAAGTGCCTTGAGACGCTATCAATTAATGCTATATAGATGCACGGTATTGAAACTAGTTACTGCAGTTTATACCAACAAGACAGTTTATAGTCAGGTCTTGCATGAACAGCTGACAGCATTGAAGCTGCTAATGAAGAGTGAATCCGCCTCTAGGACAGGCTGGTGGATGAAGATGGTGATTAATGCAGCAAGCTTTGTCCCCTCCTCTGGTCTGCTGCCACATGCAATATGCTGGTGAGTCAACGTTACTCTCCGCTGCACACATCCAGCTGCTCACCTGATGCTCTCCCGGGAAGGTGTGATTCTGTTAATTCTTGTGATTCAGATCCGTCTGCTTTTCAATGATTCTGCACCTGTGCATAAGAGGGTTGAAAAAGACACTAACCGTGCACCACGATAAGCACACATTTAGACACGTTCGGTGAACAGTTTTTATTGAATCATGATCATATCCTGGTTGACAGGAACTGGGTGTTCTTGTCCGCGAGGAAAGCAGGAAAGATGAAGAGGAGGAGGTGAGAAAAAGGACAAGACAAGTCAAAGAGGATGAGTGTGAAACAATTATGTTGCGGGTATTTCCCAAATGGCACCACACATCATCCGATCTCCACCAGCTCAACAAACACTGATGTTACACACTTGGCACAAAGGAAGTACAAATATGGACATGGCTAACAGGAACTCAAAGAGAGAGTGCGACTGTCACAGTGGTGATATCTGTGATGTGGCTACCTGCGGAGTAGGGATGGCTGCAGAAACTGTGAATGTTTTTTTTCAGGCTGCAGAGGATTGAAAGGGAGGTATGAATGACATTCATTTTGGTGGAAATGAGAGAGCATATGAATGGTTGAAGAAATGAATGAGGATGAGAGTGCGGGAATTTAGGGGCTGGCGTAGAGAATGAAAAGGACGAGATGCGGAAGAGGAGCAGGCTGGGATAGATAAGTGTGAAAAGGCTTAATTGGCAAGTGCAAAGATAAAGAAGAGAGCATTGGGGCTGGATGAGAACGGATGGTATGACGTAGTCACAGTCTTTTTCCAACTCTCTCTCCCCTCTGCTGCTTTCTCTATTGGGCATCTCTGCTGCAGCATCGACTCCAACAGCATACTTGATGAGAGAGAAGAGACAGGTCCCAAAACACACACAAACACACATAACAGCAGAAGGCAGCACCAGGTTAAGCAGAGTCTGGCACTAATTCGTAACTGCTACTACCAACACATATTTCCCAAACAGATTTTTTATACTAATGATATATGAATAAAAAGATTTTTAGAAACACATCCTTAAAAGCACCAACCCCCAGCAGTGCTGCAAAACTGATACAAGGTAAATAGTTTTCCTACCAACTTTAAGGTGCTTTTTAAGGACAAGATTTGTTCACTGAAAAAAAAAATGCAATTTGAAAGGACTGTCAAATGGACTCTACAGCCAAAGCTTAACTAGAATTGTAATCCTTATGCAATATTAAAAGCATGCAAATTTGACTTAAGGGCAGATTAAGAAAAGCCAGCAGGTGCAGAACCACAACCTCGGCTTGATAGGTGCGAATTGTTTCAGCAACAGCACCTGCAGTGAGAGCAAGGTAGTAAAAGAGTTATAGTTTCCAAAACAAACAAACAATTTTTGTTGTGAGTAAAGTAGTAATGCCCCCTAAATCCATCAAGTAGAAACTAAGGCAGATAACGCTGTTTTTGTCAGGTTTTGATCAGTAGCGTATGGACCTTTTTGGAGAAAAACCCTTGGCAACGACATGATAAAATGGAAAGTGATTTATTGGATAACTGAAACAACAAAACTTACTGGCAGGCAGGCAAAAACAGGGATCAGGAATATGACAAAAAGGAGACCAGAACCGGGGTAGCATAACGGAGAACCTGACAAAGAGTAAAGGTGGGTTGACTCAATAAATAAGGGGAAGAAAAAAGGGAAAGGCAGGTGAAGGAAATATAATAATAATAATAATAATAAAGCTGAGGGAGAGAGAGGGCAATGATATGGCTGGAACAGAAGAATAACAGAACCTAACAAAACCATGAAGAATGAACATATGTAGCAAAATAAAGCCATAGCTAAACTAAAGATATCAGCTTGTTCACTGATTGAAGGTAAAAATGTCTTTAAAAACAGAAATTCAAAGCAACTTTAAGAATTGTGAAGTTTGAGTTTTTAACAGCGTTGTTTAAAACTGCCATTGGCAGTATGCAAAATGGTATACCTAGTCAATTGTGTTCGTTAGTACTTCAAAGTTAAAGATGTGAAATACAGCCTATGTGTTAAAGCCTGGCTCTGCCTCCTGCCAAGGAGGAAAAATTATAAAGAAACAGAGTAATTTGGGTATAAATAAATTAATGTATTGTGTACAGAGATGCGCCGGTCATAGATTTGATGTTACAATATCAGGTGACTACAATTTGACTATCAGGAGCCAAAACAACCTTCCTGCTTCAAGGGGTTATTAATTAAGTTATACTTATATTAATTTCAATTTACAAGAGGTGCAGAAGCAACTTCCAATCGTGTGTGAGAGAGCAGTCAAATTTTATTTATTTAAAACAATTGTTCACATATGTTGTACAATTGACAATTTAAACTTTGCTTAGCATATTAGCGATTTGTAGAATTAGCGCTGTTTATTCCCTTGAGAACAGGGCTGCACAATATGTTACACATTTATCATTAGCACAGAACTGGAGACCCGGCTCCGTGCTGTTGAAAAACCAGCTGATAGCCGCTCCTTTGCTAGCGCGGAGCCACAAAGAGTAACTTCACGTAGCGAACCAACAGCCGCACTCGAACAACCGGTTAAGCAGGCCGGCTGGGTGACGGTTCGTAGTAAGCATAGCTCTAGATTTCAGCCCCCAGATCACCACCAACCCATCTGCGTTTCTAATAAATTTTCCCCTCTGAGCGACAGTCTCGCTGAGGAGCCGACCTTAATTATTGGCAGCTCTGTAATAAGAAACGTGGCACTAAAGAAAACAGGAACCATAGTTAAATGCCTACCAGGGGCCAGAACGGGCGACATAGAATCCTACCTAAAACTGCTGGCTAAGGATAAGCGTAAATACCGCAAAATTGTTATTCACGCTGGCGGTAATGACACCCGGTCACGCCGATCAGAGGTCACCAAAGTTGGTGTTGCTTCGGTGTGTGAGTTTGCTAAAACAATATCGGACTCTGTAATTTTCTCTGGTCCCCTGCCTGATCTGACCAGTGATGACAAGTTTAGCCGCATGTCATCATTCAACCGCTGGTTGTCTAGGTGGTGTCCTGAAAACGACGTGGGCTACATTGATAACTGGCAAACTTTCTGGGGAAAACCTGGTCTGATCAGGAGAGACGGCATTCATCCCACTTTGGATGGTGCAGCTCTTCTTTCTAGGAATCTGGCCGCATTTATTAGTTCTCCTAAATGCTGACAACCCAGGGTCCAGACCAGGAAGCAGAGCCGTAGTTTAACACACCTCTCTGCAGCTTCTGTACTGTTACCCACCCATTACCTTATTGAGACAGTGTCTTTCCCACGGCCAAAACCTAACAGATCAAAAACTGATCTAAAGGGAACAAATAAAAATCTAATAAAAATCCATACGGATCACTTTGAACCAAAAAATAAAATAATTAAATGTGGTCTATTAAATATAAGGTCTCTCCCTCCAAAGACTTTGTTAGTTAATGAATTGATTTCTGATAATCAGATTGATTTGTTTTGTCTCACAGAAACCTGGCTACAAGAGGACTACGTTAGTATAAATGAGTCAACTCCCTCCAGTTATTCAAATTTCCACATTCCCAGATCTGTGGGAAGAGGAGGAGGAGTGGCAACCATCTTTCAGTCTGATTTATTAATTAGTCCCAGGCCAATTAATAATTACAGTTCTTTTGAACATTTAACCCTCAGTTTCCCTCATCCAAACTGCAAAGCAATAAAACCTCTTCTGTTTATTGTTTTGTATCGTCCACCAGGCCCTTACACTCAGTTTTTGGATCAACTGTCAGACTTCTTATCTGATTTGGTGTTAAATACTGACAAGGTTATTATAGTGGGTGATTTTAACATCCATGTTGACACTGAATGTGATAACCTTAGTGTAGCCTTTAAAACTATCCTAGATTCAATTGGTTTTGCTCAAAATGTGCATAAGCCAACGCACTCTCGGCTCCATACTTTGGACCTTGTGCTGACATATGGCATTGATTGTGAAGAATTAACAGTATTCTCTCACAACCCTGTCCTATCTGATCATTTTTTAATAACATTTGAGTTTAATCTAACCGATTTCTCCACCCCCAAAAGAGGGTTCCATTATAGTAGATCTTTATCGGATAATGCTGTATCAAAACTTAAAGAGTCTGTCCCCCTCTTAATATCCTCAGTATTGCAGAAATGCCCTGTAGATGGCAGCAATGATGTTTCTTCCCATTCACAAATAGATACATTTGCTAACAGTGTGACTTCCTCATTGCGTTCTGCATTAGATAATGTAGCTCCCTTGAAAAAGAAGGTGATAATTCACAGGAAGCTGGCTCCCTGGTTTAATTCAGAGCTGCGTTCCTTGAAGCACAATGTTAGGAAATTGGAGAGAAAATGGCGCTCTACACACCAAGAGGAATCCTACTTAATCTGGAGGGACAGTCTATTGTTGTATAACAAGACCCTTCGCAGAGTTAGAGCAGCATATTTTTCATCATTAATTGAAGAGAATAAAAATAATCCTAGATTTCTCTTTAGTACAGTTGCCAAACTTACTCAGAGCTGCAGCTCTGTTGATCCATCCATTCCCTTAGCTCTTAGTAGTAATGATTTTATGGGATTCTTCATAAATAAAATTGATGCCATTAAAAATAAAATAATTGGCATCCTCCCAAACATGATTACCTCATCCCCAGTAACTAAGGCAGCATTGGAGGAATCTTTAGAACCTGCGCTGTGTCTGAACTGTTTAGAAGCAGTAGAGCTTTCTGAGCTATCTAAAATCTTAGCTTCATCTAAACCTTCTACCTGTATGTTAGACCCAATCCCAACCAACTTGTTTAAGGAGGTATTCCCTTTGATCAGTGGTCCTATTTTAGACATGATTAATCTATCCTTAGTAAATGGATATGTACCACATGTTTTTAAAGTAGCTGTTATTAAACCTTTACTTAAGAAACCTTCTCTTGATCAAGATGAGCTAGTAAACTACAGACCTATATCTAATCTTCTTTTCTTATCTAAAATTCTTGAGAAAGTAGTTGCTAATCAACTTTGTGAACATTTACAAAGCAATGACCTACTTGAGGAGTTTCAGTCAGGCTTCAGAGCTCATCATAGCACTGAAACGGCTCTGGTGAAGGTCACTAATGATATTCTCATGGCCTCAGATAATGGACTTGTGTCTGTACTTGTCCTGTTAGATCTTAGTGCTGCATTTGATACAGTTGATCACAATATTCTCCTACAAAGACTTGAACATACTGTGGGGATTAAGGGGAAAGCATTAGGCTGGTTTAAATCTTATCTGTCGGACAAATTCCAGTTTGTTCATGTTAATAATAAATCTTCCTCAAACTCTAGGGTCACCTGTGGAGTACCACAGGGTTCAGTCCTTGGACCAATTCTCTTTACTATATATATGCTTCCGATCGGCAAAATTATCAGACAGCATGGGATTAATTTCCACTGTTATGCTGATGACACTCAGCTATATCTATCCATAAATCCTGATAAATCCAATCAATTACTTCGACTGCAGTCATGTCTTGATGACATCAAAAGCTGGATGACTTTAAATTTCCTGCATCTAAATTCTGACAAGACCGAAGTTGTAATCTTTGGGCCAGAGTCCTCAAAAAATAAACTTCTTAACCAATCACTTAATCTGGATGACATTAACTTGGCCTCTGGTAATAAAGTAAAAAACCTTGGTGTTATTTTTGACCAAGACATGTCATTTAAATCCCATATTAAACAGGTTTCCAGAGTTTCCTTTTTTCACCTCCGGAATATCGCCAAAATTAGAAACATTCTGTCCAGGAGTGATGCTGAAAAACTAGTCCATGCATTTGTTACTTCAAGGCTGGACTATTGTAATTCTTTACTATCAGGAAGTCCACAAAATGCAATTCAAAGTCTTCAGCTTATCCAAAATGCTGCAGCAAGAGTTCTGATGAAAATCAACAAGAGGGATCATATTTCTCCAATTTTAGCTTCCCTTCATTGGCTTCCTGTTAAATCAAGAATAGAATTTAAAATTCTTCTTCTAACGTATAAAGCCCTTAATAATCAAGCTCCATCATATATCAGAGCTCTGATTACTCCGTATGTTCCTAACAGAGCACTTCGCTCTCAGACTGCAGGTCTGCTGGTGGTTCCTAGAGTCTCTAAAAGTAGAATGGAAGGCAGATCCTTTAGCTATCAGGCTCCTCTCCTGTGGAACCAACTCCCAGTTTTGGTCCGTGAAGCAGACACCCTGTCTACTTTTAAGACTAATCTTAAAACCTTCCTTTTTGACAAAGCTTATAACTAGAGTGGCTCATGTTACTCTGAGCTACCTTTATAGTTTTGCTGCTATAGGCTTAGGCTACTGGAGGACATCAGGGCCTACTTTTCTCACTCTACTGATTTCTACTGTTCTCCAGTCTACTGTTCTCCAGATTTGCATTGCATTACATTGAAATGACTGTTGTCATTTCAGCTTTTAACTTTTTGTTCTCTCTCTTTTTTCTTCATAGTAGGTACACCTGGTCTGACGTTCTGTTGACTGTGAAATCATCCAGGGAGGACAGATCACTGACTATTACCATCTAATGTAGAACAGATTACTAGATCAATGTGTGCTTCTGTGCTTTTTGTCTGTCTTGTTGTGTCTCTGCTCTGTCTTCTGTAACCCCCAGTCGGTCGAGGCAGATGACCGTTCATACTGAGCCCGGTTCTGCTAGAGGTTTTTCCTTCCCGCTAACGGGTGTTTTTTCTTTCCACTGTCGCTTCATGCTTGCTCAGTATGAGGGATTGCAGCAAAGCCATGTACAATGCAGACGACTCTCCCTGTGGCTCTACGCTTCTCCAGGAGTGAATGCTGCTTGTCGGGACTTTGATGCAATCAACTGGTTTTCTTATATAGGAACATTTTTGACCAATCTGTATAATCTGACCCAATCTGTATAATGTGATTGAACTTAACTTTGTAAAGTGCCTTGAGATGACATGTTTCATGAATTGGCGCTATATAAATAAAATTGAATTGAATTGAATTGAGTACTACTTCACACAAAAGGCATATCACGACCTGTGATAGCTCTATATCTCATGACAATTGTTGTTTCATGCAGCACAAAAGTTTTAACACGTAAAGAGGTGACGAAGTGATCCAGTATTTAAGAAATTACAACAAAGTTGTGTCAGTCGCAAAACATCAAACACCGGCAAATAGTAATTTTTCAACATTTGAAGAGTGTTGTGGTTAACGTGACCTGCTAGCCCTCAGCAATAAGTGAGACCACAGATTTGGAAACAGATCAGATATTTGAGTTTTCAACTAGTCGGATTGACTAATTCTGGTACCAGCCAATTTGATTCATCTCTAGTGCTCAAATTGGTTGAGTATCTCTAATGGGGCTTAAAAGGGTGACATAACAACCACTCTGCACTGTGGGGTAGCTGGGCATCAGGAAACCAGCTTCTGTTGGATCTCTGAACTAACAAATGGATGCAGAATGGACCCTGGATAGCTGCCGTCAGGCTTTATATGTTGAGTGACGTGGAGCGCCCGAGAATCCCTCAGCCAAAACAAACAAGATGGCCGCTGCTATGGCAAATTCGTTTTCTTCGGTTTCTTCTGTTTTAACAAAGAATCGTTCACCGTAGTCTCCGCTTGATCGTGGCTCGCCAAGTTGAATTATATTGTCAAATGTTGACAGCGGAGGTCTGATAGTGCCTTTTTTTACATCACGTCTGCAGTTTCTCTGATTGGTTTACTTTGTGCCTGTTAAGCCCACCCCAGAAAAAGCCCTCTGGGAGCAGTTCCCGACTAACTTCAGCCGTATCGAAGAGAGGCAAAAATTAGTCTGGCTGGCCAGGCAATTGTTTTCATATCTCTGAAATTACGAGATTGCTCTTTAAGACAAAAAATTCAGGGATTCTGGACCCACCCAAAGTTGCTTTGTCCATTAACATTTCTGAATTATTCGTTGGTACGAAAACTAACTCCATTGACGAGATAAAAGCAAGCTCAGCTTCTGAGAATAGCAGTGGACAGGAGCAGGTCATGTAAATCCTTTGTCCATTTATAATTACCATATGGGTCAATCTCACTGATCTTACAGATTTTTTCGAGCTAGTGAACCTTCACAACAGGGTCTAGCTTATCTCAGTACAGTTCATCGCTTATCTCTTTAGTACAGTAAATTTTTTAAGCACTTTGCGTCTCTAACTCTCATAGCACAATGTAAACAAAAGCCATTGCCCTGGAAAATGGCAATCACATCCAACAATGCATTGCACGATCACATGCACTTTCAAGCCCCATTGTTTACTCACAAAAAAATAAAGTGTAGAACAAAAAAACAAATAATTGGAGCAAAAGCTTAAAGAAAAAAAAGCATATACAATCAACTTAGGTCTTCCCATTATTATTATTTTTATTATTATTATTAAACAAAATTAATTTGTTTTAATTTGAGTTCTCTAACTCCATTCAAATACTAAAACTTAACACTCCTGGATCACTTAACAACAGATTAACTACAGTTAACCCTAAAACAAATCCCACTTCTGCAGATTTAGATTTAAAAAAAATTTATTCAATAATTTATTTTGCATAAAACACTCACAGTAGAAAATGTTGGTAAATTAAAAGGTTTACACACATTTGCCTGGGGTATAATTCAGGATGCACAATATTAGTAAACAGTAGTAAGTAAATTGAATTGAATTGAATTGAATTGCTTTGTAGTATTTCTCCTAGAAATTTTGTCTTGTTTTTCTGTTTCCAACAGAAAGACTTTTTGGCGATTTGCAACAATCAAAGCAAATTGTAGTTTTGTTGCACACCTGAAAATGACCATAGAGCCGTTTACCTGTTAAGAACGTGCTGTACTGAGCGTTAATGCTTGTAATAATCAAGTTTAAACAGACGTAATCATCCTCATATTTGGAACAGGCAAACGTTATCCTTTTGCAGTTGTAACACAACAAAAAAAACTGAGAAAGGACACTTTTATCCCGTTGGATCTCGCGCTCCCAACACAAGCAATACTAATTCTGTCGGGGGTAATTGCTGGTCATTTAAGCGTTAACCACCCCATGTTCCCCCATCTGAATAGACTCCACTGATGTCTTTACGTTCAGGAGACACTCAGCGCTCCCGACTCCGTGACTAAAAGTCATCTCTTTTGGTGCAGCCATCCTCAGAAATTGGGCCCGTTACATAATGCAGAAATATTTACCAAGGCAGGTAAAAATATGTCATGACTCTGAGTGCACTCACTCCTGGCAGAAATGTTAGTTTACCTGCATGCGAACGCAGGTGACTCTGAGCGGAAAGTAATGGAGCGACGACTCAGCTTAGGAGAGACATTAAAGGCAGCTGCACACTTGGTTGTTTTAAACTACATAGTTGAGCACACTTATTGGCTATTTCTTGTTACAAACTCCTATATTTCTCACAACAGACAGCCAAGTACACCGGTCAGTCCATGGTGCTGAGAGGCTGATGCTGCAGGAGCTTGCCAGTCGCAGCCTTGGTGACTTCTTCCAGCTGAGCAGTTTATAGTGACGTTGCATACGCGCTCGTAAAATTGGGCTCTCCACGTATTTGTCCATGCGGACTCATGTCATGTGGGAGCCTAGAGACAGAAATAGCTCAGGATGCGATCTGGTGCGGGCGATTTTGTTGGCCAGGCGGGACACCCCCCTTGTTCAATGGTAGGGGAAACAGTGCTTTGTTTGTCCCCCGTGGGAGAAATTACGTTTCACTACAGCCCATCAAGAGAAAGACAAACATGGGTAGAAGGGTGACTGAGGCCTTGCTGCCTTGGAGGCGCTGCCTTTTTGCAGAGTAGATAAAGGAATACATTAGGATGGTTGAGGGGAAAAAAGTGCATTTCTCGCACTGTCTCTCTGCAGGGAAAGTATGAGAATGCAAGAAAAACTCTAAGCACGAAAAAGCAACATACAGACAACATCATAAGCATAACAAGTGTGGGGTGGGAGGGCTTTCGGGCGGGGTGGGCATCCCAGTACAGTTCTCTCAAGTGAGCAGCGTATCCGCGTGCATCCAACCAAGGGTCCTGTCCCGGAGGGTAAAAACAAATGGGCACAGTGGAGACGGTGAGTCAGAGGGGAGGTGTATTTATCGCCATGTTCATGTGTGTGTGTTCATATGTGCGTCAGTGTAGACCCGTGACTGTCCAGTAGCCCCCCCCCCCCCCCCCCCCCACAGTCTTAAATGGTGTGTCTATCAGCCAGTGCAGTAGAGCACTGTTTCAGGTCACAAGTGTCATAAAGGACAGGTGGTGGGGGCAGAGCGTCTTGTTTACATAACATTCAAGAGAGTTTGAGATACCAGACTCCAAGGCCAGCATCGGGCAAGCCAATTCATATAGCAAGAATCAGTTTTGTGCCTGGATGACTGTAAATTTCCATCTACCTTTAAAGTCCTTACTAGTACGTCTCAGTGGCAAGTCCTAAAATAGCCGAATTTTGTGGTCTTTCCGCCATAAATCGAGCTTAGAACTTCCACAAGATCTACTCCATTCACCATTGAGTTCAGACCACAACTGGCATACGATGCTGTGCAAGGATCGCATCCAGCTTGCGGTTTTACTCACAAAGCATCTGAGTCTTGGTGTGCAAAGCTCAATTTAATCCATCACACATTTCCGGCAGCCTTACCTTGGCTAGAACAGCCGCTGAGATCTTCCAAATTTGTCAATATACCAGGTAACCGCCAGCTCCAATAAGCAGAAATCGTGTCATAATTAATCCAATGTTGCATTTACAAATATTTCCAAAGGCAAATAAAAAAGAAACATTACTATGACAGAAAGAACAAGATAATAGAATCTATACTACTAATAATATATCTATGGGTATCAGTGGCGCAAAAAGTGGGTATGCACTATATGCAGTGCATAGGGGCGCAGCACCATGGGGGCGCCAAAGTGATGGTAAAAAAAAAAAAGTTTTGGTATTTTTATATGTAGCTGCTATTGTGCTTTTCTTTAACATTTTTGAATTTCCTCAATGTTTTAAATAACATTTTAGAACAAAACATGTTAGAGTAGACGCCCTATGTCATAAGATTCCACCGTAGAATATTGACACAAGAGGGAGCGGGGAGAAGCATCCCGCTGCAGCCTGCGGGAAGGCTGCAGCGGGATGTACCTGGGAGCGGGGGCGCTGTGAGCGCTGAGCGAGCAGATAGAATAGCCTACGAGTAGTGAGTTTAGTTGTCTATGGAAGATGGATAAATCAAGAAAGCTGTGGGGGGCGAAAAATAAAAAAAAAGGAAGAGGGAAAGGGAGATGGCATGTCAAGGGATGCAACAGCAGTTAAACAAGTGGATGGTGAAAGGCAACAGGTAGGAATTAAAGTTTGACGGCTGTGCTTGGAGGCTTGCAAATAACGTTATTCACGTTAAGAGACTAGCTAGCGATTACTAACGTAGCAGCCAAATGGGGGTTCACAGCTTGCTTAGAATGTGCAAAACCGAGGTTGCTGAGTTGAAAACTGGAAAATATAAGGCAGGAATTTGCTTAAGCGAGGCGGTGAATTGGCGGGGCGACAAGTTTTGCACGGATCGATTGGGGGGGGGGGGGGGGGGGGCGGTAGCGTGAGTATAGCGCTGCGGGAAACCCTGTAAGGTAGCAGGTACAATACAGGACAAGAATCTGGAAAACAGATACATAAACTGGTTTATCATGGAATCATTAATATATTTTGTTTTACCATTAGCTGTTGATGTATATAACTAATGCAATGACTTTGGTTTACCGTGGAATCATGCATAGATTTGCTCCCGTTACTTAGGCTTGTATATTCATACAATATGAATATATATGAACAGACTAGCTTGTGTTTGCTAACAGTGGGAATGTAGCAGCCAAATGGGGGTTTACAGCTAGCTTCTAGCTTAATGCAAAACCAATGTTGCTGCGCTGACATAGTGGAAAATATAAGGTAGCATGTACAATAACTGACCAGAATCCAGAAAACATAACTTATGCAGTAACTCATGCATAAATAATATGCAATAAAGATGTTGTTTTACCATTAGCTGTTCATGTTAGCTGTGCTGTCAGACATGTAGGCTGCTTTACATTTGTTGGGTGACATGGAAGCTGTAATTACAGGGTCACATCTCTCTCTCTAAAGGTCTGTGCTAAGGCTATCCATATTTCTACTTTTTAAAATCCAAAATGTGAATGTAATTTCAACAGCAGCAAAACCTTACTGCATAATAGTTGTCTTATCTGATGCCATCACTAGGCTGATTTAGAAAGGCTGCATTAAGTTGCATTGGTTATAATGATAATGTTAACGTTTGTCAATTTGCAACTGTTTATTATGTGTTAACATTGTTAATAATATACCATCTAATTATTATTATGGTAGGCCTACAGTGGCTGATATACTTTAAAATAAACCTTTATTATTTAAAGACCATACATGATGATGTCTGGCACTTATTTATTTATTTTTATCCGGGGGGGGGGGGGGGGGGCAAAACTGATGCTGCATACCCCTCTTATACTGGGTAGTTGCGCCCCTGATGGGTATGCTACAGAATTATAATGTTTTGCATTAATAAAACAGCCAAAAAACACTTTTCCACATTCATCTTTGCCTGCTCATCATAACATCTCAACGGTGACATCACGTTTTGTCACTGACCCAAGTAATATGGTACAATTTTATTTGTTAATACTACCAATACTTTCCTAGACCTTCACAGATACACAAAAAACAAAACTTTTGCTGCTTTATATGGGAGAGAGAGCGTGTGTGTGTGTGTGTGTGTGTGTGTGAGAGATCTCTAGATTAAAGCTTTACCTTTTAATACCCTGGCCTTTTCAAATCAGTGGATAGCAGACCTTCTCTCTCTTTTTGTATACACACAAAATTACACTGCCCTCAACAAATGCTAACAAAAACATCACACTAATACCCAAGGGCTACCACAAAGAGTAATTCTGCACTGAAATTTAGATTTAATAACAGTACCGGTGGATTTGTTTCTGTGCTCTCAAACAGCCATTCACGAATTATGACAAAGACTCAACTACCAAGAGAAAAGACTGTCTGGCAATCTAGCAACCAGCTGCACTCATAATGAGAGCCAAAGGTATACTGTACTCTAAACCAGTGTGTGTGATCAGACGCTGATGTCATACTGCTGTGTCCCTGTGCCAAGGTTTCAAAATCAGAGTCCCGCAATGACATGGAGCCTCATTTCCTCATTCAAGAGGCCAATGCTCCGAATGTAACCGAAGACTGTCTCTGGATTGGGTTTCTCACACGGCTGAAGAGTAAAATTACAAGGCCTCAAGTAATCAAAGGGAATTAAAGAAAGCCCTCAGAATCATAAAGTGATATTTTATACAGATAATGTGAATTCAGCTGTATGAAAAATAACAAGTAAGAGCAAGAAGATGAAAAAAAAGCTTGCAATGACAAACCGTAAGCACACTTCACACCTATGTCTTCATTATAATTATATCATGGTAACACTGTTATTAATTAGATACTATTCATCATAACATTAAAAATACAAAGACATCTATTACCTGTCTCTGTCTAACCCATATCAACAGGCTTCAAATACTCAAATGTATACTGGTACACACTTTAGCCATGTAGGTGGCAGAGATGCACCTAGGGTTTGCAAGCCAGCTGTGAAAAAGATCCGTTGAGTTTTGGTGAACAATGATGGGCATCAAGACAGCACCGCTGGGCTTGTTGAGCAGAAAGTTTTAAGAAAACAAAAGCTTTATAACGGTAGCTTGAAAACGAGCATGCATGTGTGCAAATTATGCATTAACAGATTTTGTACCATAGCAGGAGGCCATCACCTCTCATTAGCTATGTTTACATGCACAAAATGTCACGATCTGATTGAAATGTGTTCGGATTAAAAACCAAAAAATATTCAGATTTTGCCATTTATATGGGCACACTTTCAATTATTTTGATCATGATGTGCATGTATATGCACCTGGCTTTATTCAGAAAAGAACCACCCTGACATGTGCAGTTATCAAATAAAACCCTAAAAAAAACACAGAAGAAGAAGTACTTCCGTCTTTGCTGAGCAACAAAAAATAGAAAACAAAGCAGTATTATACGAGTTTGTTTGTCTTCAGAGAGTTACCAACCCGGGCTTCTCACTCAAAATTAGCGTGGTTAATCAATCCACAATGAAGCATTCAACTGAACGGCTCCTAAATGTTTAAGGGAGTTGCTTCATCGGGGCAAATTCAATGTTAAATAGGTTTTCTTTGAGTGTTGTGCAGGTTGGCTTTCCAATGACGCTTTTTCTCCTATTTCCCAAATTGAGTTTTCTCTGACGGCTGTCTACAGCTGCCATGATAGCTTACCAATATTCACCCATATTGTGCAATGTTGAGGCACAATATATCAAAATATTGGCACTTTAAAACCTGCTCATATTTTTTAGAGTACATTTTGTTCTTTTAAGCATAGAGTGAACCTATGCCACTCCTCCATCTATCCGTACACACTGCTCGTCAGCTGGCTGAAAGGTTCCTACACTTTTCAAATGCTTAGAGGAAGGAAAAAAATAAGCTGTTTGGAAATATTTCTGAACGCAAAAACGCAAACAGTAATGGTGTAGAAACTACAAATGTGCCATCCATCACTCCTCAAGATACACCGTTTTGAGTGAAAGCATCAAAAAGCATGTCTGTAAAGCAGCTGACTGTGCCAGCTAATATCAGCTTGTTATACTTTTGTGTTACTTTTTTAACAGAAGTACAGCAAAGACTCAAGTTTTACTTGAAAACCAACTGATTTTCCCTGAATAATTATTTATGATACTTTTGTTTTTTTCATGTGTCACCATGGTTACGCCCATCTTTGTCTTCCAAGATGGCCGGTGTGCGCTTTCTGTGACATTATTGCAAACACTCGAATGATATTTATTGATGCCCTCAGAACCAACAATGAAAAACAAAATTTTTAACAACACTGTCCGTTTTCAGTGTTTCAGCAGGTTTATCATGCTAAATTACTGGTCTTACCATTATTTTATTCCAATAGTGAGGAATGATACAACAAGCCCTATTTTACATTATATCGCAAGGTGTTCAAAACAGAAAACGCTAAACTCTGTGCTCCAACGCTGGTTTTGTAATAACTTTTTTTGGTTATTAGAAAAACAGAATGGCGTACGTTTTATTATCGTACAGCTGGAGCATCTAATCATTTGGGAACTTTTCTACATTCTATTCCCGCCCATTCCAATCTTATTCTCCCCACTCATGTCAACCTATTGCTGGGAAATAAATTGCGGACAAGATTAAGGCCTGAAAAAATGGTCCTGAGAGGGAAGAGTGGGAGGCAGAGACGGAGCGTAGTGAGTGCTCTGAAAGATGGGACGATATAGTGCTTGGCATAGGGTGAAGTCTGCTGCCAAAGTGTAGTTACATCATTGCAGGTCAGCGAGGCAAAGTGTAATCATGATTGAGACGAGCAGGGGATGAAAAAGAGTGAGAGACAGAGGGGGAAGAGGAAAAGAGGAGGAGCGGACAGGCAACCCAGATGTCAGCTCCTGAAAATGAAAACGAGCTAGTCTGGCAGAAAAGGCTTCATCCTCTTAAAAATATGCCATGTAGCCCTAAGAAAGAGGAGCAAATTGAGGAGGAAAGAAAAAGGGGAAAATCCTACAGGAGGAAAAAGCTAAGTAAATTACACAGAAACTCCAGGTACACACAAACAGCAACCCATGACCATTTGCCAAGAAAATGAAGTCTGAAAATCGGATTTGTCAAGAGACAAATACCACATCCTCTTCCCTTCTTCAACCCATTTAACTCCCTTGCTCTCACCATTGCTCCCCCCTACAGCTCGCTAATACACATTATGTAACCTAGGATACAGGCTCCCAAGGAGAGGAGAAGCGCTGGAGATGAAGAGCAAAATGACTGCAAGACGAGGGTAAAGGCAGAAAGGCAAATGCGTGTCGACGAGCGCAG
Source organism: Fundulus diaphanus (assembly GCA_037039145.1). Taxonomy (NCBI): domain Eukaryota; kingdom Metazoa; phylum Chordata; class Actinopteri; order Cyprinodontiformes; family Fundulidae; genus Fundulus; species Fundulus diaphanus. The sequence goes on along the minus strand of CM073133.1, from coordinate 33,778,106 downwards.
AAACAGACCTGAAATCAGGAAGATGCAGAGGGGGCGAGAAAGAACAGAGGTGTAAAGCGTGAGAGGAGCCGCGTCGTGTCGTGAGGAGCAACAGGAAGAAGAGGAGAGAGAAAGGGCGGAGGGAGTCAGAGGGCAAAATCAGAAAAGGTGTTTAAGGTAAATACCTTTTACGACTTATTTATGGAAGAACAAAAAGGTAGATAGGAGTCTGTTTTTTTTATCAGAGTAACTACAAGCTGTATAAAAACCAGAGAGATTTACAGATTCGCTGATCATCAAACAGTGCAGGCCAAGGCAATTATTGGCTTTTATGAAGCCTCACAGGCAGCACACAGCGACAGATACACATTCATCATCCGAGCATAATGCACAGGAGGCAAGCAGGGCTCAGATACTCTAAACTAAAAGCGATGTCTTGTGAAGAGAGCTTCAGGAAACCCGATGAGCTGAAGTTTGCACTGATTCACCACCAGAAACACGACATGACAGCTTCTGTCATAAACCAGCACTCGCCACCCAGCTTAAGGTGGGTAGAGATGTTCGTGTGTGCATGTGTGTGTGCGTGCGTGCGTGTGTGTGTGTGTGTTGGATTTAATCAGCACAGGAACATGAGGTTTGGACAGATTCCCACGTGTGGGATTTGTGAAAATCTGAAGCTCAGTTCGTTTCTATCTCAAAATCTTACTTCTTGCTCCCCTTTTCCCCTCTTTTCATAGACCAATAAAGAGAACAGCGTAGTCAATCATGTCCCTGCCCTTATATGGAGAAGTTGTACTCCTTTTAATCATCTCCAAAATATAAAAAAGAAGTTAATATGCAGAGTTTTGTGCAGGTTTTAGTAGTAGTAAATTTACGACTTAAGATATTTTTGAGAATGTGATCTAAATTTGAGACCTACTTGAATGAAATACCAGCCATGTTAAATATACACACTCCTTCTGAAAAGAGCTAGATTAAACAATGATAGCATTTTAATTTTAAATCCCTAATCTAGATATGTTAACCTCAAGGTCAACGGGCCAAATTCAGTCCACAATACAATTGCATCTGGCCAGCAAGACACTGACATATTATTATGAATTGCTTGCCAGTAGATTCGAAAGGGCTCAACCAGTCACACTACATATCCCATAATGCGCTGCAACAGCACGTAGCAGCTCAAGACAAACTGCACAAACTGTGGTTTTGGGAGAGTCAGCTGCAGCAAGTAAACTTTAGGCACTTCCCGCTTTGACAAGTAGTCTAATGACAAACCAAGTCAGCCCCATTGGCTGCCCATGTTTATTATTGCTAATAAACAGAGTACACTTGCACAATGAGTGGAAACTTGACGCTGATTATGAAGTGTTTTTTTTTATCTATTTTCTCTTGCCGCAGAGAGAGCAAATAACACACATAAACACAAGGCTGGGTAATAACCAGGGGTGACCGGAGGTCTTCTGACTGGTTATTGCATGTTGACCATGTTCAGTGCTCATGTCATCAGTCCCTGGCTGCTGCTGAAAAGATTATTTCTATGAGGCCGTTCTATTAGGACCTAAACATAAATCCTAAAAGCTTTTCTAGATGATGCAAACATTTGAAGCTACATATTCATGGTTTTTGTTAGATTCTTTAGAAACGAGAAAATATTTTTCTTACTGCAGCAAGAGGGAACTAATGGATGACAGTGTTTTCTTAAGAATGTTTCTGAAAAGTAAACAGCCCGGGGAAACAAACAGATGATTGATTTGCTATGTTTAGTCTTTCTCGCCTCTTTTTATTCTTGTGAATGCCAACATAATCCAATGGTGCACAAAAGTGTCAAATAAGTGAGTGGGATGGAGAAGTAACTGATAAAGAAATTCCTCTTTCCATGCCTAAATTATTCTTTATTTAAATGTTACATCGAACATCCTCGTCTCGTTGGAACTACTACCGTACCTTACTTGGTGAATCAGGGGAGGAACGGAGGCGGTTTGACTTCAACCCCCCTAGCCTGCATCAGACATTTTGCCAAACACATGGGCCCCATTCCCACTGCAGGCAAATGTGGCCCAAATCAGATTTTGTGCGGGTCAAGTGACCAGGTGAGGCATTTTAGGACATCTGGCCCAAATCTGTCTTTGCGAGTCACATTTGAGCCACTTCCATATGTGGTTCTGAAACCAATTCGCATCTGATCTTTTTGAACGTGACTCCAGTTGGAACAACCACGGTGGATTTGATGCATCTTTGATGTCACTTTTAATCGGCATTTTTCACAACTTTGAGTCGCCGGCTGGCGGCTGGAAGGAATACCAGTGAGCATCATTAGCAAGACGGCAGCTGCCCGCTGCAACAGCACCGCTCAGCAGAGAGACAGAAAGATGTTAGACCTCATTATTATATGGAGCAAAACCTCTAATAAAGCCAAATTGACGTGACGCCACCTGTCAATCAATCTCAGAGGCTCGTCAGTAGCAGACTAATCGGCTATTACAATTTGTCCCAAAGTAAACGCTGCCAACAGTTTACACTGGAGCCAGATAAAGGCTGCATCATAAAAGTAATGTGAACGTCCTCACAAAAATAAACAAATAAAAAAAAATTGTTGAATTGAGCATTAAGACCTACATTGGGAACGTAGCAATGGAGATGGGAAAAAGGCACCTTAATCCCACGTCCAAGTGTTTTTTTTGAAAGAGGTCATGGGTTATAAAAGACAGCAGCAAGATTCTCTTGTTTGAGAAACAGACCTGGAAAGGAGCATTCTAAAGTAAAAAGTTAGTGGCTGTAACTTTAACCTTGAGTAAAGAAATGTAACTTGCACACTCATGACAGGGTACCATCTACCTGACTTTCCGGGTCCAAATAGAGATGTTTTAATTGTGCACGTGTGACAGAACATGGAGTCTCTAGCTCATGTCACAAAACTCCCCAGCTCACACATTATTTTACTACATTAGTGACCTACTTGATATTACTGTTGGTAATCCTGCTTTAAAAGACAGTATGACTTTCCAGGCCAGCAAATAGGGTTGTTAAGGAAGCTACTGGAAGTAAATTCATGCCCATATGTAGGAAATGGATTCCGCTGCCTTGTTAGCTAAAATTAGCTACAAGGAAAATATCTCTCTATACAGGGTATAAAACAGGGCTTTGATATCATGATCCTGTTGTATTTAGTCCAAAAGCATATTAAAGACGTTTAAGGAAAAACCTTAATATTTATACTTTTATATTTTGTATTTAAAAAGGGAGCACATCATATCTCCTCCAAACAGATCATTAGATTTAGATCTTCATTTCCCTGTTACATAACCAACCGAAACAATTTGATCCTACTTATTTTTTTAAATTCCTTCTGCGTGTGATTTCAAAAGCAAAGAAGAAGTAAGGTCTAGTTTAAATGAGCAGAGAATTACAAACTATACCTGACCAGCTGTCCCTGTTCAATCCATCCAATAATAGGTCACCTATATGTCCTACAGCTTTAAGCTCTAGTGGTTATCTTTAATCAATCCAAACACTATAAACTAAACTCCACATAAGTCTTGATAAAAATATGCAGCAGAGAACAATCTGATTTTAAAAACTGCTCAATAGAAAGCCAACCAGTCAAGCAGGGTGGCGTTATTGTGTCCCAGGAAAAAGTTATTTTTTACTGCCGAAAGATCTGCCTTGGCGCAGTTGGGAAACAGTCTGAAAATATCTTTCTTTTCTCCTAACGGTGTTAGCCGATGTTACTAAATTTCTGTAAAATAAAAATTGTTTCGATATAATTGAAACAAGATATCTATACAGACAAATAACATCCGACATTCGATTACACTAAACTTATCCTGGTTAGTTAAGGTAGGAGTACCAAATTAATTTATATTGGCTAAATTAGCAAACATAAGGAGACTGTAAGATCCTACGTAGGGAAAGTGCCCCCAGGTAGTGAACCTTTTCTCATAGGACAGTTCATGCTGAATACAGTACCGACAGGAACACTCCAGATTCATAACATGGGTTGGTAGATGAACTAATAAGTAAAAGTTATTTATTGACTACAGGTTTTTACTGTTTTTAGGTTAATTTCTTCTGTAATTTCACCTGATTCTATGTTTTAATCTTATTCAATGCCATTAATCTGCAATGGACAGAAATGATCCTGTATTGGTAAACCTTGGACATTAACATGATAGACTGAAACATGCATGTTAATGAATTTGAATCGCCTCTTTAAAGTTAATTGAAATAAATAACTGAGATGATATTTACTTAACGGTCCAGCTTTAGTTGAAAAGCATCGTGCCACCAGGAGAGCTCTTGGCAAACTTTTCAATGTTGGTCAACCTTTTGGAAAGCACCTTAAAATGCACTTATATACATGGATAGAACAACTTGTTTAGCTCTGGAAGCAAAAACTATCAATAACTCGACATGCTATTGTAGCAGATCTCACATTTCCTAGTTGGCACAAAGTGATGCATTGTTGTTGCAAAACATCCCATAGTAAACGCCGCACTTTTAAACCTTGAATACCTGAATACACCTAGGAAATTTTTTATCTGGATAATTATGGGACGTATGGACAAAAATAATTGGATTTTATTGCTTTATTCCTTATCCTTTTGCCTCATTGCTGTGTTCTACCTTCCATGCTTCTTTTCTTGTGTCCTTTTTCCCCTCTTTCTGTCTCGTAGCTTCCTATTTTCTTTCCTTTGTTGTGCCCTTACTTCTTTCCTTCTGTGGGTCATTTCGTCCTTCCATTTGTCCTTCCGTCCTTTTTTCCTTGTGTCTACCATCGCATCCTATTTTGTGTTCTACCTTAATTTCCTCCTTGTGTCCTTCCATCTTTCCCTCCCTCCTTCTCTTTTTCAATATTTAAATATTACATGTATAACATTTTCATCTCAAATGCATTTTTTGTGAACTTTAATATTTGATATTTCAAAATCAACATTAAGGACTGGAAAAAACTACAAAACTGAGTTTGGAAAAGTATGGACATTTTATATTAAAACTGTGCAGGGACAATAGAAAATGAAACTGTAGGTAAATGTCATGGCCGTGATAAACTTAAGGAAGACAGAGCTGTCAGATAATAATATCCAACAATGTAGACCCTTTCTGAATATAGGATATTGTTAAATTATTTAAAGTGAATACACATTTCATTATACTTACAATATGCTTTTTAATTCGTACAAAGGTATGTGCATATGTCGGCACTGAAGACAAGGGAGACTGCAAAGGCAAATGGAGAGTTATGTAAGAAAATCATGGCCAATCTAAACTATCTCTGCTCGGCATGTCATATCAGCAGTGGGAGATGGAGAGAAAAGATATAGTCACCGAGCAAAGCCGGCACACACTGAAGGCTGAACAAAGCAGAATGAAGGACACTTGAAGAAGATTTCCAAATCACACGTAAAAAATTTAGGGTGTAAACCTGAGCGTTTAGAGGCATGATGGCAGAAATTAGAGCATTAACAGATATATATTTTTAAATCATTATTGTACAGAAATCAGACAAGATAATAGCTCAAAAGGCCGAGAGCTTAAAGAAATAGACAGACAGGTTTTAAGATTTAGACGAGGAGATGCAGGATTCTGTGCCTGCAGCATTACAAGCATCATTATGTAAGAGTGCTGGGGACCGCATCCTAGAGAGCCAGCACTCTTCTAATAAAGATCCTATTGGACAGACACACACGCACATACACAACAGTAAATATAGTATTTAAAGATTAGCTGCAATAACAGTCTTTGAGAGGATGAGAAGGGGCATCTAGAGGAATAAATCGAAGTCAGAACCATGAAAAATCTGAGTGAAAAATCTTTTTCTGAGTGAGAAAAGACATTACGTCATAATGAGGACGACGCAAGCATGTTACATATTGAAAGAGCCGCTGAGACAATGGCTAATCAGCAGCATATCATGAATGATACATAAAATATGAAAACAGTGGAATGCCACTTGTGCCAGAAAAATCTTTGCAGGACTTAACCGAGGTATCACTTGTTGCTAACACACTGCTCCAAAGAATCTATATTATTCAAGTGGAAAAGACTTTTGCTGTAGACTTTATTTAGCTTTAGTCCTTTCGATACATGTTGGGCTTGATTTTCAAAAGGTGTCTGTCTGTCACACTGACAGCGGTGCGACAAGCTCCCATCACAGCTGTTGTTGTGGTACGTTTAGGCCCAGGTCTTGGTGAAATTGTGGACATATCTGGAATACAGAGGGGAGTTGGAGAGGAGCTGACAGCTAGCAGAGTCAGCTTTTCCAGATTTTATTATGGATACACAATCTTTTTACATTTAACTTTAGTTAAATGCTCACATGCTTTTATTTTGTGAAGGTCTGTTGCTGCGGTGTAGGGGTTTGAATCAGAACAGTAGGTGGCGATAATGCGCCAATAACCTCGCTGTCAGCCCAGCCTCGGATTCAAACAGGAAGAAAGGTGCTGGCTGGAAAAAGGAAAATGCGGAAAAAAACAAAGCTGACATGGGGAAGGCGGTGTTTCCCGCAGGAATTTGCTTAGGCGGGGCGGTGAGTTGGCGGCCGGAACAAGTTTTGTGCGGATGACCGGCGTAGGGGGGGGGGCTGGTCTACATCGACGCCGTCGGTGAAGTCGCTTCTCGCTTCAAAGTATCCATGTGTTTTTGCCTGTTTTTTCCCTGCCATTCACTATATGCACGCGCGAAAGCAACAACAAAAAAAACGCGTGTTAACGTCAAATAAACATGCAAGCATATCGAGTTAGCAAGCATTTCAGTTTAAAGTTCTTCCAGCAACGAATATGACAGAAACAAGTTAGTTGTAACCACTGCCAAGTTAAACTTTCTTATCACCGGAGCACCTTGAGCTTAAAATATCACTTATGCCAAACACACTGTAGACATCACCAAACAATTCAATGACTCAGAGAAGCTAACCAATGTAATGGCGAAGTGGATAGCTACTGTAGACCTTTTTTTGTGCTTCACACTTTGGTATTGAACATAAAATGGTAATGCTGCTCCCTGCTGTTACCTCAGAAATTGCCTGTTTTTGGTAGATTTTTTCTCCATAAAGAGAATTCCCTGTCAGTGGCAATAAGCTTTAATTTATTATTATTGCTATTTTTTGTTTTACATGTTTAAGTTGAGCTTTACACTAAATATGTGTTACTGATAAGTGCTACAAATGTTACAACACTTTTGTTCATATGGCAGCAGAACATTAAAATAAAAGTGCTCTTTACACTACTTTTGAATTCATTCTTGGAGTTTGTAAATACAATGCGATTAATCATGATTAATCAGGCAAATTATGCGATTAATCGCGATTAAAGATTTTAATCGTTGCCCAGCCCTAATATATATATATATATATATATATATATACAGTTGTGTTCGAAATAATAGCAGTGCCTTTAGAAAAATGAGTAAATGTCAAAATTCTTCAAAGAAATTGTACTTTAATGAACACAGATACATTGGGGACACAGTACATTCTATTCCAAAGCAAAACAATTGCGCAAAGTCATCAAAACTTAAATAATAATAATAATATTTCAAATAAAGTAAGAAATGGCATGTTCAAAAGAATAGCAGTGTTGCCATCTTTCCTTGGAAACTCAAAAATGTACTGTACAAACAAAGAAATTCTTGATAAGTGAACCTAGCTGAGTATCCTAAACTAATATTTTGTTGCAAAACCACGGTTTCTGATGACTGCTTCACATCTGTGGTGCATGGAGTCAACCAACTTCTGGCATCGTTCCACAGGTATTGCAGCCCAGGATAATTGCACTGTATTCCACAATTCCTCAGCGTTTCTTGGTTTTGCCTCATGCACTGCACTTTTTATGTCAGCCCACAAGTTTTCAATGGGATTAAGGTCCGGGGATTGTGCTGGCCACTCCATCAGTTGAATCTTGTTCATCTGGAACCATGCTTTTGCTCGCTTGCTGGTGTGTTTGGGGTCATGATCCTGTTGAAAGGTCCACCTCAAAGGCATTTCCTCCTCAGCATATGGCAGCATGACCTCTTCCAGGATCCTGATGTACTGGAACTGATCCATGATCCCTTGTATGCGGTGAATCGGACCAACACCATAGTATAAAAAACATCCCCATATCATGATGCTTGCACCACCATGCTTAATGGTCTTCAGTGAGTACTGTGGCTTGAATTCTGTGTTTGCAGGGCGTCTGACATACTGCCTGTGACCCTTAGACCCAAAAAGAACAATCTTGCTTTCATCTGTCCACAAGATATTATGCCATTTCTTTTCAGGCCAGTCAATGTGCTCTTTGGCAAATTGTAAACGCTTCTGCACATGTCTTTTTCTCAGCAGTGGGACTTTGCGGGGGCTTCTTGCTGGAAGGTTAACCTCAGTAAGACGTCTTCTGATTGTCACAGTACTCACTGTCAACTGAAGGTCTTGCTTGATCCTCTTGGATCCCATCATTGGCTGAGTCTTCGCCAGTTTGGCTATTCTTCTGTCCATTCGAGGGGTTGTCTTTCTTTTTCTTCCTCGTTTTTCAGTTTTTTGCTCCCATTTCAGGGCATTTGAGATCATTTTAGCTGAACAGCCAATGATTTTCTGCACCTCTTTGTATGTTTTCCCTTCTTTAATCAATTTTTTTATTAGGAAACGCTCATCTTCAGAACAGTGTTTTGAACGACCCATTTTCCTTGTTTTTTCAGGACAAATGCACAGCCAGCATGCCAGTTGTCTTGATCCTTAAATACGGATCACCTGTTAACACCCTTTTTTCCCAGAATACCCTCCCTAATTGATGCCCTCTCTAATTGAACTCACCACTGCTATTTTTTTGAACACACCCTTTTCAGTTAATCATTCAATTTCACAGAATCCACAGTATGCATGGCTGTCCTGTTGGGTTTGTTGGTTTTCTATACCTTTATTTTACCCCCCAGAAACTTATCTGGGGTATAGAGTTTGAAATGTTAATAACACCAGTGATTTTCTTGCTGCTGTTGAGGCACTGCTATTATTTCGAACACAACTGTATATATATATATATATATATATATATATATATATATATATATATATATATATATATATATATATATATATATATATACACACACTACCGTTCAAAAGTTTGGGGTCACATTGAAATGTCCTTATTTTTGAAGGAAAAGCACTGTACTTTTCAATGAAGATAACTTTAAACTAGTCTTAACTTTAAAGAAATACACTCTACACATTGCTAATGTGGTAAATGACTATTCTAACTGCAAATGTCTGGTTTTTGGTGCAATATCTACATAGGTGTATAAAGGCCCATTTCCAGCAACTATCACTCCAGTGTTCTAATGGTACAATGTGTTTGCTCATTGGCTCAGAAGGCTAATTGATGATTAGAAAACCCTTGTGCAATCATGTTCACACACCTGAAAACAGTTTAGCTCGTTACAGAAGCTACAAAACTGACCTTCCTTTGAGCAGATTGAGTTTCTGGAGCATCACATTTGTGGGGTCAATTAAACGCTCAAAATGGCCAGAAAAAGAGAACTTTCATCTGAAACTCAACAGTCTATTCTTGTTCTTAGAAATGAAGGCTATTCCATGCGAGAAATTGCTAAGAAATTGAAGATTTCCTACAACGGCGTGTACTACTCCCTTCAGAGGACAGCACAAACAGGCTCTAACCAGAGTAGAAAAAGAAGTGGGAGGCCGCGTTGCACAACTGAGCAAGAAGATAAGTACATTAGAGTCTCTAGTTTGAGAAACAGATGCCTCACAGGCCCCCAACTGGCATCTTCATTAAATAGTACCCGCAAAACACCAGTGTCAACATCTACAGTGAAGAGGCGGCTGCGGGATTCTGGGCTTCACGGCAGAGTGGCAAAGAAAAAGCCATATCTGAGACTGGCCAATAAAAGAAAAAGATTAAGATGGGCAAAAGAACACAGACATTGGACAGAGGAAGACTGGAAAAAAAGTGTTGTGGGCAGATGAATCCAAGTTTGAGGTGTTTGGATCACAAATAAGAACGCTTGTGAGACGCAGAACAAATGAAAAGATGCTGGAAGAATGCCTGACGCCATCTGTTAAGCATGGTGGAGGTAATGTGATGGTCTGGGGTTGCTTTGGTGCTGGTAAGGTGGGAGATTTGTACAGGGTAAAAGGGATTCTGAATAAGGAAGGCTATCACTCCATTTTGCAACGCCATGCCATACCCAGTGGACAGCGCTTGATTGGAGCCAATTTCATCCTACAACAGGACAATGACCCTAAACACACCTCCAAATTGTGCAAGAACTATTTAGAGCAGAAGCAGGCAGCTGGTATTCTATCGGTAATGGAGTGGCCAGCGCAGTCACCAGATCTGAACCCCATTGAGCTGTTGTGGGAGCAGCTTGACCGTATGGTACGCAAGAAGTGCCCATCCAACCAATCCAACTTGTGGGAGCTGCTTCTGGATGCGTGGGATGCAATTTCTCCAGATTACCTCAACAAATTAACAGCTAGAATGCCAAAGGTCTGCAATGCTGTAATTGCTGCAAATGGAGGATTCTTTGACGAAAGCAAAGTTTGATGTAAAAAAAAAAATCTTATTTCAAATACAAATCATTATTTCTAACCTTGTCAATGTCTTGACTCTATTTTCTATTCATTTCACAACGTATGGTGGTGAATAAGTGTGACTTTTCATGGAAAACACAAAATTGTTTGGGTGACCCCAAACATTTGACTGGTAGTATATATATATATATATATATATATATATATATATGTGTGTGTGTGTGTGTGTGTGTGTGTCAAATTCTAATGCTTCAAATATATTAACATCTATTGATGCTCTGTTATAACCAACAGGTTTTTTCCTAATAAACAAATGGTTTTCAATAATTTTTTTCGATTCTTTTAATACAGACAATCCAGTGTACAAGTTGTGCTTCACTGCGCTGTGGAGTTAAAACAAAAGGAAATATTCCTGTTGGAGAAATGTTTCTCGATGGAGGGGAAACAATCAGTGATTTCAATGCCTGCTGCAATAAAGAACGCTACATGCAGCTGAGCTGTGCGCTGCTGCTTTATTTTTGCTTAGATAAAAAAGGAACGCTTGAATTGAAAAAAATATATAAGGTATGACATTAACCATTTAACACCTTTTGAAACAGGCAACACAAAAACTGCTGCTGCGTATGATAACTTTCCTCAAAAAAAAATCACAAAATTCAATCAGGTTATGGAAGGAGATAGCTCTCCACTATCACACCAGGCTTGAAGCGACGGTGCGTCACCAGAGATAACTAGATGCATTGGGACAACAATGACGCACACGCACCACTATTACCTAGCTGATGGGGCTTTCCCTCTTCATAGCTCCCTCTTAATAGAGGGATGACGCCACCGGTGCCACACACACATACTCCTGCCATCCATCAGCACAAAAAAGACGCCTTTTCTTAGTTGTTCAAGGGGGAAAAAAACAAGAAAGTGAAGCTGATGTTATCTGAAGTCATATTTACATCAAATATTATGATTTATTTTCATTCTCACATTCGATTTTGCATGATTTCTATGTCCAAGGTCAGGCTGGTTAGAATTTGTGCTACAACATACGCAGCTGTGCCAGGGAGAAAACGTAGCTTTTGTATTCATTCTGAATGAACTCAGATGACCCTTCTCGGAGGCCGGTGTGACGTCTTTGTGAACAAAGCTCCTGAGAAGTGATTCTGGCTGCAGCAACCACACTTCACTTCCTTCCTACCACTCCTCTCTGCTGCAGAGGAGCTGATCAGAGAGGGGACACTGAGCAAGGGAGGGGGGTGGGAAAGAGCAAGGAAAGGAAGCGAGGCTAATGTGAATACGGCAGAGGTGGGAACTTATGAATGCCGATCACTTGTCCAGTTTAGTCATACCATGGCGCTGAAACTATAATACTAGCACATGATCAGTTGGGAGACTCACTCACTTGTGACGCCCTTTGGTCAGCTGAGGTTGTTGTAAATGTGTTATAAATAATAAACTTGCTCAGAAGCTGTGCACAGACTATTGGATATAGATTATTGTGCTAGCGACATTAGCGAATCCTAGCATACTTTAGGCTTCGCAGCTTTTCAGCCGATTTAAAAAAACAACAACATTTGTGCATGCTGCTTTTGTAGTGAAAGGTATTCAGACCGTCTAAACTAATAATATTTATAATGGAGCCGGTGTGAACAGTGCTCGGTGAAATGTTCAATGCTTGTGACATTGCCATTTAAAATTCGATTTTTACACCGCTACCATTGTTTCCTTCCAAACAGATTCATATACTGGTAACGCTCAAATAAAATTTGAAGCAATTTAGACTTCTGTCACGCTACCCAGGTGTCTCTGGGCCATTGACTTTAATCTTGATCAGGACATCCCAATCAAAAATTTTACTATGGCAAAATTCTCAAACTCCTGTTTTATAATGTCTTCAATAAAAAAAAAGGTTTCACAATCAAAAAAGATTTCTGATGCCTCAAAAACATGGCAATAAGAAATAACAAAGAGTATATGTTATGCAAGCTGCTTGATGGAAGGGCACAAAACGGCAGGAGTAAATGTTTGCAAAAACGCTCATAAACACGCCCCAGCCTTCCCAGGAACATCTTAAGTGGACGTAGGAAACCATAACTACTGGGATGCAGTCGATCAGTCTGTTTACAGGGGGAAAAAATGAAGCTCATATAAGGTAAAGAACAGCCCAACGAAAGCAACACGGTGTCGATCGTGGGCTGCTGTGGAGCCGACTCTGCAGACTCTGGGCCCCGAACCGTTAAATGGAGCAAATGGAAAGATTAAAACATAACACGACAGAGGAATTCCAGTAATCAGTATGAAGGATGACATTTTAGCAGCTTATCAACAATGACAATTAAAAAGAGTCCAATTCCTGTAAACCTAAAAGAATGTGGAGGAGGAGATGAGTGGCAGAAACTCTCGAATGAGTCTACAAGACACAATGCTTAATCTAACTACGGAGACATTTTAGCTAGAGAGCAAAAAGACGATAATTCTGCCAAGGACGGCAATAACTTTATTATCCTTCTCACTGCCTGTTGTGGCAGGGGAGCACCCATATGCAGGTGATATTACAACAGGTGCTAGATAAGTCTGGACATGACAGAACTTTGATAAACATCTCCAAAAATTAAAATAAAGAGGGCGAGGACTCCAACAGAAACAACTGGCACTGTGAAGACCGGGGGGAGCTGATGAGAAAATAAAGAAAATCGGCTACCTATGGTCTGACGGGGTGTTTACAAGATGCAGAACATATAAATCAAATGAACGAGGAACAGCTGAGAGAAAGCAAAGGGATGAGGATTTAACAGAGAGGAGGAGCAGTCCTTGACATCAGCCGGCGGACCAATTGGGAAGAAGCGATGGTGGGAAGTGTGAGGACAAATCTTAAAGAGAGTCAAAATCTTTGCTGCCTGTAAAAGTTATCTAAGTTTATTCCATCATCAACCACTGCTGAAGTTTCCCCAATAAGATAAAAAGCATTGGGGATCACACACACAACCTAAAATTTAACATTTTCTGCCAGTTCATTAATTGGGCCATACTTTTTTATCTGTAGACCCCAAAAACTCTTATTGGTATATTATTCACATGGTCCAAATACATATAGGCCGCTCTAGCGGGTGAATCTGACTGGGTTATGGTCCACCGGATGCACCGCTGCAAACGGTGGCCAACCACACCCGCCCGGTGGTGGGTGCGGTTTGCAAGGAACTCAGAAACTGGGGGAAACAAACTTTACAGAGAATAAGAAAATGAAACTGTAGTTTAACTAAAAAGGCAACTGATCCAAAGACAAATGTTATAAATTAACACAAGCAGTCACTGAAAAAACAACATCAAAATAGTTAAACACAAATACTAAAGACCTGCAGATGCTTTGTAAGAACAGATAAAAACCTTCTCTATCTCATGGCAGCTAGAACAAAATCACATCATCCTGTCATTGCAGCCTGTTCTTGACACATTTCCTGAGCAGAAATGTTTTTCCCCCAAACAGTCAGTGACTGGAAATGTTTGTTGTTACGACACAAAGACACACGAGGACCTCCCAGGGGTTCTGCACTTGAGCTCTTGTTAAGTATGAAAGGTCCTGGCCTCACAGAATTTGTCCTTGCCAACTTGTGTCAAAGAACAGATGTCCCTGTTCTTGTGAAGTATCTACGGGTTTTAAGGTAGTGATGCAATAATAAAAGACTAAACTCCAAATCAAACACAAGACTAGGAAGAAGGACTTCAATGCCCTTGTGATCCAGGTGAGTCTAGCTGCTTTTTTATATCAAAGGTATGTTTTATTTTATTTTGGTGGTGAGAGAAGAGAATTGGCAAGATCACCAACAAATATGTCCTAACATTGCATTTCCCCCTATTGCATAACTTTACTCAGTTTGCTACTGTGAGATTATGTCACTACAATAATACATCTTTTTTTCACCCATCTTTAACATAGTTGCCCACAAATGTGGACAAATCTGTATCTTAGATGCCAAAGCACTAGCCTTTTCTCATGTATCCCTCACTATCACTAAATCATATCTTCCATCCTCTACATTTCCTAACATTTATTCAAATTTGCTGCCTTAGGCTGGCATAAGTATTTATGCCTCATGTAATCTACTCAGGTTATCCACCGTGCCTACTGATTTCCTGTATGATTTGCACCCTTGAGTGTGCGTAACCACCGTGCAGCCTTTTAGCTACAAGTGGCAGCGTGAATGAGTCAGGAGAGTACGAGTGGAAAGGAGCGTGGGGGGGGGGGACCGCACACGTCCTCAACACGCCTCATCGAATGACATTCGCTGTCACTGAAAATTAAATACACATTTAATCAGAGGTCGGGAGAGATTCTACACGTTTTCTGCTTGTACAAGAGACAAAGAAACTCCCTCAGCAAAATCAGAAACTCTGTGACAGACAAAAAAACACCCACTTACAATAGCACAACCCCTCTGTGCTCTGTTTATCGGGGCCGGGACCATTGATCACACTTGCCTGGTTGCCCGGGTAACCCCGTTATTATTCAAAGCACGGAGCGGCAGCTTGCAGAGAGGGCTGAGGGTACTGTGTATGTGCTGATTAGATGGTGGAGGTTCCCATTGGCTCACAGGCCCCTTTCTGAGCATCCTCTTTCCCAGCATTCTACCTGATCTGCATACCTATGAGAGACGACATTATAACACACACACACACACACACACACGCCTTGGAGTGACATCCTTGTGCACTGCTACTGAAGTGCATCCTTGATCCATAATGCGGTCTTTGTTTCCACCAGCAGCGATATGCCACAACCCTGCTCCACACCCGCAACATTTTCATTCTGCACCTTTCATTTTCTTTGACTCTCTCTTTTTCTGCTAAATTTCATTCAGCTTGCAACATTATCTGCTGCTCACTCCCTCCCTTTGTTAATTCACATTCTGCGGCTGCGAGGCTCATTCATAAACAGCACCACTCCTTACAGCGGCAAAAAGGCGGAAAGGGCTGATTGGAGGGAGGGTTGCCCCTACTGACTTGCTGACTGCTGCATAGTGAGGGCTCCCCGAATGCTGCAGGCAGCCAATGAGGACCCAAAGAAGAGAGGGGAGGAAGAGGGTGGGAGATTTCGATTCTATCAATCTTTCATTCATTCATTCATTCCATACCGCAGCCATTCATCTACTGAAGTCGGAGCTCATTCACACATCGGTTGCCAGCTTTGTACAGCACCTGCTGCAGATGTTTCAGCCAACATCTACGAGGTACTGCAGTGGTGGGCAGAATTGTCTGTGCAAGGACAGTCGACATATACGTATGAAGGTGTTCTGCGCGTGTGATTTTCCACTGGAAGCGGCCGCAGGACACTGAAGGCACAGCAACCCGTAAAGCCTTTATTCAGGGGGCAGCTACATTGTTGTTTTGAAAGACTATTTGTATTCAAAAGTTTTTCCACAGTTGAATAAGTAACAAACAATAATGCAAATAATGACAGGAGAAATAAAAAAACTGAAAACAAGAGAGCAAGCTGGGGTATAAAAGAGGTTTCAAATGTACAATAAAATGTAAAAACATATATAGACAATTAAAGTAAACAATGACAAGCACCACAAAATTGGCTCTTATCAATTATCGCTCCTTAAAATGTGGTTGGTCTTTCATTTCTTACACAGGGCATCACCCTTCTGTTTTTGAAGACCTAGTATAAAGTCACTAGTTTATATTTGGGGGATCTTTGGTTAGCCATCGCTACGTAATAGATTTTTTATTTGCATCCATGAACATTTTAAGAAAATATTTATCTGCATTAGACAGATTTGGATTCAAATTATAGATAAAATGAAACACACATAAATGTTACATCAAAACCTAATATTCCTTTTATTGTTTGATGAACGTCTTCCCAATATGAGTCTGATGCAGTATATGCATGACCCTAACCAAAACCTAATTAATACCTTAGTCTTAAACCTAACCCCTAGCCCAGAAAAAAGTGAGGACCAAAAAAAGGTCCTCACTTTACATCAAAGTACTCACTTTACTAGTTAAATGGGCAGAAAATGTTCTCATTCAGCTGCAAGTACACACACACACACACACACACACACACAGGAGCAAAATGCTGATTGCATGGAAAAACACTGGGGTTTGAAGCCATAGCAGATGTCAAAGATATCGGATCTGTTGGAGTGTTCATGTCTGATTTTTTTCACCTAAATATCTAGAACTTTCCAGGAAACATTTGTCCTTTTTTGTTTTTAACAGCGTTTTTCCCTCAGTATCCCTTTGGTGCTTTCTCATGAGCCAGCAATATGTTGTACATGGGATGCTTCTAGAGGAAAAACAGAACTAAGAGATACACTTTGGCTCGCTTACATTTGCCCTTCCTTTTATCGATCGCAGCCCTTCCTTCCTGTGGTGACAGTAGACAGAGCATGTAGGCTTGAATCCACTCCGCTACATCTGAATCGTACTAGAGCTTTCTGCTTTGGCAGTTAGTATACAAGTTAGTTTAATTTAAACAACTGTTACCTGGTTCTGTGTTGAAAGTGTTAAAGGCTCTGATTAGTTCAAAAGATCTGTTTCTTTAGTCATTCATAATATTATTGTTGTTCCTACACAGACAGGGGAAATACGCTAGTAAAAAGGGGGAAAAAAAACATCATTCATTCTTTTATCCATCCATCCATGTTGTTTCTTTTTTCTATGATTTTTTTGTCATCCCTTCCTTTTTGTTATCTCTTCCTCCCATTCCATCATTCCTTCCTTCCTTTGAAGCCTGACTGCCATAAATATACGCCACAAATTGCTAAAACATTCTTGGGGCTTGGGTCAGTATGAAATTTTGGGAACCATGCATGATTTGATGTGTTTATGGGACAAAGGAAATTGGGTCAACAATGTATCGCAGGGCTTTGAACCGGTTCAAGGAACGAAAACGAAAACCGGGAACTTTTTGTATTTTATGTTCTGGAACTGGAACACTTATTTAAAAATAATGGTAACCGGTTAATACCGGTTTTATTTCGTTCCTCAAAGTTTTCGTTGCCTAATTAATTAAACAAAAAAAGTAATTATTTTCCTGCGCACGTTACCATGACGGCTGAGGTTCACTTCCTGTGTGACATCACATCACACATTCACTGACTGAATGGAGAGAGAGCGGTGTCTCCACTAGAGCTACACATCTTAAATAAGAGGTAAATTACGATCCATCGTTAACTAAAACGCTCATTCCAAACAGCTGACAGGAACGAAACTAACCATTCCGGGAACAGTATTTTTTTGTTCTAACCGGTTCGGGAACGTCAATTTATTGGTGGAACTCATAACCGGAAACGTTATAATTCCGTTTCTGTTCGGAACGAACCGATTTGGAAAAAAAATCGGTTCAAAGCCCTGATGTATCGTGATTTTCAGAATCAATGGTCAGATTTGCTATATTTGATTAGACATAGTGAAACAATTCAAACTTCAGAAAGAGATTTGTATTTTAATATTGCCAGTGCATGACGCTCGCTTTGGACCAGGTGTGATTGACAAAAGCTACATTCAATGGGGCAAACAGGCGACTACGGTACTTTATTGTGCCTCTTAATGGACAAACAGCAGGACCTCATAGATTTCAAAACTATGTCAGCGAAATACAGCACAGTTTTTCCCAATATAGGTCTATTTGTATTTAAGCCGTTTGCCATTTGTTGTTCATTGTTGGGAGTTCATGGTTCAATTTGGTTACACTGTTGGCTACAAAATAAATAAAAAAAAATAAAAAAACAACAAGCTTCTACAGATGTTACTTCTTGCCTTGCCATTTGGGTCCCACTTCCATGGCTACTCGACCTGTTTGACAAGCACAATACAAGAACACTATGGCGAAAGCAGTAATGCTCCACTTGTGAAAGAAAATCTGTTTTGGGCTCTTTGGCATTAAGGCAGCAATTCTTAACGCTACATTGTCAGACAGGGAACGTAAAAAAAAAAAAGAAAAAAAATATGGAAGTTTGAGTTACAGAGGTTTGGATTAAAAATGCTGATTAATGGCTCAGCTGTAGAAAAAAAATGCATTCAAACTATCAGGACCAGCTGAATTTTTGGAGTCCAACTACTTTAGTGCATGGCGGACCTCAGAAACAGGTTTAAAATGAAAAGAACAATCCACAGGGGAAAAGCTTACTAGAACAGATTATATTATTTAAGTGAAGTTTTTGATCCTGCAGGTCTAATACTAATCAGGCCTGTGTGTGGCTGGTAAAACTGAGTTCAGCTTTTGTGGTTATTCCTCGTTCATGCATGACTTTACAAAGATGAAGTGATTTAATTTTACACATACGGCCAGGTTGGTTTGCATAGCTTTTCCCTCTTAATAAATAAAAAACAAATAAGAAATAATTTAAAATACATGTTTTGTATTTACTTCAGTGATAAGGTTATAACTGAAAAATGCTTTTGAACATCAGTCAAACCTGAAACTGAACATGCAATATTAACCAGTGTGGATTGCTATCATCTTGCAATGTTTATTTCTCAATGCTTTTAATTTGTTTTTTTTACAGTAAAATGGACTGAGTACAAATACACACCATACTTCACCCTTTTATTTGTAAGAAATTTAAAACCAGGTACTCTTTATTCCTTCTCCTCACCTTCACTATTATTTTTGGTTGGTCTAGAAATTAAAATCACATTGAAATACACTGAAGTCTATAATAGACTCGACTTGCATGTACACACATTCATACAACCGATCTACACATTTGTAGATCACTTAGGGTTAGGTGCCGTGCCGGAAGTGGGCCTTGACAAGTAGCAGAGGAAGAAGCTGCAAATAAACTTTCTGAACTTTCTGACTCCGTTTGTAATAAGTAGCATTTGCAGTTTTCTTTAACAGTTTGAGTTCAAATATCACACGTGTGTACAAATGTTGCTGTTTCAAGATGTTTAAACTAATGAATCCACCAGAATAAGTCACAGCCCACCTACCTGCTTTTAATGGAACTTATTCCATTAAGCAGCCATTATATGCTGAAGATTATGGTGTGATGAAGTTGAAAGGTTAACAAAAAAGCTTTATTCATTAATGCAGTAATGGATTTGTTTTTCCTTTCAATGAGGGGAAGCTGGAGTCAACAAAACAACCTGCAATAAATAAAACTTTAAGAATTAACTTGGAGACTTTTTAATACAACACCTCTGTTTTATCCCAAATCGTTGCTCTAAAACTGACAATATGCTGATGTTACAGAACTATTACACATGCTTACTTTCTACAAATTATGTGTAGAAAGTAAGCATCAGTGACCAACTATTGCTCCTGTGATAAAGAGTGTTGCAACTAAAGCATGTTACAACGCTCCGCTGAGGGAATGCATCCAGAGAACCAGCGAAACGACACACCGATCTTACAAAAGGCTGGCTCATTAGAAACAAAATAGAGAGAAACACCTTCCTATTTTGACTGAACCTGAAGCTAAAAGGCTCCCACGTGTATATTTCATTTTCCTTGGTAAATGCACTTCCCGGCCTAAATGTGGAGACCGTACGTCATCTAGTTCTTGCACCGGGTGCACTGAACTCGGATATTCGTGGAATAAGACCACACACGCATCAGGATCAAAGTGACATGACATCATTGCCCATCGCCTTGGAGAACAAACACACAAGCGCGCACCACTGGGAGACATTGGGTCATTACATCAGCAGCAGTAGCTCAGGGCACACCATAAACGAACTAGCAAGATGGAAGTGGGCCATGTACGAGATGATCAATGTTAATTATGGGTAATGATGGAAATGTACACACTGGTCAGAGAAGGCCAGGCACTGCTTGACGCAATGATGTGCCAAACACCTCCAGACCCTCAGGTGTGCAGATAGTAAGACCAGAGTGAAGCAGCACAGAACACAAAAGCTGCTATATTCATTATTTATTTTAATACATGACAGCTATACATTAATTCTCTGCAGCCCCATATAATAATTAAATGCGTTTTATTACATTTTTAGACTAAGTTGAGCACTTTAAGCAAAATCTTTCTGCACAGTCTGAATATTAATAAAGCATAAACAACGCTGACTAAATGTCAAAGAGAACGAAGTGGGTGTCTTGAGTAGGCAGCGGACCTTCTGTGCAAGATATGCTATTATGAATGAGTTTATGATCCTGTTGAAAGATGGGGGGGGGGGGGTTAGAAAATCAATACTGCATTTAGAGAAGGCATCCTTATGTAAATGAAACAAAAGACCTGTTTGTTCTCTCCAATTGTAAATGCTGGTAATGCTGAGGACCGCCTACGCGATAAGAAACGGACAACAAATAAAGTGAAAACTGTTAAATCATCCAGAAAAGCCTTTTAAAGAAGAAAATGGCTTTAAGGTTTGTTTGTTGTTTTTTTGTGGCTTTTACCTTGGACAAAATAAATATATGAATCAAGGAAAAATCTTTGATGTATTTTACTTAAATACCCCTGTTAAAATATACTGATTATGCGTCAAAAGCAATCAAAATATAGCCAAAAACATTATTTTTCAGTAAATATGTTCTAAAAACGTATTTCAGGTGCTAAGGAAGTAGAGGTAGCTTTAAACCCAGCCTTCAGCATGTCTTCATTGTTGGGTCTAGTGTCTCTTATCTTCTTGACCCTACAACATCATACAACAACAACAACAGAGAAAGCACTGAAAATATATATGTGTGTGTAATGAATCTAAATTATTTAACTTTTTTTCACGCTAAAGCACTTTAGTAAAAGCACTTTTCAAGGGTTATCTAATTATTTGAGATGCATCTGTTCGTTGTACCTTTGGTTTCCAGACCTCAAAGGGTTTCCATCACATCACTTCTACATATTAAACTCCTTTTAAAATGTTTGGGACATCATTGTGTTGTTTATTTAATAGTTTTGTTTTATTATTCAAACATTGTGTACATATGTTATTCTTTAAATTGGCCTTTTTCAGCAGACACCAACTTTAAATTCATCTCACTACTTGTGACTGAAGCAGAAAATAAGCCTTGACCTTTCTAAATATCTTGAACTAAAGAAAACTTTGTTTGTAAAACACTGTCATGACGACATAAAACTGCTGGCCAACATTTTAAAACAGACTGCCAACACTCACCCATGTGTTTTCGCACTTCATATTTCTTATTGATATCATTACAATTTATGAACATTCTGTTTCACTAACAACGCTATAATAATTGTTGCTTCTCCAATTCAAATAAAAACAACCAGATCAAGTTGTTATTTTTGTTTTAAATTCTTCAGTTAATAGCGTGATATTATGATACTGTGGTTAATTGTTATTCAAGGTTATCATTCAGTGAGAATCTCATACAAGCAAAACTCTGCACAATAGTCAACATTAGTATTGTGAAAACGCTCAACTTAAAGACCTCCTATTTTGATACAGTATAAACCTTTGGAAATTTCTGCTCATTATAAAGTACGGAAATCTTGAAACAACCCTAATTTGCTCCCAAATAAACAGACTTGACTGCACTTTCCAGTCAGAGTTATTTTAAGCATTTTTTTCAAAATGGAACAGCTTAAAAAGATAAGCAACAAAACATCATATTCTTGAACGTGCTGTAGGGATCAAGGAAACAGCACTAGGCTGGTTTAAATCCCATTTGTCTGACAGATTCCACTTTGTTTATGTAAATATCAAATCATCTTCATCTGTTGTAATCTGCAAGTCCGGGGTTACTTGCAGATTACAACAGGGTTCAGTGCTTGGACCCATATAAAATGTTCTGCTTTTGAATTCAGACAAGACAGAAGTAGTTGTCGTTAGTCACTTAAAGCTACAGTTGGTAATCCTGTTCAGAAACACTTCTTGTTATATTGGGTGAAATGATCCTTCCATCTTGTAGTAAATACATTATGTATTCAGAAAAAGGAGGTTAAGAAATTAGATCTCTTTGACATAGTTTTGGTCCTGTTCTCACCACCCTCTGTCCCTCAAGTTCCGGGAGTATCACCTTATATAGGGTTGTCCCATGTGCCAATCATTCTGACGCACTCACATAATGCCATTGTGCGTACACGTTCCTTGCTAGTTTTCAGCTTGCGTATGTGTTTGTGTATCCGGTTAGCTTAGCAGTCAGGTTAGCGGTTAGCTTCGGTGTTAGCCGTTCATTGTAGCTCCGCTACTCTCACCGTGTACTTTGAACATGGCTGAGAGTTGCAAGAAGCAAACCGTGAACATGTTTATAAGAAGAGAAAGGCCTCAGTAGAAAGAAATAAGACTGGAGTGGATTTCGAATATTTTTTCTACATGATCCCCCTGAGGAGCGGAACAGCAAGTAAAACGATAATGCACATGCGCAGTTATTCAAAAAGGGACTTGGGGAAAATTCCGGAAAGATCACAGACTCTGCCTTTAATGTGGATGGGATTAAATTAGCCTCTGGTTATAAAGTAAGAAATCGTGCTGTTATTTTATAATTTAAATCCCATATCAAACAGGTTTCTAGAGTTTCCTTTTTCACCTCCAGAATATTGTCTAAATCAAAAATATCCTGTCCAGGAGGGTCACAGAAAAACAAGGCCACACATTTCTTACTTCAAGGCTGGACTATTGTAATTCTTTACCTGTTACTGTCTTTCAGGAAGTGCATAAAATGCAATAAAAGCCTTAAACTGGTCCAAAATTTAAAAGATGTTTCTCCTATTTTAGCTTCTCTTCATTGGCTCCCTGTTAAATCCAGGATAGAATTAAAAATTATCCTTTTCACATATAAAGCTCTTAATAATCAAGATCCAGCATACATCAAAGATCTGATTGCTCCATATATTCCTAATAGAGCATTTCCTCTCAGACTGTAGGCCTACTGGTGGTTCCTAGTAATCTAGAATTGCGCCGCTCAGGGTTGCAGCATGTTGGAGTAGCTCTGTACTTTTGAGTGAGATTTTTTCTTTTTGAAACTTTCATTCCTGCCTTTCTGGAGGAATAATAACTTTTTTTTGGATAACCATTGCTTCTCTTCCTGGATACATTGTAGTTGGACTGATTTTTGGCAATATGTTTCATACTTTTGCTATTTTGTTATGATGCGTAACCATAGCAACAAGGTGGTTTACAACATGGAGCAGCTGATTGACATTGGAAAAGCTGAAATAACACCACAACTGAAGCCAGAAATCCCGGAGGAGTTGAAAAGGATGCAACGTGGATAAAGAGCAGGAGCAAAGAGAGAGAGAAGGAGGAAGTTCAAACCATTTCTTCCATCCATCATAATGGGCAACGTGAGATAGTTAGAAAAGAGGATGGATGAACTTCAAGCCCTGACAAGGACTCAGTCAAACCTCAGATGTTCCATCTTCCACCTCAGTCATGGATTATTCTGCATCCACAAGTTTGCCTTCAACCAAATCAGGAGATGCCGTTGCTCCCTGTGCCTCAAACCTCCCACTTTTCTGTCTCTAGAAGTCACGTGAAGAGCCAGCTGGAGAGACTGAACCAGACCAAGGCTGCAGTTCCAGATGGTGTCAGCCCCAGAGTCCTGAAGGTCTGTTCAGAGCAGCTCTGTGGGATTCTGTAACATCTCTTCAACCTTAGCCTGACCCAGGAGAAGGTTCCATTGTTGTGGACGACATCCTGCCTTGTTACCAAAGCAAACTCACCCTTCAGTCATTAACGACTATAGACCTGCTGCCCTGACATCCCACACCATGAAGGTCCTGGAGAGACTCCGGTTGGTCCACCTGAGTAAGCAGACAAGCAGCTATCAAAACCCCCTGCAGTTTGCTTATCATCATGGAGTTGGGGTTGAAGACACCATCAAACACCTTCTTCAACAAACCCATTGTCATCTGGACAAAGCAGGCAGCACTGTGGGGATCATGTTATTTGATTTCTCCAGTGCATTTAACAAAATTCAGCCTGATTTGCTTTGTCAGAAACTCCATAAGACACAGATGGAGGTCTCACAGCTAGTGAGACTGGGGGACTGTGTGTCTTACCAGGTGGTCAGCAACACAGGAGTACCACAGATGACTGTACTCTCACTGTTCCAACACAAGTCCAACCTCTATCATCTCCAGAAATACTCAGATGATTCTGCAGTTGTTGGATGTATCAGAGATGGACAAGAAGCTGAATAGAGAGCTGGTGGATCACTTTGTGGCATTGTGTTGGAACAATCATCTCATCTTGAATGTGAACAAAACAAAGAAGTTGATTGTAGATTTGAGGAGAAACAGGATTAGCTCAAACTCTATTTCCATCATGGGAGAAGTGGAGGTGGTTGAGGAATATAAATATTTCGGTGTTCATCTTGACAACAGACTGGACTGGAGACGCAACAGTGAACCTGTCTATAAGAAGGGACGGAGCAGACTGTACTTCTTGAGGAAGCTTAGGTCCTTCAAAGGTTTGCAGCAAGATGCTGTAGATATTCTATAATCTGTTGTTGATAGTGCCATCTCTTCTGCCGTCATCTGTTGGGGCAGTAGCATCGGAACCAGGGACCTAAAAAGGCTCAACAACTTGATAAAGAAGGCTGGTTCTGTTCTGGGGACGACTGTGGAACCTCTGGAGATGATAATGCAAAGAAGGATTCCTTATAAAAACAAGAAAATTATGGACAACTGTGACCGTCCTCTTCATGAGACACATGTCTTGTGAGTGTCTTCAGTCAGAGGCTTCTTCAAATTCTGTAGATCGCTACAAGAGATCTGTCCTGCCAACAGCCATCACTATCTATAATAACTCTTTGAAGAATTTAGATTAATATGAGTTACAACAACATTTATTTTCCCTTTATGAGACGAGCCGAGACTTCAAAGCGTGTGTTGAGTAATGGAGGGGGCGTTTCCACAAAGCGCGTATTGAGACTTGCTTCGTTTAGAGGAGTAGCCGAAAATAATGATGGCCGAAACCTCGCTACCCAGCCATACCATGCGACTGCTTCTGGAAGTGGTTCAGATTGCCTGCAAGTTTCGACAAGCATTTAAGTGCCTGAGTATTCAGTCAAAATGTGGGGGTTTGTTGGAGAGTTGCAGTAAGTTTAGGTTTTGGATAGAATTTTGATAGCTTGGATAGTGGAGTTTCGAAATAGTTTTCATAGTTTGGAGACAGTTTGTAAAATTTAGGTGAAAGAGGGAGCTTGGAGATTGAAGAGAGTGAGGAGATGATGGAGGATGGAGCGAGCTAGGAAGAGGAGGATTTCACCTTTGTTGGGAATAATTTACTTGATTTTGCCCAATAAGGTAAACGTAACATTCTTAGGAATCATTAGATTTGATTATCAAGAACTGTGTTTTTCACTGTTTCTTTATTTATAGGTGAGGTGCATTAGCTGTAAGTTGGCTTTGTTGCCCTGCTGTGCAGCACAGCTAGCATCAGCACTTACAAGCATCTTATAACTTTTTTTGATAGCCTGCCTCATCGCAGGAGAAGGGAGGGGCTCAATAATATCTTTTTGACAGAAGAGCTGCTGTTGTGTGTAAAATCAGGGAGATGGAAATGGCTCATTTTGTATAAATTTTGACAAAGAATTTGTGTCTTTAAATAATTGCAATTTGGAAAATCAATAAGCTGGTGGCCCTGTCACTGTAAACAATGAAAATATAATAACATATTTGCTGCTAGTGGCATTACACAGTGAGCTATGAAGAGGCCTTGCTTCACTTGTGTAACTTCAAACTAACTTAAAAAATAAGTAAATGTAAATAAATCAAAGTGCCTTGTGCTCTTTGATTTATTTCCTCTTTACAATAGTTTGACAATATATTTTCCTAAACATATATTCAGCATTGCATACTATTCTCTTCATGGAAGCCCAATGAGTCCATTGGCAAAATAAAATGCAGATTTTCCAAAAAATTAAATCTTAAAAAAAATGTAAATTTGAATTACTCGATTAAATCGATTTATCACCCCTGCCCAGCTCCTAAGGTTATGTTAGAGTACTTTCAAAGTTCCTCCTCCTCTATCAGAGAGGAGAGAGTTCATTCATACTTCTGACATTAAACTCCAAGTTGATTTACTTAATGAACACATCGACAAATGCTAATTCCTAATAACACTTTTCCATTGTGGTGACCTTTATTACCTTCTAAACCACGTTATACCTTAGAAATTTTCATGAGCGTGTTTTTGGTTTGATTCTAAGACAGAGCATCTGTGGGTAAGAGCTGAATGGGAGATCATGAGACGCTGCTAAAGCTTCAGGTGGTTTTCTAAGAAGGTGGAGAGTCTGAACTGTGGGTAAAGCAATCTTAAATAACAAAAGGTGAAAGTTTTGGGCTAATTGGAGCTTACACATCCAGTGCATGCAACTCTTCTGTTAGAGTAAAAATCTAGAATTACAACAAACCGTGATTGACAAAGCCATTAAAACTCCTCAGGTTTTGAATCTGACTGCAGCAAAACATTTGAGCACTCTCCTCATCTTTACATCCCTTGTTGCTCTCCCCCTATCTGAGCTGCACAGATTTTCGTGACAGGAATAACCTCAGAGCTGAGGTGTCAAAACTCTGTACCAGAACTATTTGCTATCCTCCTTGACTCAAGCATCAAGTCTTTCCCCAGGTCTTTCTTGCCTCAGCCTTTTTTCAGTACAGTAAAACGGCTGGAAAACGTAGCCACTTTCTCTCTATAAGACACTGCAAATATGACTAAACGAATGTAGCCAGTGAGATATGTGGCAGGCTTTTACTCATGCTCTAAAACGCTCTTGGTTTCAACACAACATGCAATCCCTCCCACATCTTTGGATCCCTCTATAGCGCGCCATCTGAGCTGTCGGTTGTTAAAAAGCACAAACCGCTCACGGGGAAGCACGATTCCATGTTTTGGTTTGGAGCATTATCATGGCTCCTGCTTGAATTTAAATCAGTGCATAGAAAGAGGCCCACCTGGCTGCCTGATGCAGCGTAGTGCACAGAATTCCTATTCGTTTTAATGTGTAAAGTCTTGTTTTTCTAGACTCGGTTTCCCGGGCCGCTCAGTCCTTAAAAATCTGAGTAACGAAATAAAAGCGGGACAAAAGGAATGGAAAAAGGAAGGACATAAGGAAGCAATGGATGCAGGACATAAGGCAAGAAGGAAAGACACAACGATGGGATGGAGGAAGTAAAGAAGGAGGGAAATGAGTGAGTGAGGAAGGAGAACTAGAGGATGGATGAAAAGAAGGATACAAAAATAAGAAGGAGACATCTGGACAATTGAATTGGGAATAAACCCTGAAAATACAGACATTTTGTATCGTGTTTTTCCAGACTTTTCCAGACTGCGTAGGAACCCTGACTGCAGGAATAAAGCAGGTGAACCAAACTCACATACAAGCCACAGGAGTCTCTGAGCCTGCTCTGCTGTTGACGAGCCAGTAATGCACACAAAAAAGAAAAACTGCATGACTTTATCTGTATTCCATGTGAAAACTGATAAAACATAACACTGCCCCAGATCTAGAAAAAAACGTGGGTTACCTTAAAGAAGGAAAGCAGTACAGAAAGGCAGAGAGCTTTTGGCAAGCGCATCGCTGTCATTTATCCCCTCCAGCTCTAAAACACCTAACAGAGACCTCCTGTCATTCCATGACACAGATTTAAAAAACCCACTGACACACACAGCCAAATTCACCATTGCACATACAGAAACAAGGCTTACATCAGAGAGACAGAACCAAGTCCTGCTAAAAAAACTATTGCTCCCCAGTGCTGTCTTAGCTTTTTCAACCCATGTGTAGAAGAGATGGCAAAATAAATAAATAAATGCTATTTAAATCAACCTCTTTAGCAACAAAACACTGCAGCACACTGTTGTGATCGCATACTTTTAAAACAATAAATCCAGTAAGGAATGACTGAAGCATACTGCAGCATAACGACTTGGTAAAATAACAGTGGGAAAGCTAAACCTCAAACAACAATCTTCGTTTTTGTCTGACTCTATTGTATTCGATATTCTGCCGCCAACATGCGTGCTTCATGAATAACATGTTACTGTGGCGTGTCTTCGCCAAGAAGCAGCGCCATACAGAACATTAAAGCATGTGTGGCATGGCGCAATGGAATTGAATTTATTTTAATGCAACAGTGACACCCTGTGGAAATCTAAAGCAATGTCAATAAGTCAAAACGTTCAACAGGGCCATCCTAAAACGACACTAAAATGTCTTGAACTTTGCGAAAATCCGCTTCTGGGGTGACGTTTCAGATTGTTATTAAATTGTGTCTTGTGATCAGATGTGTATAGAAATTTAGAAATGGTTACCTCCGGAGAAAGGGGCACAGCTACCATCGCTACCATTTGCATCAAAATTAAATCCCATACAAACAGACGGCTGCTAGGGGATGCACCAACTAAAAGACTATTACACTGGTTAATTCTAGTGCTCTGCAAGGACTTTTTACATTTCACATTGACTGGCCGGTATCACGAGATTTGATTCGCCCAAACTGGTTCTTTGAAAAAAGATCAAAGGAGAGGAACTGGGCAGGGAACGTCACATAGGTTGAAATGTATCAAAAATGTGGAAGTATTTTACCAAAGGGGTACTGCAAACCCTTGTTGTGCCTTTCATAACTTTCATTTATCTAGCCAACTGATTAGCAATAAGATCAGAACCAAACTCTATCCCTGTTGCCGCCGGCATGTTAGTTCCCTGCTTTAAGCATCGTCAGTTCCTCCCGCAGAGTCAGGGACAGGCGGCCCAAAGTCACCTTAGCAGCCTGCTGTGCAACAGGAGAGTCGCCTGGAGCAACGGGTGGATGAGCCGAATTTGATTGCAAGTTACTTCAAGGGTCATCAGTTTAAAATAAGTTTAGTTCATAATGTTCCAACGTGTAGAAATGGGATGAACTCACAAGTTATTCGTAATGCAACCACTGATTGCGGCTGAATGAACAGCTTCCTGAATAATTAGAAACTACAAAGTGAGAGGTTTAACAGCACTGAAGAATGCTTCGGGGCTTCAAAAGTGCCCAGCAGGGGCCAGGACCCTATCCTATTGTGGAGTGGGGTATTGATTTGTGTTGCCCGCCGGTGCAGAGTTTCCTTAACACTGGCAGCAGCTGGGCATGGGAACATTTGCGCACAACAGCCTTGTTATAAGAAAAGGCAACAAAGAAGCACCTTCCGTCCAGGAAAACCACCAAGAAACTATGCAGGGGCCAGAAGGCTAGACAGCAGAAGTCTTATGCAAAATACATTTCTCTGATTAATTTCCACTTTAAAGAAAATAAAATAGAAAATTATACTCTGGAGACAGAATTGGGAGCACTAAAATGATTCCTATGTGCTCGAAATAATAAGGCCTGTGAAGAAAATCCATGTGAGATTACTGCCAACAGTTCAGTCTGGAATCAAAGTGCCATCCACAGCAATGTCTTCTAGCAGTCCGGGGACAATTTGTTGAGAATTCTGTATTTTCCCTAATCACAGAGTACAAAGTATATGACAAAGTGCAATAAAGATGGAGTTACAAAGCAAGAGTAGTATTGGAGTAGCTTAAAGATCCCAACAGGGCTATACCGGACGGGTATTCATTTCCTATAAAGCAGTTGGATGAGCCAACAAATTATGATAATCGGCAAACACTAAGAAAAAAACAAGAATGGGTCACCATTTGGGCTGCACCATATATCATGAATATCATTACAATATCAGAGTGTGTGACAGCAATATCGCAAAGAACTGTCTGAAATGCAGTAATTGTAATCCGGTGTCATGAGCTCATATTTTTCATTCCAGACGGCGGTGCCCAAAATGCACTT
This sequence comes from Fundulus diaphanus, assembly GCA_037039145.1. Classification (NCBI taxonomy): domain Eukaryota; kingdom Metazoa; phylum Chordata; class Actinopteri; order Cyprinodontiformes; family Fundulidae; genus Fundulus; species Fundulus diaphanus. The sequence continues at coordinate 33,747,920 of CM073133.1, read as the reverse complement.
CCAGAGAAGACTGGAGGCACAGATGGAAAAGGGAAAAGGAAGTACCCTATGGATTTTTCTCAACTGATACTTTCTAATATCCTGCAGGCATAGTCACCATCCATGAGGATTTGGCCTAGAAGTTGATGATTCTTTACATAAATTGCATTTACAGAATAAGCATCCGTCTTAATTGGTTTTCAGCGTACCATATAATTTTTGTTTCTTTAATCTAACTGGGATGGAGTGCTTAGGGGGACTTGTAAGGTTAGTTTTCCACCACACCCATTATCCTCAGCATGTAGGCCAAAAAGGTCAGCTTCATTTCATCTGAGCTCCTCCTCAGTGTGTGCCCTACATGGGTTGTGCCAGACTACAAACAAAAGGTTTCGTGGCTTTCTTTGAGCAATCTTTCTTGTAACTTATCAGTAGAAGCAACATGTTTTGGGTTTCTTTGCCTATTGTACGTCTAGTCTTTACTTGATATCTTACCGATAAGGCGAGTATGGCAACAATAACTTAAAAATAAGTGATTAAGACCATTTCTCCATATTAACTACAGTTTTCAGTTTGTGTGTTACTTCAGTGGTGCTGCAAGCATAGTATACAGTCATATTCAATAAATTAGAATATTATCAAAAAGTCAATTTGTTTCAGTAACACAGTTAACTAAAGTAAACACATTGTACAGATTAATTACTCAGACCGATATTTTAAAACCCTTATTTCTGTAAATAACTTTTTTTTTTTTGGTTACATATAATGAAAACATGTCATTTAAGATTAGAATATTACATCAAAATTATAAAAAATACATTTAGGGTACAGAAATGTGATCTTAAAGGTATATAGCCATGTTATATGCTTATAAAAAAGACCAAAAACCGTTTGATCTTGATAAAAGAAAGTTATCTACATCTATATACATATATATTTCTGCTCTTCTTTAAATCTCCCTCTGCTTGTATGGTCAGAAGGCCTGGCAGAGAGATACTGGACTCGGGAATATAATCCCGCAGCCATGTTTCAGTGACACACATAATACTGCATTCCCAATATTTTGGCTGGGTCCTTGTTAAGGCTTGGAGTTCATCCAACATCTTTCCTAAAGAGCTTACACTGCCTATAATAATCGATGGAAGAGATGGCTTAAATTTCCTCATTCTTTCTCTTGTTCTTGCTCCTGTTCCTACTCTGCGTCCTCGGCACCTCCTTTTCAGCTCATCTGGGATTTGGGGATGTAGTTGAAGTATTTTTTAAGCTTTTGAGATGTTGACCAGCTGCTCTCAGTTGTTCAAAACCAACTGGTTTCTATGATTACGCATCATAACAAACGTCCCAAGAATGAAAAAAACACCAACAAAAACATTCCTATAGAACATTCCTATAGAGGACAGCTGGTGTTATTACAATTAGAAAATTTAAATATTTGGGCTCATTTTCTTTAGTAAGAATTTAGTTTTTTGGGTTTTTTTTGCCTTACCAACAACATCAACAGATATTTTGGTGAGCAGTTGTGATATAGACGAACGGATATGTCTAATATTAAAGTATTCAGATCACCTCTAAGTATATCAGCAACAGGGAAAATTCTATGTCAACGGCTGGGAAGGTTCCATGATTGTATTTGCTCATAATGACAGGAAGTAAAACCATATAAATTATATGTGACAGATGTAATGACACAGGGCTGCAGGGATTTCATCTCTAATTTGACAGCAGACAGAGTCGAGGTGACAGGAACGGCTGAGCGAGAAAGAAGCCTCGACGTCTGACAACAGTCACCCAAACTCAAACCAGGGGCACAAGCAATCCGAGCCCATCATTTATCCAGGAGGCACTCAAAAGTTAACAAGATGTTACAAATCCTGTTACTGAAACTTTTCCGGTTATTACACTTTGTAGTGTGTAAAGGTTTGGAGCGATGCTTAAAATGTCCCTGATTGTAAAGTGAAAGGCATGCATCAGTATCTGTGCCATGCGTACAAAACAACTTATTGTGCATCTTCCATCCATGCAGGAAATTATCACAAGATCGGGGTGAAAAGTTGAAAGCTACTAACCCAGTACGAGAATAGAATCGTCCTTCTTGATGATGTTTTCCAGAAGGTGCTGAAAGCTGGAGAAGCTGCCCAGCCAGTCATAGTGCTGCTCTGTCCTGTACCTCTCATCCCAATACGCAACGTCTTTGTAACTAGAGTTTTTATCCGGCAGGTACTCCATATTTTCTGTAACATGACAAAAGAAACAACTTTTCACTGAGGTCTACGCCGGGAGCATCTTTACAGTATTAAACCTAAACAGCTCTGCAAACTTTATTTGGGAGACAAGACAATTTAAAGACCTAGTCCAGTTTTATAATAAAAACGGATAAGAAAGAGGAAAAACCTTTGAACAGCTCCGGCAAGTGAAACATGCACCAATGAATCATTGAACGAACAGAAGCACAATTGGTTTCTATTAATGTGGCAAACCCACATAAACATTCAAGTTAATCTGTCAGTGAGGGTCGCTTTGTTCAAGGATGAAAATCTTTATAATGAACCAAGAGGCACTCAATGATCATAGGACTGGAGTAAGCAGAGAAGCAAAAAAATCTGATTTTGTATGAACATTTTAATAATGTAATTCTTTGTAAAGTTGAAAAGTAAGTAAAAATGTTGGTCCACAAAACTACCAATCCCTGGATATGTTCTCTTTTTCTGGCCAACCTGAGGAACGGTTGTACATGAAAATCCAAGTAAATGAGAGATTTAAGACCAATCCATCTGCCACCAAATAACTACTGAAGACAGACATCCCATTTTACAATAATAATAACAATAATAAAAATTATATATTTAAAGCCCCATCTTATAATTATTATAATATTTTTTTCTATACTTTGTCTTTATTTATTTATAGTTATCGTGATGAGCTTTAGCAAAGATAGTTAGCATTCTGCTAACAGGGTTATACTTTTCCCTTTACTTCGTCTACATCGAACACGGGCCTTTTGCAGCAGTAATTAATGAAAGGACCATTTTTAACTCCACCAACACACCGTGGGAACCGAGTCTCCAGCTGTTCAGACAGCACGGTCGCACAGCGCATGCGTGCGTGGCGGAACATACAGAGGCGCAGCCGACAGAGCCAGCCACGCTTCATGCATGGCCATCGTCGCTATTAAAAGCATACAGCATTACTTACACACAGTTGGCTTTGAGCTGGCCGTGAAGTGTTATCTGTCAGCTCCTCGGCTGCTTCCCTTCCTCCGTTTAATCTGGAAAATATGAGACGTTTCCTAACCGAGATGAAGCCACGTGTTGTAGTTTGAGCAAATAGTCCCCTGGACACGGGTGGGTTCATTCAGAGCAAGGACATGTCTGCAAAAACAACAGCAAAAAAAAATCCTAAAGATGGACTTCACTTATTTTGGTCTAAAATGTATCTTCTTTTTAAAAAGATGCAGTCAAAACAGCGGCGGATTTCTCCTAAAGTCTCTAAACTGAGTGTTGTGGTGGAGGCGGGGCAATTGGTTTTAACACGTGGGTGTCCTGCAGCCATGAGGCTTTCAAATGCGGCTAGAAAAGTTGCACTTCATTAAATAACTTCTTAGAGATGTTCAGGAATTGACCTGTTCTCGGCCTCCCCTGGGTCTTTTATATGATAATGTGGTGTTTGCATTGTAGACTTCTGTAGTAATAAAAAGACTCTTCAAACCGTAACTATATTTTTCCATATTTAATCTAAAAGCCAGAGGAATGTTTACAGACAGAACTATGTTCTCATAACAACGCAATGCAACCGGTCCCTGAGAACATCGTTAGTTACATTAAATACCAAACATCTGTCCACCCATTCAGGGCGTTCCCAGTATGATATCATCAGCGTTCCATTGGTGAAGAAGATCTGTAATGCAGACGTCCTGCTGACACATATCACCCTTAACAGCGATTCTGTCCAGTCTGAGTATGTCAGACACTTTGCCTTCAGAGTCAGTTTATCTGTAATTTCCAAGGCAACCAACTTTGCAGTCCAGTTCTGTAATCTCGTACAGAGAGGAAGCTCAAATGTAAAATATATTAATCTGTTTTTCTGTTGTTTGAACATGGCTGTAATACCTACAAAACTGTATGTGGCACCTCAGATTTGTCAGGTTTTTTGTTACACATTTCAGATCACTTTCTTTATTATCACACACATATAACCTAAGTAAATACAAAATGCCGTTTAGAAATGAATTCATTTATTAGGGGGAACAACTACCCAAAGGAATCTAATGGCCCACCAAAAAGTGATAACAGAAATGTTGACCAACTCTTCTTCACAGGATTGTTTCAATTCTGTCACATGAGAAGGTTTTTCAGCATGCAGTTTGTTTTAGGTCATACCTCACCATCTCAGTACGATTCAGTTCAAACTTTGACTAGACCACCCTAAGAAAACTTTTGTGAGTCATTGAGAAGTGGATATGCTGATGGAATTAGGACCTTTGTCCTGCTGGTTAATCCAAAGGCTCTTGAGCTAAAGTCACGCACAATCAAAACAGACACACAATAATGTGAAAAGTTGCATTCAGCCATATTTACCACATAGATCTGTTTTAGCAGGTTCTGCAGGTGGTCTGAGAAGCAAGTCTGCATTGCATTTTTACATCATGGGTGAAAACTAGACATCAAACCAGTACCAGCTGCTGGATCTACATACACTATAATAGTAGTCCAGAGAGTCTGTCCTTGCTTTATCTTATTCCTACTATTACATGAAACCTTAACAACTGTCTGGACCTCCACTGAGCAGCCTCCCTGAGGGGCTGAGGGCATCTGAGAATGTCCATGGTTTTAAAAGAAAATTAAAAACACATCAGTCTGGTTTTTGGTTTAGCTTTAATAATTATTTAATAGTTTATATTAATTCCTACTTTTCTCATTTGAGTAATTTTTCATACTAAACGTTTTGATTGTTACAGTTGTCATTGTTCTAGATTTTATAATAGGTTATGGTCTTTTACATTTAACAAATATTTTAAAAGAACATTTCTTTCAAACCTTTTGATTTATTCCCTGTGTTTTGTTGGTCTCCCAGTTTAAAATGTTCAGCTTTTGACAAAAGTGAAGCTGTGAAGCTCTTCTGCAGAGTTGAGACAAGGACCCAGTGGCTCTGGTTCATTTTACACTGGTTTGAAGAAAAAAAAACTTCAGATATTGACTTGAACTATAAAGGTACGAGATTATCTTTACTGTGACATATAACATATTTAACTGAACCAGAAGATCAGATATTTTCTTGACTTTCAGGAACTTATTGCTACCAATTTACAATAAGGCTCCCCTTTGGGATGGCTAATAAATAGTTTAGAGATATGCTATTAAGTAATCACATTAAACACTTTATAACTCATTCATCATGCATTGATTAAGGGCGCACAAGAGACAACACTGGCCAGTCTCTCGCCAAATAGTGAGCCTGCTCTGTTTAACTATATATGTCATCTAGAGCTGCTTATAGTAAAGATGCCAGACTAAGTTACTACCTTGTAAGCAAAAACCGGTCAGTGGTACCAAATGATCCATTCACTGTTGGGAAAAAAGAGGAATACTATATCTGTCCTGTAGGTGGCAATATCACATTACCATCTCCAGGTTTCTGGGATTGTTTTTTTTATCATCATCATCATCATCATTATTATTATTAAGAAAGGTCGATTGACTACAAACTGATAAGGCAGGCATGATCTTCTTGTTTCATTATCTGATGCTGTAAAGTAGTTTCTGGCAGTCTGTCTTGTTCACACGGTGTCCCCTAATGAACAGAGGACATATAACAGGAGACCTCAGATGAATTATGTATTATGAGTTGAATAAAAAGAGTTGCTTTCACCATGTCAGACTAACCAGAGGTGTTTTTAAGCCACTGTACTGCTTGCTCTGTGGACAGCTTAAAGGAAAACGTTGTTATACTTTGACATACGTGTTATATGTGTTTGACAGGCACCAACCTGCCTTTCACACAGTCTGAGCTCTAATCAGCTGTGACTTTCCCACATAACGTTAAGTGAGTATTTATGCTCGCTTAACATTTTCACACTGTCACATTGCAGCCACAATTTTTGTGCATTTTGTAGGGATAACATACCAGCACAAAGAGACAAAGTGGTGCATAATTGTGAAGCAAATGTCAAATGTTTTCATTTTTACCAAAATAAATAATCTGAATAGTGTGGCCTGCACGCATTATAAATCCCACCAGGTCAGGCCAACTTCTCTCTCTCTCTCTCTCTCTCTCTCTCTCTCTCTCTCTCTCTCTCTCTCTCTCTCTCTCTCTCTCTCTCTCTCTCTCTCTCTCTCTCTCTCTCTCTCTCTCTCTCTCTCTCTCTCGACGTCCATATTGTTTTGCCCGTCGGCCCAAACATGGAATTTTTTATGTCATCCCACCAAAACTTCTTCTTCCACACATTATATTTACATGTTTGGACGACAGATTAAACAGTAATCTCTGAGTTGTCAAAAGTTTGGGGTAATGTTTCAGAACATAACCCTGCTTTTAACCTCTCAATGACTTTATCCCCTACCTATCTATTGCGTCCCCTGTTCTTCTGCCTTCACAGAAAAGGTGTATTTATACTGAAATAAAGTTGCGCGCAGGTGGACTAAATCGATTAAGTAGGTAACCAATGGACGAAATTGGTTGCATGGGATTTTATTTCGGTTATTGGATTAAAAGGGTCTAAAAATGCTCGTCACTTTCAGATTTTTATTCATGAGAAAATATGGAAAGCATTCTCTCTTCTTCCTTTCGCCTAACCATTAAAGCACTTCTTGTGTTGGTCTACCTAATGAACACATTGAGAACACATTGAGATCTGCGGCTGTACCGTCGCAAAGCAAATAAAGACAATTCCAACACTATTCAACCTGTTTGGCATAAATCTAAGCATGTCAACTGCTATATAGGTCCACCTCAAAGACACAGCAACTTATATTCTTGTAATGAGTTTTGTTTCCACTGATGGGATTAAAACTTTAAAACATACTTTTTAAAATATCACAAGATCTGGAAATCTAAAATGCCATACGCAATAATGTAACATATTTCTACCTCAGTGAGGCAAATAATCCAAACAAAATAGATATATTTCTAATATTTTGGCGAGTTTTAAGATAATATGAATGATAATACAAACACCAGTTGGATGAAGTTATTTATCATCAAACAAATGTCCTTGTTTTTTATTCTTACGTCAACAGAAACAACAAAGATGACCTTGAGTAAAGTTTAACATAACTAGGAGGTTTGGGCCTAACAAAACACTCATCCATGTGTTTGTCTTTAGTCACATTGATTACTGCAATAGTGTCTTCACAGGTCTGCCGCCCCCCAAAAAAAAGCAATCAGACAACTGCAGCTGATCCAGAATGCTGCTCCCCTCATCCTCACTAACACTAAGATAGTAGAGCATATCACCCCAGTTCTAAAGTCCTTACACTGGCTCCCTCTAGCTCAGAGAATAAACTTTAAAATACTTCTGTTAATCTATAAATCACTAAACGGCTTACCACCAAAATACACTAAAGACCTGCCTTGATGTTTTAACTTGATGAAATGCAATACTTGTCTCACAACCAGTGACCGTTTTGATGCATTTATTGTGTTTTTATGTTTTCATAATGTAAAGCACTCTGGACTGCCTTGCTGCTAAAATGTGCTATTCAAATAAACTTGACTTGACTTGACATGGGTTTCAAGGGGTGCCAAAGGTAAAGAAAAAAACCCTTGCCTGTGATTGGTTTACTTGGACTAAGTGTGTGTATAAAACATCAGTGAGTTTCTGGGTTCCTGGATGATCCCTGCATGTTTTACTCTCTGGTGTTGCTAGATTTAGAGCCATGGGAAAAGCAAAAATAATGATTAAAAGATGTGCAAGGGAATTTTATAACATGTAATTTTGAACTGAATTATAAAACAGGGAAATGAAGTAAAAAGACGCCTGATAAAATGAAGATTCTTATCAGAAACATTTTGATCCCAAATGTGAAGTGAAAAATGAGAGATTTGATTAAACGGGAGCCACAGCTGGCCAACAATAAATAAATAAAAATAAATTGTGCCACAACTGGCAGGAGAATTATTTAAGATACACAGTGAGGAAGTGCTTGAGTCAAAATCAGCTGCACAGTCGAGTCACCTTAAACCTGAATGATTGTATTTGGAGTGATGAGACCAAAACATAACTTTATGGCTTCAACCATAACAAGTCAATAAGGCCTAAGATGAACGATCCATCATTTCTACACGCAGGGGATTTGAAAGGAAATATCTGTATGTCATTCTGTTAAATTGGCTTCAAAAATGACATTTTAACAGCAAAGCATGTGAACATATGAGCAGAAAAACCAATGAAAGCTAAAAAAAAAAAAAAAAAAAAGATAAAATGAGACGAAGATAAGTTAAATGATCCAACATTTCTTGAAGACACAGCATCACCACACAGGTGGAGACATTGGAACAGTTAGATGTAAGGAAAAGGAGGATCAGATGTTCTCCATGTGGTCCCGTCTGATGAAGGCATCAAAAGCTGAAGGTGAGGAAACAAGCAGCCTTTACACCTTCACATGTCCCACCGTAGCCTACTTCAGGCGCCGCATCGCGGTTATGTAACCTCCCTGTTCACAGTTACGCTGTGATTTCAGTGATCCTCCGAACTGCAGAACTACTTAAAACATCATCTGGTCAGGCTGGTTGAAAAGACAAACCCTGAAGTGGTAGCTACAGGCGGACGGGTAAGCGTATGTCCGGTTCTGACAGCGTGATAGAGTCAGCAGAGCGACGGGAACCGGCTGGAGATGCGGGGGAGAACTGGTCTCCCGTTCCTCTGCATAGTGGGAGCACTACCACAGACCACGTGAGAGGAAGACTCAGACGGTCCCCGGCAGACCGACACCGGCTCATCCCTGCCGCCGCCGCTGCCGCCGCCGCTGCTGCTGCTGACATGGGCTCAGCTTCCCGGAGACAGGCGTGGAGGGAGGGCGACACTCTGTCTGAATGTAACCTCTGATCTTTCACCGGACTCTTTTCTTTTTTTTCTGTTCTTTTTTTCTTTTCATCGAACAGTTTTTTTGGAGGTGAGTAGGGGGGCGGGAGTATAGTACGCTATGGCTTGGCCGTGCATCAGCAGAGTGTGCTGCCTGGCTCGCTTCTGGAACCAGTTCGACAAGTCGGACCTCTCCGTCCCTCTGACCATCCAGAACTACTCGGACATCTCCGAGCAGGAGGTGCGCTCCGTCACCAAGCAGCTCTCCGACTCGGAGAACAGCTACACCCCCCAAGAGCAGTGCGTAAGGGGCTCCCCTCAAGCGCCCCGGGATGGTACCCGGGGACCCTCCAGGGCGCGGAGGGAGCCCAGCTACAAGCCCAGGGAGGACTACCACCCGCCCGGGGTGCCGTTCCCCAGCGTCACCCAGTACAAGCAGGATTTCAAACCCTGGCCCATACCCAGGAAGGATAATTTCCCCTGGATCGGGAACGGGGGCACCAGGGGGGACGGTGCTGCCCACGACACCGTGAACAGTCACCCCGTCCAGGCGCAGGTGGGGGAGAGGCGCGGGGACAGGTTGGAGCAGCAGGCGATGGAGGAGAAGACCAGCTCATACAGGTAGGCGCTTTTGACTCGTTTCAGCACCAGGCTCTGTCCACTCCATCACTGCAACCGGCGAGGAAAGCCGTGTGCTGATGCCGGCTTTCATGCCTGATAAGGCTGAGTTTATTTATAGTAGAGAGAAATCCATGCTGGACTCAGAGAGCCTATACAGAGAGGGAGAAGTGCTGCCGATCAATAATGCTCATAAACTAGATAGATAAACACGCGGAGAGAACTTAGAAACAAATGTTTTTATGCTTATATTTGCATTTTTATGTTAGGTATGAAGCCCCAGGACAGGACACGTTTGCTCACAACAAGTTACCTGTCCACATCAATATGATGTTTTGCAGTGTATTTCCTCTAAAAAAGAGCTAAGTACATCTAGAATGATAAAATAAACCAATTAATAAACATAAAATCCAAAACAAGAGTTCAAAAAGGTATAATTACTCAGCTAAAGTTTCTCTTGAAGTAAATTTTTAATTAAAGTGTTTAAATATGTTATGTTGGTTACTATTTGCACCCAAATATCTATCTCCAGGCAAGAGTACAGGCCATGGACAGGGGCGAAACCAGCCAGAAGTGCCAGGAGAATCCCCCCGGCTCAGTACTCCAGCCCAGGGACAGAGGCCACCGCCATCCCACGTGAGACCAGCTACCAGGCCGCCTACAGTGGGGAGGCCAGCAGGGCGATGAGTGGGCACAAGGCTGAACTCATCCCCCAAACGGCTGCCTCCAACATCCAGCCTCCCTCCGTCACTCAGCACAAACCGGCTGCCCCGCGAGCCGGCAGCTTCCTGAGCTCCCCCGGCCTCCAGCAGAGCATTCTGCCTGAGAGCACCGAGCACAGTGGGACAACCAAGAGAGAGGTAAACACATATTTACAGTTTTTAGACAAGCTGGGCTCACAAAACTTCCTCTGTACAGGTGAACACTGCCGTATGCGGCTGCTGAAAGTCATCCTCACTCATCTCCCTAGCTGCCTTGTGCTGCTGGGGCGTCTGAGAAAAGTGATACAGCATTCTGTCCCAGAGAAGCTCAAAGTGACCCAGCTGTTTAAAACAGGCCGCGCGCTGTGTTAGGTAACGCTGCTGGTGCTGTGCCCATCACTTTGACCTGAAAAGAACAGGAATGATGGGAATGGAAATGAGTGCGACTTTTAAATGTGGTCCAGCTTAGCAGGAAAGTAAAACAAGACGCTCTTTGTATGCACAAACAGAGCCCAGGTAAGAAGAAAAGACAGTTTAAATCACCGACATCTAATAATTGTTTATAATTACAGCTTCATTAACTCATAACTAATACCTCCACCTTCATTCTTGTCCTTATGCCTTACATAAACATTTTAAACTGGATATTTTTAGACACCTTTTGGGGTGTGCATAAAAAATGGCTACACATTAAAAAAGTTGTCGTTCTGAAGCAAAAGTCATAACATTGTTTTTATCACTAAATTGAATGTATTAAGTATACCTCATGCAATCTTTTCAACTATTGCCATGGTTAAAAGCCCCTTGGTTACAAAGCATAAACAATTAGAGCTAAAAAAAAAGCAGGAGGTTACCTAATGTCAAATTTATCACAAGTCTCTGTAAGGTGAAAGAGTCATATAACTATTAACACCAATATGCATTTTACACAAGATTTTGTGCTTACGGACTTTGCAAAACAAACAAATAAAATTAGTATGAATACCACATACAATGCTTTTCAAAGCTATGCATGACTCCTGAACTTTAGTTACAATTACATCCAGAAATTTCAAGATTTTTTTTTATTGGGACTTTATGTGAGAGACCAAGACAAAGTACAAATCATGAAGTGGACAAAAGCAATTTTTTCCCAAAAATATTTGCGCAAATTTTTATTTGAAAAGTGCGGTGTCCTTTTGTATTTAACGTGGAAGTTCCAGCCCTACCAATTACCTTCAGAAGTCCCTGAGTTTGTAAGTAAAGTTTGCCTGTGTTGTGTGTATGAGAGTGGGGGAGGGTGGGGGGTATAAAAGGGTAAATAACGGAACAAGATGAGCGCTGGTAAACCACAGGGATGAGTAAGACCCTCACTAGACATAACATCAGTAAACATGTGAATTAATTACACAATAATTACAAAATAAACACAAAGAACGCAGGTAACTTAAAACAAAGTGACAAACTAGAACCAGTGTCGCTCAGATTTTTGACTGATTCAATTTCCAGGAGGACATCTAGGCCTAGACAGTGGTTGAGATCAACTTAATGATTACCTTTTTAGAATGGTCCAGTCAAAGTCCAGACATAAGTCTGATTACTTCTTTGTTTTGGTCTGTCACATAAAAGCCCAATAACGCATAATTAAGTTTGCGGTTACAATGTGCCAAAAAAGTGTCAAAGTGTAATGGTGACGTGAATATTTGTTGCCAGGGACTGTAAAAGCCCATTTGGAAGACAAATGAACAGTGAGAAGGTGTCCGGATCGCACGAGGAAGCCGAGAACTCATTAGTTTGGTCCTGGTTAGAATGAACACGGAGAAGAGATGCCTGTATGTCTCTTTATCCGCTGCCGCCCGCATGTTATCTCAGTTCAGCATGTTTCGTGACAGTTCATAAGGCGGTTTATGGGAATCTCCAGAGGTTTAGTGCCATCCCTCTTCCCCACCCACAGCGCTCCGCTCCATCTGCCGGCATGTAGACTGTGGTGGCTCTGACCTGGACCGGGTCAGGTAGTCTGCCCGTCTGTGTGGCAACATCTGCTCCATTAAGCTGAAGGGTATTAGGAAATAGGGAAGCTTGGAAATGTGTTTTTTTTTTTTTTCTCGTGTCCTCTGGGTTTGTCCTCTCTCTCCCAGCTCTCGTGTGCTTGTGAAACAAACAAAATTAATCCACGGGAGTGAATTAAGTCCCCCTTCTGCTTGTTTGCATGATTTTTCCGAGCCATATCTGCTCTGTTAAACCGTTCTGCCTCCCAGTGCCCCGTGTGACGAGCGCGGAGGTCAAAGTTATAGATGTCAATGACAGGACAGAGACGCTAAAAATAATTCTGACCCAGTTTGAGTGCACCCACAGCCTGTACAGCGAAGGAGGTTTGCGCTGCTTGAGGTGTGCCGGAGACCCGCAGTGAAGATTTTTCCACACATGAACACGTTTCGTGTTTGTCCATCTTACAGTGACAAAAAAAAAAAAAAAAACTGGCCTGATGGCAAACCAAGTTGATCTCAGATAATCCACGGCAGCCCACTCAGGGCCAACTCATTACTGACTCACCAGCCCCCTGCAGAGGTGTCTGACCGAGCATTACACGCCCCACCCCGGCACGCATTACACTCAGGCAGCGCTGGTCCGTGAGGGTATTCTGTGATTTTCTATTAAGTGCAGGCCTTCGCCAATGTGTGACAGAGCTTCTGAATTTAAAGCGGCCAAACCGAGGTACTGTGACTGCTGAATGTAAAGCCAAAATAGGCTCCTCAAATCAAAACAGCCCGACGAAAAAGGAGGATGAGGGGGAACTGGTCCCGCTGTTCCTCAAATCAACACCAAGAACAGAGAGAATCTGAGATGATACAAGATGTAAGACATGCAAGCGTGAAGTCGACCAAACAGATATTCTTTGTATGATGAAATAGTTGTTGTTTTTTGCATTGAATTCAGAGAACTAGCAAAATAACTCAAAGCATCCCAAAGAGAGGCTGTTGCAAACCAAAAGAGAGAAAATTCCCCCTCATGTCAACAAATAAGACTGAGATCTCAGAACTCCTGATCACAACGTTTGGCTCTGCCGTGATCTCTGAGGTGCAGCTAAATTGATGATGGAAATGTTGCTCACAATGGTTTTAAACTGCACAAAGAGGATTAGATGGCCTGCTGGGACACTGCATCCTGAAATCCACCTCCTTTCACCCACTTCTCTGTTTCGCTCCAGTTAGCCAGAAGTGAGGATGGCGCGGGGGCGGCAGCACAGGGCCTGGGCTAGGATCGATTTTCTGCAAATCAGCTATAAGCCATCACTTATAATCTGTTTCAAAATGATGAACAAACCAAGCAAAGAAGCAAAAAAAAATAAAAATAAAACAGGTCTAAGCGGGGTCAAAGCATGCTTGTAATACACGTTTATGTATCTCTGCCTCCTCTTGTTCATGACTGCAGAGACACAGACAGATGCTAAAGGTTTGTTTTTGGTGGTGACGGAAATTTACCTGGGTTTACCTCTTCAATACCTTCCAAAATGTTTGCTTCAGTCTTCATGCAGCTGCCCCTTACCAAATACTTGTCCACATATTTACTGGCATCCTAGATGAAGATGTACAAAAAGTCTTAAAAAAATGTATCTGAGATGGTTTGAAAAATCCAACCTTTAATTTGAGTTCATTTGCTAAAGGAGATTGTTTTTACTGGTACCCCTAATAATCTGCTTGAATAAATGTAACAGAAGCTCCATGACTTTTCTGTTTCCCGTTGGTCTAAATATGATGCGACACAGGGGCTCAACTTTTTTTTTAGCCACTGGGTTGAACAAGGGCCCGTATTTATCTCCCGACCATGCAAACTGAGCAGGAAGGAAAACAAAGATTTTAATTTAAATAAAAAAAAAAAAACAAGTCTCCGTAACAACCATTAGATGCTATCAATATGCCAAGGCATATCGGGAAAAAAGACCCCATCCCTTTTCGGTCCTACCATCACAAATGTAAACATGTAGAGTGTGCTAAACCCCACTGGGACTTGAACTGGAGCAGATCAGATGGGTCAGACGGGACTGAAACACCAGGTGGGTCACGCGTACTGTAAAGCACAGGAGAGGATCTGTTATGCTGTGGGTGTGTGTCTCTTTTAAGGCCCTGGCGAACTGCTAAGAGTGCACGGCATTTTAGGTAAAAATCTGGCTAACTTATGAGATGGGCAACAATTATTGAGTTTATCATTATTGATAAAAACAAATATTCTAGTAAGAAGCACAAATTATACTCATGATGACTGACATTGTAGTGGAGATTGTTACTTTTGCTCTTTTAACCATTTCAATGCAGTGTTGGTTCTCTGGGATGCTAAACAAATATTGTTATATTTGAAAATATGATTTAATGCGGGCTGCACAGTGGAACAGCGGGTAGTGCTGTTGCCTTGCAGCAAGAAGGTTCTGGGTTCAAGTCCAACCCAGGGTCCTTAGGTGTATGTGTGAATGGTTGTTTGTCCTGTTTGTCTCTGTGTTGTCCTGAGACAGACTGGCGACCTGTCCAGGGTGCACCCTGCCTCTCGCCCATTGAATGCTGGAGATAGGCACCAGCAACCCTCACGACCCCATGAGGGATAAAAGCGAGTAAGAAAATGGATGGATGATTTAATGCAAGTGTTGTGTTTAGCAGTACTTAATGAAACCTAAAACTGAAGTAGTTCTTTTGCTAAAAGGAGGATGTTTTTGTATGTTGGGCTCTGACTGTATGGTGTGACGGCCATAAAGTCTAAAAGACTTTTTAAATGTCTTTTTTTTAATTGTCGCCTTTCCTGTTCTTGCCATAAACGGAACAAAATAACACGATATAATTTCAAATGCCCATCCCTAATGGACTTGACCTTTGAAATGATAATGGGTTGCTGGGTTCTGCAGGATAAGGATCAGAAATCTGGGAACAAATCAACACAGAAATAGGCAATTATTAGGCAATTATTCCCCACCACCACCACCACTAAATAAACATCCTCGAATTAAAGGACTGGATTATGCTACCATAATGAAAGATGTATTTATTTTAAGGCTGTTTACACATCTTTTCACCAGGGGTGCCAATAAATATGTGGCCAACACATTTCTATAAACGTGGTGCTGTGTGGATCCACCATCAAAATGTAAATAAAAGGGCGGTTTGCTGAAAAGAGACACAGATAAGATACTCCGTGTGAGGAGCAGGCTTTTTGCTGGCAAAACAAACAAAATGACAAAGCAGAGCAAGGGAATGCAAAAAAAAAAACTGTCCTGTCAGGCTGTGCCCAATGTTTCGTCCTCATTCGCCTGCTTTTTACCCCATGCCGCCTCCAAAGTTTCTTTCCTCCCTGTTTGTCTCCATCCACTCCTGTTCTTTCACTTGGACCTCATCCCCATTCCCACGCTACCGGCACCACAGAGGCAGAGCTCGGTGCCAAGTTGCTCAAAGGCTGGGAAAGCAGCATTGTGTTAAAACGGGGCTGACGGAGGGAAAGGAGGGGGGAGGGGGAGACAGGGAGGAGGAATATAAGGTGAGAGGAGAACTGAGATGCATCATGGGATTGATAAGTGACAGCAAACGTGAAAGGAACGGAGGAGGAAGGGGAACAGAGTGCATCGTTTGATGGATTATCTGTTAAAGTGCAGCGTTGCGTCGGGTTGCAGTCTTGTTCAGCAACAATCTAATTTAGGAAAGAGGCAGAGCTCACGCTGCACCGAGCAGAAAACACACTGTCTGTGTGTGTGTGTGTGTGTGTGTGTGTGTGGGGGGGGGGGGGGGGGGGGTGACTAGTCTCAACAATCCAATCCGACTTCCTGAACAACCAATGCAGCTTTCCCTGCCACCCACAGCGCTGGGAGGTCAGAGCCAAAGAGGGGCTGAGATGTGACTATGTCCTTTGATTTAATTGCATGTGATTTATTTAAATAGGGACAATGCACATCAATTAACACGAGCACTCAATCCATCATACAAATGTGCCAGATGTAGCCATAATTTTTCATCTGCAGGTTAACAATAGATATGAAAACTAATTCAAACTTTGAATAATTTGCCTACAATAAAATAGGATGAGTTCAGGTTAAGCAATAACTCCACATTCAGATACGCAACTAGACAAGGAGATCAGTGTTGGTTGTCACACTCATCATATCTGAGGAGCAGAGGGTTCTGTAAAATAATATTTGGACTGAAAAGTTCCAGTACTAGGTCAAAGGTCACTTGTCAAAATATTTGGTGGGAAGGACATTCAGCATAGTGGTGGGAGGACCTGTCATTTTTTGGTAAGAAAAAGGAATATTTTTGATGTATCAAAAAGAATATTCTAGGTTATTGAGAAGAATGCTTGGAGCTTAAATGATGCCATTACAAAAAGAAAAGTGTAGGCTACAAGTAGAGTTTTTTTTTTCTTTGCTAAGCCTACAAATGTAGCTTTTAGCTTAGCTATTACCAAAAACATCCAGTTGTCACATGTGCCAACCAACACCAAGGAGACAAGCCATGCCATTCTACTGTTAGATGTTTAAATTTACCTTTCTATTTTTTATTTAAAATGGGCAAGACAACTGGGTCTGACAATGATAGTGACTGAAGAATTCAGTTGTACAAAGTTATGTTGCACTTGTTGACTTTGAGTTTTCTGTGCCAGCTGTGAAATTGCTGACTAATTAATGTGTTTCATACAAGGAAATCATTTTGTGGTCACCTGCTTTGTTAAAACACAAATAAGCTGAAAATTAATTTCCATATTATCCAGTGGTTAACTATTTTCAATTGTTCAAAGTGTTGAACCTGACAATGGGATATTGTGCCATTTTAAAGTTTGAATTTAAATGAAACTGATGTTTTTATTGAGGTTTTAATGTTTTTCTTGGTAATTACAATTCTTAACTCCACAAACATGTTACTTTGGTAAATTAAAATAATATTAAAAATTTAAAGTTAAACCACAGATTGATTGATCCTCCCACCTGGGCCCTGCCATTAACATAACATTGGGACAACCAAACCCCACAGGGTGTGACAACCAATACATTGTCAGTGTTGGTTGTCACAGGTGAAGTTTTTTGATTTATTCATCAAGAACTTTTGAATAGAATGAGATATAGCTTAGTAAGTTAATTGTTTTATTAACTGGCACCTTAAGCTTCACCCTGATATAAAAATAACCTTTTTCAGACTAACATTTTTTTAAGCAATTTGGAAAATAATAATGTGACAACCATCCACAGTCTCCCCTGCCGCTATACTGGCTGAGCAATAACAGCCAAAGCTAGACCTGGATTATATATGGTTGTTTCAAAAACAAATCCTGAGGTCATAAAAGGATAAGATCAGTCCTTTCGGAAAATCTTTAGCCTCTATTTGAAAAAAAAAAAAAAGATGAGTGCAATAATTTGATGACCAGATCTAAAGTGGTCATTTACCCAAAAAGCATTTTGAGGACCTGTTGTTGCAGCGACTAAACGCGTGAAAGGTCAGATCTGAGGTGTTTGCAGGCACTGCACAGAAAGTTTCCGCCGGCTGAGGAGCTCTAAGAGGGAAACAGTGACACATGCGCTTGAGCTCCGACAGCAGAGCCGACGCTCCGTGACGGCGCTGTCCAGCCAGTCGCCTCTCATTTCACGGGATCAGTCGGAGCGCCACAGCGGCTGCATCTTCTCCCCTCCATCACTTTGACCACCCCGACAAGCTGCCGTGGTTCATCTCTCTCTGTCTCTCTCTGTCTCCTCCTCCTTTCACTCAGGAGCATCTGGTGAGGACCAAACTGCCGCCGAACCCTTCTGCCGTCTTTCAAAGCGGATCGAGGGTCTTCAACATCTGACGCGTCCAGCCCATTCCACAACACAAGAATCTATGCAAAGGGGATGTTGTCGTTGTGAACGCTGTTGAGCAGCATCTTATTATCCCAGGTGGAGAGAGATAATCCCCACTGTTTGATACTCCTGCGGGCTCCCCGTTCCTACAACTGAAAAATGCATGTGATGTAACGATTTAGAGACAAACTTTTCCTTTAGTTTTTTTTTTTTTTGGGTTATAGATGCACAAGAAAACCGGCTGCTCCGTACGTTTGTGTTTGCGCGCCTGCTCCTTCGTCTGTGATGCACATTATTATGCCGACGCTGCACCAATAATCCGGGACATGATTTATCATAACGCGTGTTTGCTTAGAGTGCTATGCTGCCCTTTGGTGTCACTAGAAATCTGCTTGAAAATAATTTATTACCTTTACATTCAGCTCATGTTTAAAGAAAACGTGTTCTTTTTTTGTTGTTGTTGTTAAATATCTAGTTAAAGAGAAAAGAGCAATTAAATGATCTACGATGTTAAATGCCATTAAAATGTTGTTGACTAGGCTTGTTGCCCTTCCCAGCTGGCATTTGTTAGTCTGTGTCACATCATTGTCTCTACTTGGTTACTTTATTGCCAACATGAACAGATTAAAAGTACAGTATTCAAATATTTTATTGCTAAAGCTTAAGTGCTCATCGTAGAATTAAGTTAAAAATATTGGCAATTACCTATAGGCCTTCATTAGGAAAAGGTTTACAGCAGAGGTGTCCAAAACGGGGCCCGGGGGCCATTTGTGGTCCTCGGCTTGATTTTGTGCGGCCCATGATGGACATTCAAAAACGATGCAAATTTTGCCCCCTAACACAGATAGTCGATGCAGATGGAGAATTATTATTGATAAATTATTACCAACATATTACCAACGATCTTCTTACAATGTAAATGATTAGGTGTAAAACATTTTTCTATTTAGAACCATGAATTTTGCATTCACTTTAATTCTCATAATAGGTAAGATGACATGTTATCCAGTGACTTTTACTCTTATTGCTAAGAATAGACAAAAATGTTATCCTTTCTTTCAGCTGAAGCCAAAAGAAATTCTAAAATTTGATGTATTTATTTTAATGAAGTAAATGTGCAATAAATGTTTGGGTCTAAAACAATTTGCACATCCCAATGCTACCAAAAAAAAAAATCTGACTTATTTAATTAAAGTACTAAACACTTAAAAAATAATGGATGCTTCGTTTATTGTGAAGCAGTTTAAAAAGTTTTATTTTAAAACAATTTTTTTGGTCGGCGAGTACTTTTGATTTGATGATATTGTCTAATCAAGTTTAGACACCAGCTACAGGCTTTCATCTCACTGCAGGTTTAAAATTATGTTTATTCAATCAAGAAGTTTGTGTCTGATAAGACCGGCTTCTCTTAAAACACAATACAACAATGTACAGGAGTACTAATTAAAAAAAATCTGCTTTCATTTACATTTTAACAAAAATTACATGTTAAACATGTATTTACACCAATTATCTATACAATCTATCTTTGGTGATGAGCTCCAAGTCTTTGAGTCTAATTGGCAATGACACTATAGTCAGAAGAGACGTTTAAACTTAAATAATTTTGCAATACACCATCACATGCCTGGAATACCTACTATAAAATGTGCCTTAGTCTTTTTTTATTTTATGTCATGTTTAAGTAAGAAATTACTTTATTGTCCCACAATAGGGAAAAATATAAGAAGCATTTTTAAAAGGAGAAAGATAATTTATAAAATAAAAACTGATTTTTTATATGGGCAAACACTAGAAACCCTGAAGTTGATGCAGCCATTCATTTCACTTCAAATAAAAAGTAAATTTATATTACATTAAAACATACTTTTCTAGAATCAATCGATTATCCTAGGTAGTTCACTCTATAAAAAAATTTAAGTTAAATAAAATGTTTAGACGACAAACATTGAGCTGAAACTAATTTTTAAGTAAAATGGAATTGCAAGAGTTCAGGTCATCAAATCCAGATTAAGTTAACTACTTAAGTCTGACACAAAGGTGCCAAGGACACTTCAGGCGGTTCTTACATAAATACATACATACAACAAAACATATATACAACAAAAGTAAAAGAAACACTTGGACAACTGCACAGAACGAGTACACCAGGTGTCGAGGCTGTTGGTGAATTTATTTACAGTTTTTCGTTCCATGACCAGCAGGTTCTTAGCTCCCCAAATGTCTACTGACCACATCTAAAAGATTTCACTTGAATAAAGTCGAGTATTTTTTAGGCACTCTAGGTTTTTCACTGGCTACCTAGGCAACTGTTAAATCAGAGCCTCTTCTTTGTAAGGAATAACTGGGATGCATATTTTGATTACTGGAGGTCCACACACTGCAGGTCAGCGCTTTACTGTACGTGAACAGACACCTCAGGCCAAAATCTCAGATTTTTTCTTGTTCATTCAAGCTGAGTGTTATACCACCAACCTTGAAATAAAAAAAAATTAAAAGCCCAGAATTATTTTGAGACTGATTCTGATGTGGACCGCACATCATCTTCATACCGGAGCCGTACGTGAGCCTCCTCTGTTCATCCCAACAGACGCACACATCCCAATGCACTTCACACATATCTAGATTTCAAGAAATATTTTACTTGTTTATTATAAGAATATTGATCATATTTTTGGTTTGCACAGAAAAAAAACAATACAGTGTTTAGGTATCTTGTACATTAATTTCATTTGGTTAAACAGGCCGATCAGCTCATGACAACATTTGCTTGTCCAATCATACAAAGCTCAACAACACGCGCTCATTTGTCTTAAATGACAAACACTTAACAGTACTCACCATCAATTTCATTTACTCTGTGAAGTACACACACACACACACACACACACACACACACACACACAGCTGTTGGGTATAAATATTAAAAATGTTGATGTTAGAAAAAAAAAAAACACTTTCTAGTTATGCACATCAGTCGGCCCGAACTTAGAAACCATTCAACTACTTATTTTAGGTCTTTTTTGACCTAAAATACCACTTAACAGCCAGAAACAACCAAGGGAGGAATCCAATTTAACAGGATGACCCATAGTCATGCCACCTGTTAGCAGTTTGATTGCTGTTGCTGACTGGTGTGCATTATGCATACAGTGACGGATATGACATTGGTTGTTAAACAGAACACTTTAAAAAAGAAAAAAAAAGGGTTGCAGAACCTTTTTTTTTTGCGAATCATTATCATTAATTCATAACGAGAGTCATTCATTTAGTGTCAAAGTTCAGGCAGGACAGGTTTAATGAAAATCTGTTAAAAACTTTAGCAAACAGTGTGTTCCTGTTGTCGTCGTTGTTGTTTTTTCCTGCTGCATTATTTATAATTACACCTGCTGGCTGGGTAACACTGAAATACATTAAAAGGATACGGAGTATGGGCGACGATGATAATGGTTGCTGGTTGCCATAGCAGCAACCACTTTGGGAGAACCTCTCAGATATAAAGTACCCACAGACACAACACCCAGATTATCATTAGAGTTCCCAAACTGCAGTAGAAATCACAGCTCGCCACAGCTGCAAAACTGCATCCGACCCAGAGAGACTTAAGCAGAGCGGATGGAGGCCTGGGAGGACAGCAATCTGAGGCTTTTAGTTCCATAATTCACACGGGGTTTGTTTCCCTTACGAGAACCTCTCTGGCATCAACACTTCATCACTGAAATAATGTTATGAGGTATGAGAGAGCGCAACGGGAACACTACATTAAATAACACGCGCAGCATGATGTGGCTTCTTTCCGAACAGAAATAAAAGGTGACCATTCCTATTAAAGACATTTGTTACGCCGCAGCGGAGCACCAGCACTGAGGAGCAAGCTGAGCCCTTCTGTGATTAGGTTCATATATTCAGGACTCTTGCAGCTCCCGCTGAGACAACGGGACTGCATTTGGATGCCAATATTCACAACAAGAGGCCCGTGGCTCCGCTCCTGGTCAAAGTCAAATCCTGTTTGGCCTCAGTTGTCCTTTGTCAGGTAACCCATGTGAGCGTTAGTGAGGAAGTCACAGGTGGGGATGCTACTGACGGCTTGGTGGATGTTCAAGGCTGTGATCTCCCTCAGCGCCCTGAAACCCAAACGGCTCCATGTTAGCATTTTATGTAAAACTCAAAAGAGCAAAACACAAAACTCATTGACCTCTAAATATTCATGCTGGATCATAAACTATGATCAATATGCTTTATATTTTAGAGTTCACACAGTAAAAATGACAAATTCCTTGTTTTCAATTGATTATCCTGGAATATTAAAAAAAGTATGTGGGAAGAAAAAAAGCCAGGAACGATGATAACAAACTGGTGGCCTGTTTAAGCTCTAGATATAATAAATAAAGTGAAAAATGGAGCATTACTAAGCATGCACAGCAACAAAAAAAGCTGACCTGTTTGGAGGAGATTTAGCATAGGCCCCAGCCAGAGCTTCTCTCAGGACATCGCTGGCAAACTGCTCTGTAGCCTGAAGTGCCGACACACACACACAGTCATATTAAACATAAAGAAACATACTGACAGTCATAATATAAGTAAATCCACTCAATGCAAGTTTTGTACAGTGCTGTAAAAAAACTATTTCCTCCTTTGCAATACTCTCCTGTTTCTGGTTTTTGTCACAACTAAATGTGTTTGGAGCTTTAAGATGATTTCCAAAATGATTGGAAAAAACACATTCAAACCAAAGTAATCCTATGTGAAAATATAACTGCTCCCCCTGGTAAATCATTCATTAATTGTAATTATCCACATTTTTTCCACAGATTATTGTGAGAGCTGCAGAGTCAAGGAATCACCTGTCTAACAACACGAAGTAGAAAAAAGATCTGAAAAAAGCAACACATTATATCTAATCTAAAGAAATTGATAGCCATTTTTAAAGCCTTGGAGCTCACATCTGTGAAAAAAAAATATCTTGATAGCTCCTCTATCTGCATTAAAAGAACTAGTAAACGTCCCAGACGACATAAGCTAACACTATCAGCTTAAATATTAGCCTTACGGACACAGACAGCCCAGTGAAGGAGTTCTGTCGGTCTGAGCTCCACCGTCAACATGCGCTTCCCTGGTGTGCAGTTCTGAACCACGCAATGATCAGTTCCGCTGAGGTTCGGATCAACGAAGAAAAATATTAATCAGCTGACCGCTCAGCCGGCTAATAAGTAGTGAATCAACGAAACAAACCAGTGAAACTCCTCCATTACTTCTCTGTTTAGTTCTAAAGCTGCTAGAGGCTAATGTGGTCAATAATAACACCGGCTATGGCGGAGCCAGAATAAAGCTGAAAAATAGAGCAGGGGAAAAAGAAGGAAACCCATAGCTACCTAGCCTGCTGCTGTAGGTGACCACTAAAGAAGATACTATACCAAATCAGCAGAAAAGAACTTGTGGCCGCTGCTGAATATATTTGGACCTGATCCTCGTTTACACTGCAAAAATATGCTGTTTGCCCCAGATCCATGTTTGTTTTGCAAAAGAATTTACATCAGTTGTCCCACAGTAGTAAAAATTATTTGTATAAACAGCAAATTGTCAGGTAAATAGAAGCACACTCTGGCACAATAAAGATAACGGACTATAATAAAATCATTGTATGACCTAAAATCAGTACAGGGGCCACACATGGTCCCCGGGCCGCACTTTGGACACGCCTGGCTTAGATGATATCAGTAACTGTAAAATGATTGCTGTCCATCGGCCCTGGCGCCGTGACTGACCTTCAAAATCATTGCTTCGATTACTGGAGCAAACACATTCTTCTCCACCTCCACTGGTTGAAACGTGACGCCGATCTAAAAGAGACAAAAGGACATGGCAACGATTCCCCATCAAGCAAAATCGGTAACTTTCCTGAGCTTTGGTCGGCGCTCCAAACCTGCTGAGCCGTCTCGCTGACGAACTGCGAGGACATGCAGGGGCCGAGGAAAAACCTGGGCTCCACATCGGTTTCCTGCTCCTCCTCTTTGACCTTCAACTTGTGACAGGGAGGAGTCACCGTGACAATGTCCACTATCTCATCGTCTTCCTCTTCGGGTTCGGTCTTCAGCAGAGCTTGCATTTGCTCCAGCCGCAGCACCAGCTCGTCATAGCTGGTAAGGGTCGACGGGCACTCTGTGGAAACAGATGTACATTAAGAAGTGTTTTTTTTCTTTCTTCTGTTTTTCTAAATTAGCAGCTTTGAAGTTGAGCAATGTGATAATTAGAGAAATGCCCTATTTATACGGCACAAAGTAAGTCAAACAGGACAAAAGGCTGATTATCGTGCTGTCTGGCCAGGCGAGTGACTCAATGAGCCAAGTAGCCTCGTCTCTCACATTTCAGAGACAAAAGATGAGATAAACGAGATATCCTCGTCAATAGATGAGGACAGACAAGAAAAAAGAAAGATCCACACTAACCACCCTCACACACAACAGACCAGCCTACATGTTACTGTATCAAGTGCTGCAGCAGCAACACACCCACACAGTCAACACTGAGCAGGAAACATTCCTCCTTCTGAACGCTCCAGAAGATCTTCCTTTAAAAATGTGCAATGAAATGTCTACAGAGGCAGAAACCTACCAGGTTCGTTATCGATTTGCGTGAGAATGTCCTCTATGGACTCGTCATCATTCCTGCTTTGGGGCTCAGGGTCAGGCGGAGTGTATCCCCGTTGCCGGCACCACTGGACGACCTCTTTGGTCTTTGGGGGTGTGAGGGCCTGTAGGCGAGGTGAGCGGTCCAGGACGTCCTGGACGACCCGCTTCACCGCGACGGCTCGCTGAAGCTTCACAGACACATACGAAATGATACTTAATGCAACCGAATTGTGATAATGCCTGATTTGTGGCTATGATCCTCTACTTCTAAAACAGCTTTTATATTTATAATCATACAGAACCCTGGAGGTGATCCCATTTAACTTAAATTCACATCCTGCTGCAATTCAAGCTTTACCAACAAAAATGTTTGTAAGGACTGCTACATAAATTTAGTCTCTCCCAACTAGCAATCTTGTTCAGTCTGCTTTTCAGCCAATACAAAGTACAGAGACAAAATCAAAACCACAGGCGATCTACTCATAGCAGCCAATTATGGGCTGATAGCCCTACCTGTCCTTCTCAACATCCCACAATTTTCTCCTAAAAATAATTTACTGGTATTATTGACCCTTTGAATGCTTGGTATAAAATGTAAACTTTCAAACTGTAACAAATCAAACTTTTGAGATCCAAAGCTTGATCAGTTGTCAGCGGCGTTCCCCAGGGCCCTGTCTTAGGTCGCCTTACTGTTCTTCTTTTAACCTTCATCCATCTCTTACCTTTTTGTCACATTTTTTAGGAAATCAGGAACATATTTGTATTCTACATTTACGAATCTTATTACACACTCAAATGTTCATGTGAAATTAAACTGTAGTTGTCTGCAAACTTTATTCAATTGGACAGCAACCACGAAGGTTTTCTTTTCTGGTGTGAACTAAATTTGCTTATAGTACAAGTAATTTTTCCCTTTATGCTGACAATTCTCTAATCTCTATTTCTTTCCTTGTTAGAAGCTTAGATTTCACCCTAAACTTTGAAACGCAAATTAATAATACCAAGTGCACATGCCTTAAAGGTATAGTGGACGATCTGCCAATGTGCATGTTTGTTCATGGCTAGTTTCCTCTTGCACACTGCTTATGTTTATGTATCCAGCCTGTTTGCTGTAGCAATGAACCATATAACTGAGAACTTGCACATGCCTCCGGTTAGCTTCGGTGTTTAGCAGTTCATTGTAGCTCTGCTGCTCTCGCCATATACTTAAAAAATGTCTGAGAGTCGCAAGAAGCAAACTGTCGTACAAGTTTATGAGAAGAAGGGGAAGGTAGAAAGAAATAAGACCAGAGTGGATTTAGGAGATTCTTTCCTGTGATCCCCTGAGGAGTGGAAGAGTAGGTCAGATGGTCTTGCACATGCGCAGTTATTCAAAAAGTGACTTGGCTGTTTCTTAGCTACATTTCTGGAAAAATCGTCCACTATAACTTTAATGTGCATAGTAGTCAGTTAATTACAGTTAATAATATCTCTATTCCTCTTTAGGGTATGGCTACCACAAAAAAAAACCACAAACAGCTCCAGAACGTCTTCCATTGAGGATTTTACTGCAGTCCTCCAACCACTTCATTGGCTTCCAGTGATGATTTCAAAGCTTTTCTGCTCATGTTCTAATTTCTCCTGAACTTTTAATCTCCAAGTCTCCTTGATCTCCTGCACATCATCACTCCTCTAGTGCTCTCACAGCACCATCTGCTAACCTGCATACCAAGGGCTGCAGAGCTTTCAGCTGAGTCACATTCGTTCTAAAAACAAATTTTTTGGGCTTATGTTTGATGTATCGTAGAGTTTTCTTTGATACGTTTAATATCAATATTCTGCATATTTTATTTTTTAACGGAAATTGTTTTAACGTGATTATTATTATTAACTGTTATCATTGTTATAATTACTAAATTATGAAAAGATCAAGAACTTTGAGCCTCCAGTCATCAATGTGAATCAGTTATTACTTTTAAACATCCATGTCTGGGTTTATCTGATAGATGCGGCTAGGGGTGGACAATAATTCAATATCAGTATATATCGCAATATAACTTTATCCAATAAAGGTAATATGACATTTCCAATATTTCAATATACATTTAAATCTATGATTACAGCATTTGTCACTGACTGACATACTCGGGTTTATGCAATTTTATGTTTTATTTTTTAAAAGCAGATATTTCTAAAATGTTATATTTGAGTTTTACAAGCATGACAAAATAATTGTCATAGGTTCGTACAGTCATCTGTTGTGGGCTTTCTTTGCAGTCTTTCTGAGGCTTTTATTTTGTTTATATCGATATTGTAATTGTATCGTATCGACCGAAATTAAGAAATATATTGTGATTCGGGTTTTGGCCATATCGTCCAGCCCTAGATGTGGAACAGACATGCTAGTCTGTGTAAGATATTAATAAACCTGTAGTAAAAAATCCCAACCAGGCACAGATACACTTCTGACCTGGCAGAAGGACATGAGCCAATCAGAAAGCTCACCAAGACACAAAGCAGCCTGGAGACAGATTACACAGACAGCAGCACTGCAGAAGTGGACTTTAACTGACTTCTACTGAGAAACTGGGAAATGAGTGTTAACAACAGAGACTTTCTGTCCTCCATGGGTGCGGTTAGTTTATACAGATAAATGAATTATAAAAATGTTTTCTAAGTAAAAGGGTGGTCATATGGAAAGAAACAGTAACACATTAGAGCTTTTAACTAGTTGAATGAGTTCATGAAAAAGGCAGCAGAGTATTTATGACAAAACTGACTGACCGTAAAATGACCGTATAATCACTTAAGGGCAGAGACATACAGAAATGGGAGTATTATTTACCTCTGATGCTCTGCGTTTGCCGATGTTCCAAGAATAATACTGTTCTACTGAAGAGGCACAGAATGGATGCGAGTCCTCGGCTACACAGGGACACAGTTTGATACAAGTTTTGGTAAAAGCACATAACGGAAATAATCTAAAAGCCTTTTAGATACTTTTTACATAAACTGTGTCTTGAAAATGTCCCATGAAAAGTGAAACTTACTCTTATCCGGTAGAATTAGAGGAAACTTCTTCACTACAGCAGTCAGCAGCTGCATCATAGTTTCTATGTGCTCGGTGCTGAGGGAAAACACAATTTAACAGTCGTCATGGTTCACTGCATATCCGACATTTATTTAATCAGTCTTGATTATTTTCAGAAATGTATGACTTCTAGCCATGGCTCCAAAACATCTTTTTTTTTTTGTACAGGCTCAACTAACCTTTCCACTAAGATGCACCAACACAACCTTTAATTTCACCCAGACTTTCTCCTCTATCACCACCTGCCGCTTCCGCATATTTAAAAATCACATCTTTGCCATTTTCTGTGTAGATTCACCTTAATGCGAATAGAACCACATCTGAATCGTTACGTTCATATATTTGTCACAATAAACATTACAATTTTGTAAAAATGTGTTGAGAATACCCAACGAGTACTCATGGTTCCCACTTTATTTCAGACGCACACAGAATGTGCTTCTATTATGCAAGTAGCCGGATCTGAAACAGATATGTCTGGAGGATGAGATATAATTGCTCAATGAAAAAAAAAAAAAAACGAATTATTACTACATTTGAAAAATTCGTTTTCCTTTAAGATGGCGGCAATAAATCCTCCTGTAAAATAAATCCACAAACATAACTGCCTGCTTTCTGTCTGCAGTGCAGTGTTCACGACGCAACCAGGACATTGCTGGGCCCTTTTTTTTTACAAGCTTTGATTAGCAAAGTTCATAAATTTCACTTTATGATATGAATAAATATTTATCATGACTTTATTACAGCCTGCAGCACCAACAAGCTATCTATCCAGAACTGACACGGTTGCATTTATACGAGCATAGATCTTGCAGGCTATTATAACGAGCTTTAAATATGATGGTTGAATCTTTCGTAAAAACACAAATTAATGTCGGCGTGCGTCGGCCAAAAAGTCTCGCCATAGATAGTTTGGCGGTTGTGCCGATCAAAAGCAGACCCTCGGCCAAAATGGCGCCAGTCAAATAAATCTGACAAGTTAAACAGACGAACCGGGCCATTCTGAAGACCGAACACATCCAGCTGAATGTAAGTGACTCGATATCAGCTGCGGGCGGAGTGGGTGGAGGCTGAGGATACAACTAAGCGTTTCTTTTTGCTTTTTTTGCGTGTTGCAGGAACAGAAGATCCTTCACGTCTTTAAACAAGACAAGAAAAGACACGAAATGCTTCGCTGCCACTTTCTTGGTGCCTCTGCACCCAAACTAGAGTTAGGGCTCTACAGAGAAGAAAAAGCTTATTTAGAAAATGCAGCTGTTTCCAGCACAGAGCAAAAATAAACACAAGGTGTCGCTTTGACAACTGATGATTAGCCACAAGTGTCATTGCTGTAACCAAAGGATGAATCCGTTTTTCCCTCACTTGATGAGATCGTGTGCAGCGGTATCTGTGCCTTGTTCCTGCTTAACAGCAGTAGCTGCAGAAGGGACGTGGACCGAGGGCGGGGCCGGCGTAGAAACCGGGGCCGAAGGACCAGCTGTGACGGCGGGACCAGCACTCGGTTCCGTTTTCACTGAGGCAGCAGAGAGCGAGAGCAGAGAGAGAGACGTGTGAGACAAAGGCGACACGTTCTACACGGTTACAGGAAGCCAAATGTGAGGAGAACAAGGAAAGATTTGTACATATAATCATAGGGTTGCAAGAATGAGAAGACTTTGCAGTGGGAATAATCCTGGTAAATATTGCAATATTGGTCATCTCTACTTTCTAAACTCTGTAACTATTGTTGATGGATCAACTACTGAAAAACAAACTGCTTTCCATGACAAAAGAGCTGGTTGTAAATAACCAACTAGAACATTTTACTTTTTATAAAGAAACTAGGACAGATCAGGTTTGAAAGGAGAACTTTGTCAGGGGGTTGAAGGCATGTTAAAGCATAATAGCGCCTTAACTCCTCAGCCAGTTTTACAGCGCAAAAAAAACAATTGAATGTCACCGTCTATTTCTAAGAAATTAAAAGAAAAAAGGTCAACGGCAGATGCAATGAATGAATAAATGTACAACTTTCAGACCTAACTAAAGGTAATTTAGGACATTGTATGATAAATCTCGGCTAATTTCAGATTTCTAAAGGCCTAAAATTAAAATAATTAACTTTACGACCTTACTAGCCTGGAAACAATGTTGTTCTTATTCTTATTATCTTGATTATAAAAATAATAAATAATAAAGATTGGTAGGTAATGATGAATTGAGGAGAGAATCGTGGGAGAACACTGAGGATGGACCCCTCTGACCTTGTGCCAGCGGCGGGACAAGGGAGAGGGGGATGTGGCTGGCAGGGCTCGGGGAGGCTCCAGCTCCAGCAGCTCCATGGGTTGTGGATGAAGAGGAGGAGGAGGAAGGAGGGTTGGAGACGGGACCTTTAGACACCACTACACACAGAGACAACACTTTGATGGATCAGTGGCTCATTGGGTAAATACACCTAGATAAAGAATTAGTATGGACCTTACAATGAAAGGAGACTACATGGATGCCTGGGTTTTTGTCTGAAATAAACCTCCATATTAAATACTGCTCAGCTATTAAACATGTAAAGGATACCATGCACCAAAAACAATAAGAATTTGTTCCCCCCCCCCCCCCCCCCCCATCTGTAACGTAATATTTTCGTTTAATAACTTACCTTTACCAACAGGCATGAATATGGTTTGCAGCCCTGCAGACCCAGAGCCAACTCCCAGCTGTTTGAGCTGGTTGGCAGGGATGGTTAAGACCGTCTGCTGGGAGCTGGAGCCCCCAGAGTGAATCTTTAGCATGCCTGCCAAAGAAGAAAAATACAAATAACCAGAATGCAATTTATTTGCAAGGCACGTCTTGCAGCTCTGAACATCTCCAGACCAACACATGAATGTATTTTTCTTTTAACCTGACAACGCAGCACTCGTCTTTCCTCCTCCGGCTGCCACCCCGCTGACTAATGACGATGCAGAAACTAAGGAAGTGCCGCTGCTTTTGGGCACACCCACCGCGGCGCCTACGCCGGCTCCTTTGGACGCGCTGATGGCGGGCATGTTTGCGGCCCCTTTTGCAAGCGTCACCGCGGCACCGGTCGAACCCGCGGCGCTCTTCGTCACCGTCGCGGCTCCTTTGACCAAAGAGGCCACCGCTGCCTTGGACAGGCCGCCGCCTCCGGCAGCGCTGGCGTTCTTGGCTGCACTGATGACCGCCGCTTGGTTGGTTGACACCAGAAGTGAGTGGGGCTGAGAGGCAGGCTTCCCACCGTCAGCAGCCTGCGTGGACACACAGAAAAAAAAAAAAAAAAACAGAAATCATCGGCTGCTGACCAGAAGCTACTTTGAGATAAGTAAAGCGTTTTTGGGCTAATGTTCCACAGCGCAATCCTGCATCCAGTAGGATGCCTAATCCCTCCCTCCTCTCTTTCACTGATAAAGCTAAATTGGTCAGGTTAGTTAAGTCACCCTCTCCACATGACCCGTCTGTCTCCGTTTAAAGCTTCTCCATAGCACCAGAAACGGCTCTTGTAAAGGTTTTTTGTTACATCTTTTTAGCCACTGCCTCAAAGATCACCACCAGCCTTGCGATTGTAGATTTAATTGCAGAACTTGACACCGTTTAGCGCAGCATTCGCATCTCGCATCTAGAGCATTATGTTGGAGTCAAAGATAAAGCACTGGACTGGCTTGGATGTACCTGACCTGTTTATTTATATAGCAACCTTTCATGCACAAAGCAATCCAAAGTGCTTTACAGGACATAAAAAAAGAAGGACGAGTTTCTGAGAATTTTCTGTTCCCTTTGGCACAGATTCTGAGGCAGCTCCTCTTCGGATATCTTCTCTTTTCTCTGTACCTCCTGCTTCCTTTGGGGTCTACTCTCAGGAAATATGGTTGACTCTTCTTGAACTACGCTGACGACCAAAACCTCCTAAAAACCCAACTTCTCCTCAGCCAATTCAAAAAAAAAATGGGTTATTCAAAAAAAGAAAAATGGGTTATTGTGGGCAGCACCTCTGAATGACCAACTATCAAACTGGATTCTTTGAAAATGTACCTAAAGCAATATTTGACAAATTAGTTTGCTATCATTGGTAGATTGAAGCCAGTGTTGTCGATGGAAAAACTTTCAGAAGATTTCCGGCTTCATCGCCACCCAACCTGACTACGGTGGTGAGCATTTATCTCCTCTCTTCACTAGCTACCGGTACATCTGAGAGCAGATTTCTAATGATTTATGCTGACCTTTAAATGTCTGAAAGGCTGAGCTCTCCAATATCTGTCTGAACTACTTCAGCCTCAACTGACCAGACTAAACAAGCTGCTTCTGGATGCCCCAAGGATGAGGTGAAAGCCTTCAGGAGCGCATTTAGCTGCTGGGTCAACAGGCTGGAACAAGCTAGCTTTAAATATAAGGCGGGAAACTTTATTTCCATTATGAAATTGCTTTAAAATCTTTCCCGATGGCTTTTAGCGCAGTATGAGCCACTTTTTTTTTAGATTCTTAGTAGATTTGTGTTCTTTAAATATTAAAATTTTTGCATTTTTACTTCAATCATAGGCTATGTTTTCTTCAACTTTTTGTTATTCTAAGTGAGCTTCATAGTTTTCATACCCCTGTAACAGAAAAAAACAAACTGTAAAGTTTTTTTAACAATAATTCATCAACAATAAACTTCAGTTTAGACAACCAGGGAACAAAGGAAGCTGGTCTGGCTGCATTTTCAAGCCTACATTTAATTGTTATAAATGGCAAATGGCTGCAACTGCAGACTACATAGAATGAAGTGAAGCTGAACTGAATGGAGGGTGTTGTAATTATTCAGGCTCCATAGTGTGATATATTAAAGCAACGTGTTGTCAAAAAAACCTGCAGGTTGCAGATGGAAAAGATAGTTACGCATTAACCTGTCCACCAGACCTGTCCTGTTGGTGTTGCAGTGATATATAGTGCACATTTATGTCTAAATTATACTTTATGCAAAGCAATTTAAGCTCAAATCATGATGGACCATCAGTGACGATTTCAGGGGATTATAACTAGACTAGTTCTTAATCATTAACACTATAAAATAGCATTAAAGTATTTATCCTCAGACAAACACTTGACAAAACCAGATAAAAAACAATCATGAAACTCCTCTCAGTATGATGAGTTTTCCCTGCCGTTATCACGCCTGCAGATGTCCTATCCTATCTGGATGTTGCAGGCAGGTAGAGGATATCTAGACTCTCTCTATGGACACATTTTCTAATACAATCTGTCAGTGTGAGTCCTCTGAAATGGGACATAATCTGGAATTTTAGTGCAATCACATAGGCAGTTTTCTCAACAAGATAGTGCTGATATATAGAGTAATAGTGTGAAGAACATGCAAGGTCCTCTGTTAGTGTTAAACACCTTTACTTTATTCAGCCGATGACTGCGAGTGTTGTGCGACACACACACACACACACACACACACACACACACACACACACACACACAGAGCGGTGCTGATCGGGTCACCGCCTTCATGGAATCCTCAGAGACACAAAAGAGACATTTCGTCTCACAAAGAGACCTTACAGACAGGCAAAATCTGCTGCATAATACGCTAGGTTTGGCTTCTTTGTGCGCATTTTTAATAGGACTTCACAATGTATTGCCATCACAGTACCAGTGTGGGCATTACACATAACGCAAAGGACTGTTTGGTGCCACAATTGTTGGTTAATATAGCAGCGTTCTCTCCGCGGAAAGTTGTCCACGTTACGCTGAAATTAGACCGTTACGCTGATTTCTAATGAGCGTGACGTTTGAGAGCAACATAGAAAAGTCAGTAAAGCTCTTGAACGTGCATCAGTGCAGCTATAAAACCTTCTGAACAACATGAGAAAGCGCTAGTTGTTATTAGCTTGACGAATAGCCCCCTTCGACTGCATCCAGAAAAGTAGCGAAACGACACACCTGCCCCCCCCCCCCAAAAACACACATGTGCGCACACACCTCCCTGCTCATACCGAACATAAATGATGACGGCCAAAATGCAAAAGGTCACAGACTGTAGGAATCACAGATGAGAAAGTTATTGTCATTGCAATGTTTACCAAAATCAATCCATCCCGCGCTAGATTTTCTAACACTGTGCAGCCCTAATTTTCATTATTTAAGTTAATGAGGGCGAGTTTTAATATAAAAGCTTTAACAGCCAAACCGTGACCAAGCCTTTTCTGATAAACGCATCATGTTTTCACAGCATATAACACTTGATCATAATGCAGTTATTTGCATTGTTACCGTGCATGTCGTTTCTACGTGACTGTGCTACAAACTACTAAATTACTAAACCTTACAAAAAACACAAACTTTTTTTTTTGGTAATGTAAGAATTTTGAAACTTCCAAGAATGGAATTTGTCTTGAAATATGGTCAAACTCGCAACAATACATGGACATAATTAATACTTAAAGTCAACCAGCTGACTGGTTCAAAAATGGCTTAAAAACAGCTGCCAGGGTCCATGAATCAATAAAATAGAGGAGAGTAAACATGCCTGCTGTTGACTCGCTGCCGCTCCTGCTGCACTGACAGGAGTGGAGCAAGCAGCTGTGATGACTCCCCCCGACATCCTCAGCGTGGTGGAGCCCGGCTTGGACATGTGACTTGCTCCCGCCGCCGTTACCGTCTTCACAGAGCCATCGGACAGCTTCAACTGTGCACCCTGGGAGCTGCCGACCACCTGTCCGTCAAGGCGAAAAAATATGTCGGACACGTTTATTATCACGGTGCCTGACGAAACCACTTCTCAGATATTATTGTATCCAACTGTCACAAAGCTCGTGGGCTTTAAAACCACTGATTCAGGGTTAAATCCACAGCGAAGCTCGTGTTGAAACCCCACCTGCTGTTTGTCAAGCCTTTGCATTTCTTTGTGGAGAAGGTAACTACTACCAGACCCTCGATCTCACTTCTAGTTTTGATCCCTCGGTCTCTGTTTAATGTTCTGCTTACTATTTTTTGATGCCCTGGATCTTGTTACTTTGTCCTTCTTACAGGAGATTGTTGGTCATCTAAACCCTCGTGGTTCTCCCAAGGACTGCATTCCTGTCAGACTCCTAAAGGAGCTGCTGCCAACAGTGGGTTCTTCTGTTCTGATAATTACTAACAGTAGCCCGTCTTCAGGAGCGGTCCCAGCACTTTTTTAAAGATGCAATTGTTCAGCGTCTGCTTAAACAACTTGGTAAGGGTGCTGGAGCCCTTAGTAATTTTAGACCCATTTCCAAATTGCCTTTTATATGGGAGCTACTGGAGAAGCGTGTGTACGTCCAGTTAATGGTCTTTCTTTCAGAGAATGATTTTCTTGAAGTTTTCCAATCTGGTTTCGAATCACTGTTCTTTTTGAGTCTGTTCTTTTAAAACTTTTTAATGACATCTTTGTAGCTACCGACTCTGGTGACTGTGTTGTTCCTGTGCTTTTAGATTCAACTGCAGCATTTGACAGCTGACAATAAAACTCTCATCTAGTTTGGAGCAGAGCGGGGCATCCGAGGAAACGCTCTGGAGTGGTTCAGATCCGACCTCACGGATCAAACATTCTGTCGGCCTAGGAGAGTCTGTGTCCTCCAGTGTCTGAAGGCTGCTTCACAAGGATTTGTCGGAAGGGGAAGATCGGGGCAAAAATCGGACTAAAAAGCCTGCCATGTGAACCAGACTTTACCCTCTTCTTTTTGGGGCTCCTCAGGGATGGGTTTCAGGTCCTCCTTTTTTTAGCTGCCATTTCCCCCACTGGGCTCCATTGTTAAAAAAAACAACAACAGGGTATTTCTTTTCAATTTTATGCAGATGACAGCCAGATCTATGTGCTCCTCAAGAAAATACTAAAAACGCTGAGTACCTGCTCGAGTATCAGGTACTGAGGCTTTAATGAGAGTAAAACTTAAGTGTTGGTGTTTTGAAGGCACACTGCGGAGCTTGCTTTTAAATCTGGATTATATTGGCCAGTATGTGAAGCCGACATCAACTAACTTAGGTTTAAAATGGATAATTTTATTTTTGATGGCCAAATTAAGGCCGTTGTCATGAGAGCATTTTGAACTGAGGCTTTGCCATTATAAATTTTAAAAATAAATAAGAACTAAAATAAAATTCGGTCTGATGGAGCTCTATAAGTGAAATCTGAAGTTCACATGAAGCAACTTCATCAACCTTTAAGTGCCATAGGCCTCAGAAGCGCTGGTAAGGGAAAGGAACTAAAGCACAAAATTCTAATGTTATCGTACAATGGGGCATCTCCAGACATTGTTTGTCAAACTGGTCAGAAAACAAATTCAATCAAGATAAATCACACACTGGAGGTTATAGCACTCTCCAGACCGCAAGACAAACTTGCTCTCCCCACCTGAGCCAAGATGGCCGCCTTCTGTCCAGCCGTCACGCGGATAGCCTGCTGGGTGGAAGTGGCTGCAGGTGTTCCTGAATGAACGGCCGAACTGGAGCTCCCATGCTTCCCTGATCCCTGTGATGGTTGACCCACCAGGAAGGTACCCTGAGAAAAAAAAAAGACACAGTGATAGAAAAGATAGCCAATCACACTGCACACACACACACACACACACAATTATTTGGCAAGTTGTAGTTTAAGATTAATTGTACTTTTTACAGCTACGGTGCCCTCGATCAATCCATAAGAGTAATAAACCTCAACCTTCGCTTATACAGTTTGAAGGTATGCATAAAATGATGAAAAGGTGAAAACCTTTCCTTGCCTAATGAGGGCACAGACGATTCAAAAGGGATCTGGTGTGGCTATTTCAATCCAACTTAAAACTGAAGTTATTGTCACAAGAATTATGCAACTAGTAGAAAAAAAAAAGCCTTTTCACCATCTGTTAAACTGTGTGGGAATAAAATAGAACTTCATTACATGATCTAGTACATCTTCATGAAGGCATATCATCAGAAAAAAAATCTAATATCTTTAAATTCAACCCATGATTCAGGTTTTCAATACAGTATGCACTGCATCTTTAATTTTTCTAAATGAATAAGTCCAAGTTGTGACTTTATGCGAGGTGCGACTGGTGTTTAAAAAACATCAGTAAAATCTGAGCAGACGGTCATTATATACACCTGTAAAGCTAACAGCCCGATAAATGCTTCAAGTCAACATCTAATTAGCAGCAGGTTTCTGCCAGACTACTAAAAATCAGCAGGCAACCAAAGAACAGGACCTGTCCAAGAGAGGCTACAACTAAACAAAATGAAACAACGGTTCTGCAATGACATGGATAACAAAACAAAAGCACGACTATCTCCGGTGTAATAAAGACGAAGGATCCTTGCAAATAAACGGATATGATCCAATAAACAAAACAAGGAATTAATAAAGAACGCCTCCATTTACTAGATCCACTTTAATCACAGATGCAGAATAATCAAACAAGAGAACTCCACACAGACCATGAACGACATTAAAAAGAAAAAAAGAAAAAAGACACAAATAGTGTAGAGGTAAACAGTTTTGCAGAAACTAAACTGTTCACCCACCTGTGGGGTTTGCTTCAAAATGTAAGACGTGTAGGAGAGGTTGGAAGGCAGACTGCTTGAAGACGAGGAGGACGAGGAGTTCTGAGAGCCGCTGGTACCTGCTGACGAGCCGCTCTGGGACTGGTGACCTAGATAACAGGCAGACACAGTCAACATCAACTTTGAACCAGATAAACATTCTTCATCTCTTACATCTGGAGCTTTAAATACGGGGTTTGATTGGGATGAGAAGTAATAAGGATGACAGGCAACAGGAAAGATCTCTAGCTCCCAGGTGTAGCATCCATCCAACATTATTCATTTAGATCTAGCTCAAGTTTTTTAAAGGACTAAAAAAAATAAACTTTTGATTTGATTTGGAGGACAGTCACACGTTAAAAATACAAACCAGTGACGTAACTCGTCTTACTTGCACCAGAGGCTCTGAGGATGGCTCCTTGAGGAATGAGCAGCAGCTTTCCCTTCCCTGATGGGTTCTTGCTGTTGGTGGTTAGGTAGAGCTTGGTACCTGGAGGCAAATTGGCCAGGTTGGCCAAATTGTTCGCTGGTAGCTGAAGAGTGGCCATCACTTTGAACAAGAAATACACAGAATGAAGAAATCTTCTCTTGGCCAGCTTATACATCGTGTTTTTTTAAAATGTAGGACCTTGGTATGAGATTTTATCACACATCATTTTAATGGATGGCAGCCGTGTTTTGGCAGTGGTTATAAGTAGAAATGCACAAAGAAATCAGCTGGTGACTGCAATCAGCCGATTTTCAGCTTGATTGGCGCTGACCGGTGTACGTGTCAGGGTGAAAATCCAGTCTTTTCCTGCCCAGTCAACACAGCGTGAATGTAAGTGCTCCAAGGTGGCGCTGACAACAGCACCCTTTAACATGGGAGTGGCGAAGGAGTAGGGCTGGGCGATAATTCAATAACAATATCTATCGATCGATAGACGTGTGGCGCGATAGGAAAAAATAGGGTCGATAAAAACTTCGATAGACAGTTTTACTTCCTTGCTAAAGTCGGCACGCCGTCACTAAGCGCCGCCCTCTCAAACCACAACACAGAGCATGTGAATATGTTGCAGCAAGTAGCGGCGGAGGAAACGGTCCCAAAACGGGGTTTTACTAGTTCGCCAGCCTGATAGAAATAAACCACAGTGATTTGTAAAACTTGCAAGGAACCGGTAAAAGCAGAGTCTGGTAACGCAACCCACCAGTATTCATTACGTAAGCCGCTCACACCCGCAGCAGCGCGGCCCCGCGAGCTGAGCTGTGCATCCCCGCGTCGTCGTCGTCTGGAACTTCTTCCAAAACAAAGCAGGTACAGCAGCTAAACTGCGCTCCCTTCTTTGTGATAAAATGACAAATCGTCCAAGCGGCATAAGGACATAACGCATGCAGTAACATGCTTCATAGTGATGGATATGTCTGCTGTTCTCTGCAGCTGAAAAACCTGCCACTTTATTTAACCAACCAAAGTTGGTTAAATAAAGATTTAATTGGAATTCTGTGTTTGTGTTCTTTATTTAAATCAAATCATTTAGCAATACCATAAAATGTCCAGGCAGAGCTGCACATAAAATATGGTTTTAAATATTTTCAATAATTATCGATATCGATCAATATGCATTTTTTTTTATCGATAAGCTTTTTTTCTATATCGCCCAACCCTACGAAGGAGTCTCAAAAGTAAACGGCTTTCAGCCACACCCAGGTGTTTGAAAATGAGGAAACTCAAAAGCCATTAGAAACTTGACGGGAGATCTTAATGGAAGCAGGTCCGCTGTACGTTCAGTGGGCCACTTGTACACAGGGTCAAAAACTCAGAAATCTGAACGTATTAAAAATAAGGTTGTCTGTTTTTATTGCTTCATGGTGCATGCTGGAGCGAGCAATGTTGACAGCTTTTTGGAAATCTCAGTTTTAGAACGGTAAGGACCGTCATTATGTGGAAAATATGCAAAGAGACTGGTGCTTGGTTACTAATGTCAACCCCGCTAGTCAAGCTAATCTCTATAATAAAATGCTTGCAATAATTAATTTATTTGTTTTAAGGAGGGTGACGGTGGTCCCCCATAGTCTCATTGCAGGTAGGGTCTAAAGGAATAATTTTTTTTTTTTACAGAGAAACCTTTAAAACAATTGAAAAACTGCCACAAAACTCTGATGGGTTCACCTCAAGGTTGGATATCTAAAATCCCGGCTGTTAAACCTGAATCTTTTAAGTGTGTGAACTCTGACCTCCACTCTTGCCACCGGAGCCACCAGATGCCTTGGTGCCACCTTGCTGACCGGTGATACTGCCAGCTCCACTCACAATGGCTTTAGCAACTCCCTGGGCCAGGACCTGCTTGCCTCCCATCACCTTGGACACGGAGGGGCTGCCCTTTGCGACCAGGATCTGCCCGCTGCTGATGGCCACCTGTTTCACCGAGGACTGAAGCGTCGAGCTCACAGGAATCCCCAACACCTTTAAAAAGGACAAGAGGCGCCAGATTAGGTTCATGAATCACTCGCTTTTAAAATCACTCAGCGAATTATGATTCATGTGAATTATTAAACTTATCCAGAGTTAGAGAAGCTGCGACCTTGCTAGCTGAGGACCCTGTGGCCTCGGCGGCCCGTTTCTGGCTCGACATGGAGATCATGTGACCTCCTTTCACTGCGACAAACTGGTGGGCTGCAGCAGCAGCAGCAGGTTGCTGCTGGCTGGTTACTGTGGAAACCATCTGCTGTTGCTGCGTGGAAACTTCCCCTGGCTCCTGCTTGATAATAACCTGCGAGGAAACACATTGAAAGAGGCCCATGAAGCACAGGAGGCAAAGACAGTAAAGCCATTAGGAAATGTGCTCTAAACCGTATGAATACTTCAGGGATCACATAGAAATGATGAATGTGCCGCCTTCCGACTGGTAATCAGGAGGCATTCACTTCATGGCAGACTGCTGAGAATTAGGAAGTGATTTGATGCGGAAAGCGTTTTCTGTTAAGGGGCATCATCATTTATTCATAACATAGATGTTTTTACAATTTCCATATGTTGCCATAAAGTGCGCCGCTCAACAGGACAGCAGATGTTAGAACACACTAAAGCCAATGAAATGCCCACTATGAAGGAAGGTTGGGGGAACGAGAAAGAGAGGAGCGAGGTCATTTTACAGCATTCAATACAGACATTTCTTGTGACACTTCAATGTGCAGTTCTGCCAGGAAAGCTTCCCCCCCCCCCCCCTCCCCCCACACACCCCCAGAAAGATGTCCTATTTAAACAGGAGCCAAGTCGCTCACATCTGCTGAACATAGACCTCCAGTTACACCACACTGACTGCTTTATTAACA
This sequence comes from Fundulus diaphanus, assembly GCA_037039145.1. Lineage (NCBI taxonomy): Eukaryota > Metazoa > Chordata > Actinopteri > Cyprinodontiformes > Fundulidae > Fundulus > Fundulus diaphanus. The sequence continues at coordinate 33,707,308 of CM073133.1, read as the reverse complement.
ACAGCGAAGATGCCAGCTGCACTAAATGACGTTTTAGCTCTGAGATGCTTCATGGTCACACGCTTACCTTGACCCCCGAGGAGAGGAAAGTGCCGGTGTGAACTTTAGGCGCTGGAGAGCGGGTGCCTTGGGCCTGTTTGGCTGAGGGGCTTCCTGTGTAGTAATGCACAGATAAACAGAGCACGTCATGGAACAGGAACTGCAGCTTCTCTTAACCAATGATGGGCATTCGTGGCCCATTTATCTGGCAAAAATGAATTTCTAACCTGCTGCGTGTAGAAAAATAAAGAAATAAGTGCAGTTTTGGCGAGCCGGCCAAAACACCCACGTCCGACTCATCCACTGGGACGAGCGATTGCCTAATAGAAATCCAAATCCATTTCCCAGATCTGGCTTAGCTGTGCACTTATAGATCAAGTGTGGGAGCGGCCGAGTGCGAGTGTGTGAAACGACGTAGGAGAAAGAACGGCTCATTTTGATGGAAGCAGAGGTTTTTGATGAGTAAGCCGTTTCAACAGCTATGAGCGCGCAACAACCTCTAGGTGCGCAGGGAGTAGGCACTCGTTTCATCCGCCGCTGACATTTTATCCTCCAGTCAAGTGCAATCAACATTTCTGTGACAATCCTGATGTGAGCATGATGCCCCATCCAATAAAACCTGAGCATGAATCACATCATTCACTATGGCAACCGGTTATGCAGCAACTACCCTGCTGGATCACGTAACGCAACATTAGAGGTAAGAAAATAGAAATATGAAAAGAAGGTGGGATGAAACACATCGCCGGAAAGGGAGAGAAAGTGAGATTAGAGTCTAGCTAGTCTAGGTATTGTTCATTTCCTGATTCCAAGTACAGTTAGTTTAATTTCTTTTCCATATATGTGGGTGGCTAAAGTACTGCTTTTTCAATTGCACCCCAGGTTAGCTTCTGATTCTGAGCATCACACAGAGATGTACCTGTGGAGGTAGCAGATGAGGACGCCATGCTGATCACCTGCCCAGGCTTATCAACGATAATGTACGGGTTGTTGAGGACAGAGGAGGCGCTCTGCTTGCCGTGGACAGGGGTGGGGCCCGTGGGTGTCCGGGGCAGCGGAGAGTGGCTAGGGGTGGAGATGGGCGAACCTGTAGACGTTCAAGCAGACCAGCTGTTAGATAAAACTGCTTCACAGGTTGTAACGGGAAATAAAAACACTTTTTAGACGTTTCTGTCTGAAATCCTCGCATTAATAAGTCATGTAACCTCATCCACTTAGATGGCAAAGCATGTGTTGCTGCCTATATTCTTTAAACTATTTCTAATGTTTATGCCACAGCCTAGCATTCTATATAACTTTACTATAAAGTTATATAAAGTTAATTTTTTTTCTTATATTTTAGTAAATCTGGCTAAAACTTTCACACGTTTTTTTTGAATCCGGGGACTAAATAATTTTTTCTAGAGATGCACAGAGAATTTACCCGGTGACAGAAACCAGATCATTTGATGCTTGCCCTGTTTTTATCATCAGGTCATGCGGACAACAACACTCTTCAGTGTGGAAGCTGTTACTCAGGGAAGTAATCGGGATTTTTAATGTGCAAAAATAGAAACTTATAGGCCAGGGCGCACCTTGTAGCCCCCAGGACAACATGTGGTGCCCTAAAGTCTGTTCAAAAAATAGCACAACGCTCCAGTCAGCTGCGTTTAAAATTCTATTTTATTCAGTTGCTCTTTTTAATTATACTTATATTCACATAGATTTAAAAATGACAAAAGCATTAAAAACATACAGTTTTTATATTACGTAAAGGTGAGCTTGGACTCCTGTAGTTCAAAGGTCAGTACAGGTAGCCCTTCGTATGACACGGTACCGATGAAGTAGCTCTCAGTTGGTGACCCCTGTTTTAGACCGTCTCATCAAGGAATAAAGAGTTCTCCTATTTTTAGTTGGGTTGTTTTGTACAACCCTGGACTATTATGAAGAAAATAATTTAATCAGAAAGTAGAAAACAGAGTGCTATAAATGTTATTTATAGTTCTTTTGAGGACTATAAATTGGAAAATCAGCTGATATTTCTATCAGAGGGTCAAAAAGTTAAAATGAGATTGGACACAAAGTCTCAGTAATGCTCTGATTTTCATTGGATCAATTTTTTTTATTACCAACAAGTCAGAAACATTCAATTAATAACTAATTTGCAGAGACGATGTTAAGGAGCTTATCTAATTTATTCTTAGTGCAGAGCTGTTTTTGATAAGGAAAAGACATTTAAAAATCACATGTTGAGAAAATGACGGGAAAGGACAAGAATAGAGATTCTGAGAAACTCATGAATAAGAGTTGGAGAGACGTCTTGAGGACATCAATGCGTTATTATTCCAATGACATTTCACACAACACCTTAGAGAGACAAAGAGCTGTTTATGGATGCGCCGACTCACCGTCCTGAGAGGAGACGCTTACCTGAGACTATTTTACAGCTCATGGTGATTGGCTGGAACGATTTCCCCGGAGACTCGGCAGGACTGGGCGCCTGTCCCTGGGGAACTATTTTGCAACTCGCTGTGATTGGCTGGAAGGCAGAGTTGCCATGGGAACCCAGAGTGACCCTGTCACCGGGTCTGGGTCTTGTTGGAGTGCGCTCACCGGCAGCCAGGCCTGGGTTATGGCCACTTGCAGACCTCGCCGTCTCCGCTTTAACCAAACCTGCAGACAGAGGACTCCTCGGTTTTCCAAACAACTGTTCTTTCAAACAAACAACGGGACGTGAAAACCAGAAATGGACGACACTCGGCAATGATCGCGTCAAAGCTGTGACCGAAGCAGCAATCGCAGAGGAAATCATCTCTAAAACAGCACAATATATAAACCAGCAAGAAGGGAACCCCTTATTCTTGACATATGCTAACATTCCTGTTAAAGAGGTGATGACTTTTCTACCTTTTCCTGAACCGAAATCATGTGAGACTGGGGAGCTGGGCTGTCCGTAAGTCTGGGCGAGGGAGGACGCCGACATGGGGCTGGCTGCTTTTAGAGCCGCTTTGTTGGAGGATGAGGAAGGCTTGGGCATGAAGTCCTCCCCGAGAGAATCTCTATGAAGCTCCACATCAACCACCTGAAACAAACACGCCTCGTTTTTAAACGGCAAAAGCATTACAGAACTTCTAAACCAGAAGGTTTTGATCTTCTCACGATTCTTTGTTCGTTTTATGCAACTACTTTGGGAAGTTGCTAAACAGCAAGTCAAAACTGCTTCCTCAGTAAGAACCTAGTCCTAAAAACATTACGGAGCAACCTGTCACACATTAAATAGAAATTAGTCAGTAAAGTGCCTTTTAATAGGATTCATCCCCACTGGTAGAGGGGATTTCTGAGATAAAGAGTTTTGTTGGTGGCTCAAACATCTAACAAGAGGAACGTATCCATATTTTTGATGCATCAACTAAAACTTTAGATACAACTTATTTAAAGTTTGGTTTTCTTCAGGTTCTTCCATAAAGACCAGACTGATGTGTTTTAACTCTCCTGTCAACAGATTCTTGGAGCTCAGCTGTGGATCTCTGCAGCTCCTCCAGAGCTACCTCTCGGTTCTGATTAACGAGCCGTTTGCCCAACCGGTCAGTTTACGAGGACGGCCATGTTTCCGTAGATGTCTGGTTGTCCGTTTTCAGACGATGGACTGACCAGGGCTCTGTCAGACGTTCAAAGCTTGGGACATTATTTTATTATGTAACCCAGCTATAAACCTCTCTGCAACTTTATCGCCGACCTGCCTGCTGAACTGAACAGCTGGATTCATGATGGGATTTAAACTACACACAGGCAAACTTTATTTACACATTAGGTGATTTGTGAAGGCAACTTGGTTTTTTTCAGGGATTTTATTTATAGGGAAGAGGGCTTAATAAAAATGCTCACCACATTTTTAATATAAAAATATTGAAAACCAACTACGGTATCCATTAATCAGGTCTCTCACATAAAATCTCGATAAAATATATAACACTTTGTGAAAGTATATGTGACAAAGTTCCAGGTGTATTGCTCGTTTTGTAACACTTAGAACTTCACCCAGAGTCAGACTGCTTTGCCAATAACAAAAATGCTGCTTTAATTATAAAAGCGACGCTACCCCAGTAAATGGCAGTCTTGCTGTCTAAAGGATGAGAAACTTGCAAAGCAATCCGTTCACTTGAATCAATGAATCATTTATTCATAAACAGCTTTTCACAGATAAACTCACAAGGCACTGTACAAAATATAAGATATAAAAACACAAAGCACAAAAGACAAGGTAAAGAAAAATCATTAGATGGTGAATACATCTAAATACTAATGTTGGCATAAAACCTCAGGAGAATGTAATCGTTTCGTCCAAAGACTTCCAGTGACTGAACCAAACACAAGCTTGATTACCTTTAGATTTACGTGGGGAATAACATCTTTTTAATTGAGAAAATTAAAAAGAGGAATAAACATATAACCTGGCTAATGTTTTAAGCTGAATCCTAAACTCAACAGGAAGCCGTGTAATGAACATAAAACAGGAGTTGTGAGACCAGGCTTGTTCCAACAGAACACCAAAGAGGAAAAGCCAGGTTTAAACCATGCTCAAGGTTTAATTACAAATGGGTAAAATAAAGACCTCAGTCTGTATTCTCTGTAAAATGAAAACAATTCTGGAAAAGATTACCGGAACATTAAGCACGGTTGTTTGTTGCACATCACTAAAAAGCTAAATGGTAGAGATGCATCGATCAGAGTTTTGTGGCCGAATGCCATCTTTGTTGTTGCACATCACAGCTTTGACCTACCAGTTTTAGCTGATTGGGATTTCTCCTTTAAGAACTACACAAAGATCAGTGCCGGGGTACTTTTTCACTCTTCCTGCTGTTGGTGGTCAGTAATTAATTATACTGGGAGCAGAAGCAATTTCACTCCTCAAGTCTGAGGGAGAGCAGTCGCAGGAAATCCTACTTCTACTGGCTTGGAGTTGACATTTTAAACATTTTAAACGTCCTTTAGCTGCTTATATTAATCATCAGTCTAATGCGCTCTGTTCAGCCTTCCTGTTACCTGCTGAAGCTCTCGCTCTCTCACAGCCTGGAGGAAATGCAAACATGTTCTGACATGTCATGTTAATAGGTAGCTTCTTGCATCCCTGTGTTCCCTTCAACTCATTTTATAAAGCCCTCACCAATACTGAACATAGCGAACTTTAAGTCTTCTTCCACTCCAAAGAGTGCTGCTGTCAGCATGACCTGCTTGCTCTTAAACACGAGACCGTTCACTACCAGGAGAAAGATAGAAATTCTTTAGTTTCCGACCCGCCGGTCACTGGCCAGAGCCCATCTGGCAGAAAATCGACTGAGACCGATTGCCAGCTGGTTTTAATGGAGCTTCCCAAATAAAAGGCTAACTTAAGAGGCACCAGAAGATCACCTCTGAATGTGCAGCATGGATCAGGACAAAAGCTATCCAATCCTCAATATGCCTTGAACCCCACTAACAAATGAGGAGGATTTGGCCGAGGAGACAGAGAGCGATGCGTCTGTGCATAAAGCATCCATGGGTAGTTTTTAGGGACAATACTGTGATCTCTCTGCTTTAGCAGCCGGTCAGCAGGTTTAAAATCTAAAACGGACATAGTGTCTGCCCTTAGTTGTTGTCACAGCAAGGACTTCAGGAAAAAAGGAAACAGGAGGCACATCTGTAACTTACGGTTTCTGCTCCCAGCGTCTGCAGCCCGGTGTATGTTCTGTCCAGCTGCACAAACACAAGAGACGTTAGCAATAAAACAGGAGAACTGAAGCAATGAGAGAACATCAGTGAAAGGGAACCACAAACACGACTGATGACGGTGAAAAGTACAGAAACTGGTTTGTGTTAATGTATCGCTGGATGTGATCAAACAGGGTTTTATTATTTGATTTTTGGCTTTATCTGAGCCCCATATGTTAACTGTCTCGATCACATTTTACCAGAAGCTGCATTAAAATCTAATAAAGGTAAAATAAAAATGAAAAAAAAAAGGGAACTGAAGACCACGCTGTCAGGAGAAATAAGCGACCTGAAAGGCGACGCGGTCTCTGGTGATCTGACCTTTAACTGGTGGATGATGTCAATGCGTTTGTTGCGAGAGTCTTTGAAGTGGATCTGGATCCTCACAGGAAACTCCCCCCATCCGCGCCGTGTTAAATGAAAGGGAGGCTCGCTGAGAACAGGCACATTGAAAATCCCCGGTTAAACGTTACCAGAATACAAATCTAGGTTTTTTTTTTTGTTTTTTTTTACCCACAACACCTTTAAGACCAAATCTTCTCACGGTTTTCTGGCTGAGACTCAGCTAACCATCTCCGACTTAAAGACGTCGAACTCCACATCTTTGATGAGTGAAAACAAAAAAGGCCGTGCGAAAGTTGTTTCATTTCACATTTCTGCTCAAGTCTCCCCAACTACTTTAGCCTTTACTTCCATGCATCTATCAGGACTGAGGCTATCTGAGAGGCAGCAGAGGGCATCGTGTAAGCTGGGGCTTCACAGATCATGAGCACTCGAGTCAGTCGGGGGGGGAGCTTACGAGCTGCTGCAGCAGCATCAGGACAGCTTTGTCAGCTCAAACGGCCTGGAGGCCACAGCTCAGTAGATGTGATGACTGATGAGGACTGATGAGGGGTTTTATTTTTAGAATAGTCAAGATTTTAATGCAAACTGCATTAAAACCATGGGAATAATCGTGAACGAACAAAGTAACTGAAAAGCACTTGATTTAATGATGTGTTTGGACAATCTGCACACAAAATATGTTGCTTTTCAATTGGTTGCACTGGAGGGATTAATTATGATCTAAAACAAAACCTAGGTAAACAAGGTGCTGCCTTGTTACGCGTGCACCAGGGGGCAGTCTAGGCGCTTTCTTAGCAGTTCTGTTTACTGCTTAGTCACTGAATTGTTTCTCCACTAAGAGGTTAATCTGAAAACTCAGAATCACATGTCCACAAGCGAATACTGTCTCTGATTGCACAAGTGTTTTCCAGAATTGTTTTTGCCGTTTCCTCAGTCAGACAAGAGGTGGAGCGAACCTCTTTCTCGGAGCAACAACAAAAAGGTTCAAATCTAATATCGTGGCCATGGGCAACGCGGCACTGTGAGGGAGCGAACTCCCTCAAACGGGTTTGTCCCCATCTGTCTGACTCCTATTGACGCCTCGGGAAACCACATGAAGACAGCCTCCAAGAGCTGATTTCAGTGACACCTTTGGGATCGAGGAGCGTTGACATGCACCGTTTTGTTTATTTGGTTGTTCAAATGTCCAGACAAAAAAAAATAAAGAAAATACACACAAACAAACCTGACTTCCACTAGATCATTAGGTTTGTAGCTGGGGTGCAAAAAGAACCAGACTTTCTTCACAAAGTGGTCGATGCTCGGCTCTCTCCTCGAGCCTCTGACGTACACCATCCACTTGTGGGTCGACTGGTCGTTCTCTTCCCGCTTATCTGGGGGAATGTATCTAACGGCAAAAAAAGAAACACAAAAACTGAGAAGTTGCTTGATACGTTTCATGAAAAAAAAAGGGATAACTGCTATAGACCGCTTTCTCTAAATTCCCTAAACAAAAGACGGGCAAATAAAGGTCGACAGGGCGATGGGGCTGCAGCCATCACAAGCACGTCTTCAGGTAAAAACAAAAAAAAAAAAAAAAGGATAAAAGGTGGATGTAATGTAAGCATTATAACTCTGAGGTAAGAAGATGTTTAAAGCTGTTGACAGAAAACACAGGTGCCCAACAGAGAAGAAAGAAAAACAATGATACGAATAGTTTAAGCCACATAAATATTATGGATCGAGCTCTGTGGGAACACGGCACCTTTAATGTCCCAGTGCGTCGAGGAGCCTCCAGAAAGTTTTGCGGGGCACATCAGGCCCAAGAGGAAGATAAATGAGATGATAAAAAAAAAAAATGTGTTTTCAACCTTTATCAAGACTGGGCTTGTCGCTTAAATTGAATCGTGGCTCGACTCTTGGGAGCAAACTCTGTTGCACAAGATCAGTTCATGTGTGCGGCTCAGATCGCGGCCAGCTGCAGTTTAATCCTTCATCTTGTTCTTGTTTGTTTTGGATTTAAATGTTATGCATATGGCGCCCTCCACACCCATTAGTAAAGGTGTAAAAAAAATAAATGGTGTGGAGCATAAATATTGGAAAAGATGTTTAAAATAAATGCAGCGTCTATGATTTTAGTCCAGTGGTCGCCCAATTTTGTCATACAAGCAAAAACCATCAAGTTAAAACTACTTGCAGGCCATATTATAGTTTTTTTTCTTTAAAAATAAAAGTTAGTTTTGTTGTCAATTCATTTTTCATTTTCTTCTTGTCCATGTAGTATTTTCATTTTGTCACCTTTACTTGGATATTACTCTTTTAATCATTTTATTTACTTTAAAGAGCTATTTTTTTCATTTATTTTAATCATTCTTTTTGTTCAGCACTTTGGTCAGTGCTTGCTGTTATGAAAGTGCTTTATAGATAAGGTTGGTTTGGTTACCAAAAAAATAATAAAACATACACTACAAATGCAATATTTTAATGAAACAAATAAAGTCGTTTGATAGTTAAAGAAAATCGGTAAAAACCTTTTAGATCTGAAACTTATAAAGACTTGCCTCATATAAATAACGCACCACTTGCTTTTTTTGGAACATGGATTATTTCTGCATTTAGCCAAATTTGACGAACGGTCTGCTTTTGAGTAAAAGTCACTGGATTTTTGGGGTTTTATTTAATAATCGAATAAAAAATTATAAAGAATAAACACCTAAACAAAAGAGAAACACTGTTGCACATAAATGTTTCCATTTTAAGATTTTAGACTGTCAGTGCAGTGGGCCCCATTTATACCACTGTTGAACTCCTGTTGCCCCCCCCCCCCCCCCCCATCCTCATCCCAAGTGCTACAGACAAGCCCTGGGCCACACGTCGGACACCCCGCATTTATGTACCTCATTCTAATAGAAAACCTGTGGGGCGAGTTAAGGAGAAGAGAGCACAAGAAAGGTCCCAGCACTCTGGGTGATCTGGACCCTGCAAAAACGGAACTAAAAATAAGTAAACTTTTATTGAAATGAGTGTATTTGTCCTTGATTTGAGCAGCAAGTTTAAATGCTCTGCCAATGGAATAAGATTTTTGCACTTAAAATAGGAACGACTCATCTTCTTCGTCTTATTTCAAGCGCAGTATATCGTTTTGTCTTATTTTAGGGGTCAAAATACTCATTCCATTGGCAGAAAATCTTATTTACCTGCTCAAATTAAGGACAAATACACTCATTTCAAGAAATTTTTACTTATTTTTAATTCCATTTTGCAGTGGAGAGATTGCGCCTCCGCCTCGCTATACGCTTCCGACCACGCGGAATAAGTGAATACCTACAGACAACGGAGTTTCAAAAAGTATCAAGAACAAATTTTCCTTATTTGGATAATTAATGATTTCACTAAGAAAGCCTTAAAGATTCCATCTGCCTGAATAAAACATTGGATTTTTTAAGTTTTTATACAATATCAATTGTATAAATAAATAAATAAATAAATTGTATTATACAATCTAAATACATTTTTATGCTTTTCACACATATTTCCAGGGGATTAAAAGGGCGGTGGGTGTCATAATAGTTACCCAGGAATTTAATCTTCTATCTAGCCATTAGAATGGAAAGTTTTTTTTTAAGTTAAAATTTCTGGTCTTTGCATTTAAAAACATATTTATATCTACATATATTAGGCAAAATAAATATGAGAGAAAGCAAACTGACAATGTCAGACCCTTAACTTTAGTTTTATTCTGTCCTATTAAACCATTATGTTACACAAAGGACAGGTTGAATTGATCGGCTTTTAAAATCAGGGAATTTGGACCATTCTGAGGTTTTTGGAGGTATAACTTTCCAGGATTTCTGTAGAAGCAATTAGCAAACTTGGATGATTTGCCTTTCAAACCCTTCAGAGGTGTGATGTATAGACAAATTACCAAGTCTTTTTTAATTAATCAGGAATTCCGGAAGCCACGTGGCCATGAGTTGGAAGGACTTGCTTTTCGACATACTTGAGAAGATAATGATTTAAAGTGGCGTGAGCTCGGGTTTGTCGCATACTTGGATACGTTTCCGACAACAATCGTCTTCTTAGCATAGAGTCTGGAGGCGTCATCTCCAGTAGTGTAGTAGGTCACCCTCTGCTCAGCGTCCATGGGTGAAGGCACCCCAAACGTGTCCTGAAAAAGATGTTTTTTTGAAACAATTATGTGCCTGGAGGAGAATTAGCACAGCTATGGGAGGATCACAGCCCCTAACGTTTCCGTGAGTTGGACTGACTTTGCCTGTGTTCCGTCCAGGTCTGCGCTCCGGCTTGCTGCCGTCCTCCCTCCACGCCCCCTCTCCGTTCCTCTCAGCGCCGTCTCCTTGCTGCGAGAGAGACTCGCACTCTGAATGGGCCAGGGATTGTGTCTCTGAGCCCTGGTTGAGAGGGGAAGAGGAACGGGATGGGGACTCCAAGAAACGCCGGATGGCCGGATGGTTCAATACCGCAGGGTCACTTTTCAAGGTGTGCTAGAATACAGAAAAAAAACACCGCATCAGCTTTTTGCAATACCATACCAAGTTGCCTTTTTTTAGTTGTAAAAATCTTTTTGTTCTACTGACCATGTGGGTTAATGTTTCATCCCAGCTTTGACAGTAATTTCCCATAATCTACTCCTGGCCAGCTATACAGAAATGTGGTTACAGGACCACGTTAAATATCATCGGCCAAAAAGACATGGCTCATAACTATTTTGATTGGATCAAGCATTAGAACCCCAGATATATAAAAAAAAAAAAGTGTGCCCTAAAACAGAGATCAGAGAAACAATCAGAAAGGCCTCTCAAAATAATATACAAATACCTTAAATTATAGGATAGATTTGAGATTTTTATAGTCATTTCTCTTTATTATTTTGGAAAATACTTCATTACAAAGTAATAAACTAATATGCCCGATGGGTTAATGGGTACGAAATCGACCTAGTGTGGGAACTGACCCGGAACTTTCTTTCCTCTTTGACCTATAACAGATGTGTGTCAAACTTATCCTTGCATACCTCTGGAGGCTTTGCTATTCCAGCGCTGGCAAAGTAATTAGCCACTATGCATGCGCGGAGTTTGTCCATCATCCTCCTGGCTTCATTGAGGCGCTGCAAAAAAATAACAATGACAGCTGGCAATGATCACAATGCATGACACTGAACATCTCAGATCATGTCTGCAAATCTTGGCCCTTAAAGACACAATTAAAACAGGTCATTGTTTTTTATTATTAACCACATACCTGACTTATAACATCTATTTCGTGCTCTTTGCTTTTCATTTCCAAAGAAAACTGCTCCCTGATGATGCTTTCAATCTTCTGTACTGTCGCTTCTCGAGCTAAAAAATAAATAATAAAATAAATAAATAAATAAAAATAAAAGTTGAATAAGTTAAACCAAAAGCTGTGAAATAAGCACGGGGGAACTCGTTATATTAACTTACCATTATGTTCGGCCGTTTTGTTTCTCTTATTACTTTGAACCAGCGAGATGTCATCGTAGTCTGGATCGTTGCCCTCTATTTTCCTTTTAATTCCTGACATGTTTGCCTGCGAAGACGATAAAAAGAGGAGCAAATGCAGATTAAGTTGACGGTAGCTACTCGCTTCTGCGTTGTTTGGACAGTTATGACTGCGGCTAGCGGCGCATTAGCTGCTAAGCAGAGAAGTTCAGACCCTCAGCTTGAAGCTAACTCTGTAGCCCAGACTCCCTAGAAAAGGTGTTTGCAACGCAGGGTTTTGGCTTTAAAGCTCCCGATGAACCCCCTAAAATCAGAGGTGGGTGTGATTGCAACCCACAGTGCTGCTGTGCCGGTGCCCCCCACCCAATGGAAATAAACAAATCTGTGCCTATTATTCGTGCAGCCGACGGGACTGGTCACGTTACGGTAGCGCTATCCTTGTTTGCTAATTTAGCTAACATTAGCACATGTTTGTAGCCACCGATTCCGACCGCATGAAATACAAACTTACTGGAGTGCTCTGTGCTGTGTAGTAACGTGGGAAGAAAGTGCTTGTTTTAACTCAAGGCGAGCATATCCTTGCCGTGTTCGGCCAACACGCGTGGGCTTGCTATTTTTGCTAAATCTCGAGCTGCATGTATGTAAGCTAACTGAACAGTGGAGCGGTAGCTTTGCGCTTCACCAAAGCGGCCACGAGGGGCCGCTGTTCTACAGATGAGGCTCCCCCTCACTCCAGGGCGCTCTGCATATAAGGCTTTTAATTAATTGTTCTTCTTTGGAAAAAAGGGAGTATCTCGCAATCAAAAAATGCGACCAGTACTACAACTTCTAACCAGCAAGACGAGTATTTAGAAACAAAAGTGGAAGCAGAAACGTCATACTGATTGCTCTGGAATGATAATTGAACGCGGCTCCTGAAACTATCTTTGTCCTTAGATGCTACAATACAACGCCGGTCTTTTCGGAACATAAATAAAAAATATTCCTGTTGTTTACCTTTTCTTCAGAAATCATTCGAGCCTGACATGACCGTCACAAACAAATTCCAACGAGTCTTATCTTTTTTCTTTTTATGTGAGCTTAGAGTATGCACAACAATACGATAGTTCACCTACTGATCATCTCAAGTATATTTTGTGTGTTTAATCTGAATGACAAACCCCTTTAGTTATTTTAAAGATTCTAGTTTCTCTACTCATTATATATAGAGAGAGATCTCAAATAGCTGTCTTAGAATAATAAATAAAATAATTTAGAGCGAAATGTGCTGCTTCTTTCACATATACGGTTTTGTGACATACAGTGAACTTGCAAGAGTACTCCTTCTCCTCGAACGTTTCAGATTTGTCACAGATTTGTCACATGACAACCAGACCAACACAGACTAGCTCATAATTTTGAAGTGGGTTTTATTTTTAAATGAGGGGTGTGTAATTATATTCAGCCCCCTTTACTCTAATACCCTAAAGAAAATCCAGTAAAACCAAAGCCTACTTAAAGGCTTTGGTAGTCCTCTCATTCATAAGCCGTGTCCGCCTATGTGTAGGTTGATCTCAGTAAGCCACTGCAGTCCCTTTAAGGTCTAAGTATCATTAGAAACCAAAACAACAAAAATATATATATATTGTACATACTGCCCCTTATCTTACCATTTCCCTGAAAAAAAAGGTTTATTTTTCGTTGGTATAGATTTTAGTTTGCTGTTCTGCTTGTCTGTCTGTTTTTCATGATGCAGGCATTGAAACCTGAACTCAAATTCCCTGTTGGTGCCCACAATTTGCCAAATAAAGGTGATTGTGATTCATGAGCAAAGAGCATCATGAAGACCAAGGCACCCAGCAGACAGGTCAGGGATAAAGTTATTGGAGAAGTTTAAAGCACAGCTGAGTTTTTAAAAACAAAATTCCAGTTAGCGCTGAAAAGAAAGCTTCCCTGTTTACAGTTTACCACTGAAAATGCTGAGCTTTCGTAGGAATATAAAAGCAGATGTCCTTCAACGTTGTAATGCAGACACTGGATAGCATCTCTTGAATCTTTCAAGCTAGTTAAGGATCCCGCAGGTGTTGAAAATGCCCCCAGGGCCCATATTAGACAAGGATGGAATATTTCTGAAGATACTTGAGATTACTTACTTATCATACTTAAGGTTATCAGGATAACTTCAGTTCCACGTGCCTATTATCTTCTTCTTTCTTTTTTGCTTCCTTCTCTGTCAAGCTTCCTTCTTTGCCCTCTATGAAGTCATGGTTTGTTCTTGAACCATACATTGGTATTCAAAAAACATTGTACGTCTGTCAAAAGCATGTTTGAATAAAGATCTAAGCCTTATTGTCTCTTTTCTTATTGGCCCCCCTGTCCTTTTTCTGTGGTGTGTTCGTGTGAACCTCATTTTATGACTGCTATAGTGTACTTTCATGATTTTAAAACACCCCCTGCCACATTTTTTTGCCATCCTAAGGCTGCCTGGTTCTACATAAGACGGCATTTCCTGTGAGATACCACAGTAGATCTTTTTCATAACATTTTCCAAATCAAGCGATTCAGGCCTTTCACTAGGTCACAGCTGTTTCTCTGTCTAGCAGGATGACGGTTGACAGCATGGCGCCAAACGTCCGTTTATCACCTAAAAATAACTTTTGACGCTGCCTTCCTCAGATCTGTGAAGTGTGCATCTGTCATAGACTCTTCTGGAATTAAACAAAAACCAATGAGGAAGACCTTGGCGACGTGGAATGTCACCTCTCTGGTGGGGAAGGAGCCTGAGCTCGTGCGCGAGGTTGAGAGGTTCCGACTAGAGATAGTCGGACTCACCTCTGGAACCAGTCTCCTCGAGAGGGGCTGGACATTCTTCCACTCTGGAGTTGCCCCTGGTGAGAGGCGCCGAGCTGGGGTGGGCATACTTGTTGCCCCTAATCTCGGTGCCTGCACGTTGGGGTTCTCCCCGGTGAACGAGAGGGTGGCCTCCCTCCGCATTCGTGTGGGGGGACGGGTTCTGACTGTTGTTTGTGCTTATGCACCAAACGGCAGTTCATATTACCCAATCTTTTTGGAGTCCTTGGAAGGGGTACTGGAGAGTGCCCCTCCTGGGGACTCCCTCGTTTTGCTGGGGGACTTCAACGCTCACGTGGGCAATGACAGTGGGACCTGGAGGGGCGTGGTTGGGAGGAATGGCCCACCTGATCTGAACTCGAGTGGTGTTCTGTTGTTGGACTTCTGTGCTCGTCATGGATTGTCCATCACAAACACCATGTTCAAGCATAAGGGTGTCTACATGTGCTCTTGGCACCAGGACACCCTAGGCCGCAGTTCAATGATCGACTTTGTTGTCGTTTCATCTGATCTGCGGCCGCATGTCTTGGACACTCGGGTGAAGAGAGGGGCGGAGCTCTCCACCGACCACTACATGGTGGTGAGTTGGCTCCGATGGTGGGGGAGGAAGCCGCTCAGACCTGGCAGGCCCAAACGTATTGTGAGGGTTTGCTGGGAACGTCTGGCAGAGTCCCCTGTGAGACGGAGCTTTAACTCCCACCTCCGGGGGAACTTTGAACACGTCCCGAGGGAGGCGGGGGACATTGAGTCTGAATGGACCATGTTCCGCGCCTCTATTGTTGAGGCGGCTAGTCGGAGCTGTGGCTGCAAGGTTGTCGGTGCATGTCGCGGCGGCAACCCTCGAACACGCTGGTGGACACCAGCGGTGAGGGAAGCCATCAAGCTGAAGAAGGAGTCCTATCGGGCTTTATTGGCCTGTGGGACTCCGGAAGCAGCTGATGTGTACCGGCAGTCGAAGCGGCAGGCGGCTCGGCTGGTCGCCGAGGCAAAAACTCAGGTGTGGGAAGAGTTCGGAGAGGCCATGGAGAAAGACTTCCGTACGGCTTCGAAGCGATTCTGGTCCACTATCCGGCGTCTCAGGAGGGGGTACCAGGAGGCGGTACCAACACTGTTTATAGTGGGGATGGTGTACTGCTGACCTCGACTCGGGACGTCGTGCTCGGTGGGCGGAATACTTCGAAGACCACCTTAATCCCACCAACACGTCTTCCATTGCAGAAGCAGAGCCTGAGGACTCTGGGTCGGGTTCTCCCATCTCTGGTGCTGAGGTTGCCGAGGTTGTTAAAAAGCTCCTCGGTGGCAAGGCTCCGGGGGTGGATGAGATTCGCCCTGAGTGCCTTAAGGCTCTGGATGTTGTGGGGCTGTGTTGGAAAACGCGGCTCTGCAGCATTGCATGGACATCAGGGGCAGTTCCCCTGGATTGGCAGGCTGGGGTGGTGGTCCCCCTATTTAAAAAGGGGGACCGGAGGGTGTGTTCCAACTACAGAGGAATCACAGTCTTAAGCCTCCCTGGTAAGGTCTATTCAGGGGTTCTGGAAAGGAGGGTCCGTCGGATAGACGAATCTCGGATTCAGGAAGAGCAGTGTGGTTTTCGTCCTGGCCGGGGAACACTGGATCAGCTCTACACCCTCAGCAGGATCCTGGAGGGGGCATGGGAGTTTGCCCAACCAGTCTACATGTGCTTTGT
Organism: Fundulus diaphanus; assembly: GCA_037039145.1. NCBI lineage: Eukaryota > Metazoa > Chordata > Actinopteri > Cyprinodontiformes > Fundulidae > Fundulus > Fundulus diaphanus. The sequence goes on along the minus strand of CM073133.1, from coordinate 33,691,222 downwards.
GGATCTGGAGAAGGCATTCGACCGTGTCCCCCGAGGGATCCTGTGGGGGGTACTCCGGGAGTATGGAGTACCAGGCCCTTTAATAAGGGTCTGGTCCGCATTTGCCGGCTGTAAGTCGGACTCATTTCCGATGAGAGTTGGACTCCGCCAAGGTTGCCCTTTGTCACCGATTCTGTTCATAACTTTTATGGACAGAATTCCTAGGTGCAGCCAAGGTGTTGAGGAGATCCGTTTTGGTGGCCTTAGGATTGCGTCTCTGCTATTCGCGGATGACGTGGTCCTATTGGCTTCATCAGGGCGTGATCTACAGCTCTCACTGGAGCGGTTCGCAGCCGAGTGCGAAGCAGCCGGGATGAAAATCAGTGCCTCCAAATCCGAGACCATGGTCTTGAACCGGAAAAGGGTAGTGTGCCTCCTCCGGGTTGGGGAGGATGTGCTGCCCCTAGTGGAGGAGTTCAAGTATCTTGGGGTCTTGTTCACGAATGAGGGGAAGATGGAGCGGGAGATCGACAGGCGGATTGGTGCGGCGTCTGCTGTGAAGCGGGCGCTGTACCGATCGGTTGTGGTGAAGAGAGAGCTGAGCCAAAAGGAGAAGCTCTCTATATTTACCCGTCGATCTACGTTCCTACCCTCATCTATGGTCATGAGCTTTGGGTCGTGACCGAAAGAACGAGATCCCAGATACAAGCGGCCGAAATGAGTTTTCTCCGTAGTGTGTCTGGGCTCTCCCTTAGAGATAGGGTGAGGAGCTCAGTCATCCGGGGAGGACTCAGAGTAGAGCCGCTGCTCCTCCACGTCGAGAGGAGCCAGTTGACGTGGCTCGGGCATCTGGTTAGGATGCCTCCTGGACGCCTCCCTGGTGAGATGTTCTGGGCACGTCCCACCGGGAGGAGGCCCAGGGGAAGACCCAGGACACGCTGGAGGGACTATGTCTCTCGGCTGGCCTGGGAACGCCTTGGGATTCCCCCGGAGGACCTCCCTACTCAAGCTGCTACCCCCGTGACCCGACCCCGGATAAGCGGAAGAAAACGGATGGACGGACGGACGGACCAATGAGGAAGAAGTTCTCGGGGTCTTTCCAAGTTGCTCAGCAATAATCGGCTGTCGCTATAAAACTCTGTGAGAAAGAAATGCTGCGGTGGTTTTGTCAGGCCATAATGTGGAATGTATGCTGACATAAAAGAAGCCCCGGGAATGTCTGCTGGAGCCCGAGTTGCTCAATTCGACTTGTTACTGTGCAGCTGGTTCCGGGCCATCTCCCCTTGTCGGACACAATGGCTCATTAAAACGTCACCGGCGTGATTGATTTGTCCCCCGATGGAGTCAAACCGTCAGCGGCCATAACAAGGAGACTGTCAACGACTGCCCATTGTGGAGTCTCTGTCTTCCTGGTTGACAAAAAAATAAAAATCTGTGGCATCTCTATGGCAATTTCTGGTATATTTCTGGATGCAGCCTCTACCACAGTTGACTTATAGTGCCTTTACAGAATTATGTGCTAGAGAAAGGAGTTGAGTGTGAATGTTGTCTGATCTACACAGGTTAACACTGTTGCACACATGCTGTATAAACACACGCCTAATAATGGCTTTATTTCCTTTATAAATTGGCAGAAAACCACATACTATCTGAGCAATGTACTGGCATATCTCTGTCTGGTTATAAAACCACTCTTGTCAGAAATACTAGAGCTCACCTACAGTGGTTGCTTTTTTTTTTCCATCTCCATCGGCTCCATTTGCTGTAGGACTAAGTTTGTACCATCAGTGAGCTGCTGTCAAGGTACTCCAAGGGATGCATTTGGCCCCAGGGGCCACACTTTGGACACCCCTGGTGTATCGAATCCCTGTCCTGTCTGACCAGCCAACACAAAATAGAATATTTCTACTTTATAATTCTTAATACTAATGCCTTCATATTGTTTTTGTTCCTCTTGATTACATTTAGAACTGTGTACGCCAATAACAAAAAGGACCAAGTATTAATAGAGAGAGTTTATTGATATTCCTCTTACAACCATTACATTTAATACATTACCAAGATCCAGACTGTTTGCCTCCTTACATCATGCATAAAATAATTATATTAAAAAGGTCACGATTCTTTTGGTTGTTTGGTAAGGCATACTGCACAGCATTTAACATTTTCAAAGTTTTCGTCTTGCATGCAGGCACGATCAGTTATTTTCCAACAAATAGCAACTGGGACAAAAATCAGATCAACTTTGGTTGATATCTGCATTTATAAAGAATGGTTAATCGAGCTTTCGTTGCTCAAATATTCCCAGTTAGAATTTGCAATAAAACAACTTTAAACTGCTAAAATTACCATATCTTAACAGCACACAAATCCACACCTCAACACACAAACAAAAAAAATGCATTTGATTAAACAGAATAACAGTGAATAGGCTTTTCACAGGGTGCCAATAAATTGAAGTCTGTCGCAAAACAATTAAATCAGGTCAGTGTTTCTGTCCCACTGTAAATGTAGGCACACTTATCGTTTCTCGCTCTCACTCTCATCTTTGCAGCCTTCCTCCTTTAACCCTTCCAGCTGGCCTAACGCAAAACTGTAGAGAACAGAATAAACACCAACAAGGCCCGACACCAAGTTAAGCTGTCTCGATGTATCTGTGATGCAATAAAGCTAAATAACCCCACCGGTTTTGTTGGTTTTCTGAGATAAATATATGCAGGACCTTTGCTTTCCATGCAGTAAGTTTTGCTTTTCTAGATGGTAATAAACCCACAGATTGTTTTTGTCATCCTGAAAATGGGTTTAAAAAAAAAAACTCACTGTATTTGTTCAGTTTGTCATTTTTGTAAAAACATAAGAGAATAAAAGTTATTTTACTGTGTCTGATGCATTTTGAATGAAAGCAAAAAGAAAGAGACAAAATCAGAAATCATTTTCTCTCTCCATTTAAAAAGGTTCTCTTAAAGTGCACAATTGGGGCTCTTAGTTATAAACACAATATGCAACAAAAATAAGAAATTAATTTACATACAAAACAAACTCATTAAACTTATTTTCACAGCAATTTCTCTGGTCCATCAATACAAACCTGTAGTAAAACCTTAGATTGTGAGCCAGAAAGTCATAAACCCTTAGCTGAACTGTGGGAGGTACACCACTGCGGCATGCTCTCATCCACCAGTCGCACAGCCATGTATCCATGCAAACCTTTCAGTGGGAGGAGCCACCCTCAGATAATAGTCGGCAGTCGTGTCCTGCTTACGCTACAACTTGATGGCACACATGCCGGGGTCCGATGTGTGTAGACTGAGTCAAAGAGTGTACACTCCATGCTTACCACGTACTGACATCAACTGTTTAGAGGATTCCTGGAGTTTGATCTACAAAGGTTTCTAGCTAAAACCACCCACATGCCCACATATACCAAAGAGCTGACAGTAATACTAATCTTACACACCAGTGATGTAAATAATAACATTATATATATATATATATATATATATATATATATATAAAAAAGTAAGAAAAACATGTGAAAATTAATTACTGCAATGGAGAAAACGTAATGTAGAAAACACATTGAGGTCATGACACATCGTGGGGCAGGTGAGGTGAAACAAGCCTGTGACGTGGGAAGAAAGCCCAAACAAGAGTCTGTGGGACGTACGCGGAGACTTTGGCTCTCTTGGTGCGTGCTCACGTCGCCTGTCTGTGTGGCGTTATGGCTTGGTTTTTTCAGAGTAGCGGTGGATGGTGACACATCCATGGGAGCAAATGGGCCGTGGCATACGTGGTTTATCTGTGTCCAAGATGCCTGTTGCTGGGTTGTAACATATGATTTCATCTGAGGCGTCGCCACCTTGCCTTTGGCCGCCGAGGATGTAGACGTTGTCGTTAATCGCCGCCATGCCACAACTCTCCTGTAAAGACACCAAAACAAAAGTTTCAAAAAGGCTGCTTCAGACTGTAGGCGTCACTATGTGACTGCTAAACGATCTGAATCTAATCACTCACCAGTCTGTCAGAAATCTGGAACGCACAAAGCCAGTTGTTTTGCTGTGGGTCGTAGCAGTAAATGGATTCAGAGAACCCGCCGCAGAGATAGATCATGTTGTTGAGGGACACCGCTGTGATACAGCGCCTAGGGATGGGGTTTTTGGCCTCTAGCGTCCACTGGTTCTTGTCTGGATCATAGCACTGAACCTGTGGCGTAGAGTTGCATGATTGGTAAAAAATAATTTATACTCACTCATAAAATGTTAATATAAACAGTAAATTTAAGATACAAAATTATAAGAATGTGATATGTGGGTTTATGGACCATGTGAGCTGACAAACTTGTGCTTTGACACATTTTGCATAGATTCTAATGATTTATTTGGGAAGCGACTTGAGATAGTGTTCAATACGCCTTTACATTTTTCACACCACAACATCTAAATTGTCTTGAAATATAGACTTTGACTAGGACACTCCAAAACACCGATTTTGTTTCTTCTTGAGCCATTTAAAGCTGGAGCTGCTGCTGTGATTTTTGGGCATACAAACACTCTGCTTGAGTTTAAAGTCACAAACTGATGATTGGACATTCTCCTAGAACAGAGCACCATGTTTCACATGTTTGCTGTCCTCTACACGCTTTGGGGCAAACTATATTGGACTTTCTCCCTGATACTCATCTATAAAATCTAGATTTGTGAAGGGAATGACTACGAGTTGTAAAGATGCTCCAGGCTAAGCAGTGGATCTTGGTCAGCAATTGTGCCATACGCCTTCCTTTTTTAATGATGAAATGAACAGATCTCTTGGGATTTTGTTCTAAAACCATCGAGGCTTGCGGTTTTTATGTGAAAAACTATGAATAGTGGAAATACTTTGGCAAGGAACCAAATATTCAACATAACATCCACAGTCACTCTGTCTATGTCTGATATGAAAACATTATTGCAGCACTTTGTGTGCAGTTGCTTGAATGAAGTAAAAGTTGGCCTAAACTTCTGATTCCTCAACATCAGGTACAAGACAGAGAGCCACGCAGCCAGACAGCCGCCAATCTTTGTCTTATCATTTATCAGACTCCCAGAATGCCACTGTGCTCTCCTGTGTGGGCTTCTAATGTGAGCAAACATCCAGCAACTCCTTTGAGTAACATAACGACTTCTAGGGAATTTAGGATCCTTAAGCTAGGGAGCTGGAGACAGGAACCAGCCCTCCCACCAACACCCACCCCTTTAAGTGCCATGTCCTACAGCATCTCCCCCCATTTCACTGAATAGATGGATTTCTTGTTCAGTTACAAAAGCACAAGTCTTTGTTGCAACAGTCAAAATTGAGCAGAATGAGCATCCATGTTTTTCACCCACTAAGAAATGATGGCATTTATTTAGTTCTGCAGCATATAACAGCGGTTTGGAAAGATTTGTTGCTACATTTTTATGTAAGATATGGATCTTGATGCTATCAAGAGTCTCTGAACCAGAGCAGACCTGCAAAAATGGCCTGTGTTAAGATACATTACTATACAGAAACAAAGAGCACACAACTTATCTTTCTTCCTTTTACACATTTAACCAATTCAAAAATAGAGTAACTGATGTACATTTTAGCTTTTTTCAAACACAACTCAAGGTTTAGCAGCATTTGCTCATAAACGTCAGACAAAATGTTACAACTGAAATCATCTCATCATGGATAAAAGCCACGGTGGATCCTTCTGGTGTTTACTGTGTGGGAGGGAGAGCTCACCTTGTCTGAACAGGTTTCGTCTTTTGGCTCGCCTCCGATGACGTAGAGCTTGCCTAAGCAGCTGGCCACCGCTGGCGAACTGACAGCCTCTGTCATCGGAGCAACTTCTGTCCAGCGGTTCGCGAAGCAATCGTACCACTCCACACTTTTCAGGCGGGTCTGCCCGTCATAGCCCCCCAAAGCATAGACCTGAGGACAGGAACGCAGGAAACCATTGAAGCACAGTCATATTTTTCATTCATAATAACAGCTTCCCCACATGGTAGGATTATGGATTTATGGAGTTATTGATCAAAAATGTTACAAAATATAATGAAAATGTTAAAAGAAAGTTTAAGGATAAACAATAGTTTCTCACATGAGTACTTAGGAAAAACAATATTTTGCTTTTTTTTTAAAAAAATTATTCTTTGCAGTGTTCTCATTGAGCATATTAAACAGTTATGTAAATTAAGGAAATTTGTAATACTTTTGGGTACTTAGAAAAATGGAATATAATTTTGTTTTTCATTTACATTCTTTTAGAAGTATTTTCAATGTGGCAACATAATTGCCTTGAAAGAGATAACACACTGCCAACCTGAGCAGAGGAGGCATTGGGCTTAAATGCAACAACAGACCAGCCTTTTTCAACAGAAACCCTCCAGGCAGTTCGTGACTCTCAAAACAGGAAACAAACTCATGAAGGCAAGAACAAAAAAAATATTAAATGGAGGAAATCTGACATATTAGGCTTCACATATTTGCATTTTATCTCCTGGTGGCTTGTGTTACTACTGCTTTTTTCCAACTGAAAAAACGTTCTTTGACTCTCATCAAAAGTGTTTTTTCCATACGGAGTCATTTCTGTTAACAACCCCGCAACAACATTGTTGTGAAGCAGCTGCTACACTTTGAAGTACTAAATAGGACCATGATAACTTTGGCCAAATCCAGATTGTTTATCACTCTTGGTGGTTTGTACAAACATTGGTTGATTGCTAAAAATGTAAAAAAAAAAAAAAAAGATAAGACAGGAACTTATGGTACCTAGAGATTGATACACTGTGATTAAATGCTGTTACTGTTTAATCGCCCAATTTTCTAATGACAAACCATTTTTAAGGTTGTCCCGAATAAATCTAATGTTGAAATATTTAACATGAAAGCTTCAGTGAGACTTAGGATTTTTGTGTATCTCAGAAGCAACAAAACATGTAAGATTTAGCTTTACTAGAGCTACTCTGTGTTACAAAAAACAGACAAACTAATGCATGTGAGGCTATAGATAACTCCCAGTCACAGAGACTATAAAAGGCATCGTTTTATATATTTTCAATAGACTGTCAGTTTAATGCTTCAGAAAAGATATCCAGAAACTGCATTGCTTAATGACGAGAGCGGCAGTATATTTGGAGGAGAGGAATGCGACAAAGAAACCAACGAAAATCAAAACCAAAAGCTTAATAACGGCTGAGCAATTAACCACTTCCTTAAAAAAAGTAATTGTTATGTGACACTGATGATACACATAAAACCCACGATCCATCCATTGCTGGAGGGGGGAAAAAAAACAAACCAATAGTGATCTATTTAAGTAAACACTTGATGTGAAACCAGTCTAACAGGAGAATCATCATCAGAAGTTCAAACTACAGTGCACATAGGAATGACATACAGTAAAACATATTTAGGCGTGCAAAAGCATATTTGATTTCCTACACTAGAAATGAGCAGGCTGGGGATTTCTACTGGAATGTTTAAGCATAAAAGCACAAACATGTGCATGTGGTGATGATGGCGGCTCGTTTACAGCGTGTGGGCTTGCAACAGAGCTGTACATCAAAAAAGGAAATTACAGACTGAATGAGGAAATAACTGGGGACAAACTCAGGAGGAGGGGGAACAAATTCTCTGGAAAAACGTCAGGGACAAACATCCTAAAGAGACATCCTGCATGTTAAAGATGAAAGAAAAACAACAAATAGAATCTGGAGTAAGACCATAAAAAAGGCATTATTCACTCACGAGAATACAAGGAAGCAGCACACAATAAATGCCAAGGATGAGGCAATAAACATTTTAACTATATTCTTATGGAATACATATTTACTATAATGCCCAGGATACGTGTTTTGTACTTCCAAATTAACATATTGTTTATAATATTCATACAAGGAAATATTTTGCTATGGTAATGAATAATTAAAAATGTGTTTAAACTAATAGGGCTCAGACTTTAATAACCCTTTTCAAAGTTAATTACTATGTTTTTATAGCCACATTATGACAACCAGCTGATAAGCACATTCTGTAGAAGCAGAAATCAACCTTTGCTGTGATAAGGCAATTAGGTATTTTAGGTGTTGTCTTGAGGTCATAGGAGATAAACAAAACTCAGACATTAACAAACCAATCTCTGAAAATCTAAGAAAAGAGCCAGGACTTGTTAAATCAAACTAAGCTCGGTGTCAGGGAATATGAGCCCTTGCCCCATGTGCAGCATGTTTATGTTCCAATATGTTTGCTGCAGCAGGTGCATGTCTGTCTGCGTGAGAGCTGGAGATTTAAATCATGTCTGTACATTGTGTGCATGCTTATCTATGCTCACTTAGTTATGACATGCCTATTACCGTTATTCAATACTTGATTGCATGAGCTATACACGCCATCTGTTTTGAACCTGTTTTTGCATTTTTACAGGCCCACATACCACCTCCTACTCTCCATTTTCCTCTCTTGAAAGACGATTTTCAGGTGCATGAAGCACGATAGAGACGAACGGATTCAGCGGCTCCTTAACGTGGAGGCATGAATCGCTGCCACCCATCCAGCAAACTCACAGCTGTCACAGAAGAATATCCACCTTTCAAGTATGAAGCCGTGTATAACAAAAACAGCTAATGCAACGTATGATTAAAAAAACATGTATGGATGCAAATCTAATAAGAAAACTGAGGTGATAATTGAATGTGATGAATGACTGTTCCAGTATCTGAGTCGCTCCTTTTATATTCATGTTAACTTCTCTCTGTGCTGAATCTCTGGTACATGTGAAATATCTGAGCAATTGTCTCAGATAGGCTGATCTGCCAAAACAAAATTGCTAGAACGTCTAATTCGTTAACATGGGTGAGGAGACAGGAAAACTAGGCTTGTCTGATGCTGGGAGCTCCAAGGAGGTGAATATTTTTTCGTACAGGAACTTCATCCAAATCTTGTCTTGTCTGTGACATACAGCTTTCATTCCAAGGAAATATAAAGTCCCTCCAAAGAGCAGCTCTCTTAGTCATCACTTCTTAAACAAAGGTACGAGAAACTAGCATGTCCACAAGTTAAGCCTTTTACCTTCATAGCAAGAAACGAAAGCAGTTAAATAATTCAATTGAACATCCTCATACTCTAGCAGGTTACTTAGAACTGATTCATACGTGGGTGCCCTACAATGAGTGTGATGCTAGCAGGCCCTTCCCTCCTATTCCTCTGAAGAAACCTTTACCGTCTTCTCTGTAAACAAAGATTACAGCCTCTCCATTACACATGACCACTGTACTACTACGGTACATGCGCCAACTCTTACTGGCATCCAGATGGTTTGCATGCAGAACAGGCCATCTTTAACATCGTTTCCCAAAAGCCCCATTTAAAGTTGTTGCCTCTCACACAAAGAATCCCCCCGGAGTGCATGTGGGATTGCGTAACGTTGCAACTCGAGTCGGCCACACGCCTGGCACCGTTGGTGGTGCAAGCTACAGTCAGAATACGTTGGAAACGGGTTGAAATCATACACTGACACGTGAGGCTTTGTTTTTCTCACCTTGCCCAGCAGGGTGCACATCTTGTGTCTCCAGCGGCCTTTGAGAAGAGAGGCCACTTTGATCCAGAGGTTGAGCTGGGAGTTGTACAGCCACACATCCCTGCTGTTAATGCGGCCTCCTGTAGGCCCAATGGAAACATTATCAATCCAGATGTGACAACTTTGTGCAACAGAAGAGCAGGAACAATAAGAGTCTGTCAGGGAAAACTGCTAAATCATACACACATGCAGAGTTTCCCAAGCGCCATGTATTATTTTAAATAGAAGCCTCCAGCACAGATTAAAATAATAGATGCATACCTTACCCACATCTATTAGCTGACTACTAATATAGAAAGACAAAATTCAATTACATAGAGCATATTTACAATTGTAGTGATTCAAACTAGAAAAGAAATCTGCTTGTTTGAACTAAAAAATAAAAAGAGCAATAATAATTATGTGACTGTATCACACAGGCATGTTTTCAACAAGCTCCAACATGTGCCAACAGAGGCGTAGTATCTTGTCTAAATACAGGGTGTCACTGGATCATTAGATACTTTCAGTCCATGCTATTATGTTTTAGTCATGCCTGCAGGAATCATTGCTGTGTCTTTATGTTTTATAGCAACACACAACTATCGTTAATATTTTCACGGTTTATTGCAAAGATGACGTTTCAGTGAAAGCGGTACCGTCAAACCGGGTGGTAAGATTTAAATTCCTAACAAAACAATAGTTTTACTGCATTGTACAATTATGAAGACAGTCTAGATGGGCAACTATAGATATGGGAAAGTTGTTTTCTTCAAAATATAACTATCCCCCCCCCCAACTTTTCTTCAGGCCTATCCAGTTGTGAAAATGTCTGACCGTACATGCCAAGCTCCTATATTATCTATTTGATTCAGTCGTTTAAAGTCACACGGAAGCAAAAAGACAGAGATGTGAGACGGAAGACAGTTTCAACATGTGCCTACTTAATAATCTGCCAGACAGCAAAGAGTCAGACAGTCTGCTGCCCTCGAGGTTTCTGCTCTTCAACATTTTAAGATGGAACATGTTAATGGACGAGGAGCTACTTAAAAGACAGAAAGGAATCTAGAAAGATAAACCAAGTCAAACCCTGAGTCATAGATGTCCCAATAAGGTTTGTAAGATAGCAATCAATTAATTATGTCGTCAATAATTAGCTTTTATTCCATGCATTTGGCTGCAACTTGTAACCGTGTAGGAGGTAAGCATTCGGCTTTGCCTTTGGACCAGGAGAAAATGCTCGTCTAGAGGCCTGATTGGAAACACTTAATAAACTTTTGTTCAAATGTTGGCATGCTTCCTATCAGCGGACAGTGGGGAAAATGCTCTGTGTGGGTGCAGCTGAGCCAAACACAGGCTGCAGCTGTGCTGTGGACATGGAGCCTGGATCTGTACCAGTTTCCTGTGTAAAGGACTGACAGAGACAGGAGGTATGTACATAACTGCAATGTAGTTATGTACAAAGCATGGAGGGCAAAATGCAGTCAGTGAAAAAAAAATCTGATGTTTAGTACACAGAAAAAAAAGAGGGTAATTGAGGGTCATAAGGCTCTAAACATGTATGTGTGTCAGGCATAAAACTGTGAGGGAGGAGTACTGATTCATGGCTCACATGGGAGGAGCTGGCACATGAGCAGAATAAAGCACAGTGTTTGCAGTGGAGGACAATTTTCTTTTTCTCTTATTTTGACCTGTCCCCCCTCTCTCTTCTCATGACAGCAGTTTTTGTTTTGTTGTTGCATTTATGTCTTTTTAAAAGCAAGTCTAAACACAAGCAATAGTTATAGGCACTTCACAGTCATAAAGGTTTCTAACAGATAGTCATACAAACATAAATAAAATGCATAAACTCATAACAACTTGGTTTAAGTTCAACTACTGTACACACTGTACTTTGTAGGCAAAACCTAAGTTGCTGGAGTTTGACAACAGCTGCATTCTGAATTGATTTGCTAAAACAAATTAGGTCATAGAAATGTCTTACATAACCTAAGTCTCTTTTCCCCCTCAGAGGAGGCTTAGTGCTCTCCTGGCACACAGTTAACTTAAGAGATGAGAAAGGTTCGGGTTTGTTTTAAACATGTCACTGTAAAAAGGTTTGTCTAGGCCCCATCAAAGGGCTCTATGAAAGCTGTTTAAGGGGATATAAACTAAACAATTAGCCAACAGGAAGATTGAGCTGACAAACAAAGTCGTCTCTTAGTGCTGAATCTTGAGAGTTCATCCAGATGTTCCCAATTTTCCCTGCTCAACAGAAACATGCCAGGCTGTAAAAATGAGGGCAACGCTGACCATAGGCGTCCTGAAGAAAGCCAAGCTGAGCATTAGCTTTAAGTGCGTGCTCATGTTATACATTTTATGAACAACATTGTCCCTCCAAACAACTAAAATCAACTTGATTTTGTCAACACCAAGACTGAGATCAGAAACTTTTATTAAATGTTTCTTCAAACACACATTTTTTTAATTATCCATCCAGTCTCTGAGAAATTGCTGAGTAAGTGTAAGCATTAACAACAGGTGACCAGGTAAATAACTCTTCCTCTACTTGTGACTTCAGCTCAACGACAAAGGCAAAAGGTTAAGCTAAGGTGAGAGAGTAAGGAGAACCTGTTGACCAATGCTTCCCACTTTGGTTTGATCGATTTAAAGACTTGATAAAACATAGCTAATAAAGAGCTCGTAACAAATTTAGCAGGACATTACCAGACACCATGATGTCATTGCGCAGGGCACAGACGGCGTACTCTGACTTGGTGAACTCGGGCAGTTTGTTCAGTGACGACCAGTCGTCTGTGACTGGATCATAGCAATCATTGTAGGGCAGGTTGAAGCCCCCCAGTCGCTCACAACCCCCGACCACAACAATCACCTCTGAGAAGCCAGTCGACCTGTGTGGAGGAGAGCAGACAGAGAACTGAGAAATGGGACAGGTAAAGCAACAATACAAACACCGTTTCAGTTTTAACTAGACTAAATAGGCTCTCTCCTCTCGGCCTGTGAAGGCAGTTTGGATACAACTTCAATACACCTTAAAGGTAAGATTTCTAACTAAATGAGAGAATTCATAGCTGCCGCTGGAGAGCACAGCTAACTTTCACCTGAGCACCTCAACCTGTCTTCAGAGCAAAGTTTGCCTCATTACAAAACACATCAAGCATGAATGCAACCGAGGACACGCTTGGAAGGAAGACTTCAGCTGAACCTGAATGAGCACAAAGGTTTGCTCTTTGGCTGATGAATACACACAAAAAGATTCAGCCATGTGCTTAACTGTCTAAACAACTAAAAGACATTGTTGCCCACAAGCGCTTAGGCTACATCTGTGTGAGTGCGTGCGCACCAGATTAATTATATCCCTGGCACCTCTGAAGAGAGGAGACACCCTGGGGAACACACAAGCCAGACAATTAAGCACCTGTTTGGACCACAGTTTTGTCCCTCTAGCCAAATGAGGAACACAATAACGGCAGGGGCCAACTGTGCAACTGGTTTGATATGAACAGCTCAGCCTGAATAGTAACAATGCACCTGAAATACGTGTTACACAGCCTTAATAACTGGCAGCTGGCAGTGGTCCAATTTCGACCCGTTGAGCAGTTCAAATTACAAAAGCAGCTGCACTGGTGTTTGCTGGGTGGCAGCCCACCATATGCTCGTTTTTGGTATCGTGTGCAGAAAGCATCACTCGGAGTCCGACTGGATGATCTTTGAGCCACAATAGAAGCAACCACCAGAAATAAACGAACGTTTGGTAGATTGGTGAAAAGTTAAACAGGAACACGGCGGGAGCAAACCATGTGACATGAGCTATTCCAGTGGTATGATAGCAAGACTCAACAGTTTCACTTGATTGCCATTTATTCCTTCATATTTTTTCCTGTTGAACAACCGTCTATGTTTGAACATGCCTGGCTTCCCTCTGTCGTCTATATTACAACAAAGTGATACAAAACAAAGGCAGGCAAATGCTACACCTGTCAGCACAATACTCCCCATCAATGTAGAACAATAACTCCACCACTACAACCTGCAGGGACGCAGAGTTCATCAACCCCCCCCCACCCCCCCCCCCCCCCAAAAAAAACAACAACCCTAAGATGACATAAAAAAAATCTCTTTTTCTGAGGAAGGATTAGTCACGAGAAGTCCTTCCACTTCCACTGGCTTTCATATTTAAGTTGCCTGCAATCTTCCTCATACCAAGGAATGCTAACATTAATGTTACCTGCGAGGACAGGTTCTGGGTGACTTCACTTCGTTTCCAAACACGTGGTAGCGCCTCGCCTCGTGGAGAAGGTGGTAGATCTCTGGCGACTTCTGGATGATGTCATCTGCCTCCACGTTCTGGACAAAGTACCTGGGGTGCACCAGGGGCAACCGAACGTTCTGCAGCAAACTCTCCAGCTTGGTTTGCCTTTGCTCCTTATTGTGGTGCACCCATCTCATCACCGCCTCAAACACCGACTCCTCCCTCCCAACGTACAACTCTTCGCTGCTGATATATTCCTTCAGCTCTTCGACCTCCAGGTCAAGGAACTCCTCGTGGGCTGACACGTCTATGAAGTTGGCCAGGGCGTAACTCTTGCAGCGGCTGGCAAGTTGATTGAGAAAGTGAGTTTTGGCAAAGCGTTGGAGTCCAAGACAGTTGCATGGGTCCAGCTGGTCCTCTAGGTACTTTGCACAAGCATCCTGCAGTGTGTTGCTCTGGAAGAGGCAGGCAGTTTCAAAGACGGACTCGACATTCCTAGTTGTGATCCTGGCACAGCCGGTGTAAACATAGTTGAGGAAGACCCTCACCCCCTCATGCCCGACACCGCTGATTCTAACCATCATCTCCCTGCTCTCACGGAGATTACAGGAGAACATGGCTTTAAAGTAGGAAGAGTAGGCAGAGAGAACAGCACGGTGGCAGGGAAACTCGTGGCCCTGCACACTCAGGGTCACGTCGGTGAAAAGCCTGGTCTGGCGGAACTCATCGAACATCTTGAGAATTTCCTCTGAATGTGAAGAACCAGAGCAGAAGTCAAAGGCATCTTCTGGCCTCATTTCAACTGTCTTAACCTTGAGGGGTGGAAAAGCACATTCATTAATATGTCCTACATTGTGGTTTACATAAAAACAGACTTAAAATGACAAAACGTAGTACCCTGATCTGGATTATATTCTCCTCCCGAAACAACCCCATGGCTGCAACCTTTAACAGAAACGCTCCTTGGACTTCTGGGCAATCTGAAAAGACAACAAGTCAATGTTACCACAGTATTAAAAATAAAAAATAAATGTTCATATAAAAGATTCATGTAGCTTTTGGTCAGGGCACAGAGTGAAGAATGAGGAAGGGGCATAAAAGGATAAATGGTACCCCAACCGGATCATTCAGCACAACGTAATACTAAAGCTGCATGGGTGTCATTGGAAAGCTAACTTTTTACCAACAAAAACTAAATTTGAGTCTATTGCACTGCAAGTATAAAAAGGAACGTAGGCCTATGTGTTGTAATTTGAAATATATTAAGAGTGTAATATCCGTTTTTTCTAATAATAATAATAATAATGTCTGGATCTGAATTGGACTTGTTCGTCTTGTAAAGAGCCAAAGGAGGCCAATTTAGAGTAAAGCGGTGCGACACACAAACGGAATTAAATTAAAATCAATGTTAATTATCTCTAAAGAATACGACAAAATACAAGAATCTTACAATAAAAAAAAAGATGCTTCGATGAGGTAAACACAAGCGGCATAAATAAACATCACTTCCCCTTGCGTGCTCAGCACCTGTGCAAAACAGTTGTGCCCTGGAGCACAATGGCTGGCATTAGACAGAGGATGACAAAGAGGCAGGAGAGAGACGGTTGAGGAGGCCGACCTACATGTCAGGTTTGTTTTTGAAAGAGACCGGTAATGAGGGATGCTATCAGGCACCATTTAAAAAGTGCTTTGACAAGTAAGACCGGACTGCTTACCAGTAACCTGGAGTAATTATTTGATTTCCTGGATTTTTTTTTAAAATCTATAGTCTTTTGCTATTGTCTCTTTTTATAATATTTAGACATATAAGAAAGAAACACCCTGTCATATCACAGTCAAGTTCCTTAACCAAGACAAAGTGTTTTTACCCCCTTTGGGAAAAACCCTTAATTTGCTTTAGAGAGAAAGGCAGATAGAGAGAGAGAGAGAGAAAAATTATGCCTATGGCTATACAGCCTCTTTTACAGTTAAAAACAAGACAAGCCTTGGTTCCAGTGAGGTCATTTATCTCTTGTTATTTTTAACTTTTTAGACTCAACCCATTCACGTGGTTTAGCCAGGAGGCGTCTGACGTTTGCTTTGTGAATGAGCTATACCTCAGAGGAAACAAAGAAAAACATCACATCTATAGAAACACTGAGCCAACACAAGCACAGTTACATAATAATAATAAAAAACCCACTGGATTTATTGCTTCTGGTTTAGGTTTGCATTTGGAAGTGTCATGAATGCGTAGCTTTTTCTTTTTAATAATAGGGCTGTAATATGTTATTACTGCTAATTAAGCAAAGTGGCTGCAGTTGCGTGGACAGATAAGCTACCTGGCGGATGGACAAAGCAAAGCTGCCTCTGGCGCGAGGCAACATGAAAAAAAGTTACCAGGATTCTTATAAAACAAATAATTAAAATAAAGCGAGAAATAAGCCCATCAAATATCTGCAAAAAATACAGCTGTAAAAACAAACAAATAAACAAAAGTGTTACCTTTGACAGACGTTTCCAGACGGGGCCTCTTTCTTCTGTTACAATTTCCAGGAAAAACAAAGAGAGGGGAGGGGGGATAGGAAAAAACTATAACACTATCTTGAAAAAGTTCGCCACTATCTTTAGAACATCTTCCATACAAGTGTTATGAAAAATTGGCCTGGTCGTGACACACACTCATTTCTGACGTGTCCCAGCGACAAAAACAAAGAACTGCCTGACTCTGTGGTAAACAGAATCCTTTATATATACTTGTCAAGAGGGGAAAAAATCCGTTCCATTGGGAGCTACGCAGGCTTTACCAATGCATGCTGGGAAACGGAGTCTCGTTTTCCATCTCGCGACGTAGGTTTGTCTGGCTAAAAACCTACACTTCCCAAGAGGCTCCAGGTCTCCTCGTGGCTTCTCTTTGTTTGCAAACAAACGACACTTTTAACGGACGAAACAAAATCAACAACAAGAAGTGGGTGCGATTTAAAAAAAACAACAACCCGAAAACAACCGATTTATTTTCAATTCAAGACACTTTTGTAGAAAAATTAATGCTGGCGACCGCTAGACGTTTTGCCGTGTTAAACTACTACTTTTATAAGAGTTTCAGAGTTTACACATTTAAATATTGTGAAGCATTAAAACGGATACCACAAGTTGAATCGCTAATATTCAATTTATCAACCCGTCAAAACAAAGTGTGTTCGTTCCCCTCCCCCGCAACAAGCCCCCCCTCCTCATTTTCCCCCTGCAGGTAAGAAGGAAGGAGGAACAAAGGATGTCATAACTTCCTGCCAATGTTACAAAATACCTTTTAAGAGGTTTAAACTTGATAACCTACCACTTCCAAAGAAGTAAACAATGATACTGACTGAGGTTATTTTTAACAACCTGGAAAAACCCTAAATTCTATAGCTTCATATTGTCAACTAAACAACAAGAAGACAGGTGTTTATCAATTTTCCCAATCTTGCTACTTTTTTTTTTAAAAAAACTGGGAAGTCAGCATTAACCGATCAGTTGCCAAGATCAAGATGCAGAGAAAATTAGTAGAGGGTGAGAACACAAGACAGTGGATTATGTTGGGCCCACAACACCTGCTGGCCATCTTGCACAAAACCAAACCACTTCATCTGAGAAGACAAAACGTTTTTCTTGCAAACACAGTTTTGCAAAAAAAACCCCAAAAAAAACAAGTTAGGCTTTATTGTTGAATAAATAGGAGTTTGTAGTTACAGAGCTACAAATGCTGGTAAATGTCAGTGTGCACAGAATGTGCCAGACAGCACTGCAGGTTATGTACTCAGGTGTTAGGAAACACTTCTGCTGTTCTTTTTTGTTGCAACAAATAGCGGAGAAGCTGTTAGGCAGACAAATGTGTCCCTCTGCTGTTGAGCCGCTGTAACACACAAATGGATCAGGCCCTCCTTTAAACGGTGCCTGGACCATTGCCAACACGCACTCCGCTTCCCGGACCACGAATTGCCATGTCAATGATCTATTTGCACACCCAGTTTTAGACAAACAGGGCTTTGAAAGCAAATATAGTTGATGAACTATGTAGTCCATCAACATGTTTTGCAGGACTTTATACGACATTAGGCTGGACGTTTTACAAAGAGAAATTGGTAAATCTCCAGACATAAACATACAAATCAAGCAAGTTTAGTGTTGCCTAATTGCCATTCATGGTAACAATAGGTCAAAGAAATACCAAATAAATAAACCGGGCTCTTTAAATGTCAAAACAAAAGACACAAATGTAAGAATTAACGACAGGCTGCAGGGATGTTGTATTCTTGCTTGAAATTCAATGTCAGTCAGCATATAACAAACAGACTTTGCAATTGTTAGTTAATGGACTCTTTGAATAGCATGGCTTGTCCTTTAGTTCAAGAGTGTGGGATGCGTTTGACAAAGTAGTGGTGATCGTTTGTGTTTGTGACTCATTCAGCAGTGTAATAAAATAAAGATTTAAAGCGTCGAGAGCGCAAGACGGCTAAAATGCGTAACCACTGAAGTGAGATCATCGGAAAATGAAAACCCCCTTCCATCTCTTCTCTATCCTTTCTTTATCTACGCAGGGCCATGCGGGTCACCTGCAGCATAGACCGTGGACAGATTCATCACAGGTGAACATAGACAAACGGGTCAAACAACTATGCACTCACACAGTCAGACCTAACAGCAGTGTTAGCGTGTTCAACTAACCTACTCTTACATGCATGTTTTTGGTTTGCAGGTTAACCCAAACATGCACAGGGGAGAACATTTAAAGCCAGAATGGAAACACCTCAGCTGGCACATAAAACTTTTATTAAAAATAAGACTTTTTTCCTGCAAGGCAGCCAGGCTAAGAATTGCTCCATGGTGCAGCGCCCAGAAATCCTACTACTCTCATTAGAAGACATATCAGATAAGTAGGCAAATGAACTGGGGACGACATGATCAAAATAACCTTTTCATTTAAATTAATGAGGCAACAAGCTCTCCAGGTGTGCAAAGGCAGCAACATTAACACTACAAAACAGAATTCACAAGCTAAAGTTCAGAGACGTGTACTTCTATGTGGGTCAGAAGGAAAACATACAACACATTGCACCTCAGATCAAGTCCAAGGAAGGTGGAGTAAGTGCTGGTATAGGCAATTATAGAGAAGGTGGGATATCAGCTATTCAGCTTAGAAAGCTGCTTGCAGTTTCTGGAAGTCAGTGGCTTAAAAAAAATCAAACTCAAGAGAATATTTTTTTCTGGTAATAAAAAAAAAAAGAGAGGAAAGCTATACCTGGGTTATTTACAAAAAAATACACAGATTCGTTTTTGGGTGCTTAATTAACCTTCATCTTGAAAATGAAAGAAGGCTGCTGGGATTTCTTTTGTAGTGAAATCATTTCATTATCTCACAACCATAGATTTTCTGAAAATGTACAACATATGACAATATATTGATCCTACAGAAATAAAATTTCCTAAATGAATCTCAGAACATGAATAAAATGTTTCATATGCCGTTAATCTGATCCTGTAGCATTACATATTGCAAAACGTCTATACTGAGATATATTTACAAACAATAGTTAGACAATATGCTTGAACGATACCTGAAAAAAATAGACCTTCAGGCAACCAGTTACCAAAATAAATAAATAAAAATAAACTAGGTCTGACTGCACCATACATATCTAGTCATTTTATGTATAAATGACTAGATATAATGGACACCTAGTGGTAACAAGTCTGAATAGAAGGCAGCTCTCAAGGGACTTCATGATAAGGTGTTTTCTCTGTTTCTACGGCGCCAATGCAGCAGATGGGTGAGGCTTTCAGCAATCTCCCGGTACCGCAGCCCATACAGGTAAGGAGCAAATGCCCTGGGCAGCAGCATTAAAACATTAGCATTGACCGTGCTGATCCACACCCGGAGATCCTGACTGATGCTTTTATTCTGAAACATGTAGAGCTCCAGGATGAAGACAAAACCGGGGGCAAAGTAGAGCAGGAGCAGAACCCCGTGGACCAGCACTGTGACCCGGGCCCTAGAGAAGCGGCTGTGCCAGATTCCTTGCGTCCTTGTCACCATGTACAGACGGACGTAGCAGTAGAAAATGAGAAAGGTGCAGATCAGTGCTGCGACAAAGAAGTACATGTAGATCCCCCCGACAGTCTTGACCTGAAAGAAACCAAGGGAGATGAGAGCCAGACACACGGGTACTTTCTCACGGGGAATGTCTTCCTTCATCAGGATCATCAAGATGAAAGGATATATGGAGCACAGGATCCACACCACCCCCAGTATGGTGAGGGTTTGGGCCGGCGAGAGAAGGTTATGGTAACGGAGGGGCCAGCGGACGGCGGCGAATGTGTCGACCACCATGAGAGTCACCGTGAGGATGGCGCAGCTGTAGGCCGTGACGAGGACAACCGTGAAGAGCTCGCAAACAACCCAGGGTATCTGAGCTCCCACAGCATTACTGATCAACGTGACCAAGTTGAGGATGAGGAAGAGCATGTCCGCGGCCAGGGTGTTGGCCACCAGCAGGTAGCGGGTCTCCCTGCACAGAGCACGGGAGAGGAAGATGCACACCAGGAGAACAGGGTTGGCTATGAAGGTGGCGAACGTGATGACGGCAGTGGGGATGCAAAACAGCTGAAGTTGCCAGCGCTCTACGCTTTCGACCCAGTCCTGAGTGAGGTTAAAGAAGAACACAACCGGTGTCATTGTGATTTGGACTCAGCGAGGAAACATAGATGGATGACAGAGGGGATTTGTGAGGCTCTGTACTTCCTCTGGCAACGTCCTGTGAAAGAAAAACACCATAATTTACTGCAAACAGAGAGCAACCTCTGTAGATTATGAGCATGTTGTAAGCAAAGTCCAGTGCACGAGTACATTTTTGTTGTCATGCAACATATGTGATTGAATTAGGCAACCACAAAGAAAAACCTGTAAGTAATAATAGACCTCAAATGAATGTGAAGATAAGCTTTTTTGACCCATGTTGGCAGTTGAATGTGTAATTTGTTCTTTTATTTTAAATCCGATGTGCCAGTCAGAAAAAACAAAACAAAAAAAAAACATCTGGCTAAGAAATACAGCAAATCTACTGTTAAGTAGATGTGTTTGCCGCGGATGGCTGCTGGAACCAACCAAGCAACCGTATCACTGCTTTCTCCTGTTGGTGTTCATCCTCCTGGTAACGGGATGCACTGTTTACACCAACATCCAGGGAGGAGACTGCTGTGTTTGTGACCATCTCCCGAGCAACATGTGTGAGTTTTAACCGGACGTACCAGCGGCCGGCACTCATTGACATTCATCCGTCCAGACAGCGAAGCAAAGGGTTTGCTTTAAGTTATTCTAATGCTCAGGTGAATTTCAGAGTTGACTGAGGTGGTCTGTTTGAAAGACGAACAAGATTCATGCTTCACTCACTATTTAGATTAAAATGTGTCGTTTCCATCCAACAGTACATAAACTGGAACTTGTATTTTGTCTTATTTGCCATAGTTGTCTATACTTCTTTGCTCGTAGATGCACACAATTACTGGTCCGTTGCTCAGCTGGAAAACCCAGAGCAATTAATAGGAGTAATGGAGACCACCACCACTCATCAGCACATGTGACGGCTGGTTAGGATGGACGCCGAACATAGACGGACAGACAATATTGCTGACTTGGGGGCAACTCCCCCTGCTGCTTGGGTGTCCTAAGAGATGTGACAGATACTGCTTTCCAGCAAAGTGTCATTTGAGCTAACGGGCAAGAAAAATGCATTTGACTGTGTTTAATTCTGATATATATGAACACCTCTTCATTAAAGGTACCTTCCCTTATGCAAGTTACTCATGTTCAAGGCCTCAGTGAACCCTCACACTACCACATGTAGCTTGTTTCAATTTTCACTGGTAACGATTTCTTAAAAACAAAATTTCAAACAAAATGCCAAGCCCATTATGTCACATTTAAGTGGGCGAAGTTGAGTGTGAGCTCTCGAACCTGACGCCCGTTAAACATTTGTAGGATGCTTCGGAATCGTACCAGGTGAAAGGTGTTTCGTTGAAATCGACACGCGATTTTCAAAGATTTTGGCACAGAATTCTGAACTTCAATGACATAAATCTACTTTGCAATGTTCTGTTTTTAAATGCAACTCCTTCTGTTTTCTAATCTATATTATTCAAAATTTTGTATCAGGCACATATAGTGTATTCTCTCTTATCTTTGTTTTCCCTCCCTTTTAACTGTTGCTATTACAACTGAATTTCACAGGGAAGAATCCATCAAGTTATCCTACCTTAACCATCACCTGTTCCTAAAGTCCCTACACTGGCTCCCTGTAGCTCAGAGAATAGACTTTAAAATACTTCTGTTACTTTATAATTTACTGAGCAGCTTAGCAGCAAAATATACTGCCCAGAAAATAAAGGAAAGACTTAAACAACACAATGTAATTCCAAGTGTTCCCTTTATTTTTTTGCAGTATACAGTACATTAAAGACCTGTTGTTGCTGTATCAACCCTCCAGACCACTCAGATCTTTTGGTTCTGGTCTACTCTGGATACCCAGAACCAGAACCAGACATAGAGAAGCAATATTCAGCTTCTATGCTCCACAAATCTGGAACAAACTCCCAGAAAACTGCAAATCAGCTGAAACACTGAGTTCCTTTAAATCAAGACTGAAAACCCACCTGTTCAGAGTTGCTTTCGGCCCATAATAACAGGACCATTGAAAAACATATATGATGTGTATCGACGTTTTCACCTGATACAATTTAATGTTTATTACTGGTCTCACAACCAGTGACTGTTATGATGTGTTTTGTTTTCATGATGTAAAGCCCTTTGAACCGCGTTGCTGCTGAAATGTGCTATATAAATAAACGTGACTTTATTGAACAACTCTCATGTGTTTTGGAAGTACTAGAAGCGTCCCAGTTTTTATAGGTCATCTAACTTCATAGTCAAAACTACGTAAATGTAGGTGTTAATGGAAATTAGCATTCGGTACCTTCTTGGCGGCATTCAAATATAAACTACACAGTTAATGACTCTATGCCTTTTAAGTTTCCAGTGGAAAGAATTGAGAATATATATATAGATTTTTAAATTAAACAATGCCATTAAGTGGGTTTCAAGCTAGCTACTTCATAAATTTTATAGGGCACCACTTATGAGTGATAAATTTCAATGTTCAGAGCACAAACACGGTGTAAATGCCACCACCTTACCAATAGATCTGACACAAACTGAACTGGCTAAATTCAATCTTGGCAATAACAAACCGTGAGACTGTATTGATTTAACTCACGCATCTTACCTTATTTTGAAGAGAAAATGCCGCTTGTGCTGCACAGATCAATGATCGTCCGGCTTCTCTCACACGCTGCCTCTATCTCATAGATTCTTTGTTGACTCAGTGATAAGAGATGCAAAAAGCTGCAGCCACTTGTCGCTCACATAGTAACAGGGTGGAACCCGTTCCCTATATAGATAAAAAAAAAAAAAAAAATCTTTTCATCCTTAAGACTTAAATCTGATTTGGTCCTCGGGATTTTGGCCTCATTTAATTACAGAATAGCAAACATCCCATTTGCTTTAATTTATAAAACAAAAAAAACCACACAAATCAACAAGACAGCTAACTGAATCGTCCACGTCTGACGCTTTGTACACGTATAAACAGCCTGAGTGAGTTAAGCTAAGGTCGCACCAACGTCATCAGACCTCAGGATAATGACGCCACCTAAACAAACACAAAAATTTGTTCCTCATCAGCAGATTGAGAATAAACTGGGTACCAACAGGTCCATGTATGGTTAAAATAACATGCTCTGAGACCTACTGATAAACAGGTATGAAGAGACAGAGGGAGCAATACAAAGTGTATTGTTTATTACATTAGATACATAAATCCATTCAACACTGCAACTTATTTATGCTATTGCTTGGTTTTCACAGTTCCCCATTATTTATTTTTCCTCTTCTTCTTGTATCCACTTTTTCCTCTGGTCTCCTCCTCCTCCTCCTCTTCTTCTTCATCATCCTCCTCCTCGCCATCATCATCATCACTATGAGCCTCAATGATGCCACGCTCCAACTCTTCCTCCTTCCACTCTCTTGCCAGGAGTTTCTGAAACACACCATACTCCTCTGCCGACGCATGGGCAACATCAGCAACAAACGTCTCCTGGTCCAGGTTGAGGACGCTGGCCAGTTTGGGGTTAATGATGGTGGTCTGTCCTTTCTTGTCCGGGGTTTGGTACAGGCCCCGTCGCTCCAGGAAAGTGTGCCGACAGCGCACCTCGTCCACAGTGCAACGGAACAACCTGCACTTCACCATCTCTGCCTGTTTGACACCCATTCGGAAGTAAACGTACTGTGGAGAGAGTGTTCGAGGCAGGCAATTAGGAGGAACAAGAAGCCAACACATAATCAGAGAATACCAAAAGTATAAAGTAAGGCAATGAATGTACAAGTGTGGCACAGAGCTAATGTTTATTGGCTTGCTTATCTGATTCTATAGTAAGAAGCTGTTCTTAACCATACACTTGTAATAATGATTCATTAACACTGTAGCCACCAGGGGGAGTACCACTGCTGTGTCAGTGTCACACAACATTCAAACTGTCAGTGACCTTTACAAAAAAAGCAACATAAGGTCTCCATTTCGACTCAGGGGTGCACTTACATTGCAGTCAATTTCTGCATATCGGCTACAAAACTAGAGCCCGAACTGGGGGTTTAAACTTTTTCAACTGCGTCTCTGTTCAAAATGTTTAGACGTAGTTTGCAGAAGTCAATAAATTCAAATTCTGCACTTTGGAACATTTTATTGTGCTAATTTTATGCATCACGTGGGAAAACAGCCACAACTCACTGCGAAACCTGGAGGTCAAATTAAAATAGCAAAAAACAAAACAACAACCCAAACCAAAACAGACGTTCTCCATTTTGGTTTCATCTTTTTTCTAAGTGTAATCTTTAAGTCATTTTTACACAGCTACATTTAAAATTAAATAATTGTAGAACATACATTCTCACAACATTGAGAGAACTGACCTCATAAGTAAAGAAAATGTTCATTATTTCCTGATATGTAACATCCTAAGGCAGGGGTGTCCAAACTTTTTGGGACATGGGCCAATATTGTCAAGTCAAAGGAACTCGAGGGCCAAAAAATGAACACAAAAAATTATGTTAATTTTTTACCTGCTCTACAAAATATGATAATTTTAAACAAATAAGTCAGATTTTGTTGTAGGAAATGAATGTATAAATTATTGTAGATCCAAAATTTAAAAAAGGGTTTTGCTCATTTGTTGTATTAAAAGATGGTCATTCAGTTTGCCTCTAAACGACAATAAACCAAAGTCTGCATTTGAGTAATTAAATGTCATTGGATAGATGTTACTATGAACTTAAAGAGAATTACACAAGTCTGTTTATTAAAAGATGAATAAACACCGTTACTTAACATTTTCAATTGTAGGATTTTAACTTTCTGTAATAATTTTGCCCTAGTTAAAAACTAAAAGCTTCCATCTGCAACAGCCACCTGTGCTGGTGGACCAAATCCTTCTTGAAACACAGTTGGGGGTCCACCCAAAGTCAGTACAGGGGCCCCAAATGGCCCCCGGGTGGCACTCTGGACATGCCTGTCTAAGGGTGTATGTTCTATTATCCATATTATATCTGAGATACAGCACAGATTGTATTAATGCCACATTTCAATGGGTAATTAATTTAAAAAATACAAATACAAGTTTCTTCTTATTTAAACAAATATCAAAGACGACCTGCTACAGATGTTCTCATATTGCTTCAACGCGTGGCCGGTGTTCTGTCGATGTGGCAGTATAGACTATTTTATTGAAACAACATACGTTTGAGAAGCGCTATGCCGATGGTGCTTGTTAGAAAGTACAGTTAATGAAGGGGAATGTTGTTTCGACATATTTTGTTTAATCTCGATCAGTTTGGGGGAAGCTGCCAAACAATAATAACTCGATCTAACACCATAGTGAACGATTTAACACGAGATTAAACGATTTTATGTCTCCACTTGCTAAATTTAGATTTGTAGAAAATAGAAAACTTCAGTGTACATTTCTTACAAGGCATGCAATTAAGTAATGTGTGATTAATATGCAATATAATACACATAAACCATTGGCAGTCTGAGGTTTGCTGAAATGATGAAAGGAATTATGAAGGTTTCATTGCAGCAGAAGCGCATTAACCGAGGTATGCCGTTCTGATGGGTATGGTGAACCGTGAGAACACCGGTACAATGTATGAGCAACCTAAGCTGGTTTCTAATCAAATTTGCAATAATTTAAAATTATTTTCATGTTAAACATTTTGATACTTTTCTGGTTTAAAAGAAGTGAGGAATGTACCAATTGTGACAAAACAGAAGAAAATCTTCATAGTTATACGAAAATGCCAAATTAATAATTTCTTCTGCTTACATCTGTGCAGCAATCTCCTCTCATGCACTCTGTACATTTCAATAAGTGATCATTTTCTGTAATGTCTTCTTGCAGAACTAAACATACTTGACCTACTGACCCATCCATGTTCTGCTGGGTCTCCAATAAAATGCTGCACAAATTTTACCGACAAGAAAAACACATTTTGTGACCTGGTCAATTTAATCAGGATCAGCTTTATTTGCCCGGGATGTTTGGTAAATCCAGCAGGTAATTGTTGCCTTATTCATGAAAACGGGGGTGCTAAATGCACAAACAATCAAACTAGGAGGATTAATAAGAGATGTTGGGGTTCGGGTTGGTGGTAGGTGGGCAAGCCCCTGACAATAAATTTTACAATATGACGTCTGCTGTGTCTCACTTCTTTACTGACCTGAAACTTGTACTCTAGCTGGGCCAGGTCCTCCAACACCACAGCTGGACTGTCTCTGAGGATTTCTGTCACCTGCTGGGTGGTAAACAGACACTTTTCCCTGAGGAACTGCACCACAGTTTTTATAGACTTCACAGGCACGGTTAAGATCTGTGGGTAGTGGACCACGGTTCTCTGAAGACTCCCTACGGGAGAGATGAAGGAAATGTTTAATACAAGCACAGTGCCCTATTCAAAACTATTCAAACCCCTTGAACTTCTTCACATTTGTACTGTATTACAATCAAAAACGTTTTATTTTTTATTTGAAAATGAAAGAGGACAACTTGCAGTATTTGGCTGAGGTGGCTACAGGAGAGAAGTCGGCATTATTAAAGATAATGGGACGAATGGGACGACATTGTCCCAATGTCAAACGGCCGTTAACTGGTGGAGCTGCATGCCCTTTACCACCCCCCCCCCCCTCCCCACCAAAGGTTTTCGTTAAAATAAACATCGGTAAAAATGGTTACGGTGTTTAGAAGGTGGGGTACAGTTTATTCCTTTACCAAAACCTAAAAGGAGTCTAGAAAAATGCAAAAGATGCGGCTGATCTCGAGCAGCTGAACACAGCAGTGATTGCCAGGGATCTACCGCGTGTTTGTCTGTATGAAGGTAACTCAATTGTTGTTCATAATTATATTGCATGGTTAATGGTTAGATTAAGGGGTAATGCTTATCGCTAGTTCTGCTGTGTTTTGTGTGTTCTGGATATCTGTGTGCTGCAACTTCTGGTTGCATTCGTTGAGTCTCTGTCCCCTATGATCAGTTAACAGGACTGATTTTGCTCAAAGCTTTTTATAGGCAAGCGTAAAGTAAAACTTGTACTAATACAAAATTTCACTGTAAAGTCTTGCCATGGAAAGCTTGATGGCAACGTGAATATATCTACTGCAGCCTGCAGTAACCATTTTAAGTTACTAATATATACTTTAAATTGGGTTATAAGTTGTGCATTTAAACTTGGGCTTTAAAGTCAATTTCAGTTCAATTAAATTATATTTATATAGCGCCATGTTACAACACGTGTCGTCTCAAGGTACTTTACAAAGTCAATTTCAATCAAATCATACAGACGGATTGGTCAAAAAGTTTCCTATCTAAGGAAACCCAGCACATTGCATCGAGTCTTGACAAGCAGCACAGTGGACAGTCGTCTGCAGTGTTGATGGCTTTGCAGCAATCCCTCATACTGATCATGCATGAAGCAACATTTAACAGGGAGGAAAACCTCCAGGCTCAGTATGAACGGTCATCTGCCTCGACCGACTGGGAGTTAGAGAAGACAGAGCAGAGACACAACAAGACAGACAAAAAAAGCACAGAAGCACACATTGATCCAGGAATCCTTTCTATGTCATATCAGCTTTATTTGCCCCGTATTGTTGGCAAACACGGCAAGTATCCCCTTAAATGATGTCACAGCTAACAGGAAAAACAGGAATTCTCCAACCAGAGCTGTGGCTCTATGCAGCTCCTCCAGAGTTAAAATCTTGGATTAATGCTCTGCTTGCCTGGCTTTAGATTTTGCCTGAACGGCCACGTCTTGGTAGGGTCACAGTTCTACCACTACCACTGCTCAAAGCCTTGGATTTTGGTTTTAATGTCCCGACTCCGCCTTAAATATTTCCTACAACTGTATCCTTGACTTACCTGTCATGTTCCTTCAGCCATCTGGATTTTATTAAGGGCTTTATGTCTATGAATATATACATAGACATAAACTTATACTTTCGCAAGAACACTGAACTGCACTGTGATTAATTCTTCAGTCGTGTTCGAGAATATCCTCACCTTCAACCAAACCCAGCTTCCGTAGATGATTTATCCGCTGCTGAAGCTGCGCCTCCTTCACCGCGCAGAGCTCGGGGCATCTGTCCAGCAGCTTCTGCACGCTGGCGGGGTTAAGGCCCAGGACGAACAGCGCCGAGAGCGTCGACAAGACGTGCGTGGCGGCTTTCGCCCCTT
Organism: Fundulus diaphanus; assembly: GCA_037039145.1. Lineage (NCBI taxonomy): Eukaryota > Metazoa > Chordata > Actinopteri > Cyprinodontiformes > Fundulidae > Fundulus > Fundulus diaphanus. The sequence continues at coordinate 33,662,581 of CM073133.1, read as the reverse complement.
TCACCCTGGACACGCGGTCGTATAGCTGCTCTGCCTGGAGCTCCGTGAATCCCATGTCGAGCAAAGAGAGCAGGGAAAGCTCGGGAGAGACGGCGTGGTTGCGACGTGGTAACGGGGAAGCCGTGTGATCCGAGGCGGAGCAGAGCAGCCTGCAGCCGAGGCACAGGGACGGAAGGTGGGGTCTCTTAAACTGGACACGCGTGAAAGCGGAGCGGGGGACATTTTTTACAGTCTGTCGAAGAATCTGCATAGGGGGGAAAAAAATCACTCTATAAAGACACTGTCCGTATTTATCTCACTGCATGCCAATAAACTTCAGGTGCTGCTAGCCTGGTATAACAAACACGAAGGTTATGACTGTTTTATCTCCAGCTTTAAGTTGTTTTTTTAATCAATACTTCTGAGCTATTTTGGTCAATACATCAAAATGCAACGATATTCAAATGAAATTGTGATAAAATACGAATTGTTACAAGGCATTTTAACTCACCTGCCGCACAATAACACGGGTCCCCATGGTGGTCCGTCGTTAATGAGCTACCGATTGGAAACCAAGAAGAGCGCTTGCAACGTTCCTGATAGTTCATGCCGCAAGAATCCGATAAGAAAACTGAGTTGGAGTTCTCAATTTCATTTAATATAATTGTCACGAATAAATACGCGATTTACTTTTTCTTACAAACCTGGAAATTAACCGTTGTTCTGATTGCTCAGATTACACACGATATTACCACCCATGTGTTTTTACACACACGTGAAATTGAGGGACAATCCGCTTTTTAATCCATGGGGCCATCTTTGAAATCAGACACAGATGTTGGGCGAGAAGGCCTGTAGTCTTTCCCCCCCAAAATTCAACCCAAAATGTTCTGATGAATTGATGAACAGTTCCCAAAGTTTGGAGAGTTTAATTACGTTTCCCTGAAACTGATAGGAAGCCAAGCTCCAGAACAGCCTAAAACTTTAACCTTCACAAAATGTAGTCAGCCATGTGCGGTTCTTCTGGCAAATGCCAAATGCACACTTACCCACTAAGGGGCATGATTCATCATCCCAGAGATCCTGTCTTCACTGCACTTTCTTTGCAAAAACAGTCTACCTTGATTTTATACATCTGTGACCATGGATGTGATATGAACAATTAAATTCAATGCTTTGCATGGGTGATATAATACTTGGTGTAAAATGTACAGGTTTAACAAGTGTTACTCCTCTGGAGTGGAACCTTGGCTCTCATCACTTTCTCACTCGACCCAGATAAATTTCCCCTCCAATAAGAAAAGCATTTGCATTCAAAAAAGAAAAAAAAATGACTCCACACTGCTACGGTATTTATGATCATTTAGCATTCAGCACACAGACACCATACCAAGACAATTCTGATCACTTTAATGTTGCTGCCTCAGCTCTATAGTGACTATTAGACAAGATGAAGCTGTAGAATCTGCTCCGGATGATTCAGGTTGAACTTCCTCACTCGTTGACTCCATTTCAGATCTCTGATGGTCAACACGTGGCGTTGTGTCCAACATGTCCTCCAATAGAAAATCATCTCCTTGATGTTAGCAGTGTTAGTTTCTTGCTTTTACAGATCTCCATACTGTACCTTCAACTTCTGTGTGCTTCCATTTGAAATCAGGCAAATCACTTTCAGTATACCTCAATATCTCAGAGTGATGTCGACTTGTGACATGTGAAAGGCTTCTTAATGGCATTAGTCAGCTCAAGTAAACCACAAAACAGACTATGCATGTTAAGGATTATGGGATCACAGAGGCTGGAGCTGCAGAAAACAGCATATCGTTGACCTTGTTCAAACCAATAGGTATCAGTAACATCCCAGCATAACTGGAATAGCACCCCTGCCTCACTCCAAGCTCATCTCAATAGTTGGGATTTTTTTTTTTTTTTTTTTAGAAACAAAAGAAATTCACTTTATTCAAATTTAATGTGACAAAAAGAAGCCCTTTCTGAACAATTTACAACTACTGCATTTAATTACATTTATTATTGTACAAATTACTGTTATTTAAAATTAAATGTGAAAAATTTATAAACAGTCTAAATGCTTTAAGAGTAGCAGCCTTTAGTGCTACTCGAGTGGCAATTTCTCAATTAATGTTCAGCAGGATGCCGTTTGAGGGAGGACATTTATTGATGCATAAAAATAAATATTAAAAGTGTTCTATGTTTTTACATATAATCAAAATATCTAAACATCAAGATTAAAATACAGAATAAAAATATGCAGTTCAAAAACATAAATAAATAAAAAAAAATAGAAAACTGGGAATACATCAATACAACGGTACAGGTATTTTGTAAAACAATTCAAAACCATGAAATCAAATGAGGCATCAAAAGGAGATTTGACTTCTGCTTACATCTTCTCCCAATTCCCTGTAGTGGATCATAAAATATATGACTAGAGGAAAACTGACAAGCTGATTAAAAAAAAAAAAGTACATTCAAAACTTGATCTACTCTACAAACTAATTTTTGCATTAAAAAGCTCTTTTCCTGTTTTGTAACTGAGATCTTCACGTTACCAAATGTCAGAGCGACTGTTGGGCTTTTATCACTTTAAATTTCGTGTTCAATCCCCAAACAGGTACTTTTTGAGCTCCGTTTCCAGGGCTATTATTGACTGATTCTCATCATCATCTTCCTCCGACAGAGTCTCATCGCCACAGTCTTGGAACAAACTCGGTCTGACGTAAGCGGTGGGACTAGGTTCCTGATTCTGTGACAAACCTGTTAGAGGAAGACAATAAGTCTGTAGATTAAAGCATGACAGGCCATTGCTGGTCTAAGCGTGGTGACGTACTTACAGAGGCTCTGACATGCAGAAACCACCTCAGTCCAGCTGTATTCTGCCAGGGAAATGGGCTGGCTGATCCACGACTGCAACAGCAGCTGGTCTAAAGTCATCCTCTTTTTAGGATTATAGTGCAGCAGGCCTCGCAGAACACCATGCAGCTCTGAGAGGGAGAACACACAACATTTGCATAACTGAATTGTAAAAGGCAGAGCTAATAAACAGGACTAAAGAACATTATTATACCTGGAGACAGGGGGAACGGAGGCCTTAGTTTGGCATCGAGGATTTCACCCACATCACAGAAGGGGTTCTCACTGAACAGCAGGGTGTAGAGCAAGACCCCCAGAGACCACATCTCCAGCTCCGGACCCTCATAGCTTGAAGAGGAGCACAATCACCCGTTAATGCGGCGTCTGGCACTAGTTCTTCTAGCCGAACAAGTGGCGTGTTCTTAACACCGTGTGGTTTCTGTAAACATTATAAAGCTTAATGGATCATGTAGGGCTGTATTTGACTACCTGCTGACCCAGATTCTGTGTGGATGATGTTGTTCTTCTTTAACAGAGGCTGTAATCAGGATGGTCATGGGAACAGAGCCTCCAACTCATTTTAATACTACTAACATGTTTATATTTCATAAACGTAACTAATCAACTTTAATCATGTGAACAATGTGTTTCAATGTATTAGCTTAGCCAGAACTAAATATATTGCAATTGTTTTTAATATTTTGTTTAAATAAATATAAACAAATGTAGAAAACTATTAAATACAAGTGGCGCTTCATAAACAGACATCTCAGTATACCCTTTATTACATACTTTGTCTTAAAAGAGCCAAATAATGATGTCATTATTTCTTTCCCATCATGCAGATCCTATTGAGTTTTTTTCATTTTCCTGATGAAACCTAAAGACAGCTCTTAAAATATACCCAAGGCAACACAGTTCAACTTTTCAGAGCAGCTGTATATTAAATAAGCAGCAAAATTAAAGAAGAAATAAGTAATGACACCCAGTGTTTCAAATCGGACCACAAAAAAAAAAGATAGCCCCCTTTTCCTTAACTGGCTTCCATGTTTACAGGCTGCGGCTATTTTGTCAAAATAAAATACCAAATGCTGCGCTCTGTTTTGGTAACCCTGGGAACTCTCATATGATTGGCTCAGGAACCAGGAAGTAAACACAGGCCACACACTGCATCGAAGTAGTTCCAGACCCTACCCCTAATTTTGAAAGGAGAAAAACTTGACTAAGACATTGTCAATGGAGAAGACTGTTTATAGGGAATGTTACGTCCATCCCGGGTGACAAATGAGAATGGTTTTGTTTAATTTTTTTTTTTTTACTTATTTGTCCTTTAAAAGTGATATTCCACTCGGTACTATGTACCGAGTGGAATATCACTTTTTAACACCGCTTTTCTCTTGGGCTGGATCGTTACCCAGTGGGAGCTTTTCTGGGCAACAAAGAAGGAAAATACACAGGATGTGCAGCCTTGTGCACCTGAAGTATTCTTACCGGTTAGATGTTTAGACTTAGAGACTTAGACTTTCTTTATTGTCATTTTGTATACACAGAGTGCATACAGAACGAAATTTTCGTTCATAACGTGTTTTTTTTTTTTTATGCACTTCACTGGGATTCATGTGACTTAGACCAGTTAAATGTAGCAAAGAATTGTGAAGAACAAAATAAAAATTTTAACTTGGGGACGGTTGTTAAGGACTTAAAATTGTACGAGGTTTTGTGGCATTTACTGTGACGACAAGATATATCAAAAAATAAAAAGTGTGTTTTGCCTGAAAAAAAATAAAAAAATCTATTACTGCACACCTGAACCCCCAAATGCTGCTCTAACAAACATTAAAACTTAAAAATGATCAAATAAGCTTATTTACTGATGGTTTTAAGTATTGATATAAAAAAAGTCTAAACAGCAAAAATAACAAGGGTTAGGATGATCCAGTCAAAGTCATGATGTAAATCCAACAGAAAAACTAGGGCAACAGTCGAAAAATCCCTCTTCTCAGCTTTTGTGTAATGAAGAATGGAGAAAGAAATTCCAGTCCCCTAATGAGCGGAGCTGGTAACTGTGGCAAACCGCGGCTCTGCAATGTGCGGACTCTTTAGGTTTTATTTAGAAAAGAAATGTATATCCTTATACTTTCTCCTCATATTTCTGCTACACATTGTATTAATAAAATCAGTGCCTCCAAAATCAGTGCCTCCAAATCCGAGACCATGGTCTTGAACCGGAAAAGGGTAGAGTGCCTCCTCCGGGTTGGGGAGGATGTGCTGCCCCTAGTGGAGGAGTTCAAGTATCTTGGGGTCTTGTTCACGAATGAGGGGAAGATGGAGCGGGAGATCGACAGGCGGATTGGTGCAGCGTCTGCTGTGAAGCGGGCGCTGTACCGATCCGTTGTGGTGAAGAGAGAGCTGAGCCAAAAGGCGAAGCTCTCTATATTTACCCGTCGATCTACATTCCTACCCTCATCTGGTCACGAGCTTTGGGTCGTGACCGAAAGAACGAGATCCCGGATACAAGCGGCTGAAATGAGTTTTCTCCGTAGTGTGTCTGGGCTCTCCCTTAGAGATAGGGTGAGGAGCTCAGTCATCCGGGGAGGACTCAGAGTAGAGCCGCTGCTCCTCCACGTCGAGAGGAGCCAGTTGAGGTGGCTCGGGCATCTGGTTAGGATGCCTCCTGGACGCCTCCCTGGTGAGGTGTTCCGGGCACATCCCACCGGGAGGAGGACCAGGGGAAGACCCAGGACACGCTGGAGGGACTATGTCTCCCGGCTGGCCTGGGAACGCCTTGGGATTCCTCCGGAAGAGCTGGCCCACGTGGATGGGGAGAGGAACGTCTGGGCCTCCCTACTGAAGCTGCTACCCCCGTGACCCGACCCCGGATAAGCGGAAGAAGACGGACGGATTGTATTAATATATCAAATAAAAGCAACGTGACAAAATGTGAAGCTTAAAAGATTCGAACACCTTTGCAAGTAGCTGCAATATGAAAGGACACTTTTTTTTTATCTTTTTAAAATTCATAAAAAAAAAAAAAAAAAAAAAAAGGACAGCAATGTTTTTGTCTAATTTATAAACCTATTTAAGCAGTACACGTGATTCATTTTTCACAAGGATGAAACACTCACGGATTTCCCTGAAGCACCTCTGGGGAACAGTACTCCAGCGTGCCACAGAAATTGTGGAACAGCTTCCCAGGAGCCAGTATGGCCGCAGAGCCAAAGTCTATCAACCGAATGTGAAAGCACTTGTCTATTATGATGTTCTCATCTTTTATGTCCCTGTGAATGATGTTCTTGGTCCTCAGGTAGAACACAGCTGCCACAATCTGAAAAAACAAACAAACAAAAACAGTACATCCACTTAGTAAAACCCTCCCTGTCACCTTCCATCAGCATCATTGCTGGTTATTGTTACACCTGTCTAAAGATGTAGCTGGCCAGGGGCTCATCCAGCCTTGGCTGCATGTCTATGAATTCAAAAAGATCCAATCCTTCTCCGTGTTTCTCCATCACCATCTGGAAATAACTCCCATTCTCAAACACCTCTGCCACCTGGAGGTACGAACACACACACACACACACTCATATGAGGGGACCAAAGGAATTTAGGTTCTTCGTCATGAAGGGGGCTGATTGACGCAAGTGCTGTAAAACCACAGCAAATGTTACCTTGACAATGTTATGGTGTTGGACTCTGGTCAATATGGCAATCTCCTGGCTCACTCTTCCCAGCAACGGGTCATCTACCCAGCAGTCACTCATTATTCTTGTTTTGCTAATAAACTTCACAATAACCTGCACATGTCCAAATCAGGGGGAAGAAAAATACACATAAGGAAATGCGCCACAGTTACCACTGTTCTACGTCAAACTCCGAGTTTCCTACTTCACGGCCGTCGCAGCGCCTTATAGCCTTCCAGACAAAACCAAACGCTCCTTTCCCCACTGCTTTGATTGGCTGGTATTCTTCTTCAAACTGCCCGTCACAAGCCCGAGAATGCTCCAGATCCAGAGTGGAGCGCAGCGCTTCTCCTTGACCGGCCTCGCCAGCCCTCTGATGGAGGGAACACAAAAAGGTCAGCTAGAACCAGAAGAAAGCACAAGTAAACAACAACTCGTTCGAGCAAACCGTGACACTTTAACACCAGTGAACACATGTTGACCATGGTTTTAGGTCATTTGCTGAGAATCTTCTGTTAACATAGCATCTTAGTACTGGTGGTCAGAGGCCTCGGTTGATGGCAGCCCCGTTTCTCCGTCTGCCCCAGGGCAGCTGAGGCTACAGTGTTAATGAATGAGCGAATGACTGTATGAAATGTAGTGTCAAGTGTTTTGGGGTCCTCTGACTTGATAAAACGCTATACAGGTACAGGCCGTTTACTATTTAGTACATTAACCTTAAATATTGTAACAAAACTAAAATCAGGTCTCCAAGATAAGCCATTTAAAAACTCCAGAAATTATCTCATTGATCTATGCATAAGAAAGCTAAGCTCTATAATGACTCCTAATCTTCGCCGCTCATAAGCTATGTTTCCACGGACATAATGGGAATAAAGGGCCGATCCAAATAAATACACATCATGTAATCACTGTCATCAGAATATTGCGTTCGGATTAAGCTCAATCAGAATGACGTATTCTGAATGAAACGGGTGGTTTATGACAATCCTCAAACCGAACAGCGACCACCTAAACACTTGTTCTGATCATGTGATTGGGTCAAACTGCCCTGACTGCACATATGTGCCTGTGCTTAGAACCCTAGACTCAGACACAGACTGAACACATTGTATATAGTAATTGTTCATTTTCCGTGTTTGTATATGATATTGTTATATAATAAAATCAAGTAAAAAAACTTCAGATTTTTTTTTCCTGCACAGACTATGGTAGTACTTCTGTAGTTTTTAGGGAAATTTGAGGACTCTGCGCATGTTGCAGCACATGTATTCTGAATGAAACCTGGTGAATGTAAAGATATGTCAGATTTTTATTCATATAAAATTCTTTGATCAATCTGATCTAAAGAAACACGTTCACTAATCACAGAGAAATCGTCTTTTTAAATCCTGTTTTTTAATTTATGCATTGATCTGAGTGTGCATGGTTAAGTCTATGTGTACATTGAGGACATGTAAATTCTCTGCACGCAAGTTTATGTATTTTAGCTTTCTGCTTTTTAGGATTCATTAGCTTGATCTTTTCTTACTGGATTCCCAACAGATGTTTCCATTTTATGTACATTTATTAGCAGTAAAGCTTCTTACTAAACCAGCTTAAAAAAAAAAAAACCCAGCTGCTACCAACCTTTCCTGGACTGACCCCTGACTGGTTGTGAACAGAAGGTTCTGTTTGTAACAGCGCCCCCTGCTGGTTTGATCTTTGTATCCACACGCAAACCATCGAGCTTCCGTCAGAGAGGGTCATCCTGCAAACGTCACACTGCACATCTAGAGGAAAGCAGAAAGAAAAACCCGGTGAACGTGTGTTTTGACGGTTAGAAGGAGAAAAGCTGACATGCAGTAAAACTTTTTTTTTTTTTTTTTACCAACCTACTCTTGTGCCATCTCTGTGGTATCCGCTCCCTTCAAATTGTCCCTCTAGTATCTGTGTAGCGTTTGAGGTCGGGACGTGTTTATTCACCTTCTGTTTTTTAGGTGTCGACGTGGCTGGCATGTCTGTAACAGACTGTCTCCCACCAGGCGTTTGGACTGCACACTCTTGGCCCTTTCCTTTATGAATCAAAGAGAGCGCTCCCCACTGATCCTGCTCTTCACTCACACCAACCTTAGCCTCCACCGCGGCACCAGCGGTTTCCGCTTTCCGGTCCGGTTGCGCCGCGCCCAGAGGGGTTGCCCGTAGAAGCTCGGCTGTATCGCAGGATATTACGGAGCGCTGGTAGTCGGTGGTGTACTCTCGCATGCTGAGCAGCTCCAGGCTTTTGCTCAGGTTCAGCTCCGCAAGAGCACGGGTCACCGCGTCGCCATTGCTGTCGATGTCCACAAAGCAGCTGGCCGAGTCCGCCAGATGGACCAAACTGGACTCGTCTACCCGAGCTGCATCAGGACCACCCTGGCCAGCAAACCTCTCACAGGAGCCGGAGGACGATCTGAGAAATGAAAGTTTCAATGCAACCGTCACATTTCTTTTCAACAATTATCCAAAGTCTGCACCCTCGGGACTTTTGTGAATGAATCGCTGCCACACCCAAACTACCTGCTCTCCATTGAGATGATCTCGAAGCTCGACTCTTGGTGCACAGAGGCACATGAGTGATCATCCGTTCTCGCCTCATTACAGCCGCCACCTGCCCTGCCTCGCTGACCTGGAGTGTCTGCAGATCGATGAGGAAAAGGTTTCAGAATCCCATTAAACGCCTTTTCATTTATTTCACTGAAGTAGAACAAATGCTTGAGCTAAGAAACACAAACTAATTTAAAAGAAAGAGAAGGGATGTCGCACCTGCTGTAATCGTGATAGCAGGCGCGACATTTCCCTGAATCACATTGACCAGCTGCTCGTCTCTGTTCTGGGTGGCCGGTTCAGCGGTAACCGAGCAGCAGGCGTCTGCATCCGGAGTTTCCACCCAGGCGAATGTCTTGAGGAGAGCCTGGGTGCTATCTGCACTATCCGGCGGGCCACCGCGGGGAGCCGCCCGGGCTGCTTCCTCAGTCAGCTCTGTGGTATCATTGGCCCTGGGGAGACATTTTATTCATGCTGCCCATTAGGTTGAATAAAAAGATGAAACCTGAGGTTCAGCTGAATATGAAAATATTGGTACGGTGCCTTGCAACAGAACTGATCTGTTTTTGTTTTGTTTTTTTTGTGAGTTTTTGAAGTTTATTTGGTAGTCATACGTGGTGTCATTAAGCTCTTCTGTAAAAAAAAAATTATAGAAAGCTGAACATTTGCACGTTTTGATGTTTTTAAAAAAACAAAATAAATCTTAAGGTAGATAAAAGGTTACAATCAAATACTATTAGATTAACTCAAGAACACATCAGTGATGGAAATGTTAGATTGTAATAATACTCGCCGACTAATGAAAATGAAGAGCTACCTACTGCACTCATTGGAGTGCCCAACAGATGCTACAAAACATGTATTTAACTGTGTGCATTTAGACCAATTATGTATAAATACATTTTGATCTACACATTTCTTATATTTATATATCTTATAAAGTCTATAGTTTTGACTAAATACCCATGGATTAGACAGAGGATGCAAGCAGAGTGATTCCTGGCACGAGACAGAAAATATCAAGTTTGACAACAGAGCTGCCTTGTGTCCAGAATCCCTGCAAAGCACATTAAATATACATGAATGCAAGTGCTGTTAAATCCAAGCTTGCTGCTCCTGCTGCATTCGTCTTTCCAGTATTTAGGAGAAACCTGACAAATATCTGCCAAGTTTTGGTTTTGGAAAAAACAACAACTCTTTAAATGAGAAAATAAGCATACAGTGGCTGGTAACTTACATAGCCAGATGTGTGGAGGTGACTGCAGGAAGAGAGAACGCAGACAGAGCGCTGGCCTGATTCTCCAGCCCGGAGCCGGTTCCAGTGAAGATCCTGCCTCTTCCTGTGGAGCTCGTTTTCAGGATAGCCTGCTGCACCATACCCATGTCTCCCGCCACCAGGGAAGACGGATCTGAGGTTGGGACAGGCAAAAGACACCAGAATGATCCACATCGCAAAATGCTTAGCAAACATGAATGACGCTGCTGGACAAGGCAAAGGATACAAAACAGTATCCTTTTAATAAAAACAGAAGCACTCACCAGAATTCACTGACATTTTGGACATGGCCGGGCTTTTGCCCATCTCAACGTGGAAGTCAGAAACTGGGGCCGCCTTTCTGTCCGAGTCAGACATCCATTCGTAGAAGCCAGGCATGAGAAAAGCAGCGCTCTGTTGACAAAAAAGCGACAGTGAGAGCTGGCCTGAGCCTGGGTTTGAGCCGCCTCGTTGGGCTGCTAAACACGGCTAACCTTCCCCAGAAGCTCGTCCTTGCTGTATCCAAACAAACGGAGGGCCAGATGGTTGTGAATGCTGAAGATTGAACCATCCGGCCAAAGGAGGAGAAGGCCGCTCAAAGGAGCAAACGCCCAGACTGTTCCAGAGTATTCTGGTGTCGGTGTGGGGACGGGGCCGTCCACTTCGCCTTTGGGAAAAAAAGAATCCAAAAAGACAACCGGCATGCTGCATCAGTTTGCACATTCAAGGAGCTCCTACTTTTTAAACCGATTAGCGGTGCGTAGATGTTTTATGAAGGATACAAGGCAAACCTAAAAATGCCTTCAGGTAAATTTGACCATTTACTAAAACCTCACTTGGAGTAACTGTGTGGCCTCTAACTGCAACTCATGAATGAGACAAATTTGGCCCGCCGGCGGATGCTTTTGGCCTCGTTTTAACATTCCTTTTTTTAAAAAGGTGAGATTTAAACTTCTAAATTAAAATGTCCTTAAAATGAAAGATGTTAGGTACAACAACATGTTGTTCTTCTTAACCACATTTTTTGTGCTTTTATTAAAAAAAAGGACCACAAACCTTCAGCAACTTTTACTGAATGCATTTATCAAATTTGACTAAATACAGTCACGTTATTTCTTCACAAATACTTGTGAAGAAATAACGTGACCCGCGTCACGTTCTTGCAGCGGAGCATAGACTAACAAATTAAGAAACTAAGCTTGTTTTTGGCTTTAATTAAAAAAGAAGAAAAAATGAAATTGTGGGCTATGGGTCTCATCAACCTGGTGGTTTTGAACTGCACGGCAGTGAATTTGGACACCAATGACCTAAAACGCCGCACAAGACTCTAGTTTTCATAATTTATGGTTATAAATAAGTCATAGGTAAGATGAAAACTTCAGTAACATATGGAACAGTCTTTATTTGCAGATTTCGATATGCGTTGGTCGGCAAATGAAGTCTGCTCCTTATGCTTCAAGTGTTGCTGAGGTTTTTATCTTACCAGTTCTTTAGCCTCGTCATGCACCTTGGAAGTTGGTGAATCTGGGAGTTTGTGCTGCAAGACTTACGTACACATAATATAAAGGCTGGAGCAAAATTAATCATGTTTCACTTTGTCCAATGAAATTGTGACTAAGCCTGAATAATCTAACATAACCTACCTGATGATGGCTCGTTAGAGAGAGCATCTTCGAGGTTCCTATGATCTGAAAGTCTAGGTTTGCTCACAGGAGAGATGAGACGGGAGCCGTCTCTTGTCACGGTGCAGAAGTCGTCATTGCGGCGTTGGGCTTTTCCACACAGCGCCGTCCCCTGAAGTTTCACACAGAGTGGGACGGGTGCACCCCCTCTGCTTTTCCCACAAACCCTCTGAATCCTCAGCATCTAAAAAAAAAAAAAAAAAAAAAAAAAAAAACCCAGAAGAAAAAAGGAGAAAATGCCATCAGAAGCAGAAGAATAAAGCACTTCCTGCTCAAAAAGCTGATGGACATTAGTTATATCTTTGAAATATTCAGCAAACGTGGAAAAAAAAAAAACCTAGACAGATGTCATGAGTTGAACAGTATTGTGTGCTTACTTTTGGCAAGGCATGACTGTAGAGGGGGATTTGTAAAGATGGGATTAGCGCCTTCATAGACACCCCTTTCAAGTCCTCAGGGTGGTGATATCCATGGAGATGAGCAAAAGCCGAGTCACAGCTTAGGATAGAGCCCTTCAAAATGACATCAAATATACAGCTGAGACCAGATATTTTCTTACACCATAAAAAAAAAAGAAAAAAAAAAAAAAGATAAATCCCCTTTTCTGCGCCGTCAGTCGGTCAGGATCCCCAAAATTATTTCTAGTTGCTAAATACCAGAATAATGAGAGAAAACCGTATAGATTATTTCATTACTTTCCTTAAATTTAAAAGTTTACATGCACATATAAACACTGCGGGAAAGCCAAGATGATGATGTCATGGCTGTGTGAGCTTCTGATTATTATTAATTCACAACTCCCGAGTTAATTGGGGGAACTCCCCAGGATTTATATTAAGGCAGCTCCAGAAACACAGCTTTCTTGAGTGAAATCATTAGAAAATCCTAAGAAATCAGCGATCAGCGAGGGAATAGCGGACCTTCACAAGTCTGGTTTATCCGTCTAGCATCTTCCGAATGTTCAAGGACACTAAGCATTCGGACAAAGAAGCCTAAGGACAGAGTAAAAAAAACAAACAAACTCATCTTTCTTCTCAATATTGGTACAGAATAGGTGTGTTTGAGCAAGGTAGCCTACAAAACTATCAGTTACACTGGACCAGGAGGGATGGGCCTAAATTCTAGAAAACGATGGAAAGATGGATGCACAACAAGTGCATTAAAGGACAAGTCTGACAAATACGCCTGAAATGTATGTACACTAGTGAATTTGATAGAAATTTAGGAAAAAGGCTAAAATAATCTTCCTCTTACTATTCCGGCTTTCACCAAATGAAACCTAGCAGTTGGTAATCCTAAGTGACCTAAAGCCGGCAAGGTTGACAGGCAAAAATAGGGTTCTGTACGTTTTCAGAGTAGATCTATACATGAGCTTTCAACCGCATACCTGCAGTGCATAAACAAAAAGTAAATAAATAAAAGCAAAACACATGAAGGTGAGTACTGGCAAACGCACATCTTGGTAAAAGGACACAAAGGATGAGATCCTCTCCACGCGTTCCATCATGACAAGCCACTGGTCTTCATGCTCCGAGTGCCTGTGAGTGCACACCGATACTGGTACCTCTCCAGATAACGTCACCGCATCCGCCTTGAAAACAAAGTCACGACAAACATGCATGGAAAAGGTACACAGGAGAGTAGAAAGTTATACGCAGCAGCAGCGGTACGAATACTAGAGAGCGGCGCAATATAGGCAATTGTGAAGGCAGAGGACTGTGTTGATGCCAAATTCGCGATTCCTCAGGGGCCTTGCATTGAAACCCCGCTTTCCAATAATGCATTTTGCCAGACGATTGGATTTTTAGCTCAACTTTAGGTCTGCGTGTGATACATATTTAAAGGAGCAAGAGGCTAAAGCTCAGAGGGACATTGTGAAGACAGCACACTTATTGCAGCATCCTGTTTTCTTCATATTATGCGGCCCAGCTGCTTGCACGGTGAGCTATATAAAACCCGCCGATCATTTCAGTTCAGTGCATTTCATACCACTTTCCCAGACACAACAGCAACAGCTCCATCTGCAAGCTGATACTCTTCTTCCAGCGCTTCTTCCAGGACCTGATTCGTTTTCTTTAAGACGGACGACAGCTTCTTTCCAACCAGTTCCTCGGCGGAGCACTCGAACAGCTTACAGGCCTGCTCGTTTGCTGATAAAATCTGAAAGGAGAACAAAAGTGTGTCAAAAAAAAAAAAGGGACATAATCAAGGTGTTAGTTTCCAAATATGAAGCCCTGTCGGTGAGTGTACCTCTGTTGTTTTACAGGAGACGGTGAGAACCACTTTGTTGGGGTTGATGGCGGACGGGGCTCCCGAAAGGGCGAAGTCCTCAGAAATGAACAGATGGACGAAGCTGTCCTCAGATTCAGGAGAAGGGTTTGGCAAGGAGTCGGCAGGACCTCGGGAGCCAAGAAGTAGACACGATTTGTTTGCCGACATTGTGGCGCAGGCATCCAAAGCCCCACCTGTGAGCAGAAAATGGACACTTACAACACTAAATGACCCACTTCCTAATCACGACACTAGTTGGTTATATGCTTCAAGTTACGGTTTGGGTGCATTTCAAACTTCTGCACTTGTTTTTCTTTTTTTTTTTTTCCTGTCACAGCTGCCAGATGTAGAAAGCAATCTTACCTGTAATGAAATCGGGATAATCACGATGGTGCAAACCGAGGAAACTCTTCCTGTTGCTCTGTCTCCGAGAGCACGGAAAGGACTTATTCAGGTCTAAATCATCCCCCAGCTGATCCCAGGAGGGCTCGGGCAGCGCGCAAATGCTGCGTCGCTTATCAGCCGAGCTTATCTGTGAGCCAACATCAGTCGACATATTGTTTCACCATCGGGGGTAGAAGTCAGCAAACTGGAGTGGTTTTAGTGGACGCCCGAGCGGCTCATCAGCAGCCTCTCCACACCCACCTCAACCCGAGAACGGCGGCTTGTGTCTCCTCGTTGTCAGGAGGCAGCCTCTCCGTTGTTTAGTTGACAAGGCAACGGAGCCTCCGCTGAGATTTCTGCCTGCTAGCCCCTGTGCTAATGGCTACTGCAAACAAACAGCCCCGCTACGCTCAGCTCTTGCTTTGGTGACTCGTTTCCCCTGAACAGCAGCTTTCTTAGACGAGGTTCCCGGGTTGTGAGCGCAGCCCCATGACGTCTCAGACAAGGTTACTCTTAGTTAAAAAGCAGGCCTCGGTGTCGTTACTGACATTAGGCCTGCGACTGGTTCACACTCCTCCAGCGTCATTTTGGAAACCGCGGGCTTCAGGCACAGGACAGACGCCACTCTTCTAACCAATGGGAGGGCCTGCTGGCTGTCGCGGGAATTCTATTGGATAATTAGCCGAAAAACCCGCCTTTGTGTCCATGGAAACGTTGCCACGGAAGCCAAGCAAAATAAAATACAAAAAAAGAAGAAAGAAAAGAAAAGAAAACAGAAGTATGGAGGAATTTAGTGACAAATATCCGTTAGGAGTCAGAACGAAATAATAATACTAATAATAATAATAATTATTATTATTATTATTATCCTCACTGTCAATTAAAATAACCCAAACTATTTATTTTTAGTTTTTTTTTTACGTTCTTCCAATTTAGCAGTTTACATACATCTCCTTAATATTTGGTAATATCTTTCAACAAACTTCAAACACCATTTTCTGGAATTTTAGTCTAATCCTCCTGCCCTTGGTGCCTATATTAAGATCTGCCTCTGTTGATGAAACAAACCATTCATAATACAATTTACAATATATTGTTTAAAATATGAACAATAAATGCAAACAGGGTCCATTATATAAAGGCGTTTAAACATTATTTTCTTCCTTGATTGTATTGACAGTTTGACAATAACTCTCCCTTATGAATGCCAATTAATTGAATTTCCTGAGTCATAGAAGGAGGCATGGGACTCTAAGCGTTTCTTTAATTTTCATGTACAAATTTGATGAACAACACCACAATACACATCTGAACAAAGAAAACATAGCAAAGATGGACTCATCACATAAAACGGCCATCTGGTAGAAGTTGGGTAAAATTCTACTTGTTCCAGGTGCAATTACTGCAAGGGTCCATATGGTGTTCTTTTTTCCCCTCCGACGAGTCTCTTCATTAGCCACATGGTTTTATTTGTTATCCACAAGCTCCTCTGTAGGAAGATCATCGCCCCAACTTCAATGAGACACTTTTCTATCTGCAGCACCGACTGAAATGAAATGAATCAGATACAATTCCTACTGACAGAAACTCTGCCAGAGTACAAACTAAAATGGGTTGAAAGGGCACAGTAGGAAAATACACTCTGCGGTGTTGTTGCATAAGTGAAAAAGAGAACAGAACTACGTAACTGCTCATTAAAGAAATACAGACTTATGTAACAGTCATTACATGTTTATATATATATATATATATATATATATATATATATATATATATATATATATATATATATATATATATATATATATAATATTTCTCTAATTGTCTGTTTAGCATGACAATAGCAACAAAAAAGTAAAATAAAATGACATGTTTAGCTGACATTTAGATCTTCAATTTTGAAGCAATCACATAGACAAGCAAGCTCCAGCTGCATTGGGGAATTTTCATCCAAGCTGCTGAAATATGGCTCATTCATAATCACTATTTTTTTTATAATTACTGTTTTCACAATAAATACACTAAGCAAAATAGATCTCTCTAGCATTAGGTCCATTTTGATGCAAATAATCTTTTTCTTTATCATAGTGCTCTGGTATACTTAATTGGATGCTAAGAGTTAAGTAAGTCCTCTGTGGATTTCTCGACATGCATTGACAGCCATGTTATGCAGAATATTTCAACAACTACATGTATTAGTTTTCCAGCACTACATGGTTCAGCCCCTTCTGCAAAGTCTGCTGTAGATGACAGTTTTTTTTTTTTTCAATGCAGGAAATTGTCTCGATGGATCCTCCAGATCGTGTTCACTCCGGTTACTGGCTGCTTTTGCATGCACGCTTTTGTCGTCATGTAGCCCACTTCACAATTATGAGTTGAAAGAGCCAAGTACAATCACACAGTCCTCCACAGATACACGCAGTCGTGGGCACGCACTTATGGTGCCATGGCTGTGAAACGTGAGCTTTGAAAAGGCTTATGAGCACAGTGTAGTAGAAAGTGTCCATCCTAATGGTGGTAGTCCTTTTTACTGTGTGGACGGTTGCCCAGGATATGGTCCATTTCTGAGGCAAGACCTGCTGTAATCTTTGGAATTACCTAAAATATGCAGAAGAAAAGCAACACAGCATCATTAAATGTTGACAATGCTGGGCGACAAACACAAAGAAATCAAGGGATTACTAAGGGCAGAAAAGGCTTGAATGTGTACCTGAATGGCTCCCAGGTTTTCTGTCAGCTGCGTGGGATTAGAGGCTCCTAAAAGCACTGAGCTGACTCCCTCATTCCTCAAGCACCAGGCTAAAGATCAGGACAGCAGAATGTGAGTCTAACAGGACTTTTGGTGCTCTAATTAAAACATGCTTAACAATGCAAACAATGAAAACGTTGGCCTACTGAGGCAGAAATTAACGTTGACAAAAATAAAGAGCTGATGCAGGTTCTGCTTTTTAAAAATGTACCTATGGCTAACTGTGGCAAGGTGCATCCTAGTTTTTCTGCGATATGAGTCAGTTCTTTTAGCTTGGATTGCTGTTTTCTTCCATCCTCACTTGTTATCTTCTCTCTCAACCACTGATAAGGCTAGAGAAACAAAAGAAGCATAAACAGCATTAAACCTTAAAGATAATAAGAAAAAAAAATTCAACTGTATGTATGTACCTGCAAAAGTGATTGCTTAATTTTGTCACATCACAAAAACAAACTTTAGAATTGCATTTGATTGGCCACTCAACAAATTTGTGCAAAATTGTGAACAGGAAAAATATGTGATTAGTGGTTTTCAAAGATTTTTTTAAATAAACAAAAGTCTAAAAAAAAGAATGCATTCATGTTACCCCCCCTCCCCCCCCCCCCTGTTCTTTGTTATATCACCTTTTGCTGCGATTACAGCTTTAATTCTTTTAGAGTTTGTCATCACCGTTTTTGCACATCAAAGTACCGGCATCTTTGCCTATTCATCTTTTCAGAATTTAACCACAGTCAGATTAAAAAGAGAGGATTGGTGAACAGCAATTTACAAGCCGTCCTTCAGATTTCCACAGGTTTTAGATCCAGGCTTTGGCCGGGCCATTCAAACACAAATCTGCTCTAATTTAAACCACTCAATTGTAGATGTGGAAGACAAACTCTCCTAGTCTTAGATCTTTTGAGGCCCCATACATACATACATTTTCTTCCAGGATTTCTCTTTATTTAGCTCCATCCATCCCCTCAGCAGACCTGATTCATTTCTCTGTCTTTGCTGAAGAAAAATATTCCCACAGCATGATGCTGCCAACACCATGTTTCACAGTGGGGATAGTGCTTTTGGAGTAATGTCCAGTGTCAGTTTGCCCCCACATAGCATTTTGTGTTTAGGCCTAAAAGTTAAATTTTGGTCTCGTCTGACACAAGCAGTTTTTTTCTCTATGGTGTTCTTCTTTCAGCAATGATTTTTTTTTTCTTGTTAGTCTCACATAAATGCCAGTGCCAATATTCACAAAGATTCCTAGAACTAAAAGTAGCTCTTAGTGACATAATTTTAGGAAAAATATAATAATTTTACCTTGGTAAGATAAAAGCTATTCACAAAGCATTTTAGGCCTTAAGAAATCTCCTAAAGAGGCAAAATGTTAGCAGTAGTGAGGAGAACTTTTAGTGGGCCTAAGAGTATCTTAAGCAGAGAAGACGATGGAAAGAGAGAGAGAGAGATGATTGGCCGATCCACCACCTAAACAGTGGAAGAAATAAGCACATAAACTTCTATCACAATCATACGATTATTAATATATTGATAATATAAATGTCATCTACATAACATTTATATTAATTAATTAGTTTCAGCGCCCCGACGGGTTAAAGGCGAGGCTCTAGTAGCGTAATTTTATTGAGGATAAATACATGATAGGAAAAATATTGAATAGTCTTGGATAAAAAGTGGAGAAATTTACAAACTTATGCACTGCCTGGCCAAATAAAAAAAAGTCACCACCAAAAAAAAGGTCACACTCTAATATTTCTTTGGACCGCCTTTAGCTTTGATTACGGCACGCATTCGCTGTGGCATTGTTTCGATAAGCTTCTGCAATGTCACAAGATTTATTTCCACCCAGTGTAGCATTAATTTTTCACCAAGATCTTGCATTGATGATGGTAGAGTCAGCCCGCTGCGCAAAGCCTTCTCCAGCACAACCCACAGATTCTCAATGGAGTTAAGGTCTTGACTCTGAGGTGGCCGATCCATGTGTGAAAATGATGTCTCATCCTCCCTGAACCACTCTTTCACAATTCGAGCCCGAATCCTGGTATTGTCATCTTGGAATATGCCCGTGACCATCAGGGAAGAAAAAAATAATTGATGGAATAACCTGGTCATTTAGTATATTCAGGTAGTCAGCTGACCTCATTCTTTGAGCACATACTGTTGCTGAACCTAGACCTGACCAACTGATCATAGCACTGCCCCCACAGGCTTGTACAGCAGGCCCTAGGCATGATGGGTGCATCACTTCACCTGCCTCTCTTCTTACCCTGATGCGCCCATCACTCTGGAAAAGGGTAAATCTGGACTCATCAGACCATATGACCTTCTTCCATTGCTCCAGAGTCCAATCTTTATGCTCCCTAGCAAATTGAAGCCTTTTTTTCCCTGGTTAGCCTCACTGATCAGTGGTTTTCTTCAGGCTACACAGCTGCTCAGTCGCAATCCCTTGAGTTCCCTTCGCATTGCGCGTGTGGAAATGCTCTTAGTTTCACTATTTAACACTTTATTCTGTATTAAAGGGAAACGGTTTGAAGACTGACCAAATACAATCACTACCTATGTTCTACCTATCATGTCTACCTTCATCGCAGCCCTGGAGGTTTCTGGGATGCCATTTTCATACTTTCCAGTGATTATTCCGCAGGCCAAAGGAGACCACGAGACCACACCCACACCTATGAAAGCACAGAGACATACGTGATGCTGACGGTGTCTGACAGCCCTCATTGAAAACCTTGGTGATAAGTGGAAACTTACCACACTTACCTATTTTATGGTAGAGCTCGGGAAGATGAGTTTCAACCTTCTCCCGCTGGAAAAAATGATACTCTGCCTGCTCGCACACCGGCGGAATAAGATTAAACTGTCTGGCCACAGAGTAGGCTTCCTGATTAGGAAGGAAAAAAAGGAAATCAAGAGATAAGGAAACATGCAACGCTGACCTTTATGCTTCATTACTTTTATCTATTTCCAGGGCTGCATTTGCTAAGATCTTTTAGCACATTAGCACCGTTTTTGTGTTTGATTGGAATTGGATTGATTTTGGACTCATTATTACTTTTAACTTTTCAAAGAAAAGTGGGCATATTTTACAGCAATGATAAAAAATATAAACATCTTTACTTCTTACATGCCACCCCCTCCTTATGTGCTGAAAGTCATTCGCAAAGACATTCAACAGAAAATAAATATGCTGAACAAACTTTACCATTCAATTACATGGGGTAATGCTTTTATTCTGAATAAGAGAGAATCGGGCTTTTGCATTTCTATAGATGACCACATGACAGTAACACTAAGGACTGATAAAAAGTGTGCAATTTCTTTTGCAATGACTTACCATGATCTCCATGGCAGACCAGCGAGATGTTCCCCAGTACATGGCCATGCCTTGGTTGATGACGTGAGTCATGGCTCTCACAATTTCTATAAAAACAAAAATATAGAACAGCAAATAAGTAAATTTTTGGCATTTCAACATCAGATGAGACTGCGATTGGAGGCTGGAAGACCATTATAAACTAAAGAATATGAAGGATCACTTCCAGGACTAAAAGTTTTTGTATAACTTTATTTGTAAAAAAAAAAACAAGATGTCTAAGGAAACTTACAGTTTGTACTGTATTTTACTGGCATTTCCAAGGTTCACTTAAAGCTCGTATGTGGGCACATGTGATTTGCTGGGGTCACGTAGTTAATACCATAAATGCTGGGGGGTGCCAGATGAAAAGAATTACCTTGACAAAATGCATCTTGTGCTGTGCAAATATATTAGCAAGGTGAAACTGAAGGGGCAGAAGTCAGCCGTGGCCTTCAGGAGTCTGTGTCACTATGACACAGAGAGCAGCAGGGGGGCCCTGCTTGGGGGTTTAAATGCTAGGCAAAACGATTTTATTTATGAAAACCTTTGTGAAGAACTTCCAAAGAGTTTTTAAATCGGGAAATCTGCTGTTGTTAAGTCGCACAAATATCTCACGATACACATATCATTGTAAATCAGAAGTAAATTCAGTATGTGTCATATTGAATTCATTTTTATATTAATGAAACTTCTGTCTGTTTGCACAATTCAAATGCTGGATGTGTGAAGTTAAGAGGACGAGAAATAGGAAGAGATTTTTATCCACATAAGATAATGAAAAAGAAATTGAATGATTTTCTTTCATTATTGGATCTTTTTTGGAACCAAAGTGTGCTTCAGTGAGAGACAGAGAGCAAGTGTACGTGAGCGGGGGCGAAGCAGGAGGGAGGGTTACTGTTCTGCTCCAAAGTGGAGGGAGGGATGGCAGGACTTGGACAGATGCAGAGACAGAAAGAAAAACAATCTGTGAAGCAAAAAGAAACCACACAAGTTTGTCAGATGACATGCTTAAAACACAATCAGTATTTTATCCTAGAGGAAAACCAACCCTGCGGAGATTTAGGAGTTTATTTGATGAAAAATTTAACAATTGGCAAATTATCAAGATTTCACAACTAAAATAGAAAATAAATGTTTAAAAGAGAGCTACTTTTTGTAGCGGTTGGCTACATTAAAACAGAGTTTGTATGAAAGTTTATTTGGGTTTATGTAGAAACGCTTGCAACCGGAGGCACAAAAAAGAAGAAGAAGAAGAAATTCTGTTCATTTGGGCAACAAACTCCACTTGCTTGCTCCTCTAAAAGCTCCATTATTGCTTGGCTGTTAGCCAGTGTCCATCTGTCCTTGAGTCCTCGCCCAGCTGCAGTATACGCCACAAAGTCTGGGACTTTTGGCGAGCTCCAGACAGCAGGTATGACAGTGCCCCTTCTGAACAGTGCAGCAATAAGAGCGCGAGAAGACCCTCAACACACAGGCACTGATAGCTGTAGATGTCTGGACAGCTGTCTCTGTGTATGTCAGTGTGTCTTTGTCAGGTTTTTCCTGATAAGTCTCTGCTGTTTGAAGCTTTATTTCTATTCCTCCTGCACACACACAGACAGGGTGGTCATCAATATCCCACATTGCGAGATAATTTCCACGCCTTGGAAAGCCACATCCAAGTTTTATGGTTATTGGAATGAAGGATTTGGTGAAAAAGGAGGCAGGTGTCGGAGCTGTTCTCCTGAGAAGTGCGCTTACATGCTGGGATTTCCATGAAAGGACTTTATTGATGGAACGTTTGTGCCTTTCAGCAGCTTTTGGGCTGTTCCTTGTCTAAAATCCAATGCTGAATGAGTGGCTTGCAACACAATTCGGAGCCTTGAGCTATTTGCTTATCAGGCCTTGGTAAACCTATTAATACAATGACTTGACATACATTCTGCTCTGCAAGGCAAAAGTCTCGTTGCGCATGCAATGTGACGATTCTTGTAAATGACACATTTTGATGGCATGTTAGATGAAATTCCACCTCGGGGGTCACCGTCTATGCAGCACCAGCTTTGCAATTGACAGGTGCAACAGTAAAGAGAGGAAATAAAACAGGAGTCAGAGTCTTACGGGGAACGATGCTTAGTAAAGAAAAAAAAAGCAACACAAAACCAGCGAAGAACATCAAAGGGGCTGGAAAGTGTAAAAGAAGAAACGAGGCCATGGAATAAGGGAAGCAGTGACGCTAACAAAGACAGACTTTGCTGCCATGACATCACTTTCTGTCCCCAAGGGGACGCAAGTTGTATCGCGCAAGGTCGTGAGTAGTTAGGGTCAAAAAACAAACACAGGCAAGCATAAGCACCTGTTATTTAACACTAGATTTCCTTTTTTTTCAATGCTACCATGCTCCCTCCTATAACTGATGTTGTTACGCCGGTTTATATTGAAACGGTCTCTTGAATGTGTGCATAACAAGTTCACCGTGCAGCTCAGGTCCCAAGAGTAAAGAGCAACCAGTGGAAAGTATTTAGGGCACATTACAGAACTAATGCATGATGATAATCTTAGAGTGGCTACAAGACGCCAAAATCCAGTTAAAATGATTTTCTACTCAATGATTTATGTCGCTGGCTTCAGTACATTAATATAGATTCATCTGTATTTAATATTGTAATTATGCAACAGTGGGCAGAAGCTGCTGAGTCTTTCCTCTAAGGAGCACAACAAATTAAGAATTTTCCCTGGTTTCCAAAGGACATGTATTTTAGCACGAAGAACATCTAGAATATTTTACAATAAATTGGTTTTAACCCTGTTGCTGTTTATCTATTTTTAATTTATTTGATAAAAAAAATTAAACTAACAACCAAAGCACAAATCTATGCACTCCCGACGGTTAATACCACCTTGGTTGATATAATTTGTAATTAGTTTTATTACCACCAAGTACTGAGTTTTACTCAGTACTTGAGAGTCAGGGAGCCCTTTCCATAAATCAAGATATTCTTTTCAAAATACGATAACCAGTCATTGAATTTATGCTGTATAGGAAGTGTCTCAGAGGGCATAGAAAGGCAATGCTGAATTGTTATGTCCTTCAAGCCATTTGTCTCAACTGGTACGTTGCCGAAATGCGACTCAGTCCTGGAACAGTGTGATGTTGCTACAAAGGTCTTTGGCTGTCAAACACCAGTTTTGTTTTATCTTTTTTTTATCCTATTTAGAAGGTTGTTTAGTCTTTCCAGCTTTTTAAACTGTTGTAAACTTTTCCTGGCTTTAACTTTCAAGTTAAAGTCGGGCACAGGCAGTCGTATTGTTGAATTGTGGTGACCCCCCCCCCCCCACTTGGGTTTTTTGGATGTGAATGCTATGTGGGAATGTGTGTAAAGCATCCTTTTTTTAATTTATTTTTTATTTTATTTATTTATTTTATTTATTTATTTATTTATTTTTTTGGTGTCTGTGTGTGGCGAGTGGGGCACAAGGGAGGGATGGTGTGAATGAGTTTTTTTTTTTTTTTTTTTTTTTTTTTTTCCCAGGTTTGGGTTCGGTCAGCTCCCTCTCCCAAGATCATCTCAAGTCTCCGCTAGGTGCGGAGCCCATCCCCCCACGTCCTGCCCTCCTCCGCTGCGTTGGCGGGCGCCTTGACCCTCTGGCGCGTTGACGGTCCTCGGGTTTGGGGCGGGTTCCCGGGTGGGCGCCGGCCCATTCCCGGCGGTGGCTTCGCGGGGCCTGGCCCCCCGGGGGGCGGCCGGGGCCCCTGCCGCGGGGGCGGGGCGCCCCTGGGGCCTCTGGCCCCCAGGGCTCATGGCCGGGACCACTTCAGCGGGGCCGGCTGCCGGCGGAGCCCACGGGCTCGTCCCCGCGGCTCTTGGGGGCGTCGGCATTGCGGTGGCTGGGGGATTTCCTCGGGGTCGTCTCTCCTCTTTCCTCGGGGGGGGTTGTACATTTCCTGTGAAGGCCCCTCTCGGGCGCACTGCTTTGGGGGCCCCTTTGGGAGTCCGGGGTTATGGGTCCCCTGACCCCTGCCTCTGTGCTCGGGGAAGGTGGGTCTTCGGTTCTCCACAATCACTATCAAGCTATTTCCTTCTGGATAATTTTCACCTAAACTAGTGCACTCTCACAATCTCCCACAGGTGCTGGGTCCCAGGTATTAAATGTTCACTTATATACAGAAAGGCTATAATTTATTTACTTTCTTTTACCTTTTTTTTTTTTAGGTATCACATTACACATGTCAGCTTAAATAATAATACATATGATTTAGCAATGGTATCAAGGTGTTACACGATTGTATCTGTTGCTTTATGTCTGTTGGTTGTGCTGTTCTTTTTGTGTCTCTTTCCAGGTGATGGAGCAGACAGAGGAAGTTTTATCATTCTCTTCCTTTTATCTCTTCTTTCTTTCACCTCTTCTTTCTCTTTTTTTTTTTTTTTTTCTCTTCTTGTTTTTCTTTTACTCTCCTACTTTCCCATTGTAGTGTCCATATAATTTGAAATTCTCCCTGCAGGAATCACAATAAAGCTATTTACACGCACAAATCAAGCGGAGCATTATGGCGAAAGCTGTTTGCTCCACTTGTGAAAGTAAAATCTGTCGAGCTCTATTTGGCATTAAGATATCAATTTTTATTGCCACATTGCTAGACAGGACACTGGGAAAAAAAAAAAAAAAAAAAAAAAACTTTCAAGTATAATTTCGCTGCTCAGAGGAACCTTTCTCTGGTTGATGAGGTTGAAAGAGTTTATATACCACTGAGGTTTTTGACCTTAAAGGTACAGTGTGTAACTAATTTGGCTTTTGATTAGCAAAAAGCATGTATTGCTTTTATAAATACATATTCTGGCTAATAACCTCATATCAAAAATGAAAGCGTTCTCATAACTTAGAATTAGTAGTTTATAAACACATAGGCGTCGGTGCACAGGGAGGCACCATGTTTCGTCTCTATTTCTGAAGTCAGCGCCCGAAAGGGGTCAAACTTGTCAGCCACACGCGTTTACCTGTATGTGAAGATGTGCTGTTGGTGGAGGAGGAGTTTAAACAAGCAAAGACAACAGTAGATCATTCTCTTTGCTGTTTTCTGTTGAAATGGAGGACCATCCATACTTTGCCCAGCGAGAGGGAAGAGAAAGTAACCAAGACAAGAAAAAGAAGTAATAACCGGGGGAAAACGAGAGTCTATATTGGCTATTATTACCAGGTGGAGATAATTCATGAGGGAGTAGGGATTTAAAAGGGATGTGAAGGTTGCAGGCATTCTGCTGGACAGGTAAGTTGATTCATTATAACAGTGAAGTTTATTTTAGCTTTATGTTAGAAACAGTGTAGGGCAGCAACAACTCCGTCCTCCAGGTGGAGACGGCTCGTTTGTTCGTCCTCTATGTGCGTACACGGAGCGATATTTCAGCCGGCCGGTTAATGCTTTCTGTAGCGCAAAAGCCGGTCTCTTTACACGTGTTTATAGTTGCTTATATTAGACCCCAAATAAGCTATGAGCCCAAAAACAAACGCGACTCACAGAATTTACAAGCGACTTTAGAAAAAAACAAATACAAGCGAAAATGGCAACAGTGCAAAAACCCATTTCAAATAATGACCGTAGCTATTAGCAGAAGCTAATACATGGAGGACATGTTGACATTGTCACATTTTTGGCACTCCACGGCTTCTGTAGTAGTTGTTACGCGCTTAACGGTGAGGTCGTTTTGTAGTTCATTTAGTGCACCTCTAGATGGTGCGGCAGTGTCACTGGGGCTTTAAAGCACCTGGGATCTTGCAACAAATATTTAAATAATTATTTTCACAAAATTTGCTCCTTTTCCATAACTCTTCGGCTGTGTAAAACCAAATTACAACCCTTCAGAATCTTTGGTTCCTTGATATATTACTTAATCTCCCACACATTCACCCCATTTTGACTTCACCCATCTAACAACTTTCCTGACTCGTTGTCTGACTCTGAGTGAGTCGGCTTGACAGTGGGATTTTGTGACATCAATTGCAAATCAAGGAGTGAAACTATCCGAAGGATCAAATCTGATTTGACGGGGGAGACTGTGGGGTTTACCTGCCAGTCATCACAGCTAATAATGACAGCCGGGCCTCTGGAACAATGAGTATGACAGACTGGCCTCCCACAGCCGCTTGTCAAGGGAGGAGACAAAGAGGAAGGAAACGAAGAGTGCATAGAAAATATTTTTAGGAGATCAATGCGACATCAAGCCTTCAGGCAGATACCACCTCTGGAGAAGGTTTTGTGCGAAGCGACAAAAAAGAATCTCAAGCATCTTGTCACATTAGGAGAAAAGTAATTGAGGAAAACTCTGGCAATGTCTTTAAGAATTGAATAGCACCATACGGCGGATGTAAGAAAGGCATCACTAAAGCTTTGAGAAGTAGAAATCAAGTGCAAGTGCGCAGCGGGGCTTGTAGCAAGAGAGACCAACCCAAAAATATACCAGCCGCTCCCGAAGGAGGCAGATAATCCTGCTTCTGATGAGCAGGGAGGGCTGGGAGCGGTGCAGCTCAGAGACCCTGTGGAAGATAGCAATCCCACAGAGACCGTAGAGAAATAGAGGGAGACCGAGAGACTAAAATAGAGGACAAGAGGACAAGAAATGAGGCAAGATTGTCATATTAACTTATGTCTGTGTGGGTCAGAGGAATTCACTTCTACTCTACTGAACAGACCCAAGCCATCAGTCTAGCAAAGGCAGCGGTCTCAATAGTATTTTCTCACCTTCTCATGTTACAGAGGCCCTCGTTCTGTGGCCCCCCGCCCTCCAACAGTCTGATCACAAATCACTTACCCTCCATAGGAGTGTTGCTGTCTGTCCGGTTGGCAAAGACCACATCCACATATTCAAGCTGCATCCTCTGGAGGGAACCTTTTAAACCTGAGGTGAGAAAAGTCATTAAATATGTTAGGAAGGATTATGGTTTGAAAAGGACAAAGTGAAGTACCGAGCATTCAGTAAGACTTCGCTTATGCAAATTCATGTTCCACAACTGAAGCAGAAACAGGCATTTGAAAAAAAAAATCCTGATTAAAATATGTCTCTTTTTGATCCCTGGTGTTGTCCTCATTACTGTAACAACAACAAAGAGACATGTTAAAAAAGCCAAACAAAATTAAAATAGAGCCTTTGAAACCCTGGGGGAGTTGATGTCAGAACATGCCAGCTAATTTCTTAAAACATTTCAGCTGCACAAAGCCAGCCATATCTTTTGATCCGGGTTGATCTGCAAGCAAAACTAATTCTTAGATACCTAATAAGGCTGTTCTTCTTAGGATGCTAGGATTGTTGATGATAGTAGCAACCAGAGGGGGGAAAAAGCAATCATTTATACAGAAAACATTGTAAATTAATAAAATAATGTTTCCCTTTATAGTCCCAAAGGGGGGAACATTTTGTTTCTGCTTTTTACCCGTCCCATAGGGAGGGGCGTGCTGCCGATAAGGAGTGGCACATAGGGAGCAATCTGGTCAAGGGACACAGAGTGGCAGACAGCCGACCTTTGGGGCCTCTCCCGGCTCTCAAACCACTAGGCTACCACTCCCACAATATTGCAGCTGGCATATTTTGTAAAATGTGGATTAAAACTAACTGGAATCTTAAATGGTGTAATTTAACTCAAACCTTTGGTGAAAACTAATGCCAAAACAACATGTTAAAAGTTAATTTTCTGTGACAGGCGGCTAATTATAAGTTAAAGAAAACATCCATTTTAATGTTGGTCTACTATGTTAAGTTTAGGCCTGAATGATTCAATGACCAAGTCAAAAAATCAAAAAACAAAAGAACAAAAAAACAACATTATTTTGAAAATGACCAGAAATAGATCTTAAAAAGCTTAGACAAATACTGGTGCTATACAAATATACAATACTATATCATCACAAATACTATACAAATACTACTTTATCACAATACTAAAAAAGTCTGGTTTCATGAAAGCAAAATATAAAGAAATAACCAATGACTCAAGTTTAGCCCAGTACTTGATATTTATTAAACAAACTCCTCAAATTTGCATTTTGGCGGTGCCATGTGTAATTATGCAAACCATCATTTATGGGAGCACTGATGCAGTCTGATAAACTGTCATCACTCTCTTCTCCAACACAGAGGACAGGGGCATCCATTAAGAAGTGTCACGTTCAGTATAATAGATAAGCAAAAGCTGAGATTTTGCCTCAGTTACCCATCATATTCACACATGTATCAACACCAGTTTATTCACAGACTCATCTAGTATTGGGTGTCGGTGTGGGCACTGTTAAATTTGAAATGGTTCATTTATTTTTTCATAATTTACAAAATATATCTCCTCGCTGGCAAATTAAAATCAGAATTGAGCAAAATATATGAATTACACTGTGTCTAATGTAATTATTCTGTTTTTAAACAAACTCAGCTATGCACTGATTTATTGAATCAGTCGACTTTATGCACGGTTTTGAAAGACATAGAACGTGAGAATAAATGTGTGATCAAGTTAACATTGTTGGCTGTGTACTCTCGAGAGCACACAGTGGTTTTATGGTACTATCAATGTGCCTGTGGGCAAAGCATAGACAGGAGGAAGTAATAATGACCCCTATTCATACCTGGAAGTAAGATCTTTTAAGGTCCCAGTCAGAAATGCTAGAATGTCCTCTGAGCTCTGGCTTTGTAATAACACACTTGAGTTCAAAAGGTGCAGCACATGTGAACGTGTGCTTTATGCCACATTTATACTGGGTCCTTGTATGTAGTCATGGAAAAATCAAAAGAAATCAGATAAGATATGAGATTGTGGGGGATCTCAACAAGTCTGGTCCCTCCAGATGACTGGAATGTGCCACATTCGTCTATTAAAACAAACATATGCAAATATAAACACCATGGAAATATACAGCCACTGTACTGTTCTGGAAGGAGATGGGTTCATTGTCCCACAGAGCATGTTTTGGTGCAAAATGTGCACTTCAACCCTAGAACAGATGGTGGCTGAAAGAATTAAAATACATTTATTATCAACAGTGAAATTAGTCCTCTGTTAATATGAACTAAAGGGCCATGCAACACGGAAGACGCCATCGCTCCAAAAGCAATAAAAAAATAAATAAATCCAGATTCCAGTTCACAAAGGCACACACAGAGAAAGACTATGTTTTTTGAAGACATGTCCTGAGGTTTTAAGATGTAACCAACTAGTCAATCTATCAATCAACCAATCATTTATTTCTACAGCCGTTTACACAGCCAATAAAGGCGACCAAATGCATTATAATAAAAACCAAACACAGGTAAACAAAATAAAGCATAGAACCATAAGAACAGGCAAAAATAATAAAAAATAAGAACTAGAATGTCGTGGTGCTTCTTGCTATTAACAGCCAGCCTGAATATATCAATTTTGACACTCGATTTAAAAAGACTCGAGGGAGCTGCATCCAGAGTCTGGGTGCTGCCACTGAGAAAGCATGATCACCTCATTGTTTGGACCTAGTAATAATCTTTATTGTTATTGCAACATACATTCCAAAGAAATTTGTTCTCTGTATTTAACCCATCCCCTTGGGGAGCAGTGTGCTGCCACTGTGCAGTGTCCAGGGAGCAATCTGGGGTTAAGGGTCTTGCTCAGGGACCCAGAGTGGCAGTCTTTGGGAATGGAACCCAGAACCTCTGGGACACAAGGTTCAATGCTCTAACTACTAGGTTACCACTCCCCAAAACTCTTTCCCCGACCGGGAATCAAACCTGGGCTTCAACCGTGAGATCACCAAATCCTAACCACTAGA
The DNA here is from genome assembly GCA_037039145.1 of Fundulus diaphanus. NCBI lineage: Eukaryota > Metazoa > Chordata > Actinopteri > Cyprinodontiformes > Fundulidae > Fundulus > Fundulus diaphanus. The sequence continues at coordinate 33,632,027 of CM073133.1, read as the reverse complement.
CTACCAGGGAGTGTCTATTAAAAAAAAGCAATAAAAGTTTTAAATCTGTTCTAAAAATGGACAGGAAGCTGATGTACAGAAGAAAGAACATGGGTGATGCAATTACGTTCGGAGGTGTTGGTTAAAAGACAGGCAGCTGAATTTAAATAAAGGTCAGATAAAGGCGACTGAGGGATGAGAGACTGAAATAAAGGACAATAATTATCCACTGGAGGCATGAATGGCTTTCTCCAGGTCAAGACTTCTTAGAAAGGTTTAAGTTTGGCCAGAAGACATGACTGAAAAAGCTTGATTTTACAATAGAGTCAATTTGCTTATAGAGTTTAAAATCTTTGTAAAATATTACTCCCCAGTTCTTAACAGAACTGTTTAAATAAAAGTCACAAAAGCAAACAGATTGAAGCCTGTTTGCTGTTGTGATGACCTGGATAACTGAGAATTTGTACAAAACCAACATCAGTGGTAACACTGCCACCAAATGAAATACTTTCACTTCTGTCTTCATCAAAACATAGAAAATAACGTAGTAAAAACTGGAAGAAAATAGGGGGTAGCTTGCAAGACTGGCAGCATCACATTGTGTGGCTGTTTTACTGCAGGAGGGACTTGTGCTCTTTGCAAAATGCACGGCATCCTAAAGAAATAACATTTGTGAAAAACCTCAAGGTATCAGCCAGGAGGTTGATGCTTGGGAGAAAATGAGCCCTCCAAATGGATAATAATACCCCATTTGGGGTATTATTATCCATTTGTGACTGAAAACAAGACATTCAGATTAGAAATAGACACATTTGCATTTGCTTTATTGCTGGTGAATTTGCTCAACTAGCAGTAAAAGACCCTGAACAGGCTGGTGCATCAAAATGAATGAAAAACATTCCTGTTGAAAGCTTTAACAGCGATCTCCATCTTTGATTGAAAGTAAGCGTTCTTTAAATATGCCACAGGTTTTAAACGTAATCTCTCTGAAACTGAGCTGGCATTCCTACAAGAAGATCCACTGTGAGGTGAAAGAAAGCCTTGCACCTGCAAAAGAGCCCTTTCCCTGTTACGTAAATAATGCTGTGAGGTGGTGGTGGTGGTGGTGGTAGTGGTGGGGGGGAGGGGGGGGGGGGTGAACCAAACATTCAAAGATGAAAGAAGACGTGGAAACAAGAAAGGTCACTCTCAGCGTCTGCTCAAGCATAGACCAGATGAGAAATGAAAAGCGTTCACAGGAGACCGCAACAAAGGAGGACGGCAGAGTAATGGAGACATGGAGAAAGTACGAGTGTGAGTGTGTGTGAGGCAGATTAACGCCAGAGGCTTCTTCATCACCCACTAATCCCAGCTGAGAGATACACCACATCCTAGCGCCGAAAGAACTCCTTATACCTTCCCCCTGTCATCTGCTCCCACACAATCTCCGAACCACTTTCTACATGGATTCTAATCTGCGTTTGCACCGTCATCGCCACCGCTGCTGTCGCCTGGATTAGCTGGAGTTTAAAGGGCCATGAAAGGAGTCTATTTTTGGAAGCGGGGAAACACGGCGAACAACAAAGCAACTCTGCCGGCATCTGCGGCAGAAGGACGCAAACCGAATGCGAGCGTCTCTGAAAAGTAGTCCGATCCATGCTCAAGTTGTCTGGGAATTTTAGGATGAATGTTCAACACGCTCTCAGGTTGCTGTTGTTATTAGAAGCTTGGTCACCTCAAGGTCAAACCGGGATGACCTTCGTTATGGATCTGTGAGTTATCACACTCCGCACAATGACATTGAGGGGCTTTAGTGCAGAACAGAGCATCATCAGATGGTTCGCTCAGCCAGCACATCAGTCTGTAATAGCGTGTGTCACACGGGTTTCTCTCACAACTCCGTCATGTACAATAAAGCTGGGTTAAACTAACCCATGATGAGACTTTCGCTTCGTCTCCCTCGAATGTCTGCTCTCTGCAACCTTGTCCCCGCGAATCCCTGTCCCCTCTCGTTTCACCTTTCCTCCATGCACTAATCTCTCGTTTGGTGGGGAACGCTGCAGAAGCCTCGGTGAATGCTAATAATGTCGAAGAGGACTGAGTCACTGCGAGAGGTGCATTGCGCTTTGGAGTGGCGAGTTGTTTGTGGGGAAGTGGGGAAGTTTTGCACCATAAACTGGAGTAAAGTGAGAATTTGGAATAAAGAGCCTGTCATAGGAAGAACAAAATAAGAAGAGCAGAAGTTGCAATTGACTCTAGTAATCTGAAAGGTGTTAATGTATGAGAAAGAAACATGTTAGAGTAATATAGGACAAAAGATGTCAAAGTCTGATTCACTGCTGGCCAATTTTAAATTGTGTTTCGTCGACATCGGAAACGCGCGAAGAAACACGGAGAGGAATAAGAACATGAGATAAAAGAAGGCGGTGCTGCAGGAGTGGAAGAGGGCTGAGAGGGATGGTGCAGTTTTAAGGGTAAAACAAAGGGCAGGATGTTGACTGCTTACCTTCAATGATGTGTTTTCGGTTGAGGCCTCTCTCAGTCTCAGCTCTAAAACAGGAGGGGAGAAAATGAAAAAAGATGAGAAACACGCATGAATGCCACAACTGTAAAAGCTTAAGCAGTTTAAACCTGCCAGACAATAGTCTCTGTTTTGGTTCGGTTCTCTTTTGTTTTTAGTTATATCCTCTGTTTTTGTGCCTTCCTCAGTTCTTCGTTGTTTGTCATGTAGTTGATTATTTCCCGGTTGTATTTAAGTTCCTGGTGTCATTTTCTCCGTTGCTGGTTTCTCTGCGTTACACCCCGTTGTTCCCGATTCCTTCCTGACTCCTGTGTTTTTCCGGTGCCTTTCACCGTATTTTGTAAGTTCTCTATTTTCATTCATCAAATCTTCCTCACCTCATCATGGCTCTGCATCGTCCCTGTCACACTTAGGGTCCTCAATGACACCAGCTTATGACAGCCAGAGAAGATCCTGCATAACATGTCACTAAAATGCACTAAAATGCATAAATACCCAAAGCTATGAACATCTTGAGCACCACCGTTCACCTAAAAGAGTATGCTGCAACTGCCCAGAGGCCCATGGTCACTCTGGGGGAGCGGCCATTGGTGAGAGAAAGAATGAAATTGCTTTTAAGATTTGCTACAGACAATGTAGATAAAATTATATCTTTTAACCCCACCGTCTATCTGTCTATATCGTTATTTCTGTTAAAGAAACTTTTGCCACTGTCTGCCAGAACATTTACTTGCGTTTGTCCTTTGTAGAACCTCCTCAAACTTTTGAGGGTACATTTGGAAAAAGCCTGAGCCAGGAAGGACACGTTTTCTTTTCTCTACATCCAGTATGTCCACACTCCTCTCAGTTTGTCTTATGTTGTATAAATGAAAGAGAAAGTCTGGCAAATGAGCTCGGTGATTCAGGCAGGCCAGGAGCTGTGTCCATTTTAATTTGGACTTTCACCATTGTAACTTAACAGATTTTTGTCTTACACAGAAAGGATGATGGCATTACATGAGAAAATGAAAAAAACAACAACTCAATAAGCAATAAGTTATTGTGTGTGGCTCTGCGACAAGTCTGATATCCACTTTCCCTTCAGCTGTGTTTCCCACACACTCCCATGGGGAGACTCCTGACTGTGTAGTTGCTAAATGTGATTTGACATATAGCTCAATGTTTTTCAGGTTATTATTGCAGTGATGGTTCTTTATGAAAATATTTGCTGTTAAAGGGGAGCTAACTGTGCAGGTTGTCAGCCATTTAAACCTGTAGTTGGTAATCCTGTTCAGAAACACTTTTTGTTACACTGGGTACAATGGTCCTTCCACCTGAAAGTAGTCAATACATTATGTATACAGAAAAAGGAGGTTAAAATAATCGATCTCTGTGGGAGCTGCAGGCCTGTAAAAACTCTAACCGACCCCTGCTATTTGCACCAAGGGCAGGGTCCAGGGATTTGTAAGAGTTTTGTTGCTGGTCTCACCTCCCTCTGTTCGTCCGGGGGCATCGCCTTATCTATTGGTTGTCCCACATGCCAATCATTCAGACGCGACGACATAACGTACATTCCTTAATAGTTTCTGCTTGCTGGCTGTGCATGCACATTTCTAGTGTTTATGGATTTGGTTAGTTTAGCGGTTAGCTTCGGTGTTAGCCCTTCATTGTAGCCCTGCTGCTCTCTCACTCTATACCGTATTTTTCGGACTATAAGTCACTCCGGAATATAAATCGCATCAGCCAAACATTGCGTCATAAAGAGGAAAAAAAACATATTTAAATTGCACCGGACTATACGTCGCACGGACTATAAACATTTCTGTAGACATTTATTTCATATAATCCAAGACTAAAAACTGACATTTAATCTGGTAAATCAATTTATTAAATTACAGTGCTGCATCCACATCCAACTGAATATCATGGAACATACCTGGGTGGATGAATTGGGTAAATTAGCAACTCCAACCAGCAAGGTTTTATCCAGCGCATTTCTTTTTTTTTTTTTTTTTCCAGTGTCCTGTCTAGCAATGTGGCAATAAGAATTGATGTCTTAATGCCAAGTAGAGCTCGACAGATTTTGCTTTCACAAGTATATTACGTTTTTTTTCGACGGGTAGGCAACGGAAGGGGGACCCGTCCGGTCCTGATTTGACTTATTTTGTGAGATACACCCTAAATTCCTGGAGGAAAACGGTGTCTCTTTCGACCTTGTCATTCCTGGACGTTTGAAATTTTCACATTGGATTAAGGATACTGGGATCTCTACTTATTGGTTTTTGTGGATTTTTGAAGTATCGGAAAATACAGCGGATGTCGGAGCCATTTGGCCTTGATCAGGCTGCCGGCTACATGACGCGCTCACTCTGGCTGTGAACGGACAAACCTGGCAGGTGAATGGAGCGAAGCCGAAAAGCTGGCTGCGCTGGAACGCAGACTGACTTTGGGGTTGAACTCAAGGGGAGATGGGATAAAGTCTGGGAGTGAAGCGCGAAAAAGCCCAATAATTTGGAAAATTGGATTTATGTGGAGCCAGCAAAAGACTTAAAAGCTGACAGGAAAGGCAGTGCAGCTTGTCTCATAACAAATAACATATTTGGATTCCCTCCCTATCTACTCCTGGATTGTTATGACGGAGAGTGCCCAGAAAAGCCCCCAGCTACCCCCCTCCCCCGCTGACACCTGAGGATGCTTCTCTGAACTGTGGGCCGGCTGATAACATCAAGGACAATGGCCTCTGGAGAGTGTTCACGGAGAAAAACACTTTCGCCCATACACACACGCATAACTGATACTCATAAAAACTGATGAATTACACACATGCGACAGGTCTCAAATGTTTACCTTCTGCATACATGTTGTCTTGTGTTTATTTGTGCTTTTATGCTATGAGGGTTTTTTTTTGTCGGTTGTTTGTCTCTTTATAGGTGAGAGCATAAATAGGCAAACATCTGTCTCTTTTTTTTTCTCCCTCCCCTCTTTCCCCCATGTTGTTGCTCTTTCTTCGAGAGTTTCAAGGCAGCGCCTGTAAACCCCGTTTAGGCGGGGTCTGGGCAGTTTGGAGGAATGTGGCCTTGACAGCTGCGCTTCTTAGCAGCGGCTGGCTGGCTGCGTTCCTTGGCAACGCAAGGCCTCAGTCAATCGTTCCCCCAAAATGTTTGTTTGTTAAGTGTATGTGATGGACGGTTGTACTGGAACTGACTTTTCGATTGCAATGCAAATTGTAATTGACAAATAAAATTTGATTGATTGATTGATTGGAGCAAACAGCTTTCGCCATAATGCTCCGCTTGATTTGTGCATGTAAATAGCTTTATTGTGATTCCTGCAGGGAGAATTTAAAATTATATGGACACTACAATGGGAAAGTGGGAGAGTAAAGGAAGAACAAGAAGAGAAAAAAAAAAAGAAAGAGAAGAGGTGAAAGAAAGAAGAGATAAAAGGAAGAGAATGATAAAACGTCCTCTGTCTGCTCCATCACCTGGAAAGAGACGCAAATATCCAGCGCATTTCAGTGTAACGGCCCGTTACGCTGAAAGTTGTTAAAATTCCGCCTAAATTAGACTGTGAGCGTAAAGGTGCCACATGCTAAGCTAAAAGTACGACACGGATGTTTCAGAGCAACATAAAACTCACACGCATCAGCAAAGTTGTAAAACGCCCGGACAACAGACCTGTAAGCTAGTGCTAGCTGTTATTAGCTTTACAGACAGCCCAATAACAGGGTTCTGTCGCGGTCTAGGCCCTTCAAGCTACACCACGCAACTCTCCCCTGCGTGAATGTGTTCAGTCTTTGTTTTTTAAGTTAATGTTTCAATTAATTTTTAAATGATACAGGAGCAGGATAGTTTTCACTAGCCTAGCGAGCCCTCTTGCGGCTATAGATGGTAATGTTTACTCCTTGGTTCATGCTGGTCAAGATGAAATACCATCTAAATTTGATATATAAGTTGCACCTGAATATAAGTCGCAGGATCGGCGCTTAGCCATTGGTGGAGCTATTACTGGACTGAATTGGACCTGTTTGTCTTATTCAGGTGCCTCAGGATTAAATCTGTTGTGAATTAGTGCTATATTGATAAAAGCTGGTCATACAAGTTGCTCTGTTTAAATTATTTTACGCCTTCTGTGTTTCCCTTACTTATTTCTATATTGTGTTGACTTGCTTGTGGCGCAAACTTTGGATATGCTTTCCTTCCACCATATTATCGGTAATTTTACATTTGCACAAACATGTGAGAGGCATGCATCAAATATGCAAATGTTATAAATAGAGCAGAGATACTCGACAAGATGCTCAGATGTACCGTAATGCATCTAGGATGGAAAGAAATTTTAAATACATAGGCAATTGCCCAAGAGACAGATTTTTTTTAATAAAATTTGCACAATCCATCTTTTTACCCTCTGTAGTGACTTAAATTACATTTGAAGAAAACCAAAAGAAGAATGGGAATGCACTGGTGGATACCCGACTTTCTTCTGTGATAACCCGAAGGCTTTTTGGAAGGAGGGGCGATGTGACTAATGTGGACTCAACTCACAATATTTCAGCATGACAGCAGGAGCAAATATGACATTTTGCCCGAGGGATATTGATGTTAAATACAACATGGAAACAGAAGCAAGATGGGAACTTGCTGTTATTTTGTTTCCAGTGTGTGCACCTGTGGGTTTCCCAGAATGTGTGATTCAACACCACGCTCCCTGGAGCTGGAGGCAAAAGTTTTAAGTCTAGCCAGTCATTAGTCATATAGTCTGAGCATCTGAGTTGGAAAACTGCCGTGCTGCATACATACATGTATGTAGAAGCAACAGACACACACACACACACACACACACACACACACACGCACACACACACACACACACACACACACACACACACACACAAACTTACTTTCCTCCCCAGTAGAGCTTGGTGGTGATCACGAGGCTGGATCTCCTGAGGCATAGAGACACATCAGAGGGCAAATAAATAAATAAATGTAAAAAGAAATCATAAAAGTGCATCTGCCACTACTGTGTGTATAATCAAGCAGGTGAAGCAATCAAATCTGAATGACAGCAGTGTTGTTCAGTGATCCTGATGAGGGAAGTGGCAGACAGTCTTTGCTTGTTTCTCATTAAGTTTGAGAAAACACATTAAGGAGGAGTCTCTAACAATCAAAATCCCACATATTCTTCCATGCTTCAATTGATCAATAATTTAAATGCATACAGAGTCAAGGTGGAAAAAAAAGATAAACCTTGTAGTGTAAAAGTGCAACATGTGTAAAAGGCTATAAAAACTCAGGTTTTCAGTGATTAGTTTACAAATTGCTATGCTGAACCTGCTTAATGTAACATGCAGATTGTTGTGGAAATGTGATTCCTTGGTTTCGTGCTTATTTTACACATATAATACAGGAGGTGACATACTGTAACCGTGACCTCTGCACCTTCCATTACTTCAGCAAACCACATAGATGCTTGAAAGCAAAAACAGAAATATTGTAAAAGGATTGTTGGCCTTTTTTAATGGCTACATGATAAATGCATAAATTGAGGACTATTGTTTGAGCTAGGCAGTCCTACTATACCATTCGCAGCATAAAAAAACCTGTTACAGGTTCATGTCATTCTGAAATCTGTATCCAACCTCAAACTATAATATAGAAAATGGTTTGTTATTCAAATTCAATGAAGATAGACCTCCATTGTTTATCTGTCTCTTTAGCACAATAAAATATATCCATCCACACATAGTCTATACCTGCTTATCTGTACAGAGTTGCAGGAGGGCCTATCTCCAGCCATTATTGGGCGAGAGGCGGGTTACACCCTGGACAGGTCGCCAGTCCATCACAGGATACAAAAAAATATACGTTCAATACTAATAATCGTTTGGTTTTTCTTCTGGTTTTGTGTTGTCTTTGCTGCATAACTGATTTCATGTCCAGGTCTATCTTGAATTCAGTTTAATTAAAAAATATTTCATCTCAAAGGAAAAGTAAATGTTGTGACTCAGACTATCCAAGCTCCTTCATTATGGATGGTGATGGCTGTGTGCAGGAAGAATCTCGTGTAGCGGTCTGCATTTTTGCACCACTATCAAATTATGTGCTTCAATTTATGCCAAAATCCTGCAAATATACTTTTGTTAGCTGCATGTTTACTTTTCATAACCATATTAAGTTTAACTTATTTTCATTAAATGCAAAATGGTTAAAGGATTTACTGTGTACTCCTTTAGAAAAACAGCTTGAGATCACACCGCCATTCTACCAAAACAGACAGAAAAACGTGATCTCCAAGCAATCAGTAGGTGTTTGGTTAAAGAGCATTATATTTCTAAATTAAATTTTTTTCTCATCACTCAAGAAAGCTCTAGGCTAAAACCCAGTTGTTGCTGTAGCTAATGAAAGTCGTCATATTTACTTTTTATGAATGTTGTTACTTGTAATTATTGAGTAGACCAGGGGTCTCCAACAGTGTTGGGCAAGTTACTTTGAAAAAGTAATTAGTTATAGTTACTAGTTACTTCTCCCAAAAAGTAACTGAGTTACTAACTGAGTTACTCCACTATAAAAGTAACTAGTTACTAGTAAAAGTAACTATTGCGTTACTTTTTCGTTTCTGGCTTTTTTATTTATTTTTTTACAAATTTTTTGCTGACATGTCCAATCAATGCACCCCCCCCCCCCCCACACACACACACACACATACTCCCCCTTTTGTGTTGAACAGTGAAGTGTGGTGAAAGCAGCTTTAATTCTCCATCACATAACTTTCATATCGCGCATGCATTGACTTTTTCAACAATTTTCTCTTGCGGTTTTCAGCAGCAACGGCGTTGTTTCTCATGGTTTAATATTGTCCATATGCCTTCTTTAAATATTTCTAATTCTACTCGCAGGACATGCGCAATTCCAAACTTATTTCCTGTCATTGCCATGGTGAATCACGTTATTTGCGTTCCAGTGATCGGGATTTTTTTCATGCTCACGTTATCCATAAGGGCCAGTGGGCCAGTGCCCAGGGGCACCAACCATGGGGGGGCACCACATGACACATGCTTTAAAAATATATTTTTCATAAATAGTTATATTATTTAGCTACTTGAAATTGTTGAAAGACCATGCATTATTCGTTTTGTGAACACTGATGTCACAATAATAATAAATGATAAATAAATCAAGATTTTTTTGATTTCAACATTTTAAAATGAGATATTTGAATATTGCTCACTGCTCATATGCCTACATGTAGTTGTGTAAGTTAGTAAATAGTAAAGAAATCCCCTTGATTATGTCTGATGTTTTTGACCGGAGGACAGCACGGGTAAGGGGGGGGGGGGGCTTTGAGGTATAGTGCCCAGGGGCACCACATTGTCTTAATACGGGCCTGGCTGAGAATGACAAAGGGAGGAAGAGCTGCTCAGAGTTGCAGCTTTCTACTCAGTGTAGATCAGCCGTTTTTTCTGAAACGACTGTGCAGCATAGCTTTGCTGTACGCGCTGAATCCAGATGCTGTGCGCGAATGCACACGCGCACAGTTCAGAAGAAACAAACAGTTTGGCGCGTCAGTCAGTTCGAAACAGTTCCTGTATCGGTCACGTAGCGCATAAGCGCGTCGACACAGGTTTTTCTGTACGAGCTCGACTCATGCGCCGACGCATCCGTGTTGCCGGACCCATGTTCTTGTCCTTTTCGCTGTTTAACTCAAAATAACGTGCTTACCTCCAAGAATCAAACGCTGTCTTCTCGCCCATCTTGCCGCGGTACAAACACAAATAGCTTACACACACAGGTGCGCGCGCGCACACACACACACACACACACACACACACACACACACACACACACACACACACACACACACACACACACAGAGGCAAGGAGGAGCAGGGTACAGACGCAAGCAGCCGCATCTGACTAAATGCAGAAAAGCAGGGACTTCACTTTCCTTATCGAGGGAAATTCTTAAAGTAACGGAGTAACGAGTGCTTATTTTGGAAAATAACGGAGTTACTGATTACTGAATTCGCAAAACTAACGCGTTAGATTACTCGTTACTGAAAAAACCTAATAAGAGTACTCTAACGCGTTACTTATAACGCGTTACCCCCAACACTGGTCTCCAACATGGTGCTCGCCAAGTAGCCCCCAAAGACCACATGTGTTGCCCACAAGCCTGTTCTAAAGAAAAGCACAACCTGCCAGTGAGCTGCATCTAAAACTTTATTTTCTTCCGCTAATTTTCCTGTTTACTCACACTTGCACTTATATACATTTAAAAATCACCATATTTATAATAAAGCAGGAAAAATGTGTTTATTTTACATAAAAGTTAAGGTGAACTCTGACTCTTCTGGTTCAAAGGTCAGTTCAGGTAGCCCTTTGTGTGACGCAAAAAAAAAAGGTTGCCGACCCCTGGACTAGACTATAAGTGTAGTATAATTACGTTTAGGAGTGCTTTACTTTCGGACCAAGATACATTAGGTTGTGATGGACAACCAACAAAGACTGCATTAGCAGATAAGGAGAAGAGATAGTGGTTAATAATTAACTAGCATCTCTTCTCCTTTCATGAGCCTTTGACCTCCACGGGTCAGCAGCAACACAGTTGCTGTTTTTTTTTTAACCAATACTACTTGGTCAGGTATGGGTATAGGTATGGGTATTCAATATATATACTGTATATATATATATATATATATATATATATATATATATATATATATATGGGTCTTAAATTATACCTTTGTGTTGCAAAACAATGCTAAAATGTGTCCATTTCCTCCCTAGCCAAAGCGTCAGAATCTTTAAAAATGGCCGTCTGTGTTGGGAATCGGATCGACGCCTAGCCCTTCATCTTTGGTCACACAGCCTCTGAGATTGTCCTGGTTGTGTGACTCTGGGAGGTCAGCAGCAACACCTCTGGGCTGTGTGGGTTTGCAGATGTATTGTGCTTGTTCAGGCACATGTTGAGAATGTGAAATGTGCCTGGGACCTTGGGAGTTTAGAGGCCGTCTCATTGCCTTGGCCTTACTGTTGTGATTCTTGAGTGGTTTCTGTGCAGTTTTAATGATGCTGAAGGATTTGCCAGCATGGTCATCCGGGGGTTGGTAAGTAACACTTTTATGAATGTACGTTATTAAGATCATTGCATTTTAGTGAGACACAGATTTTTCTACCTAAGCGTCTTCACAAAGTGGACATGGTTTCTAATTTGAATGTTTCAAAAGCTTTGCACAACATTGCACAAAACCGAATACTTTGATTCTGAAGAAGATGTTCCAAATAGAAATAAACAAGTTAGACATTTACATCAGGTTAGAATTTACATATAATCCATTATAGTTGTTTGCCTGGTGTTGCCACTTTACCTCCAGCACTTCTTCTTGATTATGTTTCCCAGGATTATCTCTGCTCTGTGGTAAAAGATTAAATAAAAAGAAAACATTAGACACAAAACCAAAAACAACAAACCCAAGCAATGATGAGATTAGATTAGATTAGACATATTGCCCTAGCACAGCCAGAAAATGAAAGGTATCAGCTCCACATCTACAGCCTGATTAAAAACCAGAGTACAAGAGAGCAGATAAATGACTCTTGGACTGCATGCATGAATTCCAACAGCAACCTTGAAATCAATTTTTATCTGCTACTTGTCCCCCGTTATTCACCAAGATGATGCCCCGACAGGGGTTCAATTGAGCTGTGGACATATAAGTGAGGCGGCAGCGGTGAAAAAGGAATAGCTATTTCCAATTAAAGCCTTGCACGTGGAAATATTGGACTTAGGGACAAAAAGGAGAGAGAAAATGCACTAATAACTAATAGATAAGAAAACAAATATATGAAACACATCTCATTGCTTTAGGAAAAAAAAACAATCAAAGAAACATTGACATAAAAACATTAAGAATGGTTAATTTTTCATTTAATAACAAGGAACGGAGTATATAAAAAGGGTTAAGGTTGGGGGTTAGGATAGGTTAGATTAGGTTAGTTTAACCCTTACTCTTGTTGTCCATATATTGGAGACTACAAGTTGCTATTAATTGATGCTTTATGAGGAAAAAAACAACAATAGACGATACCATAAAAGTGTTAGGATGATTAAAATGGGAGAAAACACTCACTTTCCCCCGGAGTAGACCTCGGCCGTATCGAACAGGTTGACCCCACTCTCATAGGCGATGGTCATAAGCTGCTCTGCAACCTGAGACACAGGTGAGAGAAGTCTGGGTTCAGGAAGTTCATGTTGAACTCCAGCTAATAGTGACTCAAATTTCACTTCAAAGGGGGGAAATGAATTCCCAAAAGCATCATGGGAATTGCAAATTTGTTTGCTTCAGAAATAAAAACCACCATCGGCTGCTTGTGGGCCGATGGTGGTTTACCGAAGTTGTTTACTACACAGAATACTTCCTCAGACGTTTCTGACCTAATTCTTGTGCCTTTACTTTACCCAGTGGGGCAGAACAGATTAAATTCTTTTAAAAAACTTTCCTCAACTTCTACTTGTAATTGTGCTTCATGTGTTGGTTTCTCCCAGTTGCTATCCATCAATAATAAATTGCCCCCAATTCAGTGCCCTTTTTATGATAACCCCTTTCCTCCAAGGCCCGGTCAGACCATTAAAACACATCTTTTGACGGTGAAAGATTACACCTGAGCACTTGGCCTTGTTGGACACGTAACAGTCCACTGGGACTGATGGCAAGACGATAACGGTGGTCTACACACCCACACCATTTTACATGCAGGTCAAACAAATTGCTTCCATATGTTGTGAACTGCACACCATTTACTTGACCTAGCTGGATTTAAAAGAACGAAAGCCAGCATCTGCTCTCGAGCTGCAACATCTGAGTAATGGAAGTGACACAAAGCCTTACCTCATCAGAGATCTGACCTCCAAATGTTACCCATGTTCCTGTTGAACGAAACACCAAAAGTCAAATCTCTGACAACAGAGAAAGACAAAAACATATGCGAGACTCTGTATGTAAAATCAGTTGGTTTCCATTTGCAATTTAATTAATACTTTGACATTTTTGGGACAGACTCATGACAAAATGCCAAATGTCAGCTAAACATTCCTTCAAGAAAAACATGCTTTTTTTTACTCATTGAAAGGAATATTTCTTCATTTATTTCATCTTACATTAAAGCATACAGAGCTTCCATAGCAGCAATATGATGTGTAGAATCACTTGGCAGATCATTACCATCTGCCTGACGGTTCCATTATAATCCAATAGACATTAATGCTTTTGGGAGCAGAATGAAACTTAAACATTTGAATTGAAAGTGTTGCTAAATTCAATAAATGTATGAATATATTTACAGGGTATCTGAACACATCCAATTAATAATTCGGTCTGTTTGCTGTGTATAGCAGTTTTGTTGCTCCTGCCAGTCTAAGTGTTACAAAATGCGTCTTGTTTTGTTTTAACAAAGAAAGGTTTTGTGAATCTCAAATTGCATTTTAACAAATCTTTGTTCAGTGTTGAACAAATCCAAATCAAAGGGTTGTACTTTTTTTTGGTAGCAATGATCAGATACAGTCATAATTCCTGATAACACTAAAAAAAAATTGATCTGAGTTAGTAGCTGTAAACCTGATGTCTTAATTAATACACTGTCACTGCACAAGGGAGTGCCTACATCCTATTGGCTGAAAGTGCAAGCAAACAACAAGTTGTTCAAGGTGCAACTGACTGGTACTTTTTTTTTTTTTTGTTTTGTTTTCATGTTGACCCTGTTAGAAGGGTACCTGGGTGTAGAGCCATGTCCTCTTTATTACTGTCTTTCCACATTAATTTAATGATATGAGAGCTTTTAAGTAATTCATTGTGTCTTGTTAATGTTGTGCTGTCTGAACATGTGACACAAAACTCATTACCATGTTTTACTAATAAAAAATAATGGAGAATTTGGTGTTAAATCATCAACCAACTGTGCAGCAGATTGGTGTAGGCGAAGTCTGAGCTTTCCCAGCTGGCAATGGCAAAAACACAATCTGCTTAATTTACAAGACTGCCTGACTGAAACAGGGCTTTTAACTGGTAACAGGGAACATTTAATTTCACAATGTTCTTACTACTGAGATCAGGTCTCAAGGGCATTTTTCTAAAGCTAAACTAAAGGCTGCTTTCCACCATCTTAGCAGTGATAATAGATAATTGAGTTGAATTCCACATTCATGGTGTCATTTAAAAGCTGCATCTCCCATTAGGACATCCTAAAGTTCTCTTATTTCCCCAATCTGGTTTGTTTCAAGGCCTTAAATATGGTGTTCGACAGGTTTAAATGTGCAGCAAACAGTTGAACACGCCACAAACAGCCAAATCCTCTGCACAAAAAAATAGAAGGATGCAAACTCAAAAACACTCATAAAGAACAAAACAAATATAACGCTGCAAAAGAAAAATGCTGCAATCACAGAAAGTAGTCAGCAACCTAAAAAGGTTGCAAACGTTCTCTATAAAAATAAAAGTGCACCGGACCACAAGGGGGAGTCAAGCACCCATCTAGGAGGGACCAGTGCCCTCAGTACCACACACCTGTTTTCTGTTCTTTTTAAGCTCTACTGCAAACAGCAGATCAGCAGCAGATTGTTGAAAGCTCTTGTTAGTAGAAGCACAGTGTTCTTTATTGCCTCTTTAACATGTCAAAACTTTGTCCATGCTTCTTGGCTTTCCCTGCCTTGCCCTTGTTGGTCTTACCTTGGACCTTGGCCTAAATTTGTACTACAAGTTTTGACTAGCACCTGAATTTGTCTACCCTTCTCTGCTCTACCATGCACGACCCAAGCCTATCCCCGGACTCTGATCTAGCCTTAGCCATGTTACCTGACACCTCTGCGGAGAGTAAAGCCGGGCGTACACTGTACGAGTTTTTGCCCTATTCGGGCTGATTCTTCAGTCGTGCGGGCATTTTTTGAATCGGGCCGAATTTCAGCTTGATCGTAGAGGGGGGGAGGAGGGGGGAATGGCTTCTCACGACTACCTCCCGATCAGGAATCGGACAGTCGGTGAAAATCAAACATGTTTGAAATTCAGTCGGCTGTCGTGAGGTTTTCGTGAGCGCATCCTGCTGTTCAAGCAGAGCTACGAGGGGGCGCCCTCCCCTCCTCTCCGTCCCCGCCAGCGGAGGGAGGGGAGCGGGCGTCCCTGAAGCGACCTCCGCCTGGCCCGCTCGCGGGGGCGTTGGGGAGGGCGGCAACGCGCTGGCCGCCTGTTTCGGCACTCCTCTCTCCCCTCCGTTCCCCCGACGCCCGGTGCCTCCTGCGGGCCTTGCCAGAGCTGGGCTCGAACCCCTGCTCTGGGTCCCTGTTCACCCACCGTCGCTCGCCTGCCTCTGCCATCACAGCGAGCGGTCCCAGAGGGGGCAAAACGTACAGTGTGAGCAGTCCGGTCGCGTCCAAGCGCCGCGCCGCACAGATCGTGAGCGGTGAACTTTTTAAACCCCGCGGTTCCGTCGCACAGTTTGAGATGTATATAAGTACCACGACTGAAAAACTCGTACAGTGTACGCCCGGCTTAAGCCTGCTCTCTTCAATGCCAGGTTACCTGCTTGCTCCTGTGTAGGATCTCTATCTTTAGGTCACTTTACAATAACCTTGTAATTCTAACTTGAATTACAGGTCTCCTGCCTGTTCAGATCATTACACAAATGAAGCCCTAATCCACCTGTCCATTTCACATTCCTTGGTTGAAGTATACCAAGATACTTCAACTCTTCCACTTGACAAAGAGACGAATCCTCAACCTTTCTGGTTGAGGACCATAGACTTGGACCATGTCACCATAGAGGTGACTCTCAACGTAGCCACTTAACACTCAGCAGGGAACCACTTCAGTGCATGCTGGAGGTTATGGCCAACAGAACCACATCATCTGCAAAAAGCAAAGATGAGATTGTGAAGTTGCCAAAAAAGACACCCTCTTCTCCATCTAAATGTCTTGTATCTCATGAACACCACAAACAGGATTAGTTCCCCAGCAGAGTCCAACAAACACTAGGAACAGACTCACCTTTGTGTCGAAGAATGCATACACAGCTCTTATTTTGGATATACAAGGATTGGATGGCCCTCAAAAGCCACCCAGGCAGATACCACATACTCCTGCTGTAGCCCCACTCAAAATACATGTAGAGTGTAGAAGAAAACTCCAATGATCCCCTGCGTAATTCTGCAAGGGTAAAGGTGTGGTCCACTGTTCCATGGCCATGATAAAAGGTGGACAGGGGGACATGGCGACTATGTCCTCAGTCACGGTCCGCAGTTCCCCTCCCAAAGCATACACAGCTTGGGATGTTTCCTGTTTCCCTTTTTCTATGTCGCCCAAGAGTTTTCAAGAATCTCCTTAAGGCCAACCAAAAGTCTCTCTCCATATTCTCTCTGAATTTCCCCCGTGCCTGAGTTTTAGTTTCCACAACTGCAGTTCTTTTGGCCACTGATAACCTTTAGGCCACAGCTCATGGAAGCTGCATCCACAATGGAGGCCCTGAACAAGGTCCTTTCCATATCCCCAACCATGGGGACATGTGCAATTCTCCCTGAGGTGTGAATTAAAGATCACTCAGAAAGGTTCCTCATCCAGATGTTTCCAGCTCACTGTCACCACTTGTTTGTGTTTACCAGGTCTATCTGGCAGCTTCCCCTAAGACACATTACTAGGTGGTGATCAGTTGATAGCAGTCCCCCTCTTTCCATCTGACTGTCCAATAATTAACTCGATTACAAAATCAATGGACGTTCGGCTCAAGGTTGCAGGGAGCAATTGCACTCATGGGTCACCTTGTGCTCGAACATGGTGTTAGCTTTTCACATTCCATGCCTTGGACAGAACTCCAACAACAAAACACAGCTTGAGTTCAGATCAGGAAGGCCATTTCTCCTGAACAGACCCCTCCAGGTAACGCCATCATTGCCCACATGGACTTTGGAATCCACCAGAAGCACCACTGAATCCCCATGTAGCACCCCTTCCAGGACAACATTCAGAGATCCAAAGAACGGTAGGTAATATGAAATGCTGTTCCGTGCATAGGCACAGACAACAGTCAGAACCTTTCCTCTTGCAAAATGAAGTTGCAAAGAGGTGCCCTTCTCACTCACCAGGGAAAACTCCAAAATCAAGGCCCTCAGCTTTTGAGTATCCCTTCTCCTTCCCGATGCCTTGCTGCCTCAGTAACTCTGGAGTAGGAGGAAGTCCGGCCCTTCAAAAGGAGCTGGGTTCCAGAGCTCAAGCTGTGAATAGAAGCAAGTCCAACTATTTTAAGCTGGTATGGCTCAACCTCACAACAACTCCAGCTCCTTACCCACCAGTGAGGTGACATTCCACTTCCCTAAAGCAGACTATGACACCAGGGATTATTACACAAAAACTTCGCCTGTGCCTGCCACCCATCTGCCTTGCACCTGATCCTGATGCTAACATAAAGGGGGCATTCCCTCTTCGGGCTGAGCCCAGCTGAGCCTCGGGAGCCATAGCTCAGCCACCAGGCAATCGCCGATGAGCAAATATTCAGGAAAGACACAGTTTCTGAGTTATCCTAGAATTTAACTGAAGAGTTCAAAGGGCAAATCACTTATATATATATACTGCTGAGCTTAGGATGTCACATAACTATTTCATGCTTCATATTTAATGTTGCTTTTCTTTCTTTGTGGATGACAAAAAAAGAAAAGAATGTTTTGCTCAAGGGCACTGCAGCATGATAGTAAGCAAGCTGGAGGTTCTTTCTGGATATTCATCTGTTGCTCGGTGTGCTGTGGAATAAATCTTTGAGAAAAAGAAATCACAAAAGCAATGATTAACTGTTTCATTTGAACTGTTTCCTCTTTTGTTGGGGAACCAAGGCAACACTGCCTCATTTTTGTGCCTTGTAAAGATATTTTTTTCGTGTGGGCTACAGCCCCCTAAAGAAGCGTAATACACACACATATACTGGGGCGAAGGACACACAAAATCCCACGAGTGTTTTACTGAATGAATGAGGACGGAGGAGAGACTTCCCCTGAAGGTTTGGTTTTGATAGAGGTTTCTATTTACCGAAAACCCCTTTTAACAGGGACACTGTTAATGTTCTCTGAATGGCTGTTTTGTGTCTCATGGCGTTCCATAAAAATAAAAAATGCATGAGTTTTAGAATGAAGTAAATGATATGATTTATTTAGAGGCTGTCTGGTTCTGATTTGCTGGCCTCCACATCAATCATTCACATACAAATAATTAAAGCTGGGTTGCACCTGAATGTTTATGAAGTCATTAGACATTTACTAATTCTAATTAAATGCACTCACCAAGACCCAGACAGGAGACACGCAAACCAGATTTCCCCAGGTTCCTGTAAAATAAATCAAAGCTTGATTTAGAAACATAGCAAACTATATCTCTACATGCCATCATTAAATTGTGATTGTAATTACAATGCTGCCCCTTAATATGCTGTTTTCTTTCTTCAAACCTTTGCTTGAACGCCACAGCTACAATATAACAATGCATTTATAAACCTTAGTAGGAAAAAAAAAGAAAATCAATGCCTAATAATAGTGCAGAGATTCCCTGAATCTCACCTTTTTTTACTTGCAACCATGAATTATAGTTGAGAGATTAAATGGTTAAAGGACACTTGATTTATACAGGTCGGAATGAAGGAAAAAACCTCTGAGGACCTTGATATTTTAAAAAATGTTTTAGGTATAGTACCTCAGACAAGTATTGATTCCCCTTTAACCTTTCCATGTAACTTTTTACATCAAACCAGAATTTCCTAAGGAATTTGTAACAAATTTAATGTGTTAGAATGACATATATGAAAAAATATGTTAACATTACATATATGAATATGAAAAAAACATATACATGGCTTTCATTTGTTTGACAATTAAAAATGTGAGAAGTGTGAGGCATGAATGTATTCAGCAACCCCTTTCTCTGATACCTGTTAATTAAATCAGTTTCAACCACCTTTCTAAATGCAGTTAAACCATGACCTTTCCAGATAGGGTGAATACTATATACAGCCTGGAATCGTTTATAACATCGCATCGTGTCCTGTTTTGCAAACAAGCTTCTCTGTGACCACTTGTTAACATCAAGAAACATGCTGTGATCTTCCACAAGTACTGGCGCATAGGAAGAGGCAAGATTTCCATGAACATTTGAACAAAAGAACAAACAAAAAAACAAAATAAGAGAAGGACAATCAGGGGACCAGCCTTTTCATTTTAATGCATGTGCATTCAATATTGGCCTAGTCAAATTAAGGGTTGAAATTCAACTGAGTCTATGTGAAAAGATTAACAAATAGATGTCCACCTGTGCTCTCTATCTAATTTGACAAAATTTATATTCAAATCTTTTTTTATTGATTTTAAGATTCAGAAAAAAACAACATAATACACAGGTCCATACAATCACAACAGCAGGTACTAACAGAGATCTGGTTAAACAAGGAGGGAAAAATAGGGGGGCTTGACAAGATGTTATTCTTAAAAGAATTCGGTCACTGTCAGTATGTTTCAAAATTTCAAGCTTTAGAAGGGACATGACATCTATCCAACGTTTATGAGTTGGGGGAAGCTATTTTTCCGATTGAGCAATATTAAGCGTCTTATAAGCGGTGTAATGAAGGCTATTGCATTGGCCTGATGCACTGGTATTGATATACCGGGGGGTTGGGGTGGGGGTGGGGGGGCGGTTATATTATACTAAAAACCACCTACCAAAAGATTTGAAGTTTGGGGCAAAGCCAAAACTGTTATGATTTGGTTTTTGTCTTGGTTCATGTTATCTGATTTATTAGTTCAGTTTCTGCTTTTGGGTTCTTTCTTGTTTGGTTTTGATTAAGACGTGTTGTTCTGTTTAGGTTACCTGTTTTCCACCTGTCACATTATCAGCTCAGTTTGGTCTCCCCTCAGCAATCTGTCAGCTCCCTTTCCCTGATTAGTTCCACCTTCCTTCTTGTAATTAGTTTCACTACGTTTCACCTGTGCACTCTACTATATAGTCCTGCTTCAGCCTTCAGTTCTCTGCCAGATCATTAATGAGCCTTTTGGTGAGTTTCTGTCCAGCGTTCTATTTGTGTTTTCCTGTTGACGTTAACCCAACTGCCGCCTTTTTGACTTCTGAGCCAGCCTGAATCCTGATCCTGATTTTCCTGCCCTGTCTGATTGCTTACCTGTTTTACCGACCTGAACCTGCCTGAGGATTATCAGAGTTTGCCTTACCCTTGTCTGTACTTCTGCCTGCTTTTTGTGTACCGGCTTTTGGACTGCCGTACTGACCACTGAGCCTGCCTGTCCCTGTATTATCAAGATCGGTTTATCCTGTTGTTTCATTTACCTTGCTTGTTTGGTTTGAATACTGGGTCTTCCTGTCTCATATTCATAACAAAAACATATGACTGAGATCAGCAAGGCCACGCCTGCACCTGGTACAGAATTAATCTGCACCAGGGTATATTCTTGCCGTTGTACTTGGAGAAAAGGGCAGTCACACCAAACCTTTACCCATTGGGTTCATGTACAAACATTCATACAACCAGTTTTTTTTCAGTTGCTCAAAAGAAATGAAATGGCCTCTTTTGAAAAGGTCCCTTTACACATTTAATGCCTCTCCTGTTGGAAGGGCGGTTCTATCAAAAATGGATGAATATTTGACTGTATAGGAGATGCAGTTAGTGCCTGCCTGCATTTAAAATGAGTCGCAAATTGCAACCATATTTTCAGAGAGCCTTGGACCACAACATGGTTTGTTCCAATGGTATGTGCTCAGAGACATACCACATGTCAAAGAGCTAAGTGAGACCGGACTGCTAGAGTGTTGTTCCAGGTGGACCCAAATTGGAGTTTCCCATGAGTCTGCAAACCAGTGGCACAACTTATGGATTTTAGTTGCCCAATAATAATTAGCCCACCATCCTCTTTCTGTCTTTCCAAGTGTTCTTTCCTAATTCTAAGGAGGTTTTTGTTCTAGATGAACATATAAATATATTTGTTAAATTCTTTATATGTTTATATAGAGATATATATTTCTTAAAAAACATTTTGGGAAAGAAGACTGGCAGAATTTGAAACAAATATAAGAACCTTGGCATAATTGTCATCTTTACCAAATTGATTCTTCCTACAAGAGAAAGAGGGATCTTTCACCACCTTTCCATATCCTGTGTGGCCTTGTTTAGTGCTTTAGTAAAATTTGTATTAATCAAGGAATTGTAATTATATGTTACACAAACACCTAAATAATCAAAGCTATCTTTGTTGACTGCAAAAGGGGAAGCTATTTAAAGTAATTTGTCAAGCTTTCCCAATTAATTGGGAGTAATTCATTTTTGGATAGATTTAGTCTGTATCTAGATACTTGCCCTACTTTTTTGATAAGATTCAGGGCAATTGGGACTGTAGAACTGTGTTTTGAAAGAAAAAGGAGGAGGTCATCGGCATAAAGGGACAATCTGTTCAACGGCCCGCCTCTTAGAGCTGAGTCTCTAATCCTGGTTGGTAAAGACATACCTCAAAAGACTTATGGCTGTAATTGCAGCAACATGATGATTCTAAACAGTATTCATTTATTCTTGACTTGCTGCTACTATTCCACTGCAATGTTCCTCTCCTGTAAAGCTTTCTTTTATTTGTTCTGTTCATGTACAGCACTTTAAATGATCTTGTTACTGAAATGTACCATACAAATAAAGTTGACGTGCCTTGCCTGTTCATGAGGGCTGAATACAAACGCACAGCATAGTTTTCAGATTTTATGTTGTACAAAATTTGTAAAGCACATACCCTGTTACTTCCACTTCATGATTAAGCTCTACTGTGTGAGATCATATACTAAAATACATGACAGTATGTGGTTGTAGGATGGAAATGTGAAAAGGGGTAGGAATACTTTTGTAAGACTTTGTCTTAGACAGTAGCATTGCATGCTTTATACCAGATAGTGATTTGGTGTACCGCTTTTTGACAGACGTTGCCCTTTTCCTCTCCTCCGACCTCCCTCACATGATTGGGTCTTATCCTCTGAGTATTTGACATCCTCCCGCAACAGGAAGCACGTAAGTCCTGAGGCTCTTTGCTGTTATTGTCTTTACAAACAAGGTGCAGCCGTTCACTCATGTTGCATCATGTCAGCTTTTGTTCTTCCTCAGCTTCTTTCTCTGTTGCGTCTTTAAACCCATGAACTTTACATCAAACATCTGTCTGCCTGATTACAGTTAATTTAGCTCCTGCTGATTCATCTCCCATTGCATCAGACTCTTGTCATAGCTGCCTTTTTAATTCAGTTTCACATTGCGTTTCAGGTTTTAGAATCTGTGGCCCATTAGGTCCAACAGAGAGAGAAGCTAATGTGACGCAGGCTTTTAATTGTGTAACACAGAGAGCGACCGCAGGAGCCAATGGTTCTCCCTGCGGCCGCCACAGGTGTCTTCACGCAGTGTGACGGATGGGGACTGAAGAGGAAGAAAACTGCGAGAGGGAGATCGGCAAAGCTAAAAGGGCAGCGTCTGTCATCCAACCATGGAAACGTTTATATTCCAAAGCCAGATGACCACACTCAGAACTATCATAAGCAAGACACTTTAATTTGAGAACACAAACACACGGCAAGCACGAAAATAAAATTTCCAATTATAGTATAAGGCACTCTGCCGTCTGCTGCGCTTTGCAGGCACTAACTCATTACAACAAACGAGGCTGTAAAACACTGACAGCAGTCATTTTCTTGTGGCCCGAAACGGCGCCTGTCGAATTGAAGGTGATTCAAAGCCTGCCATCACCCAGTTCAATTATCTGCTCAAAGCTAAGATGCATAAAGTTCATTTCAAGTGAACCGTAAAGGGAAGAGAGGCGAAATTATGAAATAAGAGGATTTACATGTGAACACCAAGTGTGTAATTAGGTAACCAGTACCAAGCGACAGCTCTCCCAGCAGGGATTGGTTCCTGTCTGTAAATCAGCAGAGAAGTTTGGAAACTGCAGCCTCTGCCTCTCTGATGTATTATAGAATGAGAGCGCTGATCCATGGAAGAGTGAAGGGAAGGGCGGGGCTGTGGGTTAGAGCCAGTCTGAGTGGGTTTGATTGGGTTTTTTAAGGGTAAGGCTGAGCTGTGTCGAAGAATGTTCATTGCTGAATTTGTTGCTAATGGCCCTTCATAAAGCATTTGTTTAATTGTTGAAACGGATGGAGATTGATTGAGTCTCTTTTAATGTTTGCAGAATTACTTGAACCACAACGGTCCAGCAATTTAAAAAAAATGACTTTGTAGATTTTATAATGAGGTTGGCTGTGTCTGGAAAGCTGTGGTGTATTACAGTTTTGTGTTTCAGTTTTGTTGCTTAAAGGGATTGTTCAACATTTTGGGACTGAGATTGTGGTAAAAGGTAAAATACTACCCACAATAGATAAGTATTAACATATTTATTTAGTATAAATTTAGATTACTTGGTCCATAGAAGGTCCATAGAACGTCAAAGCAAAAGGCTATTCTAAAAGGAGCCAATGCAATAAAAGTGGAATTTTATAATCTTAGGGTTAGTTTCATGCACAAAACTTCATTCTGCCTTATTTCAACCTATAAATCAGTCACATGTGCATTGTTTAGCTATTTACAATAAATATTAACATGGGAAATTTAGGTAGAAGGAGATTCGCCGCCAGTGATCTTCATGTGTGAAAGTGGTCAGAACAGAATATTTAAAGTGTTTTACTGAGGTAAAAATAAAGGTATTGCAAAAATAAGTAAAAATATTAAATGTTCACTACAACCACTTTTGTGTTTTACCCCATTTTCAAGTCTTTCTTACAAAGTTATGGCCTCATTCATTAAAAATATATAACCACAAAAGCTTTTTGAACTAACATTTACACATGGATAAAACGAAAGAGCTGGCAGCAGCAGCCTTTTTAAAACAACGTTCAGTTCAGTTCAGTTCAAGTTCAGATGTAGCAGCTTTATACAGACATGAAAGGATCATTCTGAGGCTTATTACATAAATATTAGTTTAGTGAATATTGACACAACCTAATTGCTGTGGTATAGCTGACACTACCTTGTATTAAGAGGTGGGTAGTAACTAGTCAAATTTACTTTCGCTTGACTACCTTTTTGAACAACTTTTACTTTTATGGGTAGATTTACTGCACTGTACTTTTTACTTTTACTTGAGTAATATTATTTAAAAAAAACATTACTACTTTTACTTGAGTCAAATTTCTGTCTACTCTACCCACCATGAGGAACTTCATTGAATAAAGAACAGGCTTGTTTTAACCAAAAATGCACCAGAGAGACAAGTCTGCAGTTAATGTTAATGTGAGATTTCTTGTTGGCACATAAGTTTCATTGTTTTAATGTTTTTTGGTTTTTTTTTATGCCTAGCTCATTGAGCCATTTGGAGGTCAAGTGAACATACAGTAAACAGTAGATATTGTCATTGGAAGTATTTTGCACAAAAATACAGCGT
This sequence comes from Fundulus diaphanus, assembly GCA_037039145.1. Lineage (NCBI taxonomy): Eukaryota > Metazoa > Chordata > Actinopteri > Cyprinodontiformes > Fundulidae > Fundulus > Fundulus diaphanus. Next base: position 33,607,084 of record CM073133.1, on the reverse strand, counting down.
AAACATTAACTGCTCTAAGTACTGATTTCATAAGTTTTATGATGAAAAAAATGTTGTCCCAAGGTTCTCCTTGATTTTGTTACTTTGTAATTGTTATTTTTTGTATGTTTTTCATTTTATTTTAATCTTTAAAACTACCAGAATTTGTACAAAACCTATGTGTTTGCCTGGCCAATTTCATAATTTTTAAATAAAATTAAAAAAATAAAAAATTTTTTTTTTACCTTTGAGTAATTTTTTGATTGGCAACTTTTTACTGTTACTTGAGTAAAAAAATATGGTTCTACTCTCACGTGAGAAAATTTTTTGGCTACTCTACCCACCTCTGCTTGTATTCACCTTATATCACCAGGACAATAGACAGTAGACAGTAAGTTGAGTTGGAAAACACCCAATGCAAAGGTTTCTGTGTAGATTCATCGGCGCCTTCATCATATCTGGAAACTCCGACTGTTTGGTTTCTCTAAAACAATCACACTAATGTTTCACAAAGCAACAATAGAATACGGTTTAACCAGCTGGTGTGGAAATGTAACCGTTGAATCCAAATCTCAGATCAACACTCTGGTAAGATCAATGGCACGCGGGCCCTCCAGTCACCTGAGCTCTTCTCTCAGTCAAGCAGCTAACACGATGTTAGATACCGCACATGTAAATACCATCGATATAAATATTCATTCGTCCTTCTGTTTATGAACCTCGTTAATGATTTTTTTTAAAAAGAGAGATGAGCTAGAATGCAGGAGGCGTCTCAGGGTCTGTTGATGAAAGGTTTAGAAGATGACTGGATGCTGATGCTGAAGTGTTTTATGAATTTTTATGAGTTAACTTGCTTTTTCTCCTATGCTAGTTATGATATTGGGGGGGAGGGGGGGGTCCAAACTTTTCAGCTAGTGGGCCGAAATGGTCGCATCAAAAGCACTCGAGGGCCAAAAAATAAAATAAAACTAACATAATCAAACAATTGCTGTGAATTTATTTTTACCTGACCTACAAAAATGTGATTATATATTTAAATAAACAAATTAGACTATCCGTATTTAGGCAATTTTAATAAATGAATACCAATCAAATTTTAACACACACCAAAGTCTGCATTTGAGTAAAAGTCATTGGATAGATGTATTCCTGTTTACAATTAAATTAAAAAGCATGTAAAATGTATGGTTATTAAAAGACAAATTATTGTTGTAAGATTCAAACTTGTCTGTGATGATTTTGTCCAAATCAAAAATAAAAACAATAATAAAAATGTTCCCACCAGCCACCAGGGCTGGTCAGCCAAATCTTTCTTGAAATGCAGTCGGGGGGGGGGTGGCACACAAAATCAGCACAGGGGCCACACAAATGGCCCCTGGGCCGCACTTTGGACACGCCTGTGCCATTGATTGGAAATTGTGCCGTTTTGTTTTCATTTGTTGTGATTTTTGTAGCACAAGTGCATGTTGGAGATGGGAGAAAACAAAGGGCTGCCGTACCTCGGACTTTGTCTTGGAACATAAACCTATAAGGAGCCTGAGAGTTTGTCTGCACAAACATACACATCCACAATACGGCATGGCCTCTCACGCTTGGATGGTGGCCAAAAGAGTCCTTAAAGTAAAATGACAAATGATTCATTTGATAACGCCCACTCACACAAACGTGTCACCACTTATGAGCATCCTGCTGCGAGCTGCTAAGCTGGATGCACTTCTATTCTTAGTCGATCTGATATATTATGTTTAATATCGGGGCTAAGCCATAGGAGGAAAGGTCTCTTGCTGTGGAGAAATTAATATGGTTTCCTAGAAAAGCACTTTTGCTGGTCCCAAGTTGTATTGGAGGATGTCTTATAATTTTGTTTTAAACCAATATTGTCAACAAACTCTCCTGCCAAGGTCTGGAATAAATGGAAGAAACTTCTTCCTCGCAGGGGATTAACGTAAACTAAGCAAACCCACACAAACCAACCTTGTTAGGCAAAGGGATTAGACACCACCTACCTCCTCGGTTCCCACGGCTGTCTTGTTGGCAACCATAACGTTGTTATCAAAATAATTCAGTGGAGAGAGTTTGGCAAATTATACTGTGAACATAATAAGATCTAAAAGGACGCGTGGTTGGAAAACGCTGTGCATGCTAAACGAAGCACGTTAAGGGAAATGTTTTGAAATCATGATAATATTAAGCACATAAGAATTCAGTAAGATGCGTGAAGGAAGTAGCCGAGGGAAATAAAGTGGAGTTGATGATGAAGGGAGGAATGCAGAAACAAAGAGACATCTGAAAAGGTTGCACAATTCAAAGTCCAAGCCCCGGGACCCTGCAGACACCCTCCAAAGATAAAGAAATCTCTCTGACATAGAATAAGAGATTGGAAATGACAGCAAGTTCCCCACAGCGCCCTGCACAATGAAAATATCTGTATACTGGGTTTGTGTGTGTGACAGTGTTTGTGGTGAAGAGCTTGAACATGACTCTTTGTTTAGTTCTTCCACAGGGTCAAAGTCAACATTGTCATTTCATTTTAATGCAGTAGACATGAACCTACACAGCTTTACATTTGCACACTGCTTTTTTGTACAGCCTTTTGGCATTTTCTGTAATTTAATCCCAAAGAAACATGAAAGACAGTACCGCCTTTAAATGAATTAATCTATTATTCCAGAAGCATAATATCAAGCTCGAACAATTTTGAAAAACTGAACCTTTGATTCCAGTATATTTATTCAGTAGGGAGCGAGAAAAACAGCCAGTTAGAAATTTCTTTTTAAATAAAATCCGTTTTCCACATTTCATTTTCCTTATATTTATTTTTTTATTTTGGTCAGATGGTATAAAAAAAGGAGAAGAAACAATCCTCTCATCAAACACAATCCCAAAGTGATCAAAAGTTAAGGCAACTCTTATTGTACACTTTTATTCAACCTCAGCAGTTCCTATAAAATAAATGCCATTTGACAGAAGCAGAGATGAGTCTCAACCTAAATGTTATGTTCATTGCCATTACTCATTTACCCTGTGGGTGTTCTGGAGCTCTTATATCAGTGGACACATAAAAGTTGTCAAGGAGGGAAAAAAAGTGAAGGAAAAAATGAATTCATAAGTATCTAATGCAAGAGCAAAATGGTTTGTATTGCCCAAGTTTACTGAAAGCACTAAATGTAAAAGATTTCAATGAAAAGGTGTCTGGGGTGTTCCTCAAAGATCAGATTTTGGACGTCTGTGGTTAGATTATTCCATGAGGTAGATTGTCCAAATAAAATGATTGCAGAAATAGTTCTAATGTTTTCTTTCAGTGACATTCGTATGCCTCCAATTAAACAGACTTTTTGTCCGAAGGTCCATAACACCATAACTTTAGGAAAGTTATAGAATGCTCTGATACACTTTAGAATAGTGCAAAAAAGATTTTTCTATATATTTTTCAATTTACCCACTTTTAATTAACATACAGCACCTCTCTATTCTTATTGGGACATCTGGTGTTACCCATGAGTCTAAACCTGTTGGCACAAACGTAGGTTTTTAGAATGCATTGTTTTAAGTTTTGACAAGCAGGCCAGTGGAGTCGTGAAATCATTATTTATTATAAAATCACCACTGGTGCCCAAAACAATTTTGATAAAATAAATGATGTAAGTATAATAATTTTTACTGCATCTTTTCTTTTATTAAAAAAGTCTAGGGACTTTCATTTAGCAATCCATAACATTCTGGTTCCCCATAAATATGGCAAGGTACCAAGGCCTATTTCCTCAACCCACTCTTCAAAATGGGAAAGAAAGGAGAACACACCATTCAAGATAGTTAGGTGTGTGTTGATTTTCATAATTTAAAGGAACAATAAGCGATATTTCACCACTAGGTGGTGCTTGAGCATTGTCTGTAGACCAAAACAACATATGCGACAAGCCCCCTCCATTCCCTTCTCAGCCGTTGCCTCCTATGTGCATATTTGTAAAAGACAAAAACACAGCAAAATAGCTTCACATCTCAGGGGAACATTTCTCGTGAAGAAGTAAGTAACTCATAACTTTATAATGCTGTTAGCAAGAGAACATTTTGATCTACTGGGGGTGCTCTCCGCAATTTTGCTCCAATGCTGCACTGGCTCTGTCGGTGGTATTTTAGGGCAGAGGGGCTAAGCCCTGCTAAGCAGCTGTTCACATGCACGTACATGCATGCGCGGCCTGGCCCGGCTATGTAAACAAGAGACAAAGCAGAGAGCTGCGGTGTGACATCATTACATAGTCCATCTGAAATATCACCTTAGCTCTTCACATAACTAATCTTTAGTTCTTTCTATCTAAAATAGTGACATTTCACTTGTTGCTCCTTTAAGAAATGGCTACAAGAAAAACACCAAAACTTCCCCTGGCAACAGTGAGATAGAATTAAAAAAGTGTAATACAACAGGAACTGTCACCATGTCCAAGAAGACTGGATCGGGACACAAATTTGTCTTGAAACTGTGGATAAAGTGAGGATGATGGTAGGAGTATAAAAAAATCTCAAAAAGGGTCACTATTAGAAAAGGACAGCAAACAGTGGCATCTTGGGGTCACTAACTCAACTCGACAATCAACCGATTTGGGGAGGGCGCTGTAACTTTTGTCTGGAGGAAACACATAATTGGCGCGTCTGCTTAACTGAACCTGCATTTCAACATTTGAGCACATCTGTAATAGTTTATTGAGCATACTGCTGATGTTTGGGAGAGCAAGATAAACTAGGGAACATTTAATTTTGTTCTTCACATCAAATCCTTATTGTTTGGTAACTGCAGCAAAAGATATACATTAAATATTATTGCCAAAACTTATTTACCCAGGCAATTCTTTTGAACCAACACACCTTGTGTTTCTGTGATCTTCTGCCAATTTTCTGCTAAGAAGTCACACTAAGGCTCTGATTTATTTCAGGGCATCTCTATCAGAATAGTCAATCTTTTCAACACAGCCGGCAAGCATTGTTTTCCACATTACAGTCATGGTTTACAGCAAGGATTACAGGCATGCACAAAGGCTTTCTTTCTGTTTTATCGCCCCCAATTATCTCTGTGTTTACAGCCTGTTTGGAGGCCGATTAAGAAGAAAGACGTGAAAAAAGAGAGCATTCCTTATACGCTTCAAACAAACATTAGGCTTGTAGAAAAACAATTTTGCTTTTGACCTTTAATTAAAATGAGGCTGGCTCATGCAACTTCCTGGCGTTTTAAGCAGGAGGACTATCCTTGGGGGCCTATTTGGTCTTTAGGCAGAGTGCAACTCCATGCTAGAGGGCTCCTGTTGTGCAACGGTGTTGGCTCATATTATTAGCAATTCACATAACAGCTGAGATAAACACTGGAGTTGGTGGCGCTGGAACAAAAAAACTCATTTCATGTATCAAGGGTTGACAGAGATAAGAGGGGGAATCACAGCCCTGAAAACATCATGATTGGTTACATAAGAGCAAACGGGCATGAAGTCATGCAAATTTGCGCACACACACATACACATGAATGATCCCTCCATGTTTGCTATGTAACAAAAACACAAAGAGAATACAGAGAAGCAGGCAACCAAGAACAGCAGAACGTCTGGGAGTTTTTTTTTCTTCTTTTTGTGGTCAGAAATACCAGAACAATCTGCATGCTGTGCAATCCCAGGGGTTCAAACGATTTATATAAATGAGCTGCCAACCAAAGAACACAGCAGATATCTTGCTGACTTGCTGCTTAAAATGTAAAAATACTCTACAGTAGAATGTGCTGAAAATGTCCTTGACTAACCTCTTCAACAAAACTGGCTGTATGATAGCAGCGCAATGCAAATCGAGGATTTTCGGGGTCCCCGCTGATGAGATCCCACCTAAAAACTCGGGACTTGGGGAGAAATTAGACTGTTTAGCACAATTCACTTTCCTTGGTAATTTCCCTGCAAGGCCTGATAGTTCATTGCTCTATTAAATAAAGGGGACTCCAAGGAGGGAAATATTGAAACTAATTAAAACGATAAGAGAGGAGGCGCTGGAGACGCATCCATGGATGCGAGAGTGATTTTCACTCTCGGGCTGAGTCTGTCTAACAAATAGGACAGAAACTACTAGGGTTCTACTAGGTGTTTTTAAAAAAAAACACCAAACACATTTCCTGGCTAACATGGAAAAAGAGTCCGCTCACACGAATGTAGGCACGTCTCACGGAGACTCACTCTCTGCTGGTTGCTGATAAGCCTCAACAGAGGGGGGTTTTCACGTGTCATTCTGCAGTACAACTTTAAACCATCCAAGCAGACTCATCGTCAAGCCCCTTTCACTGTCAAAAGGCCTCAGTCAAGGCAACCAGGACCTCCCTATAATTAACAACAAAGTAAAGCGCCTTGCAAATCCATTTAATACCCCTTCAAGCTATCTGTTTTTTTCCACACTGCAACCACAAATATCAATGTATTTTGGTGGGATTTTATGCAATAGACCAACATGAAATAGTATCTAAGAGGGAAAGAAATTTAGAAATAAATCTGAAAAGTGGCATGTATTTGAATTCAGCCCCTTTCAGAAGTCACTTAATTGCTGAGCAGTTGACTTAATTTGTGTAATTTGATCTCTATAGATTCAGCTGTTTTTTTGTAGGCTTCAAAGGTTTGTTAGAGAACATTAGTGAACAAAGAGCAACATGGAGACCGAGGAGCACAGCAGAGATGGGTCAGGGAAAAGGTTATGGAGAAGTTTAAAGCAATGAGCCTGAGACCGTTCATGTCGTAGAGGTAGTGTGTGTCTTCCTTGAACGAAGGAATGTAATGTGACGTTAAATGTTAGAGGTACAAGTGTATTTGCAAGACACTTCACCTGTGATCCTTCTTACATTAGATCTATATTTAGGCTGCCAATACGTTGTTCTGCTTTTTTTTAAGAGGAAAAAAACCTTGAAAAGTTGCAACTAGGGAACACTGCAATTAGAAGTAAACTATATTTGGATCACCATGACAGCAAGATTGCTGGGGGTGGTGGTATTATTAGTTTAGGCCTGCTTGCTGTGCACTGCACTCTTCTGCTACGACTTGCTACGCCTTCAGATGTTCCCAGTGTGAAAGCTCAATGCCACACGCATCAAACGCGTACACATGTACTGGTTTGCTTGAACCAAATGTGCCAGAAAGCGTACGCCCACAACTCTCGTCTTTGAGTGAACGAAATCTCTGTGAGATTTGTCAAACCCAATATAGAGCTTCAAAGAACTTGTAGAACACAGGTTTGGTTGTGAACTTGCCTTCAGTTCAAGCAAAAAAAAAAAAAAAAAAAGAAGGGAGAGATTCCCTGTCAGGTAGCATCCGAAAGAACAAAAAATATCTGCTGAACGCTTTGATTCAGGTGTTTGAAGAGGGAGGAGGGAGATGTGTTACTGTACACGGTTTGATTCTTTGAGGTGAAAGTATGCTAAGCTCTTTTCTCTTGTACAAGACGCCGCGGGGACGATCAAAGTCCAGAGGTAACTCCTAAGACAAAAACAGCTGAACAGATTCTGAGCTGTTTTAAACAGCAGCGATCAACGGGCTTTCCTGGAGAGCTGACAGACGTTGGCCATATTATCGGCGTCATGGAAACGAGATAAGAACGCGTGACAGGCACTTATCACACGTTAGCCGCCATGCATAAAACCTGCCAATGGTCTGCTGATTGCCTCTTTAGTGTGAACTCTTTCGCTCCGTCCCGTCCTTCGGCACTTTCGAATGGTCTCGTTACTGAAAAGTGTTTTCTGAATAAACTTGCCTTGCCTCGCCTTCCTTTTTCTCCATCTCTAACTCCATCCTTTCTCGTCTCTCTTGATCCTGACTCGGTAAACTGCGATGTCACGTTCTGCGGAGAGGTGAAAACTCCTGCTTTGCTCCCACAGTCTGGGTTAAGAGCCCATCGGTGTAGATAAGAGCGCATTGTTTACTTGGCCCGGCATTGTTACAACTCCCACACAGGCACACGCGGAGAGCTTCGCCACCCGCGCTGCACAGCTTTACTGTCACACTTTCCAGAATGCGCGGTGCGATGGTGGCAAGTCATTAGGGGAACTGCATGCAGCATAGTCGCAGTGTTAAACTAAGACCTGAAAGATCAAACCCAGCTTTGACATGGAGGCACAAACAGTGGACGCCTAATTTCAGTTCAGCGTGCTGTAAAATCACATTTTTTCTGGGGTATTTTTTTCTTTTTCTGACTGCATTTTTGGTGCCAATGCAAATCAGTAAATGGTGTATCCTGTCTAATAATATGGCACCTCACAAATTTATTCATACTGTTTAAACATTGGAGCACATTTTCTCATTACAGCCACAAAGTTCAATGATGTTTAGTGGAATCTTATGGGATAGACCAACACAAAGCAGTGCCTACACTGCAAAAACGGAACTAAAAGTAAGTACAACTTTCTTGAAATGAGTGCATTTGTCCTTGATTTGAGCAGGCAGGTTTAAATGATCTCCCATTGGAATAAGATTTTTGCAATTAAAATAGGAACATCTTATTTCAAGTGCAGTATTTCTAATTATCTCACTTTAGTGGTAAAAACACTTTGCAGATAATCTTATTTACCAGAGCAAATCCAGGACAACTACACTCATTTGAAGAAAATTTTACTTACTTTTAGTTCCCTTTATACAATGTAATTGTTATTGAAGTGGGAGGCAAATAATAGATGGCATGCATTTCTATTTGGACCCTTTACGTTTCCCCCCTAAATAAAAGCAAGTGCAGCCTTTTGCCTAAAGACGTCACCTAATTAGTAAATACAGTCCACAGGTATCTAATTTGACCTCACCATGCCTGAGCTGTTGTGTAAAAGGCTATAACATTGTAGGGAAGTTTCAAACAGGGTTAGGCTTCAAACTTTTTGACCTTCATGCCAAACAGCACCTGTGGCTGACAACTAACACTTTACATCACCCTACAGTATCAAAGCATGGCAGTGGTAGCGTCATGCTGTGGGAAGGTTTTTTTTTGCAACCAGGGACAGAGAGGCTGGTCTGAGTTTATGAGGAGATGGAAGGAGATAAATGCATGGCAGTACTGAGAGAAAATCTGTTGCAAGATGCAAAGGACTGGAGCGGAGATTCGTGCCAATCCAGAAGTACAATAGAATAGTGGACACGCTCCACTCAGGATAAGCATGAACCATGCAAGCCACACTGTCAGAATTTATTTAAATATTTAGAAAACAATGTACCATCTTCATTCCCTTTTCCGATTATGCTGATAAAATCCCAGCAACATAAAGTGAAGCTTGAGGCTTTTCTGTGACAAAATGTGAAAGATTTAAAGGGAGAATGAGGAATTTTTTTTTTTGCAAGGCACTGTGTCAGTTCAACGAGTTTCTCCAAAATAGATCAAACCTTTTAAATCGACATGTTTTACTCTGTTAAGATAAATCAGCGGCTATGACAAAACGTCAAACTGAAACAATTTTGACTCACTGCTCATGCATCGTCGTCGTTTTTTCCCCCACTTTAACCATTAACTGTTTGTCGTGCCCTTTTCACCACCTGTTTCTTCTGTTTAAATACTCCTCATAAAAAAAAAAAAAAAAAAAAAAAGTCAGTCACCATTTTACATACCGGTATTTCATGCCGGTCAGCTTGGCGGTGGACTCCTTCAGGTTGTGGTGGTAGCGGTGGGTGAAGGAGCCCAGGCTGCGGGCGATCAGGGCCACCGTGCGGAAGCGGGCTCGGGCGTGGCTGGTCGTGTTGGGGCTGGTGGCGTTCTGCTTGCTGTGCTCCCCATTGCGAGGGGCCTTGAGGCCGTGGTCCGTACATGCAAAGGACACCTGCATGGCTGCTGGCACAAGCCCACTAGCTGCTCCGAGACAAATAACACCCCGTTTGTGTCCTCAAAGTCCTTGAGATTCTTCCTTCCTGTCTGTAGAGGCTAGAACTCAGACTGAGTGAAGTTGAATGCGAGTGGTCTGGGCCAGCCCAGCCTAATTCTGCTCAATCTCATATGGAAATTGCAGCAGGCAATGATGAGGTTACTCAGTTTATTTTTAGAGAGGAATAGTAGTCTTATGCAGCCTCTCGCAGCTGGGCATGCCGGCGGTCTTGGTCAGGGTGTGAGGAGCTGCGATGGGGATCCAAAGCCGGTCTCACTGCACCTGGTGATTGAAGAAAGGATGGAGATGAAGGGAGAAGACTGAGCCGACTAGAAAGCAGTCACACCAATAAGGACTCAGTCAGAAGAAAAACTTGATTATAGGAGGAAGATGTTTTGTGTTCTCTGCTTTATATTTCTTCCCAATGTAAAATAAGTTTAAACATGCCACAGCTTTTGTTGTCTCTGTGGCCCTATTTTCAACACGTCTTTTAACGTTTTGCCACTTTTCAAATGCATATTTAGCTTCCTATGGAACGACATCCCTTCTGCTTGTCTTGCTCGATGCAGAATTCTTCAAAGGTTGTGTTAGGATACCAGTCCTTTGCACCCTCCAACTGCAGCTAAACCTTTAGCCAAGCACTTAATGTGAGGAGAGTAACACTGCACCAGCAGACTGGGCTGCTGACACTGTTATAGAGCATGCAACATATTTACAGAGACTCACTCCCCCGGCACACATCTTAACAATAAACGCATGCTTTCAGAGAGCGGCTCAGGCTCTCGGGTTAAAACTGTGCATGCAAAAAATGTTTTCTGGTAAACAGCGGCAGGCACAAACCGAACCCCGACCGAGGCAAGTGTTCTTACACAGCGAGTTGCTGGTGATCAACAAGAGAGATGCACAAAGGAGAATGGATGTCTTATGACTCCCTCACAACTTTGAGAAGGACCAGTCTACGTTCACGGAGAGCAGAAGTCCCTTGCGGATCTGCATCCCAGCACACGCGCCGTTTCCCCCAGAAGCGACGAAAAAAAGCTTTGTCCCGTGTCCAGAATCCTGGTGGAAGCCGCTGAGCTTTTCTATGATCCCTGCAGCATGACAGCCCTGGACGAGGAAGTGACCCTGGAAATGTAACGGACAGCCAGCAAGGAGGAGGCACACAGAGGAGGATGCATGGTACCTCACTTCAGAAGGAGGCAGATGCAGTGAGGAGGCGAGGAGCAGCGTGTGGTGATAAAGTGAGCCGGTCGCCGAATGAGGACGGCTGTGTGTGTGTGTGTGTGTGTTATAGGCAACTGGCGCTGACTCTGTGTCTGGAAGAGCTGCAGTGTTTTACACTATGGCGCCACGTAGAGAGAGGAAGAGAGAGCTCCATGTGAATGGGAATAACGATGTGTGCGTGTGTGTGTGTGTGCTCTGTTGTCTGAAGATATCCACCTTAGGCATCGTGTCAAGGTGGATTAAGCTGGTTAATTACACATTATCTTTAGCACGGTTCGCCTCGCTGTACATTTCAACCCAAACCGTACAATTTCATCTTAAATCCCCTCCTCACAATGCAGCTTCAATCATATAAAATCATGCCGTTCTAGTCTTTGACCTACAAAAGGCAACCTGCTTCAAAATTCATTACAGTCTTGCAAATGAGAATTTCCAGCGAGTTGTCGGAGCAGATGTTGAGCGCAGAGAAGTTAGAGTGGGATAGAGCAATAAAGCATGAGAACCACTGAGCAGAGCAGCGCCTTACTTTCTTCCCCCATGTAGCAGTAATGTGACAATGGCAGATCTCATGGTTCATTGGACATCTGCACACCTCGAGGCTCCCCCAGCTTTATTTAGATCGTTGTGATGCTGTTTGATAGAGTCGACACTGGTAAAAACTCATCCCAGGGAGCCTAAATTGTGCTCAAACACATGGTTATTTATTTTGCTGATTTTTTAAAGGGGCCTAATCATGGACTATGACTTTACCAATTTCTACACCAGTAGCTCGCTCTGGTTGCATTCAAAGGTTTTCTGATCAAACTATCGCACCCTGTTGGCTTATTATATTATATTTCTGTGTTGTACTCTTTGCTTTGACTCTATTTGTTAGTAGACAAACGTATCATGGCTACGTTTACCATAACAAGACCACCTGACCAGAAGTACGATATTGTGCGTTCACACAATGAATAAACAAGGAGCAGCAGTGGAGCTGAGTGAGTCAGCAACGTCCATCTGGTGGTCATCTGATTATCTGTTACTGGATTATTATCCTAAAGTCACTGTGACCTGAAGCCACTTCAAACATGTGAGCACTGGAGACACGAGAACTGCACATCAGCTCTACTATCCGCTGATTGCCAAGGTCAATGTTGCCGTATTTGCTGTGCGGGATAATTAATAGAATATGACTTCTCTTTGTTTCGTCTCACAGCAAGGCTGCGGTCAGGTATTGGTAAGAGGCGAGAACGAGGGCCAGACAGAGACAGGGCAGACGAAGACTGCAGCTGGACCATTGAGTGTGATTACTTTTATCTATGTAATCTCTGCTCTGTTCCTCAATAAAGTGCTGGAACTTGACCACTTCACCGTTTCCTTCTTCAATAAGTCTGGGAAGTCAGTCATCATTTGATTTTCCCACCACATCACCCTAACCTTTAAGAATGGTTCAAAATGCTTAAATTGATTCAAAACAGTTTACGAACTGCAAGCTGGAAACATTTCCAGCTCACAGTTTGAGAGTCATCAAAGCTTGATTCCACTTCAGAAGACATAAATGGGACATTTTTATAGGTTCGTAGGTAAGAATTAAAACCTCAGTATTTGGCCCAGCTGAACCCAAACTGGAAAGTTATAAACAAGTTAATGAACCTTTGAAAAATGTGTGATTTCAAAAACCCTCACATTTAAAGTTTTACAATTCTCTAGTCAACCAAATATAGTATATCAGCACATTTACACTGCCAGTGTTTTCTGAGTGAGCGCTAAACTGTTGCAGACAGGAAGTGAACTGAGTTAAGTGCTTACATATTACACATATGGGGGGCAAACAGGAAGTAGGACGATGAGAAGCATGGACATAAATTAAAACAAAAGCTGTCTGGAAGAATAGAGGCTGATACAATGATGTAATTATTCAATAGCTTGTCTGTTTAGTTTACCTTCTTTAGAAAGAAAAAAAAAACACCAGCAACGTGCTAAATAATAGGGCAACGTTTTGTGCTTAATTTCCAGCAAATGTGATCTCATTACCAGCTCGTTATGAATCTGCATCTTGCACACAACAAATGCACTTTGCACCGGGCACTCTACACGATACACTTCCATGCAGCTGCATGGTGGGACTCTTGTCTTTGGGCTATAGTGGTGAATTGCACATGTTAGCTGCTCAGGGACAACAGCTGTCTCATGCCAAATAATAAAAAAATAAATAAAAGCATGTTGAAGAACAACTGGATGTTCTGAAATTAAATCTAAAATGTGTCTTCTGTGAGCTTTCTTCATAACAATATTCAGTTCCTGTGAATTCTCTAGATCAAGGGTTCCCAAACCTTTCAGTCTGCGACCCCCCAAAATAACAGCGATAATACGAGAACAAAGTCGTGAAATTATGAGAATAAAGTCATATTTTAAGAACTCTTACAAAAAAGTGCAGGAAAACTTTTTAGTACATCAACATGAAATCATCTCGCGACCAACTGGGGTTTCCAACCCCCATTCTGGGAACCCCTGCTCTAGATCTCACTAAAATCATTTGCTATTGAGTCAAGAGAATTTAAACACACAAAAAAACTTTCTTGTTTGTATTCATTCCATATTGCATCCTCTTCCTATAAAAAAGCTTATAGTCTGAACAAAAGTGCCAGAAATGTGCCAATCTTAGTCCTTTACAAGTCCCCCAGACTCTGAAACTCTCTCTCTCTCACAGCCCGGCCCAAATCAAACTTGACAGTGTTGTTTGTTGCAGCTCGCTGTAGGTTGTTTGCACGAGCGTTTCATGAACTTTGACGGATGGGAGGTCTCAACGTCAGAGCAGGAATAACTCCAAAGACATCAAGGGGATTTTTGCAGACGGTGGAGAACTCTCCCCAGGGCTCCCAGCAAACTGCTCTCACAACTGTTTGCATCCTCTGGATGTGTAAACTCGTTGTGATGTGTAAAATTGCTATGGGTATGCGCCTCTTTTAAAATCCCACAGCCCTCTGAGAATAAACAGAAAGAAGCTGTATCAGCTTCACCTTGCCGGTACTTTATCTCCATGTGGCTATTTTTGCCTGCAGCGAACCCAGCTTTGGCCTGACGGTGTAATTCCTCAGTGCCCACGGAGGGGTAACTGCGTAGCGTAGACGAGGCTGCAAACACACTTTTAATGTCACGAGCCCCTCCAAGCTCTCTGTTTTCTTCTGTTGATCCAGTTCTAAAGTGTGCCAATAAAAAGCTGGAGTTCTTATGTTTCTGCTTGAAACCATGAAGCCTCAGTAAACAGTGCTACCTGAAGCCAATGTGTTCTGCCTCAATGGTTTCACTGAAATCCCCCCCCCCCCCAAACTCCGCTGGAAGCAGCCATAAGGTGAGTGTGCAGATGTTGAAATGAGCTGTCATGACTCTGCACAACAGAGAGCGATGAATGTCTTTGTGGAGGAGTGAACCGTGCATTTCCAACAGGTACAGCATCTGTCAGCGTTGCTTGATAGCATCGCCTGTGGCTCATCACATTAACGATCTCACTTGTATTATTGCAGGGATTTTCTCTAGTCGCTGCTGCACCAACAGTTGCCAGAGCAGCATTAGAGACTTCCTGTCACGCAAGTTGAAATCTGATGAGGAGGGATATCCTTCCAAGTAGTCCACAAAGTCATTCCTGCGCCACACCTCCTCTCTGCAGGGTAATTTTTAATATTATTCTCTCATTCAACTTTGGCTCATATCTTTTTCACTTTATTTCCCCCCAATCTAGGCATCCCCACAGCAGTACACTATCACAAGTCCATAATCTTGTTATTTGATGAGTGCAGATCATTGGGATGCGTTACGCGTAGAGCACAACAGAGGGAGCCTCGGTTGTTTCATCCGTCCCTATACTGTGGCAGCGTGAAGGCATAATTACCAGATTTATGGAGCTCTATGGATCGCGCTGCGTGAAGCGCTGGTGAAGAATGTTGACTCTGAGTCAGATATGCAGGCAGAATGCTTTATGAGCCTTTGACAGAAAAGGCAAGGGCAGCCGTCTTTCAACCACGGCGTCAGAAGCCTCGCTTCTGTCATCGCCGTCTGTCACTTAGAATCCACTGTAACGACACTGACGAACGTCGACGTCTTCTCAGTGTCAGTCCCTGCAGATGGAACCTGTCATGTGTAGGCCACGTGCATATCCAGCTTGCAAATGGCCTCTTGGTGGGACATTAGATAACTCTAGGGACGTGAATAGATTTTTTTTTTTTTGTCTTTGTAGCTTCTTATAGCGCTTTGGAAATGCTGTTAGGAGGTAAGCAGGTGGGGAATTTTCAAGGACATGCAGAGGAATATCCAGTTCATATCAAGCATTTGTGGAACTCACATTTCTTTCAAGTATCAACTGCTTCTCTGTGATTGTTGCTTTTGTCCTTGTGTCTTGACTACATGTTAACGTAACGAGCCCAGTCCTCAGCCTATGGAAGTGCTCACAGCTACTGATGATCAGCTGATCAGGCTCGTTTAATCAGCGGACCATGATTGCTACCTGTACATCACTTAAAAGCAATGAGGCTCCACCTACTTTTCCAAGTGCTGTGTTTTTTTTTCTGCATTTCGTCTTAGTTTTGAATAAAGAACAGTGACACTAGGTGTTGTGAGTGAAAGAAAAGCCTTTTTGGCTTTGAAAATATAAGGAGATCGATGTTGATGACATCTGTCCAGGGTGTACCCCGCCTCTCGCCCAGTGAACGCTGGAGATAGGCACCAGCAGCCCCCGCAACCCCATGAGGGATTAAGCGGGTTAGAAAATGGATGGATGGATGGATGTTGATGACATCTTAACAGGGTGGTTTTAAACCACTTGTTGCAGTCAGTTGATACTGAAAAACCTAGTTAGTAGGTCGTTGTTTATAAATTTAATTAAAATAATACTTTGGGAGCTGCAAAGTTGTGTGCTGGCACGGTGGTCTCACAACCAGAAGGTCTCAGTTGGGGTCTTGACTGGGGCCTTTTCTGCCTGTTGTGTGCATGTCCTACTCATGTCTGGATGGATTTGATTTTCACACATGCATGCAAGTGCAAATGATCTGGCTCCCTCATACAGTCTAGGAACCAGCAGGCTAGGTTAAGGAAAGGCAAGGCAAATTTATTTATATAGCACATTTCAGTACAGAGACAATGCAAAGTGCTTTAGATGATTAAAATATAGGAAAATAAAACAGAATAAAAGCAAGCAGGAATAAAATGCAGAAACAAAATAGAACATGGGAAAATAAAAATTAAAAGCAAACAAGTAAAAACAGTTGGAATACAACGTAAACTAATTATATTTCAGTAATACAGTTCAATTAGAACAGTCGAAGGCAATCCTAAACAAATGTGTTTTTAATCTTGATTTAAAGGAACTCAGGCTTTCAGCACTTTTACAGTTTTCTGGAAGTTTGGTCCAGATAAGTGGAGCGTAGGAACTAAATGCTGCTTCTCCATGTCTGGTTCTGGTTCTGGTTCTGGTTCTGCAGAGAAGGCTGGAGCCAGAAGACCTTAGTGGTCTGGAGGGTTGATACACTGATAACAAGTCTGTGATGTATTTAGGTGCTAAGCCATTCAGGAATTTATAAACTAACAGAAGTATTTTAAATTCTATTCTCTGAGATACAGGGAGCCAGTGTAGTGACTTTAGAACTGGGGTGATGTGCTTTACTTTCTTAGTCTTAGTGAGGACACGGGCAGCAGCGTTCTGGATCAGCTGCAGCTGTCTGATTGACTTTTTAAGCAGGCCTGTGAAAACACCGTTGCAGTAATCAATTCTACTAAAAATAAACGCATGGATTAATTTTTCCAGATCCTGCTGAGACATTAGTCCTTTAACCCTGGAAATGTTCTTCAGGTGATGGAAAGCCGATCTTGTAATTGTCTTTAGATGCTTTTGGAGGTTCAGGTCTGAGTCCATCACTACACCCAGGTTTCAGGCCTGATTAGTGGTTTTTAGCTGAAGCGACTGAAGCTGTGTGCTAACTTTTGATCTCTCCTCTATTGGTCCAAAGATTATTACTTCAGTTTTGTTTTTATTCAATTGAAGAAAATTTTGGCACATCCATGCATTGATTTCTTCTAGGCATTTACTCAGTGCTTGAACTGGTTCATAGTCACCTGGTGACATGGTGATGTAGAGCTGTGTGTCGTCTGCATAGTTATGGTAGCTGATGTTGTTTTTTTATGATCTGAGCTAAGGGGAGCATGTAGATATTGAACAGGAGGGGACCCAGGATGGACCCTTGGGGAACCACACATGTGATTTTTGTCATCTGGGATGTAAAGTTACCTACTGATACAAAAAAGTCCCTGTCCTTTAAGTAGGATTTAAACCAGTTGAGAGCTGTACCAGAAAGGCAGACCCAGTTCTCCAAGCGCTCTAACAGGATGGAGTGATCAACAGTATCGAATTCTGCACTGAGGTCCAACAGAACCCTCACGGTGGTTCTTCCACAGTCTGCATTCATATGGATGTCATTAAACACCTTGATAAGGGCGGTCTCTGTACTGTGGTGAGCATGGAAACCTGACTGGAAAACGTCAAAGCGACTGGTCGTTGTTAAGAAGGTGTTTAATTGTTGAAACACAGCTTTTTCAATAATCTTACTGATAAAGGGGAGGTTTGAGATGGGTCTGTAGTTCTGGAGTAGTAGTTTGTTTAAATTGTTCTTTTTCAGCAGTGGTTTGATAATTGCTGTTTTTAGGGACTGGGGGAAAACACCTGACAGAAGGGACGTGTTTATTATCCGAGTCAAATCAGACGCTATGACAGGCAAAACTTTCTTATGACATCAGATTGTCATGTTGTTGTTCACCTTATGACATCAGACAGTCATTTCATTCTCACTTCATGACATCAGACAGCCATTTTGTTATCACCTTATGACATGAGATTGTGATGCTGTTGTTCACCTTATCATATCAGATAGTAATTCTATTCTATTACATCAGATGGTCACAAGTTCTTTACGTTATGACATCAAATAGCTATTCTGTTCTCACCTTATGACACCAGATTGCCATGTTGTTGTTTACTTTATGACATCAGACTGTCATTCTGTTCTTAGCCTTATGACATCAGATTGTCATGCTTTTCTTCGCCTTATGACATCAGACAGTCATTCCATTCTCGACTTGTTACATCAGATGGTCAAGAGTTACTTACGTTATGACATCAGATAGCGATTCTGTTCTCACCTTATGACATGAGATTGTCAGATTGTTGTTTACCTTATGACATCAGAAGTCATTCCATTCTCAACTTGTTACATCAGATGGTCACGAGTTCTTTACATTATGACATCAGATAGCCATTCTGTTTTCAACTTGCTACATCAGATGGTCACGAGTTCTTTAAGTTATAACATCAGATAGCCATTCTGTTATCACCTTATGACATCAGACTGTCATGCTGTTCTTCATCATATGACATCAGATTGTCATGTTGTTGTTCACCTTATGACATCAGACAGTCATTTCGTTCTCAACTTGTTACATCAGATGGTCACGAGTTCTTTATGTTATCACATCAGATAGCCATACTGTTCTCGCCTTATGACATGAGATTGTCATGCTTTTCTTCGCCTTATGACATCAGACAGTCATGCTGTTCTTCGCCCTATGACATCAGATTGTCATGCTTTTCTTCGCCTTATGACATCAGATAGTAATTCTGTTCTCAGCTTGTTACATCAGATGGTCACAAGTTCTTTACGTTATGACAACAAATAGCTATTCTGTTCTCACCTTATGACACCAGATTGCCATGTTGTTGTTTACTTTATGTCATCAGACTGTCATTCTGTTCTTCGCCTTATGACATCAGATTGTCATGCTTTTCTTCGCCTTATGACATCAGACAGTCATTCCATTCTCGACTTGTTACATCAGATGGTCACGAGTTCCTTACGTTATGACATCAGATAGCGATTCTGTTCTCACCTTATGACATCAGATTGTCATATTGTTGTTCACCTTATGACATCAGACAGTCATTCCATTCGCAAATTGTTACATCAGATGGTCACGAGTTCTTTACATTATGACATCAGATATCCATTCTGTTTTCAACTTGTTACATCAGATGGTCATGAGTTCTTTAAGTTATGAAATCAGACAGCCATTCTGTTATCACCTTATGACATCAGACTGTCATGCTGTTCTTCATCATATGACATCAGATTGTCATGGTGTTGTTCACCTTATGACATCAGACAGTCATTCTGTTCTCAACTTGTTACATCAGATGGTCACGAGTTCTTTACATTATGACATCAGATAGCCATTCTGTTCTCGCCTTATGACATGAGATTGTCATGTTGTTGTTCACCTTATGAAATCAGATTGTCATGCTTTTCTTCGCCTTATGACATCAGACAGTCATTCCATTCTCAACTTGTTACATCAGATGGTCACGAGTTCTTTACATTATGACATCAGATAGCCATTCTGTTTTCAACTTGTTACATCAGATGGTCATGAGTTCTTTAAGTTATGAAATCAGACAGCCATTCTGTTATCACCTTATGACATCAGACTGTCATGCTGTTCTTCATCATATGACATCAGATTGTCATGTTTTTCTTCGCCTTATGACATCAGACAGTTATGCTGTTCTTCGCCCTATGACATCAGATTGTCATGCTTTTCTTCACCTTATGACATCAGATAGTCATTCCGTTCTCAACTTGTTACACCAGATGGTCATGAGTTCTTTACATTATGACATCAGATAATCATTCCGTTCTCAACTTGTTACATCAGATGGTCACGAGTTCTTTATGTTATCACATCAGATAGCCATTCTGTTTTCACCTTATGACATCAGATTGTCATTTTGTTGTTTACTTTATGATATCAGACTGTCATTCTGTTCTTCGCCTTATGACATCAGATTGTCATGCTTTTCTTCGCCTTATGACATCAGACAGTCATTCCGTTCTCAACTTGTTACATCAGATGGTCACGAATTCTTTAAGTTATGACATCAGATAGCCATACTGTTCTCACCTTATGACATCAGATTGTCATGCTGTTGTTCACATTATGACATCAGACTGTCATGCTTTTCTTCATCATATGACAGGAGATTGTGATGCTTTTCTTTGCCTTATGACATCAGATAGGCATTCTGTTCTCAGCTTGTTACAACAGATGGTCACAAGTTCTTTACGTTATGACATCAAATACCTATTCTGTTCTCACCTTATGGCATCAGATTGTCATGTTGTTGTTCACATTATGACATCAGACTGTCATGCTGTTCTTCGCCTTATGACAACAGATTGTCATGCTTTTCCTCGCCTTATGACATCAGATAGTCATTCCGTTCTCAACTTGTTACATCAGATGGTCACGAGTTCTTCATGTTATCACATCAGATAGCCATTCTGTTCTCACCTTATGACATCAGATTGTCATGTTGTTGTTCACCTTATGACATCAGACAGTCATTCCATTCTCAACTTGTTACATCAGATGGTCAGGAGTTCCTTACGTTATGACATCAGATAGCCATTCTATTCTCACTTCATGACATCAGATTGTCATGTTGTTGTTCACCTTATGACATCAGACAATCATTCCGTTCTCAACTTGTTACATCAGATGGTCACGAATTCTTTACGTTATGACATCAGATAGCCATTCTGTTCTCACCTTATGACATCAGATTGTCATGCTGTTGTTCACATTATGACATCAGACTGTCATGCTGTTCTTTATCATATGACAGAAGATTGTGATGCTTTTCTTCGCTTTATGACATCAGATTGTCATGCTTTTCTTCGCCTTATGACATCAGACAGTCATTCCATTCTCGACTTGTTACATCAGATGGTCATGAGTTCTTTACGGTATGACATCAGATATCAATTCTGTTCTCACCTTATGACATCAGATTGTCATTTTGTTGTTTACTTTATGACATCAGACTGTCATTCTGTTCTTAGCCTTATGACATCAGATTGTCATGCTTTTCTTCGCCTTATGACATCAGACAGTCATTCCATTCTCAACTTGTTATATCAGATGGTCAGGAGTTCCTTACGTTATGACATCAGATATCAATTCTGTTCTCACCTTATGACATCAGATTGTCATTTTGTTGTTTACTTTATGACATCAGACTGTCATTCTGTTCTTAGCCTTATGACATCAGATTGTCATGCTTTTCTTCGCCTTATGACATCAGACAGTCATTCCATTCTCAACTTGTTACATCAGATAGTCACGAATTCTTTAAGTTATGACATCAGATAGCCATACTGTTCTCACCTTATGACATCAGATTGTCATGCTGTTGTTCACATTATGACATCAGACTGTCATGCTGTTCTTCATCATATGACAGGAGATTGTGATGCTTTTCTTTGCCTTATGACATCAGATAGGCATTCTGTTCTCAGCTTGTTACAACAGATGGTCACAAGTTCTTTACGTTATGACATCAAATACCTATTCTGTTCTCACCTTATGACATCAGAATGTCATGTTGTTGTCTACTTTATGACATCAGACTGTCATTCTGTTCTTCGCCTTATGACATCAGATTGTCATGCTTTTCTTCGCCTTATGACATCAGACAGTCATTCCGTTCTCAACTTGTTACATCAGATGGTCACGAATTCTTTACGTTATGACATCAGATAGCCATTCTGTTCTCACCTTATGACATCAGATTGTCATGCTGTTGTTCACATTATGACATCAGACTGTCATGCTGTTCTTTATCATATGACAGAAGATTGTGATGCTTTTCTTCGCCTTATGACAACAGATTGTCATGCTTTTCCTCGCCTTATGACATCAGATAGTCATTCCGTTCTCAACTTGTTACATCAGATGGTCACGAGTTCTTCATGTTATCACATCAGATAGCCATTCTGTTATCACCTTATGACATCAGATTGTCATATTGTTGTTCACCTTATGACATCAGACAGTCATTCCATTCTCAACTTGTTACATCAGATGGTCAGGAGTTCCTTACGTTATGACATCAGATAGCCATTCTATTCTCTTTTAGTTTTTTTTTTTTTTTTTTTTTTAAATAGCTTTATTATGATTCCTGCAAGGAGAATTTCAAATTATATGGACATGACAATGGGAGAGTAAAGGAAGAACAAAAAGTGAAAGAAAAGAAAAAAAAAGAGTAGAGGTGAAAGAAAGAGGAGATAAAAGGGAAAGAATGATAAAACCTTCTTTGTCTGCTCCATCACCTGGAAATAGACACAAAAAGAACAGCACAACAAACAGACATAAAGCAACAGCTACACTCGAATAACACCTAGATGCCATTGCTAAATCATATATATTATTATGTAAGCTGACATGTGTAATGTGTTATTTGAAAAAAGAAAGTGAAAAAACATAAATAAATAAATTATAAGATTACTGTATATAAGTGAACACTTAATACCTGGGACCCAGCACCTGTGGGAGATGTGAAAGTGCACTAGTTTAGGTGAAGATTATCCAGAAATAGCTTGATAGTGATTGTGGAGAACCGAAGGCCCACCTTCCCCGAGCACAGAGGCAGGCGTCAGGGGACCCGTAACCCCGGACTCCCAAGGGGGCCCCTAAAGCAGGTCGCCCAGGAGGGGCCGACACAGGATATCTGCAACCCCCCCCCCCCAAGGAAGGAGCAGAGACGACCCCGAGGAAATCCCCCAGCCACCGCAATGCTGACGCCCTCAAGAGCCGCGGAGACGAGCCCGTGGGCTCCGCCGGCAGCTAGCCCCGCTGAAGTGGTCCCGGCCATGGGCCCTGAGGGCCAGAGGCCCCAGGGGCGCCCCGCCCCCGCGACGAGGGCCCCGGCCGCCCCCCCGGGGGGCCAGGCCCCGCGAAGAGGCCGCCGGGAGTGGGCCGGCGCACGCCCGGGAACCCGCCCCAAACCCGAAGCCAACCAATGCGCCAGGGGGCCAAGGCGCCCGCCAACGAAGTGGAGGAGGGCAGGACGTGGGGGGATGGGCTCCGCACCTAGCGGAGACTTGAGATGTTTTTGGGAGAGGGAGCGGACCACACCCATACCTGGAAAAAAAAAAAAAAACTCATTCACCCCATCCCTCCCTTGTGCCCCACTCACTCAAAAAAAAAGACGCTGTACACACATTCCCACATAACACTCACATCCAACACTGACCAAAGGGGGGGGGGTCACCCCAAATTGACTATACGACTGCCTGTGCCCGACCCCCGGCCCCAGACCAGACGCCCCCCGGACCGGGCTCCCCCAAGAGGGCGGGCCAACACGACCCGCACGAGCCACCCGGCCAGAGCCCCCCCTCCCCCTAAATACCTAATAAACCCCCTCCCTCCCCCCACCTTACCCTTGTCATCCCTGCCCCCCGCCCCCTGGGGGGAGCAGAGGCATCAGCCCCAGACCTGGCAAGCCGCTGACCGCACACCGCAGCCATTCTATTCTCACTTCATGACATCAGATTGTCATGTTGTTGTTCACCTTATGACATCAGACAGTCATTCCATTCTCAACTTGTTACATCAGATGGTCAGGAGTTCCTTACGTTATGACATCAGATAGCCATTCTATTCTCACTTCATGACATCAGATTGTCATGCTGTTGTTCACATTATGACATCAGACTGTCATGCTGTTCTTCATCATATGACAGGAGATTGTAATGCTTTTCTTTGCCTTATGACATCAGACAGTCATTCTGTTCTAAACTTGTTACATCAGATGGTCACGAGTTCTTTAAGTTATGACATCAGATAGCCATTCTGTTCTCACCTTATGACATCAGATTGTCATTTTGTTGTTAACTTTATGACATCAGACTGTCATGCTGTTCTTCATCATATGACATGAGATGGTGATGCTTTTCTTCGCATTATGACATCAGACAGTCATTCTGTTCTAAACTTGTTACATCAGATGGTCACGAGTTCTTTAAGTTATGACATCAGATAGCCATTCTGTTTCACCTTATGACATCAGACTGTCATGCTGTTCTTTATCATATGACATGAGATTGTGATGCTTTTCTTCACCTTATGACATCAGATAGTCATTCTGTTCTAAACTTGTTACATCAGATGGTCACGAGTTCTTTACGTTATGACATCAGATAGCCATTCTGTTCTCACCTTATGACATCAGATTGTCATGTTGTTGTTCACCTTATGACATGAGATTGTGATGCTTTTCTTAGCCTTATCATATCAGATAGTGATTCTGTTCTAAACTTGTTACATCAGATGGTCACGAATTCTTTACGTTATGACATCAGATAGCCATTCTGTTCTCACCTTATGACATCAGATTGTCATGCTGTTGTTCACATTATGACATCAGACTGTCATGCTGTTCTTCATCATATGACAGGAGATTGTGATGCTTTTCTTTGCCTTATGACATCAGATAGTCATTCTGTTCTAAACTTGTAACATCAGATGGTCACGAGTTCTTTATGTTATGACATCAGATATTCTTTCTGTTCTCACCTTATGACATCAGACTGTCATGTTGTTGTTACCTACATGACATCAGACTGTCATGCTGTTCTTCGCCGTATGACATCAGATTGTCATGCTTTTCTTCGCCTTATGACATCAGATAGTAATTCTGTTCTCACCTTGTTACATCAGATGGTCACAAGTTCTTTACGTTATGACATCAGTTAGCCATTCTGTTCTCACCTTATGACACCAGATTGCCATGTTGTTGTTTACTTTATGACATCAGACTGTCATTCTGTTCTTAGCCTTATGACATCAGATTGTCATGCTTTTCTTCGCCTTATGACATCAGACAGTCATTCCATTCTCAACTTGTTACATCTGATGGTCAGGAGTTCCTTACGTTATGACATCAGATATCCATTCTATTCTCACTTCATGACATCAGATTGTCATGTTATGACATCAGACAGTCGTTCCGTTCTCAACTTGTTACATCAGATGGTCACGAATTCTTTAAGTTATGACATCAGATAGCCATACTGTTCTCACCTTATGACATCAGATTGTCATGCTGTTGTTCACATTATGACATCAGACTGTCATGCTGTTTTTCATCATATGACAGGAGATTGTGATGCTTTTCTTTGCCTTATGACATCAGATAGGTTTCTGTTCTCAGCTTGTTACAACAGATGGTCACAAGTTCTTTACGTTATGACATCAAATACCTATTCTGTTCTTCGCCTTATGACAACAGATTGTCATGCTTTTCCTCATCTTTTGACATCAGATAGTCATTCCGTTCTCAACTTGTTACATCAGATGGTCACGAGTTCTTCATGTTATCACATCAGATAGCCATTCTATTCTCACTTCATGACATCAGATTGTCATGTTGTTGTTCACCTTATGACATCAGACAGTCATTCCGTTCTCAACTTGTTACATCAGATGGTCACGAATTCTTTACGTTATGACATCAGATAGCCATTCTGTTCTCACCTTATGACATCAGATTGTCATGCTGTTGTTCACATTATGACATCAGACTGTCATGCTGTTTTTCATCATATGACAGGAGATTGTGATGCTTTTCTTTGCCTTATGACATCAGACAGTCATTCTGTTCTAAACTTGTTACATCAGATGGTCACGAGTTCTTTATGTTATGACATCAGATATTCATTCTGTTCTCACCTTATGACATCAGATTGTCATGCTTTTCTTCGCCTTATGACATCAGACAGTCATTCCATTCTCGACTTGTTACATCAGATGGTCACAAGTTCTTTACGTTATGACATCAAATACCTATTCTGTTCTCACCTTATGACATCAGATTGTCATGTTGTTGTCTACTTTATGACATCAGACTGTCATTCTGTTCTTCGCCTTATGACAACAGATTGTCATGCTTTTCCTTGCCTTATGACATCAGATAGTCATTCCGTTCTCAACTTGTTACATCAGATGGTCACGAGTTCTTCATGTTATCACATCAGATAGCCATTCTGTTATCACCTTATGACATCAGATTGTCATGTTGTTGTTCACATTATGACATCAGACTGTCATGCTGTTCTTCATCATATGACAGGAGATTGTGATGCTTTTCTTTGCCTTATGACATCAGATAGGCATTCTGTTCTCAGCTTGTTACAACAGATGGTCACAAGTTCTTTACGTTATGACATCAAATACCTATTCTATTCTCACCTTATGACATCAGATTGTTATGTTGTTGTTTACTTTATGACATCAGACAGTCATTCCGTTCTCAACTTGTTACATCAGATGGTCACGAGTTCTTTATGTTATCACATCAGATAGCCATTCTGTTCTCACCTTATGACATCAGATTGTCATTTTGTTGTTTACTTTATGATTTCAGACTGTCATTCTGTTCTTCGCCTTATCACATCAGATTGTCATGCTTTTCTTCGCCTTATGACATCAGACAGTCATTCCATTCTCGACTTGTTACATCAGATGGTCATGAGTTCTTTACGTTATGACATCAGATATCAATTCTGTTCTCACCTTATGACATCAGATTGTCATTTTGTTGTTTACTTTATGACATCAGACTGTCATTCTGTTCTTCGCCTTATGACAACAGATTGTCATGCTTTTCGTCGCCTTATGACATCAGATAGTTATTCCGTTCTCACCTTGTTACATCAGATGGTCACGAGTTCTTTATGTTATGACATCAGATATGCAATCTGTTCTCACCTTATGACATCAGATTGTCAGGTTGTTGTTAACTACATGACATCAGACTGTCATGCTGTTCTTTGCCTTATGACAACAGATTGTCATGCTTTTCGTCGCCTTATGACATCAGACAGTCATTCCATTCTCGACTTGTTACATCAGATGGTCACGAGTTCTTTACGTTATGACATCAGATAGTGATTCTGTTCTCACCTTATGACATCAGATTGTCATTTTGTTGTTTACTTTATGACATCAGACTGTCATTCTGTTCTTTGCCTTATGACAACAGATTGTCATGCTTTTCGTCGCCTTATGACATCAGATAGTTATTCCGTTCTCAACTTGTTACATCAGATGGTCACGAGTTCTTTATGTTATCACATCAGATAGCCATTCTGTTCTAGCCTTATGACATGAGATTGTCATGCTTTTCTTCGCCTTATGACATCAGACAGTCATGCTGTTCTTCGCCCTATGACATCAGATTGTCATGCTTTTCTTCGCCTTATGACATCAGATAGTAATTCTGTTCTCAGCTTGTTACATCAGATGGTCACAAGTTCTTTACGTTATGACATCAAATAGCTATTCTGTTCTCACCTTATGACACCAGATTGCCCTGTTGTTGTTTACTATATGACATCAGACTGTCATTCTGTTCTTCACCTTATGACATCAGATTGTCATACTTTTCTTCGCCTTATGACATCAGACAGTCATTCCATTCTCGACTTGTTACATCAGATGGTCACGAGTTCCTTACGTTATGACATCAGATAGCGATTCTGTTCTCACCTTATGACATCAGATTGTCATATTGTTGTTCACCTTATGACATCAGACAGTCATTCCATTCTCGACTTGTTACATCAGATGGTCACAAGTTCTTTACGTTATGACATCAAATACCTATTCTGTTCTCACCTTATGACATCAGATTGTCATGTTGTTGTCTACTTTATGACATCAGACTGTCATTCTGTTCTTCGCCTTATGACAACAGATTGTCATGCTTTTCCTTGCCTTATGACATCAGATAGTCATTCCGTTCTCAACTTGTTACATCAGATGGTCACGAGTTCTTCATGTTATCACATCAGATAGCCATTCTGTTATCACCTTATGACATCAGATTGTCATGTTGTTGTTCACATTATGACATCAGACTGTCATGCTGTTCTTCATCATATGACAGGAGATTGTGATGCTTTTCTTTGCCTTATGACATCAGATAGGCATTCTGTTCTCAGCTTGTTACAACAGATGGTCACAAGTTCTTTACGTTATGACATCAAATACCTATTCTATTCTCACCTTATGACATCAGATTGTCATGTTGTTGTTTACTTTATGACATCAGACAGTCATTCCGTTCTCAACTTGTTACATCAGATGGTCACGAGTTCTTTATGTTATCACATCAGATAGCCATTCTGTTCTCACCTTATGACATCAGATTGTCATTTTGTTGTTTACTTTATGATTTCAGACTGTCATTCTGTTCTTCGCCTTATCACATCAGATTGTCATGCTTTTCTTCGCCTTATGACATCAGACAGTCATGCTGTTCTTCGCCCTATGACATCAGATTGTCATGCTTTTCTTCGCCTTATGACATCAGATAGTAATTCTGTTCTCAGCTTGTTACATCAGATGGTCACAAGTTCTTTACGTTATGACATCAAATAGCTATTCTGTTCTCACCTTATGACACCAGATTGCCCTGTTGTTGTTTACTATATGACATCAGACTGTCATTCTGTTCTTCACCTTATGACATCAGATTGTCATACTTTTCTTCGCCTTATGACATCAGACAGTCATTCCATTCTCGACTTGTTACATCAGATGGTCACGAGTTCCTTACGTTATGACATCAGATAGCGATTCTGTTCTCACCTTATGACATCAGATTGTCATATTGTTGTTCACCTTATGACATCAGACAGTCATTCCATTCTCGACTTGTTACATCAGATGGTCACAAGTTCTTTACGTTATGACATCAAATACCTATTCTGTTCTCACCTTATGACATCAGATTGTCATGTTGTTGTCTACTTTATGACATCAGACTGTCATTCTGTTCTTCGCCTTATGACAACAGATTGTCATGCTTTTCCTTGCCTTATGACATCAGATAGTCATTCCGTTCTCAACTTGTTACATCAGATGCTCACGAGTTCTCCATGTTATCACATCAGATAGCCATTCTGTTATCACCTTATGACATCAGATTGTCATGTTGTTGTTCACATTATGACATCAGACTGTCATTCTGTTCTTCACCTTATGACATCAGATTGTCATACTTTTCTTCGCCTTATGACATCAGACAGTCATTCCATTCTCGACTTGTTACATCAGATGGTCACAAGTTCCTTACGTTATGACATCAGATAGCGATTCTGTTCTCACCTTATGACATCAGATTGTCATATTGTTGTTCACCTTATGACATCAGACAGTCATTCCATTCTCGACTTGTTACATCAGATGGTCACGAGTTCTTTACGTTATGACATCAGATAGTGATTCTGTTCTCACCTTATGACATCAGATTGTCATTTTGTTGTTTACTTTATGACATCAGACTGTCATTCTGTTCTTTGCCTTATGACAACAGATTGTCATGCTTTTCGTCGCCTTATGACATCAGATAGTTATTCCGTTCTCAACTTGTTACATCAGATGGTCACGAGTTCTTTATGTTATCACATCAGATAGCCATTCTGTTCTAGCCTTATGACATGAGATTGTCATGCTTTTCTTCGCCTTATGACATCAGACAGTCATGCTGTTCTTCGCCCTATGACATCAGATTGTCATGCTTTTCTTCGCCTTATGACATCAGATAGTAATTCTGTTCTCAGCTTGTTACATCAGATGGTCACAAGTTCTTTACGTTATGACATCAAATAGCTATTCTGTTCTCACCTTATGACACCAGATTGCCCTGTTGTTGTTTACTATATGACATCAGACTGTCATTCTGTTCTTCACCTTATGACATCAGATTGTCATACTTTTCTTCGCCTTATGACATCAGACAGTCATTCCATTCTCGACTTGTTACATCAGATGGTCACGAGTTCCTTACGTTATGACATCAGATAGCGATTCTGTTCTCACCTTATGACATCAGATTGTCATATTGTTGTTCACCTTATGACATCAGACAGTCATTCCATTCTCAACTTGTTACATCAGATGGTCACGAGTTCTTTACATTATGACATCAGATAGCCATTCTGTTTTCAACTTGTTACATCAGATGGTCATGAGTTCTTTAAGTTATGAAATCAGACAGCCATTCTGTTATCACCTTATGACATCAGACTGTCATGCTGTTCTCCATCATATGACATCAGATTGTCATGTTTTTCTTCATCTTATGACATCAGACAGTCATGCTGTTATTCGCCCTATGACATCAGATTGTCATGCTTTTCTTCGCCTTATGACATCAGATAGTCATTCCGTTCTCAACTTGTTATATCAGGTGGTCATGAGTTCTTTACATTATGACATCAGATATCCATTCTGTTCTCGCCTCATCACATGAGATTGTCATGTTGTTGTTCACCTTATGAAATCAGATTCTCACGCTGTTCTTAGCCTTATGACATCAGACAGTCATTCCGTTCTCAACTTGTTACATCAGATGGTCACGAGTTCTTTATGTTATCACATCAGATAGCCATTCTGTTGTCACCTTATGACATCAGATTGTCATTCCATTCTCGACTTGTTACATCAGATGGTCACGAGTTCTTTACGTTATGACATCAGATAGTGATTCTGTTCTCACCTTATGACATCAGATTGTCATTTTGTTGTTTACTTTATGACATCAGACTGTCATTCTGTTCTTTGCCTTATGACAACAGATTGTCATGCTTTTCGTCGCCTTATGACATCAGATAGTTATTCCGTTCTCAACTTGTTACATCAGATGGTCACGAGTTCTTTATGTTATCACATCAGATAGCCATTCTGTTCTAGCCTTATGACATGAGATTGTCATGCTTTTCTTCGCCTTATGACATCAGACAGTCATGCTGTTCTTCGCCCTATGACATCAGATTGTCATGCTTTTCTTCGCCTTATGACATCAGATAGTAATTCTGTTCTCAGCTTGTTACATCAGATGGTCACAAGTTCTTTACGTTATGACATCAAATAGCTTTTCTGTTCTCACCTTATGACACCAGATTGCCCTGTTGTTGTTTACTATATGACATCAGACTGTCATTCTGTTCTTCACCTTATGACATCAGATTGTCATACTTTTCTTCGCCTTATGACATCAGATAGTCATTCCATTCTCGACTTGTTACATCAGATGGTCACGAGTTCCTTACGTTATGACATCAGATAGCGATTCTGTTCTCACCTTATGACATCAGATTGTCATATTGTTGTTCACCTTGTGACATCAGACAGTCATTCCATTCTCAAATTGTTACATCAGATGGTCACGAGTTCTTTACATTATGACATCAGATAGCCATTCTGTTTTCAACTTGTTACATCAGATGGTCATGAGTTCTTTAAGTTATGAAATCAGACAGCCATTCTGTTATCACCTTATGACATCAGACTGTCATGCTGTTCTCCATCATATGACATCAGATTGTCATGTTTTTCTTCATCTTATGACATCAGACAGTCATGCTGTTATTCGCCCTATGACATCAGATTGTCATGCTTTTCTTCGCCTTATGACATCAGATAGTCATTCCGTTCTCAACTTGTTATATCAGGTGGTCATGAGTTCTTTACATTATGACATCAGATATCCATTCTGTTCTCGCCTCATCACATGAGATTGTCATGTTGTTGTTCACCTTATGAAATCAGATTCTCACGCTGTTCTTAGCCTTATGACATCAGACAGTCATTCCGTTCTCAACTTGTTACATCAGATGGTCACGAGTTCTTTATGTTATCACATCAGATAGCCATTCTGTTGTCACCTTATGACATCAGATTGTCATTTTGTTGTTTACTTTATGATATCAGACTGTCGTTCTGTTCTTCGCCTTATGACATCAGATTGTCATGCTTTTCTTTGCCTTATGACATCAGTCATTCCATTCTCGACTTGTTACATCAGATGGTCATGAGTTCTTTACGTTATGACATCATATATCAATTCTGTTCTCACCTTATGACATCAGATTGTCATTTTGTTGTTTACTTTATGACATCAGACTGTCATTCTGTTTTTTGCCTTATGACAACAGATTGTCATGCTTTTCGTCGCCTTATGACATCAGATAGTCATTCCGTTCTCAACTTGTTACATCAGATGGTCACGAGTTCTTTATGTTATCACATCAGATAGCCATTCTGTTCTCGCCTTATGACATGAGATTGTCATGCTTTTCTTCGCCTTATGACATCAGACAGTCATGCTGTTCTTCGCCCTATGACATCAGATTGTCATGCTTTTCTTCGCATTATGACATCAGATAGTAATTCTGTTCTCAGCTTGTTACATCAGATGGTCACAAGTTCTTTACGTTATGACATCAAATAGCTATTCTGTTCTCACCTTATGACACCAGATTGCCCTGTTGTTGTTTACTTTATGACATCAGACAGTCATTCCGTTCTCAACTTGTTACATCAGATGGTCACGAGTTCTTTATGTTATCACATCAGATAGCCATTCTGTTCTCACCTTATGACATCAGATTGTCATTTTGTTGTTTACTTTATGATTTCAGACTGTCATTCTGTTCTTCGCCTTATCACATTAGATTGTCATGCTTTTCTTCGCCTTATGACATCAGATAGTCATTCCATTCTCGACTTGTTACATCAGATGGTCATGAGTTCTTTACGTTATGACTGTCACGATTTGGGTTTTGTCTTGGTTTATGTTATCAGATTTATTAGTTAAGTTTCTGATTTTGGGGTCTTGTTTGGTTTTGATTTAGACATGTTTTTCTGTTTAGGTTACCTGTTTTCCACCTGTCACTTTATCAGCTCTGTTCGGTCTCCCCTCAGCAATCTGTCAGCTTTTTTGCCTTGATTAGATCCACCTGCTCACTTATAATTAGCCTTCACTCCTGTTCACCTGCTCACTCCCCTATATAGTCCTGCCACAAACCTCTGCTATCTGCCAGATCATTTAACGAGCCACGGTGAGTTTAGTTCCAGCGTTCTTTTCTTGATTGACCTGTTGACGATAACCCGAGAGCTTTTTTTGATTCTGAGCCAGCCTGTTCCCTGATCTGTTTTTCCTGCCCTGTCTGACTGATTTACCGGTTTACCGACTAGTTTCTGTCCTATGGTTATCCGAGCTTGCTTTGCCCTGTCTGTACCTCTGCCTATTTTGGACTGCTTTTTGTGTACCGGATTTTGGACTGCCCTTTTGACTATTGAGCTCGCCTGTTCCTGTTTTCATTATTAAAATCCTGTTTTTTGCCTTAACCTCACTTGTTGGGTTTGAATACTGGGTTTGCCTGATTCACGATCATAACAGAATGATCTGGCACAACTAAAACCTATCGCCCAACAAGTTTTTAGAGGTTTTTTTTTTTTCCCCTCCACACGCTATGGCTTGGGAGGGTTCCAGATTGGCGTTCTGTCCCCCTGGTATCGGTCCCAGACGCCATCTCTCCAGCAGCCGCAGCAGCAGTAACCCGCTGCCTGCTCCGAGTTTACGATTGGGAGGGCTCTTTGTCACAAATTCAGATTCAACTCAGAATAGAAGGGATCACTCACCCAGCGACACCGCTGTCGGCTCTGCCCATGGGTTTTATCCAGAACCAACTTTGTTTATGGAGGTCGAAGCGGAGGTGGTGCGGGATCTTCGCCCGGATCTTTTTTTCTCTCTCCCTCCAGAGGAGGAGATGCAGGGAACGCTGTGGGCTCCACCGATCCCGGCTCTACCGACAGGATCAAACCTCCAGCAAGTCCTGCCGTCCCGCCGTCGGAGGAGGGGACGGAAACCTGTGGGTCGCTCCTTCACCCGTTCTGTTCGGCCGACAGGCGAGTCAGTACCGCGCCCGTCCGTTGCCACTTCCTGCCCAGTGGATCGGAGTCCGGTGCTTCCCAGAGCTGAGCAGCCCACAGCGCCTCCTGTTGGCGCCCGTGATGCTGAGGATCTGGCTCTGGAGGACCAGTTAAGAGCTTTTGCCCCTATTATTAAAGACCTTAGGGAGGCTCTTTTCTGCCATTATTCAGAGGAGCTGGAGGCAAGATTAAAGGAGGTCGAGGGGCACTATAGAGCGGCTCTCCAAGGTTTCTATAGTGGACTCAATCCTGTCCCTAAGGGTCCAGCCGACGCCCCGGCACCTGCACCTGTCCCAGAGGACCCGCCTCCTACCTCAACTCCAGAGCCGGCCTCCGGCAGCTATAAGGCAGCACAGTCTGCGACGTGGGAACCCAGGAGGGTCCGCCGCCAGTCTGCGACGTGGGAACCCAGGAGGGTCCGCCGCCAGTCTGCGACGTGGGAACCCAGGAGGGTCCGCCGCCAGTCTGCAACGTGGGAACCCAGGAGGGTCCGCCGCCAGTCTGCGACGTGGGAACCCAGGAGGGTCCGCCGCCAGTATGCGACGTGGGAACCCAGGAGGGTCTACCACAGGCCCACGATGAGGGGGTTCAGACGAGCCCTCTTTCAGGCCGCAACTCGGGGGCTCATCGGGACACTGGGCGCCGTGGCCCTCGCCCAGACGACAAGCGGCGCCGTGGCCCTCGCCCAGACGACAAGCGGCGCCGTGGCCCTCGCCCAGACGACAAGCGGCGTCGTGGCCCTCGCCCGAACGACAAGCTCCGTCGGGGGCCTCGCCGAGAAGACAAGCACCCAGAGCCCCATGGAGACTTAGAGGCCCCTGGACCTCTTCGGAAGCTCTTACCCCCTCATCTTTGGCTTGACAGCCAATTTCCCAAGTGGCTGACCAAACTATCTTTGTCGGAGGTTCTGGAAGGGTTATTGATGAGGTTCTGGGTGTTAAAGGGTCTGGGAGAACCTGAAGTCTGTAGTCCGGGGCCTCCTGAACCTGAAGCCTGTAGCCCGGGGTCTCCTGAACCGGAAGCCTGTAGCCAGGCCCCGTCTGAACCTGAAGCCTGTAGCCAAGCCCCGTCTGAACCTGAAGCCTGTAGCCAGGCCCCGTCTGAACCTGTAGCCTGTAGCCAGGCCCCGTCTGAACCTGTAGCCTGTAGCCAGGCCCCGTCTGAACCTGTAGCCTGTAGCCAGGGGCCGTCTGAACCTGAAGCCAGTAGCCAGGGGCCGACTGAACCTGAAGCCAGTAGCCAGGGGCCGTCTGAACCTGAAGCCTGTAGCCAGGCCCCGTCTGAACCTGTAGCCTGTAGCCAGGCCCCGTCTGAACCTGTAGCCTGTAGCCAGGCCCCGTCTGAACCTGTAGCCTGTAGCCAGGCCCCGTCTGAACCTGTAGCCTGTAGCCAGGGGCCGTCTGAACCTGAAGCCAGTAGCCAGGGGCCGACTGAACCTGAAGCCAGTAGCCAGGGGCCGACTGAACCTGAACTCTGTAGCCAGGCTCCTCCTGAACTCTGTAGCCAGGCTCCTCCTGAACTCTGTAGCCAGGCTCCTCCTGAACTCTGTAGCCAGGCTCCTCCTGAACTCTGTAGCCAGGCTCCTCCTGAACTCTTTAGCCAGGCCTCTCTTCTAGCTCTTAGTCCGGCGTTGTCTCCAGCCTTTAGTCCGGCGGCAGGTTCTGTTCTTTCTCTCTCCAGACGTCGGTTCCTGAGGGTCCGGTTCTACCGACGGTCCCCGAGGTTGCTGCTCGGCCGCCGGCCTATGAGAGACCTGCTCCGCCGCCGGCCTATGAGAGACCTGCTCCGCCACCGGCCGCCGGACATCTTTGCTAACCGGGGCCGTCCTTCAGGACACCCGCCGGATTACCTGTCTCACAGGGGTCGTCCGCCGGAGAACCTGACACGCCTAGGACGTCCGCCGGAGAACCTGACACGCCTAGGACGTCCGCCGGAGAACCTGACACGCCTAGGACGTCCGCCGGAGAACCTGACACGCCTAGGACGTCCGCCGGAGAACCTGACACGCCGAGGACGGCCGCCGGAGAACCTGACACGCCGAGGACGTCCGCCGGAGAACCTGACACGCCGAGGACGTCCGCCGGAGAACCTGACACGCCGAGGACGTCCGCCGGAGAACCTGACACGCCGAGGACGTCCGCCGGAGAACCTGACACGCCGAGACCGTCCTTCGGGACGTCCGCCGGAGAACCTGACACGCCGAGACCGTCCTTCGGGACATCCGCCGGACAACCTGACACGCCGAGGCCGTCCTTCGGGACGTCCGCCGAACAACCTGACACACCGAGGCCGTCCTTCGGGACGTCCGCCGGACAACCTGACTCGTCGGGGCCGTCCTCCTGGACGACCGCCTGAGAACCTGACTCGTCGGGGCCGTCCTCCTGGACGACCGCCTGAGAACCTGACTCGTCGGGGCCGTCCTCCTGGACGACCGCCTGAGAACCTGACTCGTCGGGGCCGTCCTCCTGGACGACCGCCTGAGAACCTGACTCGTCGGGGCCGTCCTCCTGGACGCCCGCCTAAGAACTTGACTCGTCTTGTTTTGTTTGAGTTTTTATTTGGACATTTATTTGATTCTAGCCCTCCATCCTGTACCTCCCTCCACCCACCCGAGCTAGTCTGTTTTGTTTCTGAGGCCGTCTGGAATCCGGCCTTGAGGAGGGGGTTCTGTCACGATTTGGGTTTTGTCTTGGTTTATGTTATCAGATTTATTAGTTAAGTTTCTGATTTTGGGGTCTTGTTTGGTTTTGATTTAGACATGTTTTTCTGTTTAGGTTACCTGTTTTCCACCTGTCACTTTATCAGCTCTGTTCGGTCTCCCCTCAGCAATCTGTCAGCTTTTTTGCCTTGATTAGATCCACCTGCTCACTTATAATTAGCCTTCACTCCTGTTCACCTGCTCACTCCCCTATATAGTCCTGCCACAAACCTCTGCTATCTGCCAGATCATTTAACGAGCCACGGTGAGTTTAGTTCCAGCGTTCTTTTCTTGATTGACCTGTTGACGATAACCCGAGAGCTTTTTTTGATTCTGAGCCAGCCTGTTCCCTGATCTGTTTTTCCTGCCCTGTCTGACTGATTTACCGGTTTACCGACTAGTTTCTGTCCTATGGTTATCCGAGCTTGCTTTGCCCTGTCTGTACCTCTGCCTATTTTGGACTGCTTTTTGTGTACCGGATTTTGGACTGCCCTTTTGACTATTGAGCTCGCCTGTTCCTGTTTTCATTATTAAAATCCTGTTTTTTGCCTTAACCTCACTTGTTGGGTTTGAATACTGGGTTTGCCTGATTCACGATCATAACAATGACATCAGATATCAATTCTGTTCTCACCTTATGACATCAGATTGTCATTTTGTTGTTTACTTTATGACATCAGACTGCAATTCTGTTCTTAGCCTTATGACAACAGATTGTCATGCTTTTTGTCGCCTTATGACATCAGATAGTCATTCCGTTCTCAACTTGTTACATCAGATGGTCACGAGTTCTTCATGTTATCACATCAGATAGCCATTCTGTTATCACCTTATGACATCAGATTGTCATGTTGTTGTTCACCTTATGACATCAGACAGTCATTCCATTCTCAACTTGTTACATCAGATGGTCAGGAGTTCCTTACGTTATGACATCAGATAGCCATTCTATTCTCACTTCATGACATCAGATTGTCATGTTGTTGTTCACCTTATGACATCAGACAGTCATTCCATTCTCAACTTGTTACATCAGATGGTCAGGAGTTCCTTACGTTATGACATCAGATAGCCATACTGTTCTCACCTTATGACATCAGATTGTCATGCTGTTGTTCACATTATGACATCAGACTGTCATGCTGTTCTTCATCATATGACAGGAGATTGTGATGCTTTTCTTTGCCTTATGACATCAGATAGGCATTCTGTTCTCAGCTTGTTACAACAGATGGTCACAAGTTCTTTAAGTTATGACATCAGATAGCCATACTGTTCTCACCTTATGACATCAGATTGTCATGCTGTTGTTCACATTATGACATCAGACTGTCATGCTGTTCTTCATCATATGACAGGAGATTGTGATGCTTTTCTTTGCCCTATGACATCAGATAGGCATTCTGTTCTCAGCTTGTTACAACAGATGGTCACAAGTTCTTTACGTTATGACATCAAATACCTATTCTGTTCTATTCTCACTTCATGACATCAGATTGTCATGTTATGACATCAGACAGTCATTCCATTCTCAACTTGTTACATCAGATGGTCACGAATTCTTTAAGTTATGACATCAGATAGCCATTCTGTTCTCACCTTATGACATCAGATTGTCATATTGTTGTTAACTTTATAAGATCAGACCGTCATGCTGTTCTTCATCATATGACATGAGATTGTGATGCTTTTCTTCGCCTTATGACATCAGATAGTCATTTTGTTCTAAACTTGTTACATCAGATGGTCAGGAGTTCTTTAAGTTATGACATCAGATAGCCATTCTGTTATCACCTTATGGCATCAGATTGTCATGCTGTTGTTCACTTTATCACATCAGTTGTTTTTATGTTCTTCAATTTATGACATCAGATGGTGATGAGTTGTTCACATTATGTCATATGATTTTCATGCTCTTCTGCACCTTTTGACATCGGATTGTGATGCTTTTCTTCGCCTTATGACATCAGATATTCATTCTGTTCTCACCTTATGACATCAGATTGTCAGGTTGTTGTTACCTACATGACATCAGACTATCATGCTGTTCTTCGCCATATGACATCAGATTTTCATGCTTTTCTTCGCCTTATGACATCAGATAGTAATTCTGTTCTCACCTTGTTACATCAGATGGTCACGAGTTCTTTAAGTTATGACATCAGACAGCCATTCTGTTATCACCTTATGACATCAGATTGTCATGTTGTTGTTCACCTTATGACATCAGACAGTCATTCCATTCTCAACTTGTTACATCAGATGGTCAGGAGTTCCTTACGTTATGACATCAGATATCCATTCTATTCTCACTTCATGACATCAGATTGTCATGCTGTTGTTCACATTATGACATCAGACTGTCATGCTGTTCTTCATCATATGACAGGAGATTGTGATGCTTTTCTTTGCCTTATGACATCAGATAGGCATTCTGTTCTCAGCTTGTTACAACAGATGGTCACAAGTTCTTTACGTTATGACATCAAATACCTATTCAGTTCTTAGCCTTATGACATCAGATTGTCATGCTTTTCTTCGCCTTATGACATCAGACAGTCATTCCATTCTCGACTTGTTACATCAGATGGTCATGAGTTCCTTACGTTATGACATCAGAAAGTGACTCTGTTCTCACCTTATGACATCAGATTGTCATATTGTTGTTCACCTTATGACATCAGACAGTCATTCCGTTCTCAACTTGTTACATCAGATGGTCACAAGTTCTTTACATTATGACATCAGATAGCCATTCTGTTCTCGCCTTATGACATGAGATTGTCATGTTGTTGTTCACCTTATGACATCAGATTGTCATGCTTTTCTTCGCCTTATGACATCAGATAGTAGTTCTGTTCTCAGCTTGTTACATCAGATGGTCACAAGTTCTTTACGTTATGACATCAAATAGCTATTCTGTTCTC
The DNA here is from genome assembly GCA_037039145.1 of Fundulus diaphanus. Taxonomy (NCBI): domain Eukaryota; kingdom Metazoa; phylum Chordata; class Actinopteri; order Cyprinodontiformes; family Fundulidae; genus Fundulus; species Fundulus diaphanus. The sequence continues at coordinate 33,567,774 of CM073133.1, read as the reverse complement.
ACCTTATGACACCAGATTGCCCTGTTGTTGTTTACTTTATGACATCAGACTGTCATTCTGTTCTTCGCCTTATGACATCAGATTGTCATGCTTTTCTTCGCCTTATGACATCAGACAGTCATTCCATTTTCAAATTGTTACATCAGATGGTCACGAGTTCCTTACGTTATGACATCAGATAGCGATTCTGTTCTCACCTTATAACATCAGATTGTCATATTGTTGTTCACCTTATGACATCAGATTGTCATGCTTTTCTTCGCCTTATGACATCAGACAGTCATTCCATTCTCAACTTGTTACATCAGATGGTCACAAGTTCTTTACATTATGACCTCAGATAGCCATTCTGTTTTCAACTTGTTACATCAGATGGTCATGAGTTCTTTAAGTTATGAAATCAGACAGCCATTCTGTTATCACCTTATGAAATCAGACTGTAATGCTGTTCTTCATCATATGACATCAGATTGTCATGTTTTTCTTCGCCTTATGACATGAGACAGTCATGCTGTTCTTCGCCCTATGACATCAGATTGTCATGCTTTTCTTCGCCTTATGACATCAGATATCCATTCTGTTCTCGCCTTATCACATGAGATTGTCATGTTGTTGTTCACCTTCTGAAATCAGATTCTCACGCTGTTCTTAGCCTTATCACATCAGACAGTCATTCCGTTCTCAACTTGTTACATCAGATGGTCATTTTGTTGTTTACTTTATGATTTCAGACTGTAATTCTGTTCTTCGCCTTATGACATCAGATTGTCATGCTTTTCTTCGCCTTATGACATCAGACAGTCATTCCATTCTCGACTTGTTACATCAGATGGTCATGAGTTCTTTATGTTATGACATCAGATATCAATTCTGTTCTCACCTTATGACATCAGATTGTCATGTTGTTGTCTACTTTATGACATCAGACTGTCATTCTGTTCTTCGCCTTATGACAACAGATTGTCATGCTTTTCCTTGCCTTATGACATCAGATAGTCATTCCGTTCTCAACTTGTTACATCAGATGCTCACGAGTTCTCCATGTTATCACATCAGATAGCCATTCTGTTATCACCTTATGACATCAGATTGTCATGTTGTTGTTCACATTATGACATCAGACTGTCATTCTGTTCTTCACCTTATGACATCAGATTGTCATACTTTTCTTCGCCTTATGACATCAGACAGTCATTCCATTCTCGACTTGTTACATCAGATGGTCACAAGTTCCTTACGTTATGACATCAGATAGCGATTCTGTTCTCACCTTATGACATCAGATTGTCATATTGTTGTTCACCTTATGACATCAGACAGTCATTCCATTCTCGACTTGTTACATCAGATGGTCACGAGTTCTTTACGTTATGACATCAGATAGTGATTCTGTTCTCACCTTATGACATCAGATTGTCATTTTGTTGTTTACTTTATGACATCAGACTGTCATTCTGTTCTTTGCCTTATGACAACAGATTGTCATGCTTTTCGTCGCCTTATGACATCAGATAGTTATTCCGTTCTCAACTTGTTACATCAGATGGTCACGAGTTCTTTATGTTATCACATCAGATAGCCATTCTGTTCTAGCCTTATGACATGAGATTGTCATGCTTTTCTTCGCCTTATGACATCAGACAGTCATGCTGTTCTTCGCCCTATGACATCAGATTGTCATGCTTTTCTTCGCCTTATGACATCAGATAGTAATTCTGTTCTCAGCTTGTTACATCAGATGGTCACAAGTTCTTTACGTTATGACATCAAATAGCTATTCTGTTCTCACCTTATGACACCAGATTGCCCTGTTGTTGTTTACTATATGACATCAGACTGTCATTCTGTTCTTCACCTTATGACATCAGATTGTCATACTTTTCTTCGCCTTATGACATCAGACAGTCATTCCATTCTCGACTTGTTACATCAGATGGTCACGAGTTCCTTACGTTATGACATCAGATAGCGATTCTGTTCTCACCTTATGACATCAGATTGTCATATTGTTGTTCACCTTATGACATCAGACAGTCATTCCATTCTCAACTTGTTACATCAGATGGTCACGAGTTCTTTACATTATGACATCAGATAGCCATTCTGTTTTCAACTTGTTACATCAGATGGTCATGAGTTCTTTAAGTTATGAAATCAGACAGCCATTCTGTTATCACCTTATGACATCAGACTGTCATGCTGTTCTCCATCATATGACATCAGATTGTCATGTTTTTCTTCATCTTATGACATCAGACAGTCATGCTGTTATTCGCCCTATGACATCAGATTGTCATGCTTTTCTTCGCCTTATGACATCAGATAGTCATTCCGTTCTCAACTTGTTATATCAGGTGGTCATGAGTTCTTTACATTATGACATCAGATATCCATTCTGTTCTCGCCTCATCACATGAGATTGTCATGTTGTTGTTCACCTTATGAAATCAGATTCTCACGCTGTTCTTAGCCTTATGACATCAGACAGTCATTCCGTTCTCAACTTGTTACATCAGATGGTCACGAGTTCTTTATGTTATCACATCAGATAGCCATTCTGTTGTCACCTTATGACATCAGATTGTCATTCCATTCTCGACTTGTTACATCAGATGGTCACGAGTTCTTTACGTTATGACATCAGATAGTGATTCTGTTCTCACCTTATGACATCAGATTGTCATTTTGTTGTTTACTTTATGACATCAGACTGTCATTCTGTTCTTTGCCTTATGACAACAGATTGTCATGCTTTTCGTCGCCTTATGACATCAGATAGTTATTCCGTTCTCAACTTGTTACATCAGATGGTCACGAGTTCTTTATGTTATCACATCAGATAGCCATTCTGTTCTAGCCTTATGACATGAGATTGTCATGCTTTTCTTCGCCTTATGACATCAGACAGTCATGCTGTTCTTCGCCCTATGACATCAGATTGTCATGCTTTTCTTCGCCTTATGACATCAGATAGTAATTCTGTTCTCAGCTTGTTACATCAGATGGTCACAAGTTCTTTACGTTATGACATCAAATAGCTTTTCTGTTCTCACCTTATGACACCAGATTGCCCTGTTGTTGTTTACTATATGACATCAGACTGTCATTCTGTTCTTCACCTTATGACATCAGATTGTCATACTTTTCTTCGCCTTATGACATCAGATAGTCATTCCATTCTCGACTTGTTACATCAGATGGTCACGAGTTCCTTACGTTATGACATCAGATAGCGATTCTGTTCTCACCTTATGACATCAGATTGTCATATTGTTGTTCACCTTATGACATCAGACAGTCATTCCATTCTCAAATTGTTACATCAGATGGTCACGAGTTCTTTACATTATGACATCAGATAGCCATTCTGTTTTCAACTTGTTACATCAGATGGTCATGAGTTCTTTAAGTTATGAAATCAGACAGCCATTCTGTTATCACCTTATGACATCAGACTGTCATGCTGTTCTCCATCATATGACATCAGATTGTCATGTTTTTCTTCATCTTATGACATCAGACAGTCATGCTGTTATTCGCCCTATGACATCAGATTGTCATGCTTTTCTTCGCCTTATGACATCAGATAGTCATTCCGTTCTCAACTTGTTATATCAGGTGGTCATGAGTTCTTTACATTATGACATCAGATATCCATTCTGTTCTCGCCTCATCACATGAGATTGTCATGTTGTTGTTCACCTTATGAAATCAGATTCTCACGCTGTTCTTAGCCTTATGACATCAGACAGTCATTCCGTTCTCAACTTGTTACATCAGATGGTCACGAGTTCTTTATGTTATCACATCAGATAGCCATTCTGTTGTCACCTTATGACATCAGATTGTCATTTTGTTGTTTACTTTATGATATCAGACTGTCGTTCTGTTCTTCGCCTTATGACATCAGATTGTCATGCTTTTCTTTGCCTTATGACATCAGTCATTCCATTCTCGACTTGTTACATCAGATGGTCATGAGTTCTTTACGTTATGACATCATATATCAATTCTGTTCTCACCTTATGACATCAGATTGTCATGCTTTTCTTCGCCTTATGACATCAGATAGTAATTCTGTTCTCAGCTTGTTACATCAGATGGTCACAAGTTCTTTACGTTATGACATCAAATAGCTATTCTGTTCTCACCTTATGACACCAGATTGCCCTGTTGTTGTTTACTATATGACATCAGACTGTCATTCTGTTCTTCACCTTATGACATCAGATTGTCATACTTTTCTTCGCCTTATGACATCAGACAGTCATTCCATTCTCGACTTGTTACATCAGATGGTCACGAGTTCCTTACGTTATGACATCAGATAGCGATTCTGTTCTCACCTTATGACATCAGATTGTCATATTGTTGTTCACCTTATGACATCAGACAGTCATTCCATTCTCAACTTGTTACATCAGATGGTCACGAGTTCTTTACATTATGACATCAGATAGCCATTCTGTTTTCAACTTGTTACATCAGATGGTCATGAGTTCTTTAAGTTATGAAATCAGACAGCCATTCTGTTATCACCTTATGACATCAGACTGTCATGCTGTTCTCCATCATATGACATCAGATTGTCATGTTTTTCTTCATCTTATGACATCAGACAGTCATGCTGTTATTCGCCCTATGACATCAGATTGTCATGCTTTTCTTCGCCTTATGACATCAGATAGTCATTCCGTTCTCAACTTGTTATATCAGGTGGTCATGAGTTCTTTACATTATGACATCAGATATCCATTCTGTTCTCGCCTCATCACATGAGATTGTCATGTTGTTGTTCACCTTATGAAATCAGATTCTCACGCTGTTCTTAGCCTTATGACATCAGACAGTCATTCCGTTCTCAACTTGTTACATCAGATGGTCACGAGTTCTTTATGTTATCACATCAGATAGCCATTCTGTTGTCACCTTATGACATCAGATTGTCATTCCATTCTCGACTTGTTACATCAGATGGTCACGAGTTCTTTACGTTATGACATCAGATAGTGATTCTGTTCTCACCTTATGACATCAGATTGTCATTTTGTTGTTTACTTTATGACATCAGACTGTCATTCTGTTCTTTGCCTTATGACAACAGATTGTCATGCTTTTCGTCGCCTTATGACATCAGATAGTTATTCCGTTCTCAACTTGTTACATCAGATGGTCACGAGTTCTTTATGTTATCACATCAGATAGCCATTCTGTTCTAGCCTTATGACATGAGATTGTCATGCTTTTCTTCGCCTTATGACATCAGACAGTCATGCTGTTCTTCGCCCTATGACATCAGATTGTCATGCTTTTCTTCGCCTTATGACATCAGATAGTAATTCTGTTCTCAGCTTGTTACATCAGATGGTCACAAGTTCTTTACGTTATGACATCAAATAGCTTTTCTGTTCTCACCTTATGACACCAGATTGCCCTGTTGTTGTTTACTATATGACATCAGACTGTCATTCTGTTCTTCACCTTATGACATCAGATTGTCATACTTTTCTTCGCCTTATGACATCAGATAGTCATTCCATTCTCGACTTGTTACATCAGATGGTCACGTGTTCCTTACGTTATGACATCAGATAGCGATTCTGTTCTCACCTTATGACATCAGATTGTCATATTGTTGTTCACCTTATGACATCAGACAGTCATTCCATTCTCAAATTGTTACATCAGATGGTCACGAGTTCTTTACATTATGACATCAGATAGCCATTCTGTTTTCAACTTGTTACATCAGATGGTCATGAGTTCTTTAAGTTATGAAATCAGACAGCCATTCTGTTATCACCTTATGACATCAGACTGTCATGCTGTTCTCCATCATATGACATCAGATTGTCATGTTTTTCTTCATCTTATGACATCAGACAGTCATGCTGTTATTCGCCCTATGACATCAGATTGTCATGCTTTTCTTCGCCTTATGACATCAGATAGTCATTCCGTTCTCAACTTGTTATATCAGGTGGTCATGAGTTCTTTACATTATGACATCAGATATCCATTCTGTTCTCGCCTCATCACATGAGATTGTCATGTTGTTGTTCACCTTATGAAATCAGATTCTCACGCTGTTCTTAGCCTTATGACATCAGACAGTCATTCCGTTCTCAACTTGTTACATCAGATGGTCACGAGTTCTTTATGTTATCACATCAGATAGCCATTCTGTTGTCACCTTATGACATCAGATTGTCATTTTGTTGTTTACTTTATGATATCAGACTGTCGTTCTGTTCTTCGCCTTATGACATCAGATTGTCATGCTTTTCTTTGCCTTATGACATCAGTCATTCCATTCTCGACTTGTTACATCAGATGGTCATGAGTTCTTTACGTTATGACATCATATATCAATTCTGTTCTCACCTTATGACATCAGATTCTCATTTTGTTGTTTACTTTATGACATCAGACTGTCATTCTGTTTTTTGCCTTATGACAACAGATTGTCATGCTTTTCGTCGCCTTATGACATCAGATAGTCATTCCGTTCTCAACTTGTTACATCAGATGGTCACGAGTTCTTTATGTTATCACATCAGATAGCCATTCTGTTCTCGCCTTATGACATGAGATTGTCATGCTTTTCTTCGCCTTATGACATCAGACAGTCATGCTGTTCTTCGCCCTATGACATCAGATTGTCATGCTTTTCTTCGCATTATGACATCAGATAGTAATTCTGTTCTCAGCTTGTTACATCAGATGGTCACAAGTTCTTTACGTTATGACATCAAATAGCTATTCTGTTCTCACCTTATGACACCAGATTGCCCTGTTGTTGTTTACTTTATGACATCAGACAGTCATTCCGTTCTCAACTTGTTACATCAGATGGTCACGAGTTCTTTATGTTATCACATCAGATAGCCATTCTGTTGTCACCTTATGACATCAGATTGTCATTTTGTTGTTTACTTTATGACATCAGACTGTCATTCTGTTTTTTGCCTTATGACAACAGATTGTCATGCTTTTCGTCGCCTTATGACATCAGATAGTCATTCCGTTCTCAACTTGTTACATCAGATGGTCACGAGTTCTTTATGTTATCACATCAGATAGCCATTCTGTTCTCGCCTTATGACATGAGATTGTCATGCTTTTCTTCGCCTTATGACATCAGACAGTCATGCTGTTCTTCGCCCTATGACATCAGATTGTCATGCTTTTCTTCGCATTATGACATCAGATAGTAATTCTGTTCTCAGCTTGTTACATCAGATGGTCACAAGTTCTTTACGTTATGACATCAAATAGCTATTCTGTTCTCACCTTATGACACCAGATTGCCCTGTTGTTGTTTACTTTATGACATCAGACAGTCATTCCGTTCTCAACTTGTTACATCAGATGGTCACGAGTTCTTTATGTTATCACATCAGATAGCCATTCTGTTCTCACCTTATGACATCAGATTGTCATTTTGTTGTTTACTTTATGATTTCAGACTGTCATTCTGTTCTTCGCCTTATCACATTAGATTGTCATGCTTTTCTTCGCCTTATGACATCAGATAGTCATTCCATTCTCGACTTGTTACATCAGATGGTCATGAGTTCTTTACGTTATGACATCAGATATCAATTCTGTTCTCACCTTATGACATCAGATTGTCATTTTTTTGTTTACTTTATGACATCAGACTGCAATTCTGTTCTTAGCCTTATGACAACAGATTGTCATGCTTTTTGTCGCCTTATGACATCAGATAGTCATTCCGTTCTCAACTTGTTACATCAGATGGTCACGAGTTCTTCATGTTATCACATCAGATAGCCATTCTGTTATCACCTTATGACATCAGATTGTCATGTTGTTGTTCACCTTATGACATCAGACAGTCATTCCATTCTCAACTTGTTACATCAGATGGTCAGGAGTTCCTTACGTTATGACATCAGATAGCCATTCTATTCTCACTTCATGACATCAGATTGTCATGTTGTTGTTCACCTTATGACATCAGACAGTCATTCCATTCTCAACTTGTTACATCAGATGGTCAGGAGTTCCTTACGTTATGACATCAGATAGCCATACTGTTCTCACCTTATGACATCAGATTGTCATGCTGTTGTTCACATTATGACATCAGACTGTCATGCTGTTCTTCATCATATGACAGGAGATTGTGATGCTTTTCTTTGCCTTATGACATCAGATAGGCATTCTGTTCTCAGCTTGTTACAACAGATGGTCACAAGTTCTTTAAGTTATGACATCAGATAGCCATACTGTTCTCACCTTATGACATCAGATTGTCATGCTGTTGTTCACATTATGACATCAGACTGTCATGCTGTTCTTCATCATATGACAGGAGATTGTGATGCTTTTCTTTGCCCTATGACATCAGATAGGCATTCTGTTCTCAGCTTGTTACAACAGATGGTCACAAGTTCTTTACGTTATGACATCAAATACCTATTCTGTTCTATTCTCACTTCATGACATCAGATTGTCATGTTATGACATCAGACAGTCATTCCATTCTCAACTTGTTACATCAGATGGTCACGAATTCTTTAAGTTATGACATCAGATAGCCATTCTGTTCTCACCTTATGACATCAGATTGTCATATTGTTGTTAACTTTATAAGATCAGACCGTCATGCTGTTCTTCATCATATGACATGAGATTGTGATGCTTTTCTTCGCCTTATGACATCAGATAGTCATTTTGTTCTAAACTTGTTACATCAGATGGTCAGGAGTTCTTTAAGTTATGACATCAGATAGCCATTCTGTTATCACCTTATGGCATCAGATTGTCATGCTGTTGTTCACTTTATCACATCAGTTGTTTTTATGTTCTTCAATTTATGACATCAGATGGTGATGAGTTGTTCACATTATGTCATATGATTTTCATGCTCTTCTGCACCTTTTGACATCGGATTGTGATGCTTTTCTTCGCCTTATGACATCAGATATTCATTCTGTTCTCACCTTATGACATCAGATTGTCAGGTTGTTGTTACCTACATGACATCAGACTATCATGCTGTTCTTCGCCATATGACATCAGATTTTCATGCTTTTCTTCACCTTATGACATCAGATAGTAATTCTGTTCTCACCTTGTTACATCAGATGGTCACGAGTTCTTTAAGTTATGACATCAGACAGCCATTCTGTTATCACCTTATGACATCAGATTGTCATGTTGTTGTTCACCTTATGACATCAGACAGTCATTCCATTCTCAACTTGTTACATCAGATGGTCAGGAGTTCCTTACGTTATGACATCAGATATCCATTCTATTCTCACTTCATGACATCAGATTGTCATGCTGTTGTTCACATTATGACATCAGACTGTCATGCTGTTCTTCATCATATGACAGGAGATTGTGATGCTTTTCTTTGCCTTATGACATCAGATAGGCATTCTGTTCTCAGCTTGTTACAACAGATGGTCACAAGTTCTTTACGTTATGACATCAAATACCTATTCAGTTCTTAGCCTTATGACATCAGATTGTCATGCTTTTCTTCGCCTTATGACATCAGACAGTCATTCCATTCTCGACTTGTTACATCAGATGGTCATGAGTTCCTTACGTTATGACATCAGAAAGTGACTCTGTTCTCACCTTATGACATCAGATTGTCATATTGTTGTTCACCTTATGACATCAGACAGTCATTCCGTTCTCAACTTGTTACATCAGATGGTCACAAGTTCTTTACATTATGACATCAGATAGCCATTCTGTTCTCGCCTTATGACATGAGATTGTCATGTTGTTGTTCACCTTATGACATCAGATTGTCATGCTTTTCTTCGCCTTATGACATCAGATAGTAGTTCTGTTCTCAGCTTGTTACATCAGATGGTCACAAGTTCTTTACGTTATGACATCAAATAGCTATTCTGTTCTCACCTTATGACACCAGATTGCCCTGTTGTTGTTTACTTTATGACATCAGACTGTCATTCTGTTCTTCGCCTTATGACATCAGATTGTCATGCTTTTCTTCGCCTTATGACATCAGACAGTCATTCCATTTTCAAATTGTTACATCAGATGGTCACGAGTTCCTTACGTTATGACATCAGATAGCGATTCTGTTCTCACCTTATAACATCAGATTGTCATATTGTTGTTCACCTTATGACATCAGATTGTCATGCTTTTCTTCGCCTTATGACATCAGACAGTCATTCCATTCTCAACTTGTTACATCAGATGGTCACAAGTTCTTTACATTATGACCTCAGATAGCCATTCTGTTTTCAACTTGTTACATCAGATGGTCATGAGTTCTTTAAGTTATGAAATCAGACAGCCATTCTGTTATCACCTTATGAAATCAGACTGTAATGCTGTTCTTCATCATATGACATCAGATTGTCATGTTTTTCTTCGCCTTATGACATGAGACAGTCATGCTGTTCTTCGCCCTATGACATCAGATTGTCATGCTTTTCTTCGCCTTATGACATCAGATATCCATTCTGTTCTCGCCTTATCACATGAGATTGTCATGTTGTTGTTCACCTTCTGAAATCAGATTCTCACGCTGTTCTTAGCCTTATCACATCAGACAGTCATTCCGTTCTCAACTTGTTACATCAGATGGTCATTTTGTTGTTTACTTTATGATTTCAGACTGTAATTCTGTTCTTCGCCTTATGACATCAGATTGTCATGCTTTTCTTCGCCTTATGACATCAGACAGTCATTCCATTCTCGACTTGTTACATCAGATGGTCATGAGTTCTTTATGTTATGACATCAGATATCAATTCTGTTCTCACCTTATGACATCAGATTGTCATTTTGTTGTTTACTATATGACATCAGACTGTCATTCTGTTCTTTGCCTTATGACAACAGATTGTCATGCTTTTCGTCGCCTTATGACATCAGATAGTCATTCCGTTCTCAACTTGTTACATCAGATGGTCACGAGTTCTTTATGTTATCACATCAGATAGCCATTCTGTTCTAGCCTTATGACATCAGATTGTCATGCTTTTCTTCGCCTTATGACATCAGACAGTCATGCTGTTCTTCGCCCTATGACATCAGATTGTCATGCTTTCTTCGCCTTATGACATCATATAGTAATTCTGTCCTCAGCTTGTTACATCAGATGGTCACAAGTTCTTTACGTTATGACATCAAATAGCTATTATGTTCTCACCTTATGACACCAGATTGCCCTGTTGTTGTTTACTATATGACATCAGACTGTCATTCTGTTCTTCACCTTATGACATCAGATTGTCATGCTTTTCTTCGCCTTATGACATCAGACAGTCATTCCATTCTCGACTTGTTACATCAGATGGTCACGAGTTCCTTACGTTATGACATCAGATAGCCATTCTGTTCTCACCTTATGACATCAGATTGTCATGCTTTTCTTCGCCTTATGACATCAGACAGTCATTCCATTCTCGACTTGTTACATCAGATGGTCACGAGTTCCTTACGTTATGACATCAGATAGCGATTCTGTTCTCACCTTATGACATCAGATTGTCATATTGTTGTTCACCTTATGACATCAGACAGTCATTCCATTCTCAACTTGTTACATCAGATGGTCACGAGATCTTTACATTATGACATCAGATAGCCATTCTGTTTTCAACTTGTTACATCAGATGGTCATGAGTTCTTTAAGTTATGAAATCAGACAGCCATTCTGTTATCACCTTATGACATCAGACTGCCATGCTGTTCTTCATCATATGACATCAGATTGTCATGTTTTTCTTCATCTTATGACATCAGACAGTCATGCTGTTATTCGCCCTATGACATCAGATTGTCATGCTTTTCTTCGCCTTATGACATCAGATAGTCATTCCGTTCTCAACTTGTTATATCAGGTGGTCATGAGTTCTTTACATTATGACATCAGATATCCATTCTGTTCTCGCCTCATCACATGAGATTGTCATGTTGTTGTTCACCTTATGAAATCAGATTCTCACGCTGTTCTTAGCCTTATGACATCAGACAGTCATTCCGTTCTCAACTTGTTACATCAGATGGTCACGAGTTCTTTATGTTATCACATCAGATAGCCATTCTGTTGTCACCTTATGACATCAGATTGTCATTTTGTTGTTTACTTTATGATATCAGACTGTCATTCTGTTCTTCGCCTTATGACATCAGATTGTCATGCTTTTCTTTGCCTTATGACATCAGTCATTCCATTCTCGACTTGTTACATCAGATGGTCATGAGTTCTTTACGTTATGACATCAGATATCAATTCTGTTCTCACTTCATGACATCAGATTGTCATTTTGTTGTTTGCCTTATGACAACAGATTGTCATGCTTTTCGTCGCCTTATGACATCAGATAGTCATTCTGTTCTCAACTTGTTACATCAGACGGTCACGAGTTCTTTATGTTATCACATCAGATAGCCATTCTGTTCTCGCCTTATGACATGAGATTGTCATGCTTTTCTTCGCCTTATGACATCAGACAGTCATGCTGTTCTTCGCCCTATGACATCAGATTGTCATGCTTTTCTTCGCCTTATGACATCAGATAGTAATTCTGTTCTCAGCTTGTTACATCAGATGGTCACAAGTTCTTTACGTTATGACATCAAATAGCTATTCTGTTCTCACCTTATGACACCAGATTGCCCTGTTGTTGTTTACTTTATGACATCAGACAGTCATTCCGTTCTCAACTTGTTACATCAGATGGTCACGAGTTCTTTATGTTATCACATCAGATAGCCATTCTGTTCTCACCTTATGACATCAGATTGTCATTTTGTTGTTTACTTTATGATTTCAGACTGTCATTCTGTTCTTCGCCTTATGACATCAGATTGTCATGCTTTTCTTCGCCTTATGACATCAGACAGTCATTCCATTCTCGACTTGTTACATCAGATGGTCATGAGTTCTTTACGTTATGACATCAGATATCAATTCTGTTCTCACCTTATGACATCAGATTGTCATTTTGTTGTTTACTTTATGACATCAGACTGTCATTCTGTTCTTTGCCTTATGACAACAGATTGTCATGCTTTTCGTCGCCTTATGACATCAGATAGTCATTCCGTTCTCAACTTGTTACATCAGATGGTCACGAGTTCTTCATGTTATCACATCAGATAGCCATTCTGTTCTCGCCTTATGACATGAGATTGTCATGCTTTACTTCACTTTATGATATCACATAGTCAATCTGTTCACACCTTGTTACATCAGATTGTCATGCTGTTCTCACCTTATGAAATCAGTTGTTTTTACGTTCTTCAATTAATGGCATCAGATGGTCACGAGTTCTTTACGTTATGACATCAGATAGCGATTCTGTTCTTACATTATGACATAAGATTTTCATGCTGTTTTTCACATTATGACATCAGACTGTCATGCTGTTGTTAACTTTATGACATGAGACTGTCATGCTGTTCTTCATCATATGACATGAGATTGTGATGCTTTTCTTCGCCTTATGACATCAGACAGTCATTCTGTTCTAAACTTGTTACATCAGATGGTCACGAGTTCTTTAAGTTATGACATCAGACAGCCATTCTATTCTCACTTCATGACATCAGATTGTCATGTTGTTGTTCACCTTATGACATCAGACAGTCATTCCGTTCTCAACTTGTTACATCAGATGGTCACGAATTCTTTACGTTATGACATCAGATATCCATTCTGTTCTCACCTTATGACATCAGATTGTCATGCTGTTGTTCACAATATGACATCAGACTGTCATGCTGTTCTTCATCATATGACAGGAGATTGTGATGCTTTTCTTTGCCTTAAGACATCAGATAGGCATTCTGTTCTCAGCTTGTTATAACAGATGGTCAAAAGTTCTTTACGTTATGACATCAGATAGCGATTCTGTTCTCACCTTATGACATCAGATTGTCATGCTTTTCTTCGCCTTATGACATCAGACAGTCATTCCATTCTCGACTTGTTACATCAGATGGTCATGAGTTCTTTACGTTATGACATCAGATATCAATTCTGTTCTCACCTTATGACATCAGATTGTCATTTTGTTGTTTACTTTATGACATCAGACTGTCATTCTGTTCTTTGCCTTATGACAACAGATTGTCATGCTTTTCGTCGCCTTATGACATCAGATAGTCATTCCGTTCTCAACTTGTTACATCAGATGGTCACGAGTTCTTCATGTTATCACATCAGATAGCCATTCTGTTCTCGCCTTATGACATGAGATTGTCATGCTTTACTTCACTTTATGATATCACATAGTCAATCTGTTCACACCTTGTTACATCAGATTGTCATGCTGTTCTCACCTTATGAAATCAGTTGTTTTTACGTTCTTCAATTAATGGCATCAGATGGTCACGAGTTCTTTACGTTATGACATCAGATAGCGATTCTGTTCTTACATTATGACATAAGATTTTCATGCTGTTTTTCACATTATGACATCAGACTGTCATGCTGTTGTTAACTTTATGACATGAGACTGTCATGCTGTTCTTCATCATATGACATGAGATTGTGATGCTTTTCTTCGCCTTATGACATCAGACAGTCATTCTGTTCTAAACTTGTTACATCAGATGGTCACGAGTTCTTTAAGTTATGACATCAGACAGCCATTCTATTCTCACTTCATGACATCAGATTGTCATGTTGTTGTTCACCTTATGACATCAGACAGTCATTCCGTTCTCAACTTGTTACATCAGATGGTCACGAATTCTTTACGTTATGACATCAGATATCCATTCTGTTCTCACCTTATGACATCAGATTGTCATGCTGTTGTTCACAATATGACATCAGACTGTCATGCTGTTCTTCATCATATGACAGGAGATTGTGATGCTTTTCTTTGCCTTAAGACATCAGATAGGCATTCTGTTCTCAGCTTGTTATAACAGATGGTCAAAAGTTCTTTACGTTATGACATCAGATAGCGATTCTGTTCTCACCTTATGACATCAGATTGTCATGCTTTTCTTCGCCTTATGACATCAGACAGTCATTCCATTCTCGACTTGTTACATCAGATGGTCACGAGTTCCTTACGTTATGACATCAGATAGCGATTCTTTTCTCACCTTATGACATCAGATTGTCATATTGTTGTTCACCTTATGACGTTAGACAGCCATTCTGTTTTCAACTTGTTACATCAGATGGTCATGAGTTCTTTAAGTTATGAAATCAGACAGCCATTCTGTTATCACCTTATGACATCAGACTGTCATGCTGTTCTTCATCATATGACATCAGATTGTCATGTTTTTCTTCATCTTATGACATCAGACAGTCATGCTGTTATTCGCCCTATGACATCAGATTGTCATGCTTTTCTTCGCCTTATGACATCAGATAGTCGTTCCGTTCTCAACTTGTTATATCAGGTGGTCATGAGTTCTTTACATTATGACATCAGATATCCATTCTGTTCTCGCCTCATCACATGAGATTGTCATGTTGTTGTTCACCTTATGAAATCAGATTCTCACGCTGTTCTTAGCCTTATGACATCAGACAGTCATTCCGTTCTCAACTTGTTACATCAGATGGTCACGAGTTCTTTATGTTATCACATCAGATAGCCATTCTGTTGTCACCTTATGACATCAGATTGTCATTTTGTTGTTTACTTTATGATATCAGACTGTCATTCTGTTCTTTGCCTTATGACATCAGATTGTCATGCTTTTCTTTGCCTTATGACATCAGTCATTCCATTCTCGACTTGTTACATCAGATGGTCATGAGTTCTTTACGTTATGACATCAGATATCAATTCTGTTCTCACCTTATGACATCAGATTGTCATTTTGTTGTTTACTTTATGACATCAGACTGTCATTCTGTTCTTTGCCTTATGACAACAGATTGTCATGCTTTTCGTCGCCTTATGACATCAGATAGTCATTCCGTTCTCAACTTGTTACATCAGATGGTCACGAGTTCTTTATGTTATCACATCAGATAGCCATTCTGTTCTCGCCTTATGACATGAGATTGTCATGCTTTTCTTCGCCTTATGACATCAGACAGTCATGCTGTTCTTCGCCCTATGACATCAGATTGTCATGCTTTTCTTCGCCTTATGAGATCAGATAGTAATTCTGTTCTCAGCTTGTTACATCAGATGGTCACGAGTTCTTTATGTTATCACATCAAATAGCTATTCTGTTCTCACCTTATGACACCAGATTGTCATTTTGTTGTTTACTTTATGATTTCAGACTGTCATTCTGTTCTTCGCCTTATGACATCAGATTGTCATGCTTTTCTTCGCCTTATGACATCAGATAGTAATTCTGTTCTCACCTTGTTACATCAGATGGTCACAAGTTCTTTACGTTATGACATCAAATATCTATTCTGTTCTCACCTTATGACACCAGATTGCCCTGTTGTTGTTTACCTTATGACATCAGACAGTCATTCCGTTCTCAACTTGTTACATCAGATGGTCACGAATTCTTTACGTTATGACATCAGATAGCCATTCTGTTCTCACCTTATGACATCAGATTGTCATGCTGTTGTTCACATTATGACATCAGTCTGTCATTCCATTCTCGACTTGTTACATCAGATGGTCACGAGTTCTTTACGTTATGACATCAGATAGTGATTCTGTTCTCACCTTATGACATCAGATATTCATGTTGTTGATCACCTTATGACATCAGACTGTCATTCTGTTCTTCGCCTTATGACATCAGATTGTCATGCTTTTCTTCGCCTTATGACATCCGACAGTCATTCCATTCTCGACTTGTTACATCAGATGGTCACGAGTTCCTTACGTTATGACATCAGATAGCGATTCTGTACTCACCTTATGACATCAGATTGTCATATTGTTGTTCACCTTATGACATCAGATTGTCATGCTTTTCTTCGCCTTATGACATCAGACAGTCATTCCATTCTCAACTTGTTACATCAGATGGTCACGAGTTCTTTAAATTATGACATCAGATATCCATTCTGTTATCACCTTATGACATCAGACTGTCATGCTGTTCTTCATCATATGACATCAGATTGTCATGTTGTTCACCTTATGACATCAGACAGTCATTCCGTTTTCAACTTGTTACATCAGATGGTCACGAGTTGTTTAAGTTATGACATCAGATAGCCATTCTGTTCTCACCTTATGACATCAGATTGTCATTTTGTTGTTTACTTTATGACATCAGACTGTCATTCTGTTCTTTGCCTTATGACATCAGATTGTCATGCTTTTCTTCGCCTTATGACATCAGACAGTCATTCCATTCTCGACTTGTTACATCAGATGGTCATGAGTTCTTTACGTTATGACATCAGATATCAATTCTGTTCTCACCTTATGACATCAGATTGTCATTTTGTTGTTTACTTTATGACATCAGACTGTCATTCTGTTCTTTGCCTTATGACAACAGATTGTCATGCTTTTCGTCGCCTTATGACATCAGATAGTCATTCCGTTCTCAACTTGTTACATCAGATGGTCACGAGTTCTTCATGTTATCACATCAGATAGCCATTCTGTTCTCGCCTTATGACATGAGATTGTCATGCTTTACTTCACTTTATGATATCACATAGTCAATCTGTTCACACCTTGTTACATCAGATTGTCATGCTGTTCTCACCTTATGAAATCAGTTGTTTTTACGTTCTTCAATTAATGGCATCAGATGGTCACGAGTTCTTTACGTTATGACATCAGATAGCGATTCTGTTCTTACATTATGACATAAGATTTTCATGCTGTTTTTCACATTATGACATCAGACTGTCATGCTGTTGTTAACTTTATGACATGAGACTGTCATGCTGTTCTTCATCATATGACATGAGATTGTGATGCTTTTCTTCGCCTTATGACATCAGACAGTCATTCTGTTCTAAACTTGTTACATCAGATGGTCACGAGTTCTTTAAGTTATGACATCAGACAGCCATTCTATTCTCACTTCATGACATCAGATTGTCATGTTGTTGTTCACCTTATGACATCAGACAGTCATTCCGTTCTCAACTTGTTACATCAGATGGTCACGAATTCTTTACGTTATGACATCAGATATCCATTCTGTTCTCACCTTATGACATCAGATTGTCATGCTGTTGTTCACAATATGACATCAGACTGTCATGCTGTTCTTCATCATATGACAGGAGATTGTGATGCTTTTCTTTGCCTTAAGACATCAGATAGGCATTCTGTTCTCAGCTTGTTATAACAGATGGTCAAAAGTTCTTTACGTTATGACATCAGATAGCGATTCTGTTCTCACCTTATGACATCAGATTGTCATGCTTTTCTTCGCCTTATGACATCAGACAGTCATTCCATTCTCGACTTGTTACATCAGATGGTCACGAGTTCCTTACGTTATGACATCAGATAGCGATTCTGTTCTCACCTTATGACATCAGATTGTCATATTGTTGTTCACCTTATGACGTTAGACAGCCATTCTGTTTTCAACTTGTTACATCAGATGGTCATGAGTTCTTTAAGTTATGAAATCAGACAGCCATTCTGTTATCACCTTATGACATCAGACTGTCATGCTGTTCTTCATCATATGACATCAGATTGTCATGTTTTTCTTCATCTTATGACATCAGACAGTCATGCTGTTATTCGCCCTATGACATCAGATTGTCATGCTTTTCTTCGCCTTATGACATCAGATAGTCGTTCCGTTCTCAACTTGTTATATCAGGTGGTCATGAGTTCTTTACATTATGACATCAGATATCCATTCTGTTCTCGCCTCATCACATGAGATTGTCATGTTGTTGTTCACCTTATGAAATCAGATTCTCACGCTGTTCTTAGCCTTATGACATCAGACAGTCATTCCGTTCTCAACTTGTTACATCAGATGGTCACGAGTTCTTTATGTTATCACATCAGATAGCCATTCTGTTGTCACCTTATGACATCAGATTGTCATTTTGTTGTTTACTTTATGATATCAGACTGTCATTCTGTTCTTTGCCTTATGACATCAGATTGTCATGCTTTTCTTTGCCTTATGACATCAGTCATTCCATTCTCGACTTGTTACATCAGATGGTCATGAGTTCTTTACGTTATGACATCAGATATCAATTCTGTTCTCACCTTATGACATCAGATTGTCATTTTGTTGTTTACTTTATGACATCAGACTGTCATTCTGTTCTTTGCCTTATGACAACAGATTGTCATGCTTTTCGTCGCCTTATGACATCAGATAGTCATTCCGTTCTCAACTTGTTACATCAGATGGTCACGAGTTCTTTATGTTATCACATCAGATAGCCATTCTGTTCTCGCCTTATGACATGAGATTGTCATGCTTTTCTTCGCCTTATGACATCAGACAGTCATGCTGTTCTTCGCCCTATGACATCAGATTGTCATGCTTTTCTTCGCCTTATGACATCAGATAGTAATTCTGTTCTCAGCTTGTTACATCAGATGGTCACGAGTTCTTTATGTTATCACATCAAATAGCTATTCTGTTCTCACCTTATGACACCAGATTGTCATTTTGTTGTTTACTTTATGATTTCAGACTGTCATTCTGTTCTTCGCCTTATGACATCAGATTGTCATGCTTTTCTTCGCCTTATGACATCAGATAGTAATTCTGTTCTCACCTTGTTACATCAGATGGTCACAAGTTCTTTACGTTATGACATCAAATATCTATTCTGTTCTCACCTTATGACACCAGATTGCCCTGTTGTTGTTTACCTTATGACATCAGACAGTCATTCCGTTCTCAACTTGTTACATCAGATGGTCACGAATTCTTTACGTTATGACATCAGATAGCCATTCTGTTCTCACCTTATGACATCAGATTGTCATGCTGTTGTTCACATTATGACATCAGTCTGTCATTCCATTCTCGACTTGTTACATCAGATGGTCACGAGTTCTTTACGTTATGACATCAGATAGTGATTCTGTTCTCACCTTATGACATCAGATATTCATGTTGTTGATCACCTTATGACATCAGACTGTCATTCTGTTCTTCGCCTTATGACATCAGATTGTCATGCTTTTCTTCGCCTTATGACATCCGACAGTCATTCCATTCTCGACTTGTTACATCAGATGGTCACGAGTTCCTTACGTTATGACATCAGATAGCGATTCTGTACTCACCTTATGACATCAGATTGTCATATTGTTGTTCACCTTATGACATCAGATTGTCATGCTTTTCTTCGCCTTATGACATCAGACAGTCATTCCATTCTCAACTTGTTACATCAGATGGTCACGAGTTCTTTAAATTATGACATCAGATATCCATTCTGTTATCACCTTATGACATCAGACTGTCATGCTGTTCTTCATCATATGACATCAGATTGTCATGTTGTTCACCTTATGACATCAGACAGTCATTCCGTTTTCAACTTGTTACATCAGATGGTCACGAGTTGTTTAAGTTATGACATCAGATAGCCATTCTGTTCTCACCTTATGACATCAGATTGTCATTTTGTTGTTTACTTTATGACATCAGACTGTCATTCTGTTCTTTGCCTTATGACAACAGATTGTCATGCTTTTCGTCGCCTTATGACATCAGATAGTCATTCCGTTCTCAACTTGTTACATCAGATGGTCACGAGTTCTTCATGTTATCACATCAGATAGCCATTCTGTTCTCGCCTTATGACATGAGATTGTCATGCTTTACTTCACTTTATGATATCACATAGTCAATCTGTTCACACCTTGTTACATCAGATTGTCATGCTGTTCTCAGATTGTCATGCTGTCCTTATGAAATCAGTTGTTTTTACGTTCTTCAATTAATGGCATCAGATGGTCACGAGTTCTTTACGTTATGACATCAGATAGCGATTCTGTTCTTACATTATGACATAAGATTTTCATGCTGTTTTTCACATTATGACATCAGACTGTCATGCTGTTGTTAACTTTATGACATGAGACTGTCATGCTGTTCTTCATCATATGACATGAGATTGTGATGCTTTTCTTCGCTTTATGACATCAGACAGTCATTCTGTTCTAAACTTGTTACATCAGATGGTCACGAGTTCTTTAAGTTATGACATCAGACAGCCATTCTATTCTCACTTCATGACATCAGATTGTCATGTTGTTGTTCACCTTATGACATCAGACAGTCATTCCGTTCTCAACTTGTTACATCAGATGGTCACGAATTCTATACGTTATGACATCAGATATCCATTCTGTTCTCACCTTATGACATCAGATTGTCATGCTGTTGTTCACAATATGACATCAGACTGTCATGCTGTTCTTCATCATATGACAGGAGATTGTGATGCTTTTCTTTGCCTTATGACATCAGATAGGCATTCTGTTCTCAGCTTGTTATAACAGATGGTCAAAAGTTCTTTACGTTATGACATCAGATAGCGATTCTGTTCTCACCTTATGACATCAGATTGTCATGCTTTTCTTCGCCTTATGACATCAGACAGTCATTCCATTCTCGACTTGTTACATCAGATGGTCACGAGTTCCTTACGTTATGACATCAGATAGCGATTCTGTTCTCACCTTATGACATCAGATTGTCATATTGTTGTTCACCTTATGACGTCAGACAGCCATTCTGTTTTCAACTTGTTACATCAGATGGTCATGAGTTCTTTAAGTTATGAAATCAGACAGCCATTCTGTTATCACCTTATGACATCAGACTGTCATGCTGTTCTTCATCATATGACATCAGATTGTCATGTTTTTCTTCATCTTATGACATCAGACAGTCATGCTGTTATTCGCCCTATGACATCAGATTGTCATGCTTTTCTTCGCCTTATGACATCAGATAGTCGTTCCGTTCTCAACTTGTTATATCAGGTGGTCATGAGTTCTTTACATTATGACATCAGATATCCATTCTGTTCTCGCCTCATCACATGAGATTGTCATGTTGTTGTTCACCTTATGAAATCAGATTCTCACGCTGTTCTTAGCCTTATGACATCAGACAGTCATTCCGTTCTCAACTTGTTACATCAGATGGTCACGAGTTCTTTATGTTATCACATTAGATAGCCATTCTGTTGTCACCTTATGACATCAGATTGTCATTTTGTTGTTTACTTTATGATATCAGACTGTCATTCTGTTCTTTGCCTTATGACATCAGATTGTCATGCTTTTCTTTGCCTTATGACATCAGTCATTCCATTCTCGACTTGTTACATCAGATGGTCATGAGTTCTTTACGTTATGACATCAGATATCAATTCTCTTCTCACCTTATGACATCAGATTGTCATTTTGTTGTTTACTTTATGACATCAGACTGTCATTCTGTTCTTTGCCTTATGACAACAGATTGTCATGCTTTTCGTCGCCTTATGACATCAGATAGTCATTCCGTTCTCAACTTGTTACATCAGATGGTCACGAGTTCTTTATGTTATCACATCATATAGCCATTCTGTTCTCGCCTTATGACATGAGATTGTCATGCTTTTCTTCGCCTTATGACATCAGACAGTCATGCTGTTCTTCGCCCTATGACATCAGATTGTCATGCTTTTCTTCGCCTTATGACATCAGATAGTAATTCTGTTCTCAGCTTGTTACATCAGATGGTCACAAGTTCTTTACGTTATGACATCAAATAGCTATTCTGTTCTCACCTTATGACACCAGATTGCCCTGTTGTTGTTTACTTTATGACATCAGACAGTCATTCCGTTCTCAACTTGTTACATCAGATGGTCACGAGTTCTTTATGTTATCACATCAGATAGCCATTCTGTTCTCACCTTATGACATCAGATTGTCATTTTGTTGTTTACTTTATGATTTCAGACTGTCATTCTGTTCTTCGCCTTATGACATCAGATTGTCATGCTTTTCTTCGCCTTATGACATCAGACAGTCATTCCATTCTCGACTTGTTACATCAGATGGTCATGAGTTCTTTACGTTATGACATCAGATATCAATTCTGTTCTCACCTTATGACATCAGATTGTCATTTTGTTGTTTACTTTATGACATCAGACTGTCATTCTGTTCTTTGCCTTATGACAACAGATTGTCATGCTTTTCGTCGCCTTATGACATCAGATAGTCATTCCATTCTCAACTTGTTACATCAGATGGTCACGAGTTCTTCATGTTATCACATCAGATAGCCATTCTGTTCTCGCCTTATGACATGAGATTGTCATGCTTTACTTCACTTTATGATATCACATAGTCAATCTGTTCACACCTTGTTACATCAGATTGTCATGCTGTTCTCACCTTATGAAATCAGTTGTTTTTACGTTCTTCAATTAATGGCATCAGATGGTCACGAGTTCTTTATGTTATGACATCAGATAGCGATTCTGTTCTTACATTATGACATAAGATTTTCATGCTGTTTTTCACATTATGACATCAGACTGTCATGCTGTTGTTAACTTTATGACATGAGACTGTCATGCTGTTGTTCATCATATGACATGAGATTGTGATGCTTTTCTTCGCCTTATGACATCAGACAGTCATTCTGTTCTAAACTTGTTACATCAGATGGTCACGAGTTCTTAAAGTTATGACTGCCATGCTGTTCTCCATCATATGACATCAGATTGTCATGTTTTTCTTCATCTTATGACATCAGACAGTCATGCTGTTATTCGCCCTATGACATCAGATTGTCATGCTTTTCTTCGCCTTATGACATCAGATAGTCATTCCGTTCTCAACTTGTTATATCAGGTGGTCATGAGTTCTTTACATTATGACATCAGATATCCATTCTGTTCTCGCCTTATCACATGAGATTGTCATGTTGTTGTTCACCTTATGAAATCAGATTCTCACGCTGTTCTTAGCCTTATGACATCAGACAGTCATTCCGTTCTCAACTTGTTACATCAGATGGTCACGAGTTCTTTATGTTATCACATCAGATAGCCATTCTGTTGTCACCTTATGACATCAGATTGTCATTTTGTTGTTTACTTTATGATATCAGACTGTCATTCTGTTCTTCGCCTTATGACATCAGATTGTCATGCTTTTCTTTGCCTTATGACATCAGTCATTCCATTCTCGACTTGTTACATCAGATGGTCATGAGTTCTTTACGTTATGACATCAGATATCAATTCTGTTCTCACCTTATGACATCAGATTGTCATGCTGTTGTTCACATTATGACATCAGACAGTCATTCCGTTCTCAACTTGTTACATCAGATGGTCACGAGTTCTTTATGTTATCACATTAGATAGCCATTCTGTTGTCACCTTATGACATCAGATTGTCATTTTGTTGTTTACTTTATGATATCAGACTGTCATTCTGTTCTTTGCCTTATGACATCAGATTGTCATGCTTTTCTTTGCCTTATGACATCAGTCATTCCATTCTCGACTTGTTACATCAGATGGTCATGAGTTCTTTACGTTATGACATCAGATATCAATTCTCTTCTCACCTTATGACATCAGATTGTCATTTTGTTGTTTACTTTATGACATCAGACTGTCATTCTGTTCTTTGCCTTATGACAACAGATTGTCATGCTTTTCGTCGCCTTATGACATCAGATAGTCATTCCGTTCTCAACTTGTTACATCAGATGGTCACGAGTTCTTTATGTTATCACATCATATAGCCATTCTGTTCTCGCCTTATGACATGAGATTGTCATGCTTTTCTTCGCCTTATGACATCAGACAGTCATGCTGTTCTTCGCCCTATGACATCAGATTGTCATGCTTTTCTTCGCCTTATGACATCAGATAGTAATTCTGTTCTCAGCTTGTTACATCAGATGGTCACAAGTTCTTTACGTTATGACATCAAATAGCTATTCTGTTCTCACCTTATGACACCAGATTGCCCTGTTGTTGTTTACTTTATGACATCAGACAGTCATTCCGTTCTCAACTTGTTACATCAGATGGTCACGAGTTCTTTATGTTATCACATCAGATAGCCATTCTGTTCTCACCTTATGACATCAGATTGTCATTTTGTTGTTTACTTTATGATTTCAGACTGTCATTCTGTTCTTCGCCTTATGACATCAGATTGTCATGCTTTTCTTCGCCTTATGACATCAGACAGTCATTCCATTCTCGACTTGTTACATCAGATGGTCATGAGTTCTTTACGTTATGACATCAGATATCAATTCTGTTCTCACCTTATGACATCAGATTGTCATTTTGTTGTTTACTTTATGACATCAGACTGTCATTCTGTTCTTTGCCTTATGACAACAGATTGTCATGCTTTTCGTCGCCTTATGACATCAGATAGTCATTCCATTCTCAACTTGTTACATCAGATGGTCACGAGTTCTTCATGTTATCACATCAGATAGCCATTCTGTTCTCGCCTTATGACATGAGATTGTCATGCTTTACTTCACTTTATGATATCACATAGTCAATCTGTTCACACCTTGTTACATCAGATTGTCATGCTGTTCTCACCTTATGAAATCAGTTGTTTTTACGTTCTTCAATTAATGGCATCAGATGGTCACGAGTTCTTTATGTTATGACATCAGATAGCGATTCTGTTCTTACATTATGACATAAGATTTTCATGCTGTTTTTCACATTATGACATCAGACTGTCATGCTGTTGTTAACTTTATGACATGAGACTGTCATGCTGTTGTTCATCATATGACATGAGATTGTGATGCTTTTCTTCGCCTTATGACATCAGACAGTCATTCTGTTCTAAACTTGTTACATCAGATGGTCACGAGTTCTTAAAGTTATGACTGCCATGCTGTTCTCCATCATATGACATCAGATTGTCATGTTTTTCTTCATCTTATGACATCAGACAGTCATGCTGTTATTCGCCCTATGACATCAGATTGTCATGCTTTTCTTCGCCTTATGACATCAGATAGTCATTCCGTTCTCAACTTGTTATATCAGGTGGTCATGAGTTCTTTACATTATGACATCAGATATCCATTCTGTTCTCGCCTTATCACATGAGATTGTCATGTTGTTGTTCACCTTATGAAATCAGATTCTCACGCTGTTCTTAGCCTTATGACATCAGACAGTCATTCCGTTCTCAACTTGTTACATCAGATGGTCACGAGTTCTTTATGTTATCACATCAGATAGCCATTCTGTTGTCACCTTATGACATCAGATTGTCATTTTGTTGTTTACTTTATGATATCAGACTGTCATTCTGTTCTTCGCCTTATGACATCAGATTGTCATGCTTTTCTTTGCCTTATGACATCAGTCATTCCATTCTCGACTTGTTACATCAGATGGTCATGAGTTCTTTACGTTATGACATCAGATATCAATTCTGTTCTCACCTTATGACATCAGATTGTCATGCTGTTGTTCACATTATGACATCAGACTGTCATGCTGTTCTTCATCATATGACAGGAGATTGTGATGCTTTTCTTTGCCTTATGACATCAGATAGGCATTCTGTTCTCAGCTTGTTACAACAGATGGTCACAAGTTCTTTACGTTATGACATCGAATACCTATTCTGTTCTCACCTTATGACATCAGATTGTCATGTTGTTGTTTACTTTATGACATCAGACTGTCATTCTGTTCTTCGCCTTATGACATCAGATTGTCATTTTGTTGTTTACTTTATGACATCAGACTGTCATTCTGTTCTTTGCCTTATGACAACAGATTGTCATGCTTTTCGTCGCCTTATGACATCAGATAGTCATTCCGTTCTCAACTTGTTACATCAGATGGTCACGAGTTCTTTATGTTATCACATCAGATAGCCATTCTGTTCTCGCCTTATGACATGAGATTGTCATGCTTTTCTTCGCCTTATGACATCAGACAGTCATGCTGTTCTTCGCCCTATGACATCAGATTGTCATGCTTTTCTTCGCCTTATGACATCAGACAGTCATGCTGTTCTTCGCCCTATGACATCAGATTGTCATGCTTTTCTTCGCCTTATGACATCAGATAGTAATTCTGTTCTCAGCTTGTTACATCAGATGGTCACAAGTTCTTTACGTTATGACATCAAATAGCTATTCTGTTCACACCTTATGACACCAGATTGCCCTGTTGTTGTTTACTTTATGACATCAGACAGTCATTCCGTTCTCAACTTGTTACATCAGATGGTCACGAGTTCTTTATGTTATCACATCAGATAGCCATTCTGTTCTCACCTTATGACATCAGATTGTCATTTTGTTGTTTACTTTATGATTTCAGACTGTCATTCTGTTCTTCGCCTTATGACATCAGATTGTCATGCTTTTCTTCGCCTTATGACATTAGACAGTCATTCCATTCTCGACTTGTTACATCAGATGGTCATGAGTTCTTTACGTTATGACATCAGATATCAATTCTGTTCTCACCTTATGACATCAGATTTTCATTTTGTTGTTAACTTTATGACATCAGACTGTCATTCTGTTCTTTGCCTTATGACAACAGATTGTCATGCTTTTCGTCGCCTTATGACATCAGATAGTCATTCCGTTCTCAACTTGTTACATCAGATGATCACGAGTTCTTCATGTTATCACATCAGATAGCCATTCTGTTCTCGCCTTATGACATGAGATTGTCATGCTTTACTTCACTTTATGATATCACATAGTCAATCTGTTCACACCTTGTTACATCAGATTGTCATGCTGTTTTCACCTTATGAAATCAGTTGTTTTTACGTTCTTCAATTAATGGCATCAGATGGTCACGAGTTCTTTACGTTATGACATCAGATAGCGATTCTGTTCTTACATTATGACATAAGATTTTCATGCTGTTTTTCACATTATGACATCAGACTGTCATGCTGTTGTTAACTTTATGACATGAGACTGTCATGCTGTTCTTCATCATATGACATGAGATTGTGATGCTTTTCTTCGCCTTATGACATCAGACAGTCATTCTGTTCTAAACTTGTTACATCAGATGGTCACGAGTTCTTTAAGTTATGACATCAGACAGCCATTCTATTCTCACTTCATGACATCAGATTGTCATGTTGTTGTTCAACTTATGACATCAGACAGTCATTCCGTTCTCAACTTGTTACATCAGATGGTCACGAATTCTTTACGTTATGACATCAGATATCCATTCTGTTCTCACCTTATGACATCAGATTGTCATGCTGTTGTTCACATTATGACATCAGACTGTCATGCTGTTCTTCATCATATGACAGGAGATTGTGATGCTTTTCTTTGCCTTATGACATCAGATAGGCATTCTGTTCTCAGCTTGTTATAACAGATGGTCACGAGTTCTTTACGTTATGACATCAGATATCGATTCTGTTCTTACATTATGACATAAGATTTTCATGCTGTTTTTCACATTATGACATCAGACTGTCATGCTGTTGTTAACTTTATGACATGAGACTGTCATGCTGTTCTTCATCATATGACATGAGATTGTGATGCTTTTCTTCGCCTTATGACATCAGACAGTCATTCTGTTCTAAACTTGTTACATCAGATGGTCACGAGTTCTTTAAGTTATGACATCAGACAGCCATTCTATTCTCACTTCATGACATCAGATTGTCATGTTGTTGTTCAACTTATGACATCAGACAGTCATTCCGTTCTCAACTTGTTACATCAGATGGTCACGAATTCTTTACGTTATGACATCAGATATCCATTCTGTTCTCACCTTATGACATCAGATTGTCATGCTGTTGTTCACATTATGACATCAGACTGTCATGCTGTTCTTCATCATATGACAGGAGATTGTGATGCTTTTCTTTGCCTTATGACATCAGATAGGCATTCTGTTCTCAGCTTGTTATAACAGATGGTCACAAGTTCTTTACGTTATGACATCAGATAGCGATTCTGTTCTCACCTTATGACATCAGATTGTCATGCTTTTCTTCGCCTTATGACATCAGAAAGTCATTCCATTCTCGACTTGTTACATCAGATGGTCACGAGTTCCTTACGTTATGACATCAGATAGCGATTCTGTTCTCACCTTATGACATCAGATTGTCATATTGTTGTTCACCTTATGACATCAGACAATCATTCCATTCTCAACTTGTTACATCAGATGGTCACGAGTTCTTTAAGTTATGAAATCAGACAGCCATTCTGTTATCACCTTATGACATCAGACTGTCATGCTGTTCTTCATCATATGACATCAGATTGTCATGTTTTTCTTCATCTTATGACATCAGATTGTCATGCTTTTCTTCGCCTTATGACATCAGATAGTCATTCCGTTCTCAACTTGTTATATCAGGTGGTCATGAGTTCTTTACATTATGACATCAGATATCCATTCTGTTCTCGCCTCATCACAGGAGATTGTCATGTTGTTGTTCACCTTATGAAATCAGATTCTCACGCTGTTCTTAGCCTTATGACATCAGACAGTCATTCCGTTCTCAACTTGTTACATCAGATGGTCACGAGTTCTTTATGTTATCACATCAGATAGCCATTCTGTTCTCACCTTATGACATCAGATTGTCATGCTTTTCTTCGCCTTATGACATCAGATAGTAATTCTGTTCTCAGCTTGTTACATCAGATGGTCACAAGTTCTTTACGTTATGACATCAAATAGCTATTCTGTTCTCACCTTATGACACCAGATTGCCCTGTTGTTGTTTACTTTATGACATCAGACAGTCATTCCGTTCTCAACTTGTTACATCAGATGGTCACGAGTTCTTTATGTTATCACATCAGATAGCCATTCTGTTCTCACCTTATGACATCAGATTGTCATTTTGTTGTTTACTTTATGATTTCAGACTGTCATTCTGTTCTTCGCCTTATGACATCAGATTGTCATGCTTTTCTTCGCCTTATGACATCAGTCATTCCATTCTCGACTTGTTACATCAGATGGTCAAATAGTTCTTTACGTTATGACATCAGATATCAATTCTGTTCTCACCTTATGACATCAGATTGTCATTTTGTTGTTTACTTTATGACATCAGACTGTCATTCTGTTCTTTGCCTTATGACAACAGATTGTCATGCTTTTCGTCGCCTTATGACATCAGATAGCCATTCTGTTCTCGCCTTATGACATGAGATTGTCATGCTTTACTTCACTTTATGATATCACATAGTCAATCTGTTCACACCTTGTTACATCAGATTGTCATGCTGTTCTCACCTTATGAAATCAGTTGTTTTTACGTTCTTCAATTAATGGCATCAGATGGTCACGAGTTCTTTACGTTATGACATCAGATAGCGATTCTGTTATTACATTATGACATAAGATTTTCATGCTGTTTTTCACATTATGACATCAGACTGTCATGCTGTTGTTAACTTTATGACATGAGACTGTCATGCTGTTCTTTATCATATGACATGAGATTGTGATGCTTTTCTTCGCCTTATGACATCAGACAGTCATTCTGTTCTAAACTTGTTACATCAGATGGTCGCGAGTTCTTTAAGTTATGACATCAGACAGCCATTCTATTCTCACTTCATGACATCAGATTGTCATGTTGTTGTTCACCTTATGACATCAGACAGTCATTCCGTTCTCAACTTGTTACATCAGATGGTCACGAATTCTTTACGTTATGACATCAGATATCCATTCTGTTCTCACCTTATGACATCAGATTGTCATGCTGTTGTTCACATTATGACATCGGACTGTCATGCTGTTCTTCATCATATGACAGGAGACTGTGATGCTTTTCTTTGCCTTATGACATCAGATAGGCATTCTGTTCTCAGCTTGTTATAACAGATGGTCACAAGTTCTTTACGTTATGACATCAAATACCTATTCTGTTCTCACCTTATGACATCAGATTGTCATGTTGTTGTTTACTTTATGACATCAGACTGTCATTCTGTTCTTCGCCTTATGACATCAGATTGTCATGCTTTTCTTTGCCTTATGACATCAGAGAGTCATTCCGTTCTCAACTTGTTACATCAGATGGTCACGAATTCTTTACGTTATGACATCAGATAACCATTCTGTTCTCACCTTATGACATCAGATTGTCATTTTGTTGTTAACTTTATGACATCAGACTGTCATGCTGTTCTTCATCATATGACATGAGATGGTGATGCTTTTCTTCGCCTTATGACATCTGATAGTCATTCTGTTCTAAACTTGTTACATCAGATGGTCACGAGTTCTTTAAGTTATGACATCAGATAGCCATTCTGTTATCACCTTATGACATCAGACTGTCATGCTGTTCTTTATCATATGACATGAGATTGTGATGCTTTTCTTCGCCTTATGACATCAGACAGTCATTCTGTTCTAAACTTGTTACATCAGATGGTCACGAGTTCTTTAAGTTATGACATCAGACAGCCATTCTATTCTCACTTCATGACATCAGATTGTCATGTTGTCGTTCACCTTATGACATCAGACAGTCATTCCGTTCTCAACTTGTTACATCAGATGGTCACGAATTCTTTACGTTATGACATCAGATATCCATTCTGTTCTCACCTTATGACATCAGATTGTCATGCTGTTGTTCACATTATGACATCGGACTGTCATGCTGTTCTTCATCATATGACAGGAGACTGTGATGCTTTTCTTTGCCTTATGACATCAGATAGGCATTCTGTTCTCAGCTTGTTATAACAGATGGTCACAAGTTCTTTACGTTATGACATCAAATACCTATTCTGTTCTATTCTCACTTCATGACATCAGATTGTCATGTTATGACATCAGACAGTCATTCCATTCTCAACTTGTTACATCAGATGGTCACGAATTCTTTAAGTTATGACATCAGATAGCCATTCTGTTATCACCTTATGGCATCAGATTGTCATGCTGTTGTTATCCTTATCACATCAGTTGTTTTTATGTTCTTCAATTTATGATATCAGATGGTGATGAGTTGTTCACGTTATGTCATATGATTTTCA
Source organism: Fundulus diaphanus (assembly GCA_037039145.1). Classification (NCBI taxonomy): domain Eukaryota; kingdom Metazoa; phylum Chordata; class Actinopteri; order Cyprinodontiformes; family Fundulidae; genus Fundulus; species Fundulus diaphanus. The sequence goes on along the minus strand of CM073133.1, from coordinate 33,535,830 downwards.
TGTTCTTCTGCACCTTTTGACATCGGATTGTGATGCTTTTCTTCGCCTTATGACATCAGATATTCATTCTGTTCTCACCTTATGACATCAGATTGTCAGGTTGTTGTTACCTACATGACATCAGACTGTCATGCTGTTCTTCGCCGTATGACATCAGATTTTCATGCTTTTCTTCGCCTTATGACATCAGATAGTAATTCTGTTCTCACCTTGTTACATCCGATGGTCACAAGTTCTTTACGTTATGACATCAGTTAGCCATTCTGTTCTCACCTTATGAGACCAGATTGCCATGTTGTTGTTTACTTTATGACATCACACTGTCATTCTGTTCTTAGCCTTATGACATCAGAATGTCATGCTTTTCATCGCCTTATGACATCAGACAGTCATTCTGTTCTAAACTTGTTACATCAGATGGTCACGAGTTCTTTAAGTTATGACATCAGACAGCCATTCTGTTATCACCTTATGACATCAGATTGTCATGGTGTTGTTCACCTTATGACATCAGAGAGTCATTCCATTCTCAACTTGTTACATCAGATGGTCAGGAGTTCCTTACGTTATGACATCAGATATCCATTCTATTCTCACCTTATGACATCAGAGTGTCATGTTGTTGTTCACCTTATGACATCAGACAGTCATTCCGTTCTCAACTTGTTACATCAGATGGTCACGAATTCTTTACGTTATGACATCAGATAGCCATACTGTTCTCACCTTATGACATCAGATTGTCATGCTGTTGTTCACATTATGACATCAGACTGTCATGCTGTTCTTCATCATATGACAGGAGATTGTGATGCTTTTCTTTGCCTTATGACATCAGATAGGCATTCTGTTCTCAGCTTGTTACAACAGATGGTCACAAGTTCTTTACGTTATGACATCAAATACCTATTCTGTTCTCACCTTATGACATCAGATTGTCATGTTGTTGTCTACTTTATGACATCAGACTGTCATTCTGTTCTTCGCCTTATGACAACAGATTGTCATGCTTTTCCTCGCCTTATGACATCAGATAGTCATTCCGTTCTCAACTTGTTACATCAGATGGTCACGAGTTCTTCATGTTATCACATCAGATAGCCATTCTATTCTCACCTTATGACATCAGATTGTCATGTTGTTGTTTACTTTATGACATCAGACTGTCATTCTGCTCTTAGCCTTATGACATCAGATTGTCATGCTTTTCTTCGCCTTATGACATCAGACAGTCATTCCATTCTCGACTTGTTACATCAGATGGTCATGAGTTCCTTACGTTATGACATCAGATAGCGATTCTGTTCTCACCTTATGACATCAGATTGTCAAATTGTTGTTCACCTTATGACATCAGAAGTCATTCCATTCTCAACTTGTTACATCAGATGGTCACGAGTTCTTTACATTATGACATCAGATATCCATTCTGTTTTCAACTTGTTACATCAGATGGTCACGAGTTCTTTCAGTTATAACATCAGATAGCCATTCTGTTATCACCTTATGACATAGGACTGTCATGCTGTTCTTCATCATATGACATGAGATTGTGATGCTTTTCTTCGCCTTATGACATCAGATAGTCATTCTGTTCTAAACTTGTTACATCAGATGGTCACGAGTTCTTTAAGTTATGACATCAGATAGCCATTCTGTTCTCACCTTATGACATCAGATTGTCATTTTGTTGTTAACTTTATGACATCAGACTGTCATGCTGTTCTTCATCATATGACATGAGATTGTGATGCTTTTCTTCGCCTTATGACATCAGATATCCATTCTGTTCTCACCTTATGACATCAGATTGTCATGCTGTTGTTCACATTATGACATCGGACTGTCATGCTGTTCTTCATCATATGACAGGAGACTGTGATGCTTTTCTTTGCCTTATGACATCAGATAGGCATTCTGTTCTCAGCGTGTTATAACAGATGGTCACAAGTTCTTTACGTTATGACATCAAATACCTATTCTGTTCTCACCTTATGACATCAGATTGTCATGTTGTTGTTTACTTTATGACATCAGACTGTCATTCTGTTCTTCGCCTTATGACATCAGATTGTCATGCTTTTCTTCGCCTTATGACATCAGAGAGTCATTCCGTTCTCAACTTGTTACATCAGATGGTCACGAATTCTTTAAGTTATGACATCAGATAGCCATTCTGTTATCACCTTATGGCATCAGATTGTCATGCTGTTGTTCACCTTATCACATCAGTTGTTTTTATGTTCTTCAATTTATGATATCAGATGGTGATGAGTTGTGCACATTATGTCATATGATTTTCATGTTCTTCTGCACCTTTTGACATCGGATTGTGATGCTTTTCTTCGCCTTATGACATCAGATATTCATTCTGTTCTCACCTTATGACATCAGATTGACAGGTTGTTGTTACCTACATGACATCAGACTGTCATGCTGTTCTTCGCCGTATGACATCAGATTTTCATTCTTTTCTTCGCCTTATGACATCAGATAGTGATTCTGTTCTCACCTTGTTACATCAGATGGTCACAAGTTCTTTACGTTATGACATCAGTTAGCCATTCTGTTCTCACCTTATGAGACCAGATTGCCACATGTTGTTGTTTACTTTATGAAATCAGACTGTCATTCTGTTCTTAGCCTTATGACATCAGATTGTCATGCTTTTCATCGCCTTATGACATCAGACAGTCATTCTGTTCTAAACTTGTTACATCAGATGGTCACGAGTTCTTTAAGTTATGACATCAGACAGCCATTCTGTTATCACCTTATGACATCAGATTGTCATGGTGTTGTTCACCTTATGACATCAGACAGTCATTCCATTCTCAACTTGTTACATCAGATGGTCAGGAGTTCCTTACGTTATGACATCAGATATCCATTCTATTCTCACTTCATGACATCAGATTGTCATGTTGTTGTTCACCTTATGACATCAGACAGTCATTCCGTTCTCAACTTGTTACATCAGATGGTCACGAATTCTTTACGTTATGACATCAGATAGCCATACTGTTCTCACCTTATGACATCAGATTGTCATGCTGTTGTTCACATTATGACATCAGACTGTCATGCTGTTCTTCATCATATGACAGGAGATTGTGATGCTTTTCTTTGCCTTATGACATCAGATAGGCATTCTGTTCTCAGCTTGTTACAACAGATGGTCACAAGTTCTTTACGTTATGACATCAAATACCTATTCTATTCTCACCTTATGACATCAGATTGTCATGTTGTTGTTTACTTTATGACATCAGACTGTCATTCTGTTCTTAGCCTTATGACATCAGATTGTCATGCTTTTCTTCGCCTTATTACATCAGACAGTCATTCCATTCTCGACTTGTTACATCAGATGGTCACACGTTCTTTACGTTATGACATCAGTTAGCCATTCTGTTCTCACCTTATGACACCAGATTGCCATGTTGTTGTTCACCTTATGACATCAGACAGTCATTCCATTCTCAACTTGTTACATCAGATGGTCAGGAGTTCCTTACGTTATAACATCAGATAGCCATTCTATTCTCACTTCATGACATCAGATTGTCATGTTGTTGTTCACCTTATGACATCAGACTGTCATGCTGTTCTTCATGATATGACAGGAGATTGTGATGCTTTTCTTTGCCTTATGACATCAGACAGTCATTCCATTCTCAACTTGTTACATCAGATGGTCAGGAATTCTTTACGTTATGACATCAGATGGCCATACTGTTCTCACCTTATGACATCAGATTGTCATGCTGTTGTTCACATTATGACATCAGACTGTCATGCTGTTCTTCATCATATGACAGGAGATTGTGATGCTTTTCTTTGCCTTATGACATCAGATAGGCATTCTGTTCTCAACTTGTTACATCAGATGGTCACGAATTCTTTAAGTTATGACATCAGATAGCCATTCTGTTATCACCTTATGGCATCAGATTGTCATGCTGTTGTTCACCTTATCACATCAGTTGTTTTTATGTTCTTCAATTTATGATATCAGATGGTGATGAGTTGTTCACATTATGTCATATGATTTTCATGTTCTTCTGCACCTTTTGACATCGGATTGTGATGCTTTTCTTCGCCTTATGACATCAGATATTCATTCTGTTCTCACCTTATGACATCAGATTGTCAGGTTGTTGTTACCTACATGACATCAGACTGTCATGCTGTTCTTCGCCGTATGACATCAGTTAGCCATTCTGTTCTCACCTTATGAGACCAGATTGCCATGTTGTTGTTTACTTTATGAAATCAGACTGTCATTCTGTTCTTAGCCTTATGACATCAGATTGTCATGCTTTTCATCGCCTTATGACATCAGACAGTCATTCTGTTCTAAACTTGTTACATCAGATGGTCACGAGTTCTTTAAGTTATGACATCAGACAGCCATTCTGTTATCACCTTATGACATCAGATTGTCATGGTGTTGTTCACCTTATGACATCAGACAGTCATTCCATTCTCAACTTGTTACATCAGATGGTCAGGAGTTCCTTACGTTATGACATCAGATATCCATTCTATTCTCACTTCATGACATCAGATTGTCATGTTGTTGTTCACCTTATGACATCAGACAGTCATTCCGTTCTCAACTTGTTACATCAGATGGTCACGAATTCTTTACGTTATGACATCAGATAGCCATACTGTTCTCACCTTATGACATCAGATTGTCATGCTGTTGTTCACATTATGACATCAGACTGTCATGCTGTTCTTCATCATATGACAGGAGATTGTGATGCTTTTCTTTGCCTTATGACATCAGATAGGCATTCTGTTCTCAGCTTGTTACAACAGATGGTCACAAGTTCTTTACGTTATGACATCAAATACCTATTCTATTCTCACCTTATGACATCAGATTGTCATGTTGTTGTTTACTTTATGACATCAGACTGTCATTCTGTTCTTAGCCTTATGACATCAGATTGTCATGCTTTTCTTCGCCTTATGACATCAGACAGTCATTCCATTCTCGACTTGTTACATCAGATGGTCACACGTTCTTTACGTTATGACATCAGTTAGCCATTCTGTTCTCACCTTATGACACCAGATTGCCATGTTGTTGTTCACCTTATGACATCAGACAGTCATTCCATTCTCAACTTGTTACATCAGATGGTCAGGAGTTCCTTACGTTATAACATCAGATAGCCATTCTATTCTCACTTCATGACATCAGATTGTCATGTTGTTGTTCACCTTATGACATCAGACTGTCATGCTGTTCTTCATGATATGACAGGAGATTGTGATGCTTTTCTTTGCCTTATGACATCAGACAGTCATTCCATTCTCAACTTGTTACATCAGATGGTCAGGAATTCTTTACGTTATGACATCAGATGGCCATACTGTTCTCACCTTATGACATCAGATTGTCATGCTGTTGTTCACATTATGACATCAGACTGTCATGCTGTTCTTCATCATATGACAGGAGATTGTGATGCTTTTCTTTGCCTTATGACATCAGATAGGCATTCTGTTCTCAGCTTGTTACAACAGATGGTCACGAGTTCTTCATGTTATCACATCAGATAGCCATTCTGTTATCACCTTATGACATCAGATTGTCATGTTGTTGTTCACCTTATGACATCAGACAGTCATTCCATTCTCAACTTGTTACATCAGATGGTCAGGAGTTCCTTACGTTATGACATCAGATAGCCATTCTATTCTCACTTCATGACATCAGATTGTCATGTTGTTGTTCTCCTTATGACATCAGACAGTCATTCCGTTCTCAACTTGTTACATCAGATGGTCACGAATTCTTTACGTTATGACATCAGATAGCCATTCTGTTCTCACCTTATGACATCAGATTGTCATTTTGTTGTTAACTTTATGACATCAGACTGTCATGCTGTTCTTCATCATATGACATGAGATTGTGATGCTTTTCTTCGCCTTATGACATCAGATATCCATTCTGTTCTCACCTTATGACATCAGATTGTCATGCTGTTGTTCACATTATGACATCGGACTGTCATGCTGTTCTTCATCATATGACAGGAGACTGTGATGCTTTTCTTTGCCTTATGACATCAGATAGGCATTCTGTTCTCAGCGTGTTATAACAGATGGTCACAAGTTCTTTACGTTATGACATCAAATACCTATTCTGTTCTCACCTTATGACATCAGATTGTCATGTTGTTGTTTACTTTATGACATCAGACTGTCATTATGTTCTTCGCCTTATGACATCAGATTGTCATGCTTTTCTTCGCCTTATGACATCAGAGAGTCATTCCGTTCTCAACTTGTTACATCAGATGGTCACGAATTCTTTACGTTATGACATCAGATAGCCATTCTGTTCTCACCTTATGACATCAGATTGTCATTTTGTTGTTAACTTTATGACATCAGACTGTCATGCTGTTCTTCATCATATGACATGAGATGGTGATGCTTTTCTTCGCCTTATGACATCAGATAGTCATTCTGTTCTAAACTTGTTACATCAGATGGTCACGAGTTCTTTAAGTTATGACATCAGATAGCCATTCTGTTATCACCTTATGGCATCAGATTGTCATGCTGTTGTTCACCTTATCACATCAGTTGTTTTTATGTTCTTCAATTTATGATATCAGATGGTGATGAGTTGTTCACATTATGTCATATGATTTTCATGTTCTTCTGCACCTTTTGACATCGGATTGTGATGCTTTTCTTCGCCTTATGACATCAGATATTCATTCTGTTCTCACCTTATGACATCAGATTGTCAGGTTGTTGTTACCTACATGACATCAGACTGTCATGCTGTTCTTCGCCGTATGACATCAGATTTTCATGCTTTTCTTCGCCTTATGACATCAGATAGTGATTCTGTTCTCACCTTGTTACATCAGATGGTCACAAGTTCTTTACGTTATGACATCAGTTAGCCATTCTGTTCTCACCTTATGAGACCAGATTGCCATGTTGTTGTTTACTTTATGACATCAGACTGTCATTCTGTTCTTAGCCTTATGACATCAGATTGTCATGCTTTTCATCGCCTTATGACATCAGACAGTCATTCTGTTCTAAACTTGTTACATCAGATGGTCACGAGTTCTTTAAGTTATGACATCAGACAGCCATTCTGTTATCACCTTATGACATCAGATTGTCATGGTGTTGTTCACCTTATGACATCAGACAGTCATTCCATTCTCAACTTGTTACATCAGATGGTCAGGAGTTCCTTACGTTATGACATCAGATATCCATTCTATTCTCACTTCATGACATCAGATTGTCATGTTGTTGTTCACCTTATGACATCAGACAGTCATTCCGTTCTCAACTTGTTACATCAGATGGTCACGAATTCTTTACGTTATGACATTAGATAGCCATACTGTTCTCACCTTATGACATCAGATTGTCATGCTGTTGTTCACATTATGACATCAGACTGTCATGCTGTTCTTCATCATATGACAGGAGATTGTGATGCTTTTCTTTGCCTTATGACATCAGATAGGCATTCTGTTCTCAGCTTGTTACAACAGATGGTCACAAGTTCTTTACGTTATGACATCAAATACCTATTCTATTCTCACCTTATGACATCAGATTGTCATGTTGTTGTTTACTTTATGACATCAGACTGTCATTCTGTTCTTAGCCTTATGACATCAGATTGTCATGCTTTTCTTCGCCTTATGACATCAGACAGTCATTCCATTCTCGACTTGTTACATCAGATGGTCACGGGTTCCTTCCGTTATGACATCAGATAGCGATTTTGTTCTCACCTTATGACATCAGATTGTCATATTGTTGTTCACCTTATGACATCAGATTGTCATGCTTTTCTTCGCCTTATGACATTAGAGAGTCATTCCGTTCTCAACTTGTTACATCAGATGGTCACGAATTCTTTACGTTATGACATCAGATAGCCATTCTGTTCTCACCTTATGACATCAGATTGTCATTTTGTTGTTAACTTTATGACATCAGACTGTCATGCTGTTCTTCATCATATGACATGAGATGGTGATGCTTTTCTTCGCCTTATGACATCAGATAGTCATTCTGTTCTAAACTTGTTACATCAGATGGTCACGAGTTCTTTAAGTTATGACATCAGATAGCCATTCTGTTATCACCTTATGGCATCAGATTGTCATGCTGTTGTTCACCTTATCACATCAGTTGTTTTTATGTTCTTCAATTTATGATATCAGATGGTGATGAGTTGTTCACATTATGTCATATGATTTTCATGTTCTTCTGCACCTTTTGACATCGGATTGTGATGCTTTTCTTCGCCTTATGACATCAGATATTCATTCTGTTCTCACCTTATGACATCAGATTGTCAGGTTGTTGTTACCTACATGACATCAGACTGTCATGCTGTTCTTCGCCGTATGACATCAGATTTTCATGCTTTTCTTCGCCTTATGACATCAGATAGTGATTCTGTTCTCACCTTGTTACATCAGATGGTCACAAGTTCTTTACGTTATGACATCAGTTAGCCATTCTGTTCTCACCTTATGAGACCAGATTGCCATGTTGTTGTTTACTTTATGACATCAGACTGTCATGCTGTTCTTTATCATATGACAGAAGATTGTGATGCTTTTCTTCGCCTTATGACAACAGATTGTCATGCTTTTCCTCGCCTTATGACATCAGATAGTCATTCCGTTCTCAACTTGTTACATCAGATGGTCACGAGTTCTTCATGTTATCACATCAGATAGCCATTCTGTTATCACCTTATGACATCAGATTGTCATATTGTTGTTCACCTTATGACATCAGACAGTCATTCCATTCTCAACTTGTTACATCAGATGGTCAGGAGTTCCTTACGTTATGACATCAGATAGCCATTCTATTCTCTTTTAGTTTTTTTTTTTTTTTTTTTTAAATAGCTTTATTATGATTCCTGCAAGGAGAATTTCAAATTATATGGACATGACAATGGGAGAGTAAAGGAAGAACAAAAAGTGAAAGAAAAGAAAAAAAAAAGAGTAGAGGTGAAAGAAAGAGGAGATAAAAGGGAAAGAATGATAAAACCTTCTTTGTCTGCTCCATCACCTGGAAATAGACACAAAAAGAACAGCACAACAAACAGACATAAAGCAACAGCTACACTCGAATAACACCTAGATGCCATTGCTAAATCATATATATTATTATGTAAGCTGACATGTGTAATGTGTTATTTGAAAAAAGAAAGTGAAAAAACATAAATAAATAAATTATAAGATTACTGTATATAAGTGAACACTTAATACCTGGGACCCAGCACCTGTGGGAGATGTGAAAGTGCACTAGTTTAGGTGAAGATTATCCAGAAATAGCTTGATAGTGATTGTGGAGAACCGAAGGCCCACCTTCCCCGAGCACAGAGGCAGGCGTCAGGGGACCCGTAACCCCGGACTCCCAAGGGGGCCCCTAAAGCAGGTCGCCCAGGAGGGGCCGACACAGGATATCTGCAACCCCCCCCCCCCCAAGGAAGGAGCAGAGACGACCCCGAGGAAATCCCCCAGCCACCGCAATGCTGACGCCCTCAAGAGCCGCGGAGACGAGCCCGTGGGCTCCGCCGGCAGCTAGCCCCGCTGAAGTGGTCCCGGCCATGGGCCCTGAGGGCCAGAGGCCCCAGGGGCGCCCCGCCCCCGCGACGAGGGCCCCGGCCGCCCCCCCGGGGGGCCAGGCCCCGCGAAGAGGCCGCCGGGAGTGGGCCGGCGCACGCCCGGGAACCCGCCCCAAACCCGAAGCCAACCAATGCGCCAGGGGGCCAAGGCGCCCGCCAACGAAGTGGAGGAGGGCAGGACGTGGGGGGATGGGCTCCGCACCTAGCGGAGACTTGAGATGTTTTTGGGAGAGGGAGCGGACCACACCCATACCTGGAAAAAAAAAAAAAAACTCATTCACCCCATCCCTCCCTTGTGCCCCACTCACTCAAAAAAAAAGACGCTGTACACACATTCCCACATAACACTCACATCCAACACTGACCAAAGGGGGGGGGGTCACCCCAAATTGACTATACGACTGCCTGTGCCCGACCCCCGGCCCCAGACCAGACGCCCCCCGGACCGGGCTCCCCCAAGAGGGCGGGCCAACACGACCCGCACGAGCCACCCGGCCAGAGCCCCCCCTCCCCCTAAATACCTAATAAACCCCCTCCCTCCCCCCACCTTACCCTTGTCATCCCTGCCCCCCGCCCCCTGGGGGGAGCAGAGGCATCAGCCCCAGACCTGGCAAGCCGCTGACCGCACACCGCAGCCATTCTATTCTCACTTCATGACATCAGATTGTCATGTTGTTGTTCACCTTATGACATCAGACAGTCATTCCATTCTCAACTTGTTACATCAGATGGTCAGGAGTTCCTTACGTTATGACATCAGATAGCCATTCTATTCTCACTTCATGACATCAGATTGTCATGCTGTTGTTCACATTATGACATCAGACTGTCATGCTGTTCTTCATCATATGACAGGAGATTGTAATGCTTTTCTTTGCCTTATGACATCAGACAGTCATTCTGTTCTAAACTTGTTACATCAGATGGTCACGAGTTCTTTAAGTTATGACATCAGATAGCCATTCTGTTCTCACCTTATGACATCAGATTGTCATTTTGTTGTTAACTTTATGACATCAGACTGTCATGCTGTTCTTCATCATATGACATGAGATGGTGATGCTTTTCTTCACATTATGACATCAGACAGTCATTCTGTTCTAAACTTGTTACATCAGATGGTCACGAGTTCTTTAAGTTATGACATCAGATAGCCATTCTGTTTCACCTTATGACATCAGACTGTCATGCTGTTCTTTATCATATGACATGAGATTGTGATGCTTTTCTTCACCTTATGACATCAGATAGTCATTCTGTTCTAAACTTGTTACATCAGATGGTCACGAGTTCTTTACGTTATGACATCAGATAGCCATTCTGTTCTCACCTTATGACATCAGATTGTCATGTTGTTGTTCACCTTATGACATGAGATTGTGATGCTTTTCTTAGCCTTATCATATCAGATAGTGATTCTGTTCTAAACTTGTTACATCAGATGGTCACGAATTCTTTACGTTATGACATCAGATAGCCATTCTGTTCTCACCTTATGACATCAGATTGTCATGCTGTTGTTCACATTATGACATCAGACTGTCATGCTGTTCTTCATCATATGACAGGAGATTGTGATGCTTTTCTTTGCCTTATGACATCAGATAGTCATTCTGTTCTAAACTTGTAACATCAGATGGTCACGAGTTCTTTATGTTATGACATCAGATATTCTTTCTGTTCTCACCTTATGACATCAGACTGTCATGTTGTTGTTACCTACATGACATCAGACTGTCATGCTGTTCTTCGCCGTATGACATCAGATTGTCATGCTTTTCTTCGCCTTATGACATCAGATAGTAATTCTGTTCTCACCTTGTTACATCAGATGGTCACAAGTTCTTTACGTTATGACATCAGTTAGCCATTCTGTTCTCACCTTATGACACCAGATTGCCATGTTGTTGTTTACTTTATGACATCAGACTGTCATTCTGTTCTTAGCCTTATGACATCAGATTGTCATGCTTTTCTTCGCCTTATGACATCAGACAGTCATTCCATTCTCAACTTGTTACATCTGATGGTCAGGAGTTCCTTACGTTATGACATCAGATATCCATTCTATTCTCACTTCATGACATCAGATTGTCATGTTATGACATCAGACAGTCATTCCGTTCTCAACTTGTTACATCAGATGGTCACGAATTCTTTAAGTTATGACATCAGATAGCCATACTGTTCTCACCTTATGACATCAGATTGTCATGCTGTTGTTCACATTATGACATCAGACTGTCATGCTGTTTTTCATCATATGACAGGAGATTGTGATGCTTTTCTTTGCCTTATGACATCAGATAGGTTTCTGTTCTCAGCTTGTTACAACAGATGGTCACAAGTTCTTTACGTTATGACATCAAATACCTATTCTGTTCTTCGCCTTATGACAACAGATTGTCATGCTTTTCCTCATCTTTTGACATCAGATAGTCATTCCGTTCTCAACTTGTTACATCAGATGGTCACGAGTTCTTCATGTTATCACATCAGATAGCCATTCTATTCTCACTTCATGACATCAGATTGTCATGTTGTTGTTCACCTTATGACATCAGACAGTCATTCCGTTCTCAACTTGTTACATCAGATGGTCACGAATTCTTTACGTTATGACATCAGATAGCCATTCTGTTCTCACCTTATGACATCAGATTGTCATGCTGTTGTTCACATTATGACATCAGACTGTCATGCTGTTTTTCATCATATGACAGGAGATTGTGATGCTTTTCTTTGCCTTATGACATCAGACAGTCATTCTGTTCTAAACTTGTTACATCAGATGGTCACGAGTTCTTTATGTTATGACATCAGATATTCATTCTGTTCTCACCTTATGACATCAGATTGTCATGCTTTTCTTCGCCTTATGACATCAGACAGTCATTCCATTCTCGACTTGTTACATCAGATGGTCACAAGTTCTTTACGTTATGACATCAAATACCTATTCTGTTCTCACCTTATGACATCAGATTGTCATGTTGTTGTCTACTTTATGACATCAGACTGTCATTCTGTTCTTCGCCTTATGACAACAGATTGTCATGCTTTTCCTTGCCTTATGACATCAGATAGTCATTCCGTTCTCAACTTGTTACATCAGATGGTCACGAGTTCTTCATGTTATCACATCAGATAGCCATTCTGTTATCACCTTATGACATCAGATTGTCATGTTGTTGTTCACATTATGACATCAGACTGTCATGCTGTTCTTCATCATATGACAGGAGATTGTGATGCTTTTCTTTGCCTTATGACATCAGATAGGCATTCTGTTCTCAGCTTGTTACAACAGATGGTCACAAGTTCTTTACGTTATGACATCAAATACCTATTCTATTCTCACCTTATGACATCAGATTGTTATGTTGTTGTTTACTTTATGACATCAGACAGTCATTCCGTTCTCAACTTGTTACATCAGATGGTCACGAGTTCTTTATGTTATCACATCAGATAGCCATTCTGTTCTCACCTTATGACATCAGATTGTCATTTTGTTGTTTACTTTATGATTTCAGACTGTCATTCTGTTCTTCGCCTTATCACATCAGATTGTCATGCTTTTCTTCGCCTTATGACATCAGACAGTCATTCCATTCTCGACTTGTTACATCAGATGGTCATGAGTTCTTTACGTTATGACATCAGATATCAATTCTGTTCTCACCTTATGACATCAGATTGTCATTTTGTTGTTTACTTTATGACATCAGACTGTCATTCTGTTCTTCGCCTTATGACAACAGATTGTCATGCTTTTCGTCGCCTTATGACATCAGATAGTTATTCCGTTCTCACCTTGTTACATCAGATGGTCACGAGTTCTTTATGTTATGACATCAGATATGCAATCTGTTCTCACCTTATGACATCAGATTGTCAGGTTGTTGTTAACTACATGACATCAGACTGTCATGCTGTTCTTTGCCTTATGACAACAGATTGTCATGCTTTTCGTCGCCTTATGACATCAGACAGTCATTCCATTCTCGACTTGTTACATCAGATGGTCACGAGTTCTTTACGTTATGACATCAGATAGTGATTCTGTTCTCACCTTATGACATCAGATTGTCATTTTGTTGTTTACTTTATGACATCAGACTGTCATTCTGTTCTTTGCCTTATGACAACAGATTGTCATGCTTTTCGTCGCCTTATGACATCAGATAGTTATTCCGTTCTCAACTTGTTACATCAGATGGTCACGAGTTCTTTATGTTATCACATCAGATAGCCATTCTGTTCTAGCCTTATGACATGAGATTGTCATGCTTTTCTTCGCCTTATGACATCAGACAGTCATGCTGTTCTTCGCCCTATGACATCAGATTGTCATGCTTTTCTTCGCCTTATGACATCAGATAGTAATTCTGTTCTCAGCTTGTTACATCAGATGGTCACAAGTTCTTTACGTTATGACATCAAATAGCTATTCTGTTCTCACCTTATGACACCAGATTGCCCTGTTGTTGTTTACTATATGACATCAGACTGTCATTCTGTTCTTCACCTTATGACATCAGATTGTCATACTTTTCTTCGCCTTATGACATCAGACAGTCATTCCATTCTCGACTTGTTACATCAGATGGTCACGAGTTCCTTACGTTATGACATCAGATAGCGATTCTGTTCTCACCTTATGACATCAGATTGTCATATTGTTGTTCACCTTATGACATCAGACAGTCATTCCATTCTCGACTTGTTACATCAGATGGTCACAAGTTCTTTACGTTATGACATCAAATACCTATTCTGTTCTCACCTTATGACATCAGATTGTCATGTTGTTGTCTACTTTATGACATCAGACTGTCATTCTGTTCTTCGCCTTATGACAACAGATTGTCATGCTTTTCCTTGCCTTATGACATCAGATAGTCATTCCGTTCTCAACTTGTTACATCAGATGGTCACGAGTTCTTCATGTTATCACATCAGATAGCCATTCTGTTATCACCTTATGACATTAGATTGTCATGTTGTTGTTCACATTATGACATCAGACTGTCATGCTGTTCTTCATCATATGACAGGAGATTGTGATGCTTTTCTTTGCCTTATGACATCAGATAGGCATTCTGTTCTCAGCTTGTTACAACAGATGGTCACAAGTTCTTTACGTTATGACATCAAATACCTATTCTATTCTCACCTTATGACATCAGATTGTCATGTTGTTGTTTACTTTATGACATCAGACAGTCATTCCGTTCTCAACTTGTTACATCAGATGGTCACGAGTTCTTTATGTTATCACATCAGATAGCCATTCTGTTCTCACCTTATGACATCAGATTGTCATTTTGTTGTTTACTTTATGATTTCAGACTGTCATTCTGTTCTTCGCCTTATCACATCAGATTGTCATGCTTTTCTTCGCCTTATGACATCAGACAGTCATGCTGTTCTTCGCCCTATGACATCAGATTGTCATGCTTTTCTTCGCCTTATGACATCAGATAGTAATTCTGTTCTCAGCTTGTTACATCAGATGGTCACAAGTTCTTTACGTTATGACATCAAATAGCTATTCTGTTCTCACCTTATGACACCAGATTGCCCTGTTGTTGTTTACTATATGACATCAGACTGTCATTCTGTTCTTCACCTTATGACATCAGATTGTCATACTTTTCTTCGCCTTATGACATCAGACAGTCATTCCATTCTCGACTTGTTACATCAGATGGTCACGAGTTCCTTACGTTATGACATCAGATAGCGATTCTGTTCTCACCTTATGACATCAGATTGTCATATTGTTGTTCACCTTATGACATCAGACAGTCATTCCATTCTCAACTTGTTACATCAGATGGTCACGAGTTCTTTACATTATGACATCAGATAGCCATTCTGTTTTCAACTTGTTACATCAGATGGTCATGAGTTCTTTAAGTTATGAAATCAGACAGCCATTCTGTTATCACCTTATGACATCAGACTGTCATGCTGTTCTCCATCATATGACATCAGATTGTCATGTTTTTCTTCATCTTATGACATCAGACAGTCATGCTGTTATTCGCCCTATGACATCAGATTGTCATGCTTTTCTTCGCCTTATGACATCAGATAGTCATTCCGTTCTCAACTTGTTATATCAGGTGGTCATGAGTTCTTTACATTATGACATCAGATATCCATTCTGTTCTCGCCTCATCACATGAGATTGTCATGTTGTTGTTCACCTTATGAAATCAGATTCTCACGCTGTTCTTAGCCTTATGACATCAGACAGTCATTCCGTTCTCAACTTGTTACATCAGATGGTCACGAGTTCTTTATGTTATCACATCAGATAGCCATTCTGTTGTCACCTTATGACATCAGATTGTCATTCCATTCTCGACTTGTTACATCAGATGGTCACGAGTTCTTTACGTTATGACATCAGATAGTGATTCTGTTCTCACCTTATGACATCAGATTGTCATTTTGTTGTTTACTTTATGACATCAGACTGTCATTCTGTTCTTTGCCTTATGACAACAGATTGTCATGCTTTTCGTCGCCTTATGACATCAGATAGTTATTCCGTTCTCAACTTGTTACATCAGATGGTCACGAGTTCTTTATGTTATCACATCAGATAGCCATTCTGTTCTAGCCTTATGACATGAGATTGTCATGCTTTTCTTCGCCTTATGACATCAGACAGTCATGCTGTTCTTCGCCCTATGACATCAGATTGTCATGCTTTTCTTCGCCTTATGACATCAGATAGTAATTCTGTTCTCAGCTTGTTACATCAGATGGTCACAAGTTCTTTACGTTATGACATCAAATAGCTTTTCTGTTCTCACCTTATGACACCAGATTGCCCTGTTGTTGTTTACTATATGACATCAGACTGTCATTCTGTTCTTCACCTTATGACATCAGATTGTCATACTTTTTTTCGCCTTATGACATCAGATAGTCATTCCATTCTCGACTTGTTACATCAGATGGTCACGAGTTCCTTACGTTATGACATCAGATAGCGATTCTGTTCTCACCTTATGACATCAGATTGTCATATTGTTGTTCACCTTATGACATCAGACAGTCATTCCATTCTCAAATTGTTACATCAGATGGTCACGAGTTCTTTACATTATGACATCAGATAGCCATTCTGTTTTCAACTTGTTACATCAGATGGTCATGAGTTCTTTAAGTTATGAAATCAGACAGCCATTCTGTTATCACCTTATGACATCAGACTGTCATGCTGTTCTCCATCATATGACATCAGATTGTCATGTTTTTCTTCATCTTATGACATCAGACAGTCATGCTGTTATTCGCCCTATGACATCAGATTGTCATGCTTTTCTTCGCCTTATGACATCAGATAGTCATTCCGTTCTCAACTTGTTATATCAGGTGGTCATGAGTTCTTTACATTATGACATCAGATATCCATTCTGTTCTCGCCTCATCACATGAGATTGTCATGTTGTTGTTCACCTTATGAAATCAGATTCTCACGCTGTTCTTAGCCTTATGACATCAGACAGTCATTCCGTTCTCAACTTGTTACATCAGATGGTCACGAGTTCTTTATGTTATCACATCAGATAGCCATTCTGTTGTCACCTTATGACATCAGATTGTCATTTTGTTGTTTACTTTATGATATCAGACTGTCGTTCTGTTCTTCGCCTTATGACATCAGATTGTCATGCTTTTCTTTGCCTTATGACATCAGTCATTCCATTCTCGACTTGTTACATCAGATGGTCATGAGTTCTTTACGTTATGACATCATATATCAATTCTGTTCTCACCTTATGACATCAGATTGTCATTTTGTTGTTTACTTTATGACATCAGACTGTCATTCTGTTCTTTGCCTTATGACAACAGATTGTCATGCTTTTCGTCGCCTTATGACATCAGATAGTTATTCCGTTCTCAACTTGTTACATCAGATGGTCACGAGTTCTTTATGTTATCACATCAGATAGCCATTCTGTTCTAGCCTTATGACATGAGATTGTCATGCTTTTCTTCGCCTTATGACATCAGACAGTCATGCTGTTCTTCGCCCTATGACATCAGATTGTCATGCTTTTCTTCGCCTTATGACATCAGATAGTAATTCTGTTCTCAGCTTGTTACATCAGATGGTCACAAGTTCTTTACGTTATGACATCAAATAGCTATTCTGTTCTCACCTTATGACACCAGATTGCCCTGTTGTTGTTTACTATATGACATCAGACTGTCATTCTGTTCTTCACCTTATGACATCAGATTGTCATACTTTTCTTCGCCTTATGACATCAGACAGTCATTCCATTCTCGACTTGTTACATCAGATGGTCACGAGTTCCTTACGTTATGACATCAGATAGCGATTCTGTTCTCACCTTATGACATCAGATTGTCATATTGTTGTTCACCTTATGACATCAGACAGTCATTCCATTCTCAACTTGTTACATCAGATGGTCACGAGTTCTTTACATTATGACATCAGATAGCCATTCTGTTTTCAACTTGTTACATCAGATGGTCATGAGTTCTTTAAGTTATGAAATCAGACAGCCATTCTGTTATCACCTTATGACATCAGACTGTCATGCTGTTCTCCATCATATGACATCAGATTGTCATGTTTTTCTTCATCTTATGACATCAGACAGTCATGCTGTTATTCGCCCTATGACATCAGATTGTCATGCTTTTCTTCGCCTTATGACATCAGATAGTCATTCCGTTCTCAACTTGTTATATCAGGTGGTCATGAGTTCTTTACATTATGACATCAGATATCCATTCTGTTCTCGCCTCATCACATGAGATTGTCATGTTGTTGTTCACCTTATGAAATCAGATTCTCACGCTGTTCTTAGCCTTATGACATCAGACAGTCATTCCGTTCTCAACTTGTTACATCAGATGGTCACGAGTTCTTTATGTTATCACATCAGATAGCCATTCTGTTGTCACCTTATGACATCAGATTGTCATTCCATTCTCGACTTGTTACATCAGATGGTCACGAGTTCTTTACGTTATGACATCAGATAGTGATTCTGTTCTCACCTTATGACATCAGATTGTCATTTTGTTGTTTACTTTATGACATCAGACTGTCATTCTGTTCTTTGCCTTATGACAACAGATTGTCATGCTTTTCGTCGCCTTATGACATCAGATAGTTATTCCGTTCTCAACTTGTTACATCA
The DNA here is from genome assembly GCA_037039145.1 of Fundulus diaphanus. Taxonomy (NCBI): domain Eukaryota; kingdom Metazoa; phylum Chordata; class Actinopteri; order Cyprinodontiformes; family Fundulidae; genus Fundulus; species Fundulus diaphanus. The sequence continues at coordinate 33,516,960 of CM073133.1, read as the reverse complement.
GATGGTCACGAGTTCTTTATGTTATCACATCAGATAGCCATTCTGTTCTAGCCTTATGACATGAGATTGTCATGCTTTTCTTCGCCTTATGACATCAGACAGTCATGCTGTTCTTCGCCCTATGACATCAGATTGTCATGCTTTTCTTCGCCTTATGACATCAGATAGTAATTCTGTTCTCAGCTTGTTACATCAGATGGTCACAAGTTCTTTACGTTATGACATCAAATAGCTTTTCTGTTCTCACCTTATGACACCAGATTGCCCTGTTGTTGTTTACTATATGACATCAGACTGTCATTCTGTTCTTCACCTTATGACATCAGATTGTCATACTTTTCTTCGCCTTATGACATCAGATAGTCATTCCATTCTCGACTTGTTACATCAGATGGTCACGAGTTCCTTACGTTATGACATCAGATAGCGATTCTGTTCTCACCTTATGACATCAGATTGTCATATTGTTGTTCACCTTATGACATCAGACAGTCATTCCATTCTCAAATTGTTACATCAGATGGTCACGAGTTCTTTACATTATGACATCAGATAGCCATTCTGTTTTCAACTTGTTACATCAGATGGTCATGAGTTCTTTAAGTTATGAAATCAGACAGCCATTCTGTTATCACCTTATGACATCAGACTGTCATGCTGTTCTCCATCATATGACATCAGATTGTCATGTTTTTCTTCATCTTATGACATCAGACAGTCATGCTGTTATTCGCCCTATGACATCAGATTGTCATGCTTTTCTTCGCCTTATGACATCAGATAGTCATTCCGTTCTCAACTTGTTATATCAGGTGGTCATGAGTTCTTTACATTATGACATCAGATATCCATTCTGTTCTCGCCTCATCACATGAGATTGTCATGTTGTTGTTCACCTTATGAAATCAGATTCTCACGCTGTTCTTAGCCTTATGACATCAGACAGTCATTCCGTTCTCAACTTGTTACATCAGATGGTCACGAGTTCTTTATGTTATCACATCAGATAGCCATTCTGTTGTCACCTTATGACATCAGATTGTCATTTTGTTGTTTACTTTATGATATCAGACTGTCGTTCTGTTCTTCGCCTTATGACATCAGATTGTCATGCTTTTCTTTGCCTTATGACATCAGTCATTCCATTCTCGACTTGTTACATCAGATGGTCATGAGTTCTTTACGTTATGACATCATATATCAATTCTGTTCTCACCTTATGACATCAGATTGTCATTTTGTTGTTTACTTTATGACATCAGACTGTCATTCTGTTTTTTGCCTTATGACAACAGATTGTCATGCTTTTCGTCGCCTTATGACATCAGATAGTCATTCCGTTCTCAACTTGTTACATCAGATGGTCACGAGTTCTTTATGTTATCACATCAGATAGCCATTCTGTTCTCGCCTTATGACATGAGATTGTCATGCTTTTCTTCGCCTTATGAAATCAGACAGTCATGCTGTTCTTCGCCCTATGACATCAGATTGTCATGCTTTTCTTCGCATTATGACATCAGATAGTAATTCTGTTCTCAGCTTGTTACATCAGATGGTCACAAGTTCTTTACGTTATGACATCAAATAGCTATTCTGTTCTCACCTTATGACACCAGATTGCCCTGTTGTTGTTTACTTTATGACATCAGACAGTCATTCCGTTCTCAACTTGTTACATCAGATGGTCACGAGTTCTTTATGTTATCACATCAGATAGCCATTCTGTTCTCACCTTATGACATCAGATTGTCATTTTGTTGTTTACTTTATGATTTCAGACTGTCATTCTGTTCTTCGCCTTATCACATTAGATTGTCATGCTTTTCTTCGCCTTATGACATCAGATAGTCATTCCATTCTCGACTTGTTACATCAGATGGTCATGAGTTCTTTACGTTATGACATCAGATATCAATTCTGTTCTCACCTTATGACATCAGATTGTCATTTTGTTGTTTACTTTATGACATCAGACTGCAATTCTGTTCTTAGCCTTATGACAACAGATTGTCATGCTTTTTGTCGCCTTATGACATCAGATAGTCATTCCGTTCTCAACTTGTTACATCAGATGGTCACGAGTTCTTCATGTTATCACATCAGATAGCCATTCTGTTATCACCTTATGACATCAGATTGTCATGTTGTTGTTCACCTTATGACATCAGACAGTCATTCCATTCTCAACTTGTTACATCAGATGGTCAGGAGTTCCTTACGTTATGACATCAGATAGCCATTCTATTCTCACTTCATGACATCAGATTGTCATGTTGTTGTTCACCTTATGACATCAGACAGTCATTCCATTCTCAACTTGTTACATCAGATGGTCAGGAGTTCCTTACGTTATGACATCAGATAGCCATACTGTTCTCACCTTATGACATCAGATTGTCATGCTGTTGTTCACATTATGACATCAGACTGTCATGCTGTTCTTCATCATATGACAGGAGATTGTGATGCTTTTCTTTGCCTTATGACATCAGATAGGCATTCTGTTCTCAGCTTGTTACAACAGATGGTCACAAGTTCTTTAAGTTATGACATCAGATAGCCATACTGTTCTCACCTTATGACATCAGATTGTCATGCTGTTGTTCACATTATGACATCAGACTGTCATGCTGTTCTTCATCATATGACAGGAGATTGTGATGCTTTTCTTTGCCCTATGACATCAGATAGGCATTCTGTTCTCAGCTTGTTACAACAGATGGTCACAAGTTCTTTACGTTATGACATCAAATACCTATTCTGTTCTATTCTCACTTCATGACATCAGATTGTCATGTTATGACATCAGACAGTCATTCCATTCTCAACTTGTTACATCAGATGGTCACGAATTCTTTAAGTTATGACATCAGATAGCCATTCTGTTCTCACCTTATGACATCAGATTGTCATATTGTTGTTAACTTTATAAGATCAGACCGTCATGCTGTTCTTCATCATATGACATGAGATTGTGATGCTTTTCTTCGCCTTATGACATCAGATAGTCATTTTGTTCTAAACTTGTTACATCAGATGGTCAGGAGTTCTTTAAGTTATGACATCAGATAGCCATTCTGTTATCACCTTATGGCATCAGATTGTCATGCTGTTGTTCACTTTATCACATCAGTTGTTTTTATGTTCTTCAATTTATGACATCAGATGGTGATGAGTTGTTCACATTATGTCATATGATTTTCATGCTCTTCTGCACCTTTTGACATCGGATTGTGATGCTTTTCTTCGCCTTATGACATCAGATATTCATTCTGTTCTCACCTTATGACATCAGATTGTCAGGTTGTTGTTACCTACATGACATCAGACTATCATGCTGTTCTTCGCCATATGACATCAGATTTTCATGCTTTTCTTCGCCTTATGACATCAGATAGTAATTCTGTTCTCACCTTGTTACATCAGATGGTCACGAGTTCTTTAAGTTATGACATCAGACAGCCATTCTGTTATCACCTTATGACATCAGATTGTCATGTTGTTGTTCACCTTATGACATCAGACAGTCATTCCATTCTCAACTTGTTACATCAGATGGTCAGGAGTTCCTTACGTTATGACATCAGATATCCATTCTATTCTCACTTCATGACATCAGATTGTCATGCTGTTGTTCACATTATGACATCAGACTGTCATGCTGTTCTTCATCATATGACAGGAGATTGTGATGCTTTTCTTTGCCTTATGACATCAGATAGGCATTCTGTTCTCAGCTTGTTACAACAGATGGTCACAAGTTCTTTACGTTATGACATCAAATACCTATTCAGTTCTTAGCCTTATGACATCAGATTGTCATGCTTTTCTTCGCCTTATGACATCAGACAGTCATTCCATTCTCGACTTGTTACATCAGATGGTCATGAGTTCCTTACGTTATGACATCAGAAAGTGACTCTGTTCTCACCTTATGACATCAGATTGTCATATTGTTGTTCACCTTATGACATCAGACAGTCATTCCGTTCTCAACTTGTTATATCAGATGGTCACAAGTTCTTTACATTATGACATCAGATAGCCATTCTGTTCTCGCCTTATGACATGAGATTGTCATGTTGTTGTTCACCTTATGACATCAGATTGTCATGCTTTTCTTCGCCTTATGACATCAGATAGTAGTTCTGTTCTCAGCTTGTTACATCAGATGGTCACAAGTTCTTTACGTTATGACATCAAATAGCTATTCTGTTCTCACCTTATGACACCAGATTGCCCTGTTGTTGTTTACTTTATGACATCAGACTGTCATTCTGTTCTTCGCCTTATGACATCAGATTGTCATGCTTTTCTTCGCCTTATGACATCAGACAGTCATTCCATTTTCAAATTGTTACATCAGATGGTCACGAGTTCCTTACGTTATGACATCAGATAGCGATTCTGTTCTCACCTTATAACATCAGATTGTCATATTGTTGTTCACCCTATGACATCAGATTGTCATGCTTTTCTTCGCCTTATGACATCAGACAGTCATTCCATTCTCAACTTGTTACATCAGATGGTCACAAGTTCTTTACATTATGACCTCAGATAGCCATTCTGTTTTCAACTTGTTACATCAGATGGTCATGAGTTCTTTAAGTTATGAAATCAGACAGCCATTCTGTTATCACCTTATGAAATCAGACTGTAATGCTGTTCTTCATCATATGACATCAGATTGTCATGTTTTTCTTCGCCTTATGACATGAGACAGTCATGCTGTTCTTCGCCCTATGACATCAGATTGTCATGCTTTTCTTCGCCTTATGACATCAGATATCCATTCTGTTCTCGCCTTATCACATGAGATTGTCATGTTGTTGTTCACCTTCTGAAATCAGATTCTCACGCTGTTCTTAGCCTTATCACATCAGACAGTCATTCCGTTCTCAACTTGTTACATCAGATGGTCATTTTGTTGTTTACTTTATGATTTCAGACTGTAATTCTGTTCTTCGCCTTATGACATCAGATTGTCATGCTTTTCTTCGCCTTATGACATCAGACAGTCATTCCATTCTCGACTTGTTACATCAGATGGTCATGAGTTCTTTATGTTATGACATCAGATATCAATTCTGTTCTCACCTTATGACATCAGATTGTCATGTTGTTGTCTACTTTATGACATCAGACTGTCATTCTGTTCTTCGCCTTATGACAACAGATTGTCATGCTTTTCCTTGCCTTATGACATCAGATAGTCATTCCGTTCTCAACTTGTTACATCAGATGCTCACGAGTTCTCCATGTTATCACATCAGATAGCCATTCTGTTATCACCTTATGACATCAGATTGTCATGTTGTTGTTCACATTATGACATCAGACTGTCATTCTGTTCTTCACCTTATGACATCAGATTGTCATACTTTTCTTCGCCTTATGACATCAGACAGTCATTCCATTCTCGACTTGTTACATCAGATGGTCACAAGTTCCTTACGTTATGACATCAGATAGCGATTCTGTTCTCACCTTATGACATCAGATTGTCATATTGTTGTTCACCTTATGACATCAGACAGTCATTCCATTCTCGACTTGTTACATCAGATGGTCACGAGTTCTTTACGTTATGACATCAGATAGTGATTCTGTTCTCACCTTATGACATCAGATTGTCATTTTGTTGTTTACTTTATGACATCAGACTGTCATTCTGTTCTTTGCCTTATGACAACAGATTGTCATGCTTTTCGTCGCCTTATGACATCAGATAGTTATTCCGTTCTCAACTTGTTACATCAGATGGTCACGAGTTCTTTATGTTATCACATCAGATAGCCATTCTGTTCTAGCCTTATGACATGAGATTGTCATGCTTTTCTTCGCCTTATGACATCAGACAGTCATGCTGTTCTTCGCCCTATGACATCAGATTGTCATGCTTTTCTTCGCCTTATGACATCAGATAGTAATTCTGTTCTCAGCTTGTTACATCAGATGGTCACAAGTTCTTTACGTTATGACATCAAATAGCTATTCTGTTCTCACCTTATGACACCAGATTGCCCTGTTGTTGTTTACTATATGACATCAGACTGTCATTCTGTTCTTCACCTTATGACATCAGATTGTCATACTTTTCTTCGCCTTATGACATCAGACAGTCATTCCATTCTCGACTTGTTACATCAGATGGTCACGAGTTCCTTACGTTATGACATCAGATAGCGATTCTGTTCTCACCTTATGACATCAGATTGTCATATTGTTGTTCACCTTATGACATCAGACAGTCATTCCATTCTCAACTTGTTACATCAGATGGTCACGAGTTCTTTACATTATGACATCAGATAGCCATTCTGTTTTCAACTTGTTACATCAGATGGTCATGAGTTCTTTAAGTTATGAAATCAGACAGCCATTCTGTTATCACCTTATGACATCAGACTGTCATGCTGTTCTCCATCATATGACATCAGATTGTCATGTTTTTCTTCATCTTATGACATCAGACAGTCATGCTGTTATTCGCCCTATGACATCAGATTGTCATGCTTTTCTTCGCCTTATGACATCAGATAGTCATTCCGTTCTCAACTTGTTATATCAGGTGGTCATGAGTTCTTTACATTATGACATCAGATATCCATTCTGTTCTCGCCTCATCACATGAGATTGTCATGTTGTTGTTCACCTTATGAAATCAGATTCTCACGCTGTTCTTAGCCTTATGACATCAGACAGTCATTCCGTTCTCAACTTGTTACATCAGATGGTCACGAGTTCTTTATGTTATCACATCAGATAGCCATTCTGTTGTCACCTTATGACATCAGATTGTCATTCCATTCTCGACTTGTTACATCAGATGGTCACGAGTTCTTTACGTTATGACATCAGATAGTGATTCTGTTCTCACCTTATGACATCAGATTGTCATTTTGTTGTTTACTTTATGACATCAGACTGTCATTCTGTTCTTTGCCTTATGACAACAGATTGTCATGCTTTTCGTCGCCTTATGACATCAGATAGTTATTCCGTTCTCAACTTGTTACATCAGATGGTCACGAGTTCTTTATGTTATCACATCAGATAGCCATTCTGTTCTAGCCTTATGACATGAGATTGTCATGCTTTTCTTCGCCTTATGACATCAGACAGTCATGCTGTTCTTCGCCCTATGACATCAGATTGTCATGCTTTTCTTCGCCTTATGACATCAGATAGTAATTCTGTTCTCAGCTTGTTACATCAGATGGTCACAAGTTCTTTACGTTATGACATCAAATAGCTATTCTGTTCTCACCTTATGACACCAGATTGCCCTGTTGTTGTTTACTATATGACATCAGACTGTCATTCTGTTCTTCACCTTATGACATCAGATTGTCATATTGTTGTTCACCTTATGACATCAGACAGTCATTCCATTCTCGACTTGTTACATCAGATGGTCACGAGTTCTTTACGTTATGACATCAGATAGTGATTCTGTTCTCACCTTATGACATCAGATTGTCATTTTGTTGTTTACTTTATGACATCAGACTGTCATTCTGTTCTTTGCCTTATGACAACAGATTGTCATGCTTTTCGTCGCCTTATGACATCAGATAGTTATTCCGTTCTCAACTTGTTACATCAGATGGTCACGAGTTCTTTATGTTATCACATCAGATAGCCATTCTGTTCTAGCCTTATGACATGAGATTGTCATGCTTTTCTTCGCCTTATGACATCAGACAGTCATGCTGTTCTTCGCCCTATGACATCAGATTGTCATGCTTTTCTTCGCCTTATGACATCAGATAGTAATTCTGTTCTCAGCTTGTTACATCAGATGGTCACAAGTTCTTTACGTTATGACATCAAATAGCTATTCTGTTCTCACCTTATGACACCAGATTGCCCTGTTGTTGTTTACTTTATGACATCAGACAGTCATTCCGTTCTCAACTTGTTACATCAGATGGTCACGAGTTCTTTATGTTATCACATCAGATAGCCATTCTGTTCTAGCCTTATGACATGAGATTGTCATGCTTTTCTTCGCCTTATGACATCAGACAGTCATGCTGTTCTTCGCCCTATGACATCAGATTGTCATGCTTTTCTTCGCCTTATGACATCAGATAGTAATTCTGTTCTCAGCTTGTTACATCAGATGGTCACAAGTTCTTTACGTTATGACATCAAATAGCTATTCTGTTCTCACCTTATGACACCAGATTGCCCTGTTGTTGTTTACTATATGACATCAGACTGTCATTCTGTTCTTCACCTTATGACATCAGATTGTCATACTTTTCTTCGCCTTATGACATCAGACAGTCATTCCATTCTCGACTTGTTACATCAGATGGTCACGAGTTCCTTACGTTATGACATCAGATAGCGATTCTGTTCTCACCTTATGACATCAGATTGTCATATTGTTGTTCACCTTATGACATCAGACAGTCATTCCATTCTCAACTTGTTACATCAGATGGTCACGAGTTCTTTACATTATGACATCAGATAGCCATTCTGTTTTCAACTTGTTACATCAGATGGTCATGAGTTCTTTAAGTTATGAAATCAGACAGCCATTCTGTTATCACCTTATGACATCAGACTGTCATGCTGTTCTCCATCATATGACATCAGATTGTCATGTTTTTCTTCATCTTATGACATCAGACAGTCATGCTGTTATTCGCCCTATGACATCAGATTGTCATGCTTTTCTTCGCCTTATGACATCAGATAGTCATTCCGTTCTCAACTTGTTATATCAGGTGGTCATGAGTTCTTTACATTATGACATCAGATATCCATTCTGTTCTCGCCTCATCACATGAGATTGTCATGTTGTTGTTCACCTTATGAAATCAGATTCTCACGCTGTTCTTAGCCTTATGACATCAGACAGTCATTCCGTTCTCAACTTGTTACATCAGATGGTCACGAGTTCTTTATGTTATCACATCAGATAGCCATTCTGTTGTCACCTTATGACATCAGATTGTCATTCCATTCTCGACTTGTTACATCAGATGGTCACGAGTTCTTTACGTTATGACATCAGATAGTGATTCTGTTCTCACCTTATGACATCAGATTGTCATTTTGTTGTTTACTTTATGACATCAGACTGTCATTCTGTTCTTTGCCTTATGACAACAGATTGTCATGCTTTTCGTCGCCTTATGACATCAGATAGTTATTCCGTTCTCAACTTGTTACATCAGATGGTCACGAGTTCTTTATGTTATCACATCAGATAGCCATTCTGTTCTAGCCTTATGACATGAGATTGTCATGCTTTTCTTCGCCTTATGACATCAGACAGTCATGCTGTTCTTCGCCCTATGACATCAGATTGTCATGCTTTTCTTCGCCTTATGACATCAGATAGTAATTCTGTTCTCAGCTTGTTACATCAGATGGTCACAAGTTCTTTACGTTATGACATCAAATAGCTATTCTGTTCTCACCTTATGACACCAGATTGCCCTGTTGTTGTTTACTATATGACATCAGACTGTCATTCTGTTCTTCACCTTATGACATCAGATTGTCATACTTTTCTTCGCCTTATGACATCAGACAGTCATTCCATTCTCGACTTGTTACATCAGATGGTCACGAGTTCCTTACGTTATGACATCAGATAGCGATTCTGTTCTCACCTTATGACATCAGATTGTCATATTGTTGTTCATCTTATGACATCAGACAGTCATTCCATTCTCAACTTGTTACATCAGATGGTCACGAGTTCTTTACATTATGACATCAGATAGCCATTCTGTTTTCAACTTGTTACATCAGATGGTCATGAGTTCTTTAAGTTATGAAATCAGACAGCCATTCTGTTATCACCTTATGACATCAGACTGTCATGCTGTTCTCCATCATATGACATCAGATTGTCATGTTTTTCTTCATCTTATGACATCAGACAGTCATGCTGTTATTCGCCCTATGACATCAGATTGTCATGCTTTTCTTCGCCTTATGACATCAGATAGTCATTCCGTTCTCAACTTGTTATATCAGGTGGTCATGAGTTCTTTACATTATGACATCAGATATCCATTCTGTTCTCGCCTCATCACATGAGATTGTCATGTTGTTGTTCACCTTATGAAATCAGATTCTCACGCTGTTCTTAGCCTTATGACATCAGACAGTCATTCCGTTCTCAACTTGTTACATCAGATGGTCACGAGTTCTTTATGTTATCACATCAGATAGCCATTCTGTTGTCACCTTATGACATCAGATTGTCATTCCATTCTCGACTTGTTACATCAGATGGTCACGAGTTCTTTACGTTATGACATCAGATAGTGATTCTGTTCTCACCTTATGACATCAGATTGTCATTTTGTTGTTTACTTTATGACATCAGACTGTCATTCTGTTCTTTGCCTTATGACAACAGATTGTCATGCTTTTCGTCGCCTTATGACATCAGATAGTTATTCCGTTCTCAACTTGTTACATCAGATGGTCACGAGTTCTTTATGTTATCACATCAGATAGCCATTCTGTTCTAGCCTTATGACATGAGATTGTCATGCTTTTCTTCGCCTTATGACATCAGACAGTCATGCTGTTCTTCGCCCTATGACATCAGATTGTCATGCTTTTCTTCGCCTTATGACATCAGATAGTAATTCTGTTCTCAGCTTGTTACATCAGATGGTCACAAGTTCTTTACGTTATGACATCAAATAGCTTTTCTGTTCTCACCTTATGACACCAGATTGCCCTGTTGTTGTTTACTATATGACATCAGACTGTCATTCTGTTCTTCACCTTATGACATCAGATTGTCATACTTTTCTTCGCCTTATGACATCAGATAGTCATTCCATTCTCGACTTGTTACATCAGATGGTCACGAGTTCCTTACGTTATGACATCAGATAGCGATTCTGTTCTCACCTTATGACATCAGATTGTCATATTGTTGTTCACCTTATGACATCAGACAGTCATTCCATTCTCAAATTGTTACATCAGATGGTCACGAGTTCTTTACATTATGACATCAGATAGCCATTCTGTTTTCAACTTGTTACATCAGATGGTCATGAGTTCTTTAAGTTATGAAATCAGACAGCCATTCTGTTATCACCTTATGACATCAGACTGTCATGCTGTTCTCCATCATATGACATCAGATTGTCATGTTTTTCTTCATCTTATGACATCAGACAGTCATGCTGTTATTCGCCCTATGACATCAGATTGTCATGCTTTTCTTCGCCTTATGACATCAGATAGTCATTCCGTTCTCAACTTGTTATATCAGGTGGTCATGAGTTCTTTACATTATGACATCAGATATCCATTCTGTTCTCGCCTCATCACATGAGATTGTCATGTTGTTGTTCACCTTATGAAATCAGATTCTCACGCTGTTCTTAGCCTTATGACATCAGACAGTCATTCCGTTCTCAACTTGTTACATCAGATGGTCACGAGTTCTTTATGTTATCACATCAGATAGCCATTCTGTTGTCACCTTATGACATCAGATTGTCATTTTGTTGTTTACTTTATGATATCAGACTGTCGTTCTGTTCTTCGCCTTATGACATCAGATTGTCATGCTTTTCTTTGCCTTATGACATCAGTCATTCCATTCTCGACTTGTTACATCAGATGGTCATGAGTTCTTTACGTTATGACATCATATATCAATTCTGTTCTCACCTTATGACATCAGATTGTCATTTTGTTGTTTACTTTATGACATCAGACTGTCATTCTGTTTTTTGCCTTATGACAACAGATTGTCATGCTTTTCGTCGCCTTATGACATCAGATAGTCATTCCGTTCTCAACTTGTTACATCAGATGGTCACGAGTTCTTTATGTTATCACATCAGATAGCCATTCTGTTCTCGCCTTATGACATGAGATTGTCATGCTTTTCTTCGCCTTATGACATCAGACAGTCATGCTGTTCTTCGCCCTATGACATCAGATTGTCATGCTTTTCTTCGCATTATGACATCAGATAGTAATTCTGTTCTCAGCTTGTTACATCAGATGGTCACAAGTTCTTTACGTTATGACATCAAATAGCTATTCTGTTCTCACCTTATGACACCAGATTGCCCTGTTGTTGTTTACTTTATGACATCAGACAGTCATTCCGTTCTCAACTTGTTACATCAGATGGTCACGAGTTCTTTATGTTATCACATCAGATAGCCATTCTGTTCTCACCTTATGACATCAGATTGTCATTTTGTTGTTTACTTTATGATTTCAGACTGTCATTCTGTTCTTCGCCTTATCACATTAGATTGTCATGCTTTTCTTCGCCTTATGACATCAGATAGTCATTCCATTCTCGACTTGTTACATCAGATGGTCATGAGTTCTTTACGTTATGACATCAGATATCAATTCTGTTCTCACCTTATGACATCAGATTGTCATTTTGTTGTTTACTTTATGACATCAGACTGCAATTCTGTTCTTAGCCTTATGACAACAGATTGTCATGCTTTTTGTCGCCTTATGACATCAGATAGTCATTCCGTTCTCAACTTGTTACATCAGATGGTCACGAGTTCTTCATGTTATCACATCAGATAGCCATTCTGTTATCACCTTATGACATCAGATTGTCATGTTGTTGTTCACCTTATGACATCAGACAGTCATTCCATTCTCAACTTGTTACATCAGATGGTCAGGAGTTCCTTACGTTATGACATCAGATAGCCATTCTATTCTCACTTCATGACATCAGATTGTCATGTTGTTGTTCACCTTATGACATCAGACAGTCATTCCATTCTCAACTTGTTACATCAGATGGTCAGGAGTTCCTTACGTTATGACATCAGATAGCCATACTGTTCTCACCTTATGACATCAGATTGTCATGCTGTTGTTCACATTATGACATCAGACTGTCATGCTGTTCTTCATCATATGACAGGAGATTGTGATGCTTTTCTTTGCCTTATGACATCAGATAGGCATTCTGTTCTCAGCTTGTTACAACAGATGGTCACAAGTTCTTTAAGTTATGACATCAGATAGCCATACTGTTCTCACCTTATGACATCAGATTGTCATGCTGTTGTTCACATTATGACATCAGACTGTCATGCTGTTCTTCATCATATGACAGGAGATTGTGATGCTTTTCTTTGCCCTATGACATCAGATAGGCATTCTGTTCTCAGCTTGTTACAACAGATGGTCACAAGTTCTTTACGTTATGACATCAAATACCTATTCTGTTCTATTCTCACTTCATGACATCAGATTGTCATGTTATGACATCAGACAGTCATTCCATTCTCAACTTGTTACATCAGATGGTCACGAATTCTTTAAGTTATGACATCAGATAGCCATTCTGTTCTCACCTTATGACATCAGATTGTCATATTGTTGTTAACTTTATAAGATCAGACCGTCATGCTGTTCTTCATCATATGACATGAGATTGTGATGCTTTTCTTCGCCTTATGACATCAGATAGTCATTTTGTTCTAAACTTGTTACATCAGATGGTCAGGAGTTCTTTAAGTTATGACATCAGATAGCCATTCTGTTATCACCTTATGGCATCAGATTGTCATGCTGTTGTTCACTTTATCACATCAGTTGTTTTTATGTTCTTCAATTTATGACATCAGATGGTGATGAGTTGTTCACATTATGTCATATGATTTTCATGCTCTTCTGCACCTTTTGACATCGGATTGTGATGCTTTTCTTCGCCTTATGACATCAGATATTCATTCTGTTCTCACCTTATGACATCAGATTGTCAGGTTGTTGTTACCTACATGACATCAGACTATCATGCTGTTCTTCGCCATATGACATCAGATTTTCATGCTTTTCTTCGCCTTATGACATCAGATAGTAATTCTGTTCTCACCTTGTTACATCAGATGGTCACGAGTTCTTTAAGTTATGACATCAGACAGCCATTCTGTTATCACCTTATGACATCAGATTGTCATGTTGTTGTTCACCTTATGACATCAGACAGTCATTCCATTCTCAACTTGTTACATCAGATGGTCAGGAGTTCCTTACGTTATGACATCAGATATCCATTCTATTCTCACTTCATGACATCAGATTGTCATGCTGTTGTTCACATTATGACATCAGACTGTCATGCTGTTCTTCATCATATGACAGGAGATTGTGATGCTTTTCTTTGCCTTATGACATCAGATAGGCATTCTGTTCTCAGCTTGTTACAACAGATGGTCACAAGTTCTTTACGTTATGACATCAAATACCTATTCAGTTCTTAGCCTTATGACATCAGATTGTCATGCTTTTCTTCGCCTTATGACATCAGACAGTCATTCCATTCTCGACTTGTTACATCAGATGGTCATGAGTTCCTTACGTTATGACATCAGAAAGTGACTCTGTTCTCACCTTATGACATCAGATTGTCATATTGTTGTTCACCTTATGACATCAGACAGTCATTCCGTTCTCAACTTGTTACATCAGATGGTCACAAGTTCTTTACATTATGACATCAGATAGCCATTCTGTTCTCGCCTTATGACATGAGATTGTCATGTTGTTGTTCACCTTATGACATCAGATTGTCATGCTTTTCTTCGCCTTATGACATCAGATAGTAGTTCTGTTCTCAGCTTGTTACATCAGATGGTCACAAGTTCTTTACGTTATGACATCAAATAGCTATTCTGTTCTCACCTTATGACACCAGATTGCCCTGTTGTTGTTTACTTTATGACATCAGACTGTCATTCTGTTCTTCGCCTTATGACATCAGATTGTCATGCTTTTCTTCGCCTTATGACATCAGACAGTCATTCCATTTTCAAATTGTTACATCAGATGGTCACGAGTTCCTTACGTTATGACATCAGATAGCGATTCTGTTCTCACCTTATAACATCAGATTGTCATATTGTTGTTCACCTTATGACATCAGATTGTCATGCTTTTCTTCGCCTTATGACATCAGACAGTCATTCCATTCTCAACTTGTTACATCAGATGGTCACAAGTTCTTTACATTATGACCTCAGATAGCCATTCTGTTTTCAACTTGTTACATCAGATGGTCATGAGTTCTTTAAGTTATGAAATCAGACAGCCATTCTGTTATCACCTTATGAAATCAGACTGTAATGCTGTTCTTCATCATATGACATCAGATTGTCATGTTTTTCTTCGCCTTATGACATGAGACAGTCATGCTGTTCTTCGCCCTATGACATCAGATTGTCATGCTTTTCTTCGCCTTATGACATCAGATATCCATTCTGTTCTCGCCTTATCACATGAGATTGTCATGTTGTTGTTCACCTTCTGAAATCAGATTCTCACGCTGTTCTTAGCCTTATCACATCAGACAGTCATTCCGTTCTCAACTTGTTACATCAGATGGTCATTTTGTTGTTTACTTTATGATTTCAGACTGTAATTCTGTTCTTCGCCTTATGACATCAGATTGTCATGCTTTTCTTCGCCTTATGACATCAGACAGTCATTCCATTCTCGACTTGTTACATCAGATGGTCATGAGTTCTTTATGTTATGACATCAGATATCAATTCTGTTCTCACCTTATGACATCAGATTGTCATTTTGTTGTTTACTATATGACATCAGACTGTCATTCTGTTCTTTGCCTTATGACAACAGATTGTCATGCTTTTCGTCGCCTTATGACATCAGATAGTCATTCCGTTCTCAACTTGTTACATCAGATGGTCACGAGTTCTTTATGTTATCACATCAGATAGCCATTCTGTTCTAGCCTTATGACATCAGATTGTCATGCTTTTCTTCGCCTTATGACATCAGACAGTCATGCTGTTCTTCGCCCTATGACATCAGATTGTCATGCTTTCTTCGCCTTATGACATCATATAGTAATTCTGTCCTCAGCTTGTTACATCAGATGGTCACAAGTTCTTTACGTTATGACATCAAATAGCTATTATGTTCTCACCTTATGACACCAGATTGCCCTGTTGTTGTTTACTATATGACATCAGACTGTCATTCTGTTCTTCACCTTATGACATCAGATTGTCATGCTTTTCTTCGCCTTATGACATCAGACAGTCATTCCATTCTCGACTTGTTACATCAGATGGTCACGAGTTCCTTACGTTATGACATCAGATAGCCATTCTGTTCTCACCTTATGACATCAGATTGTCATGCTTTTCTTCGCCTTATGACATCAGACAGTCATTCCATTCTCGACTTGTTACATCAGATGGTCACGAGTTCCTTACGTTATGACATCAGATAGCGATTCTGTTCTCACCTTATGACATCAGATTGTCATATTGTTGTTCACCTTATGACATCAGACAGTCATTCCATTCTCAACTTGTTACATCAGATGGTCACGAGATCTTTACATTATGACATCAGATAGCCATTCTGTTTTCAACTTGTTACATCAGATGGTCATGAGTTCTTTAAGTTATGAAATCAGACAGCCATTCTGTTATCACCTTATGACATCAGACTGCCATGCTGTTCTTCATCATATGACATCAGATTGTCATGTTTTTCTTCATCTTATGACATCAGACAGTCATGCTGTTATTCGCCCTATGACATCAGATTGTCATGCTTTTCTTCGCCTTATGACATCAGATAGTCATTCCGTTCTCAACTTGTTATATCAGGTGGTCATGAGTTCTTTACATTATGACATCAGATATCCATTCTGTTCTCGCCTCATCACATGAGATTGTCATGTTGTTGTTCACCTTATGAAATCAGATTCTCACGCTGTTCTTAGCCTTATGACATCAGACAGTCATTCCGTTCTCAACTTGTTACATCAGATGGTCACGAGTTCTTTATGTTATCACATCAGATAGCCATTCTGTTGTCACCTTATGACATCAGATTGTCATTTTGTTGTTTACTTTATGATATCAGACTGTCATTCTGTTCTTCGCCTTATGACATCAGATTGTCATGCTTTTCTTTGCCTTATGACATCAGTCATTCCATTCTCGACTTGTTACATCAGATGGTCATGAGTTCTTTACGTTATGACATCAGATATCAATTCTGTTCTCACTTTATGACATCAGATTGTCATTTTGTTGTTTGCCTTATGACAACAGATTGTCATGCTTTTCGTCGCCTTATGACATCAGATAGTCATTCTGTTCTCAACTTGTTACATCAGACGGTCACGAGTTCTTTATGTTATCACATCAGATAGCCATTCTGTTCTCGCCTTATGACATGAGATTGTCATGCTTTTCTTCGCCTTATGACATCAGACAGTCATGCTGTTCTTCGCCCTATGACATCAGATTGTCATGCTTTTCTTCGCCTTATGACATCAGATAGTAATTCTGTTCTCAGCTTGTTACATCAGATGGTCGCAAGTTCTTTACGTTATGACATCAAATAGCTATTCTGTTCTCACCTTATGACACCAGATTGCCCTGTTGTTGTTTACTTTATGACATCAGACAGTCATTCCGTTCTCAACTTGTTACATCAGATGGTCACGAGTTCTTTATGTTATCACATCAGATAGCCATTCTGTTCTCACCTTATGACATCAGATTGTCATTTTGTTGTTTACTTTATGATTTCAGACTGTCATTCTGTTCTTCGCCTTATGACATCAGATTGTCATGCTTTTCTTCGCCTTATGACATCAGACAGTCATTCCATTCTCGACTTGTTACATCAGATGGTCATGAGTTCTTTACGTTATGACATCAGATATCAATTCTGTTCTCACCTTATGACATCAGATTGTCATTTTGTTGTTTACTTTATGACATCAGACTGTCATTCTGTTCTTTGCCTTATGACAACAGATTGTCATGCTTTTCGTCGCCTTATGACATCAGATAGTCATTCCGTTCTCAACTTGTTACATCAGATGGTCACGAGTTCTTCATGTTATCACATCAGATAGCCATTCTGTTCTCGCCTTATGACATGAGATTGTCATGCTTTACTTCACTTTATGATATCACATAGTCAATCTGTTCACACCTTGTTACATCAGATTGTCATGCTGTTCTCACCTTATGAAATCAGTTGTTTTTACGTTCTTCAATTAATGGCATCAGATGGTCACGAGTTCTTTACGTTATGACATCAGATAGCGATTCTGTTCTTACATTATGACATAAGATTTTCATGCTGTTTTTCACATTATGACATCAGACTGTCATGCTGTTGTTAACTTTATGACATGAGACTGTCATGCTGTTCTTCATCATATGACATGAGATTGTGATGCTTTTCTTCGCCTTATGACATCAGACAGTCATTCTGTTCTAAACTTGTTACATCAGATGGTCACGAGTTCTTTAAGTTATGACATCAGACAGCCATTCTATTCTCACTTCATGACATCAGATTGTCATGTTGTTGTTCACCTTATGACATCAGACAGTCATTCCGTTCTCAACTTGTTACATCAGATGGTCACGAATTCTTTACGTTATGACATCAGATATCCATTCTGTTCTCACCTTATGACATCAGATTGTCATGCTGTTGTTCACAATATGACATCAGACTGTCATGCTGTTCTTCATCATATGACAGGAGATTGTGATGCTTTTCTTTGCCTTAAGACATCAGATAGGCATTCTGTTCTCAGCTTGTTATAACAGATGGTCAAAAGTTCTTTACGTTATGACATCAGATAGCGATTCTGTTCTCACCTTATGACATCAGATTGTCATGCTTTTCTTCGCCTTATGACATCAGACAGTCATTCCATTCTCGACTTGTTACATCAGATGGTCACGAGTTCCTTACGTTATGACATCAGATAGCGATTCTGTTCTCACCTTATGACATCAGATTGTCATATTGTTGTTCACCTTATGACGTTAGACAGCCATTCTGTTTTCAACTTGTTACATCAGATGGTCATGAGTTCTTTAAGTTATGAAATCAGACAGCCATTCTGTTATCACCTTATGACATCAGACTGTCATGCTGTTCTTCATCATATGACATCAGATTGTCATGTTTTTCTTCATCTTATGACATCAGACAGTCATGCTGTTATTCGCCCTATGACATCAGATTGTCATGCTTTTCTTCGCCTTATGACATCAGATAGTCGTTCCGTTCTCAACTTGTTATATCAGGTGGTCATGAGTTCTTTACATTATGACATCAGATATCCATTCTGTTCTCGCCTCATCACATGAGATTGTCATGTTGTTGTTCACCTTATGAAATCAGATTCTCACGCTGTTCTTAGCCTTATGACATCAGACAGTCATTCCGTTCTCAACTTGTTACATCAGATGGTCACGAGTTCTTTATGTTATCACATCAGATAGCCATTCTGTTGTCACCTTATGACATCAGATTGTCATTTTGTTGTTTACTTTATGATATCAGACTGTCATTCTGTTCTTTGCCTTATGACATCAGATTGTCATGCTTTTCTTTGCCTTATGACATCAGTCATTCCATTCTCGACTTGTTACATCAGATGGTCATGAGTTCTTTACGTTATGACATCAGATATCAATTCTGTTCTCACCTTATGACATCAGATTGTCATTTTGTTGTTTACTTTATGACATCAGACTGTCATTCTGTTCTTTGCCTTATGACAACAGATTGTCATGCTTTTCGTCGCCTTATGACATCAGATAGTCATTCCGTTCTCAACTTGTTACATCAGATGGTCACGAGTTCTTTATGTTATCACATCAGATAGCCATTCTGTTCTCGCCTTATGACATGAGATTGTCATGCTTTTCTTCGCCTTATGACATCAGACAGTCATGCTGTTCTTCGCCCTATGACATCAGATTGTCATGCTTTTCTTCGCCTTATGACATCAGATAGTAATTCTGTTCTCAGCTTGTTACATCAGATGGTCACGAGTTCTTTATGTTATCACATCAAATAGCTATTCTGTTCTCACCTTATGACACCAGATTGTCATTTTGTTGTTTACTTTATGATTTCAGACTGTCATTCTGTTCTTCGCCTTATGACATCAGATTGTCATGCTTTTCTTCGCCTTATGACATCAGATAGTAATTCTGTTCTCACCTTGTTACATCAGATGGTCACAAGTTCTTTACGTTATGACATCAAATATCTATTCTGTTCTCACCTTATGACACCAGATTGCCCTGTTGTTGTTTACCTTATGACATCAGAAAGTCATTCCGTTCTCAACTTGTTACATCAGATGGTCACGAATTCTTTACGTTATGACATCAGATAGCCATTCTGTTCTCACCTTATGACATCAGATTGTCATGCTGTTGTTCACATTATGACATCAGTCTGTCATTCCATTCTCGACTTGTTACATCAGATGGTCACGAGTTCTTTACGTTATGACATCAGATAGTGATTCTGTTCTCACCTTATGACATCAGATATTCATGTTGTTGATCACCTTATGACATCAGACTGTCATTCTGTTCTTCGCCTTATGACATCAGATTGTCATGCTTTTCTTCGCCTTATGACATCCGACAGTCATTCCATTCTCGACTTGTTACATCAGATGGTCACGAGTTCCTTACGTTATGACATCAGATAGCGATTCTGTACTCACCTTATGACATCAGATTGTCATATTGTTGTTCACCTTATGACATCAGATTGTCATGCTTTTCTTCGCCTTATGACATCAGACAGTCATTCCATTCTCAACTTGTTACATCAGATGGTCACGAGTTCTTTAAATTATGACATCAGATATCCATTCTGTTATCACCTTATGACATCAGACAGTCATGCTGTTCTTCATCATATGACATCAGATTGTCATGTTGTTCACCTTATGACATCAGACAGTCATTCCGTTTTCAACTTGTTACATCAGATGGTCACGAGTTGTTTAAGTTATGACATCAGATAGCCATTCTGTTCTCACCTTATGACATCAGATTGTCATTTTGTTGTTTACTTTATGACATCAGACTGTCATTCTGTTCTTTGCCTTATGACATCAGATTGTCATGCTTTTCTTCGCCTTATGACATCAGACAGTCATTCCATTCTCGACTTGTTACATCAGATGGTCATGAGTTCTTTACGTTATGACATCAGATATCAATTCTGTTCTCACCTTATGACATCAGATTGTCATTTTGTTGTTTACTTTATGACATCAGACTGTCATTCTGTTCTTTGCCTTATGACAACAGATTGTCATGCTTTTCGTCGCCTTATGACATCAGATAGTCATTCCGTTCTCAACTTGTTACATCAGATGGTCACGAGTTCTTCATGTTATCACATCAGATAGCCATTCTGTTCTCGCCTTATGACATGAGATTGTCATGCTTTACTTCACTTTATGATATCACATAGTCAATCTGTTCACACCTTGTTACATCAGATTGTCATGCTGTTCTCACCTTATGAAATCAGTTGTTTTTACGTTCTTCAATTAATGGCATCAGATGGTCACGAGTTCTTTACGTTATGACATCAGATAGCGATTCTGTTCTTACATTATGACATAAGATTTTCATGCTGTTTTTCACATTATGACATCAGACTGTCATGCTGTTGTTAACTTTATGACATGAGACTGTCATGCTGTTCTTCATCATATGACATGAGATTGTGATGCTTTTCTTCGCCTTATGACATCAGACAGTCATTCTGTTCTAAACTTGTTACATCAGATGGTCACGAGTTCTTTAAGTTATGACATCAGACAGCCATTCTATTCTCACTTCATGACATCAGATTGTCATGTTGTTGTTCACCTTATGACATCAGACAGTCATTCCGTTCTCAACTTGTTACATCAGATGGTCACGAATTCTTTACGTTATGACATCAGATATCCATTCTGTTCTCACCTTATGACATCAGATTGTCATGCTGTTGTTCACAATATGACATCAGACTGTCATGCTGTTCTTCATCATATGACAGGAGATTGTGATGCTTTTCTTTGCCTTAAGACATCAGATAGGCATTCTGTTCTCAGCTTGTTATAACAGATGGTCAAAAGTTCTTTACGTTATGACATCAGATAGCGATTCTGTTCTCACCTTATGACATCAGATTGTCATGCTTTTCTTCGCCTTATGACATCAGACAGTCATTCCATTCTCGACTTGTTACATCAGATGGTCACGAGTTCCTTACGTTATGACATCAGATAGCGATTCTGTTCTCACCTTATGACATCAGATTGTCATATTGTTGTTCACCTTATGACGTTAGACAGCCATTCTGTTTTCAACTTGTTACATCAGATGGTCATGAGTTCTTTAAGTTATGAAATCAGACAGCCATTCTGTTATCACCTTATGACATCAGACTGTCATGCTGTTCTTCATCATATGACATCAGATTGTCATGTTTTTCTTCATCTTATGACATCAGACAGTCATGCTGTTATTCGCCCTATGACATCAGATTGTCATGCTTTTCTTCGCCTTATGACATCAGATAGTCGTTCCGTTCTCAACTTGTTATATCAGGTGGTCATGAGTTCTTTACATTATGACATCAGATATCCATTCTGTTCTCGCCTCATCACATGAGATTGTCATGTTGTTGTTCACCTTATGAAATCAGATTCTCACGCTGTTCTTAGCCTTATGACATCAGACAGTCATTCCGTTCTCAACTTGTTACATCAGATGGTCACGAGTTCTTTATGTTATCACATCAGATAGCCATTCTGTTGTCACCTTATGACATCAGATTGTCATTTTGTTGTTTACTTTATGATATCAGACTGTCATTCTGTTCTTTGCCTTATGACATCAGATTGTCATGCTTTTCTTTGCCTTATGACATCAGTCATTCCATTCTCGACTTGTTACATCAGATGGTCATGAGTTCTTTACGTTATGACATCAGATATCAATTCTGTTCTCACCTTATGACATCAGATTGTCATTTTGTTGTTTACTTTATGACATCAGACTGTCATTCTGTTCTTTGCCTTATGACAACAGATTGTCATGCTTTTCGTCGCCTTATGACATCAGATAGTCATTCCGTTCTCAACTTGTTACATCAGATGGTCACGAGTTCTTTACGTTATCACATCAGATAGCCATTCTGTTCTCGCCTTATGACATGAGATTGTCATGCTTTTCTTCGCCTTATGACATCAGACAGTCATGCTGTTCTTCGCCCTATGACATCAGATTGTCATGCTTTTCTTCGCCTTATGACATCAGATAGTAATTCTGTTCTCAGCTTGTTACATCAGATGGTCACGAGTTCTTTATGTTATCACATCAAATAGCTATTCTGTTCTCACCTTATGACACCAGATTGTCATTTTGTTGTTTACTTTATGATTTCAGACTGTCATTCTGTTCTTCGCCTTATGACATCAGATTGTCATGCTTTTCTTCGCCTTATGACATCAGATAGTAATTCTGTTCTCACCTTGTTACATCAGATGGTCACAAGTTCTTTACGTTATGACATCAAATATCTATTCTGTTCTCACCTTATGACACCAGATTGCCCTGTTGTTGTTTACCTTATGACATCAGACAGTCATTCCGTTCTCAACTTGTTACATCAGATGGTCACGAATTCTTTACGTTATGACATCAGATAGCCATTCTGTTCTCACCTTATGACATCAGATTGTCATGCTGTTGTTCACATTATGACATCAGTCTGTCATTCCATTCTCGACTTGTTACATCAGATGGTCACGAGTTCTTTACGTTATGACATCAGATAGTGATTCTGTTCTCACCTTATGACATCAGATATTCATGTTGTTGATCACCTTATGACATCAGACTGTCATTCTGTTCTTCGCCTTATGACATCAGATTGTCATGCTTTTCTTCGCCTTATGACATCCGACAGTCATTCCATTCTCGACTTGTTACATCAGATGGTCACGAGTTCCTTACGTTATGACATCAGATAGCGATTCTGTACTCACCTTATGACATCAGATTGTCATATTGTTGTTCACCTTATGACATCAGATTGTCATGCTTTTCTTCGCCTTATGACATCAGACAGTCATTCCATTCTCAACTTGTTACATCAGATGGTCACGAGTTCTTTAAATTATGACATCAGATATCCATTCTGTTATCACCTTATGACATCAGACTGTCATGCTGTTCTTCATCATATGACATCAGATTGTCATGTTGTTCACCTTATGACATCAGACAGTCATTCCGTTTTCAACTTGTTACATCAGATGGTCACGAGTTGTTTAAGTTATGACATCAGATAGCCATTCTGTTCTCACCTTATGACATCAGATTGTCATTTTGTTGTTTACTTTATGACATCAGACTGTCATTCTGTTCTTTGCCTTATGACATCAGATTGTCATGCTTTTCTTCGCCTTATGACATCAGACAGTCATTCCATTCTCGACTTGTTACATCAGATGGTCATGAGTTCTTTACGTTATGACATCAGATATCAATTCTGTTCTCACCTTATGACATCAGATTGTCATTTTGTTGTTTACTTTATGACATCAGACTGTCATTCTGTTCTTTGCCTTATGACAACAGATTGTCATGCTTTTCGTCGCCTTATGACATCAGATAGTCGTTCCGTTCTCAACTTGTTATATCAGGTGGTCATGAGTTCTTTACATTATGACATCAGATATCCATTCTGTTCTCGCCTCATCACATGAGATTGTCATGTTGTTGTTCACCTTATGAAATCAGATTCTCACGCTGTTCTTAGCCTTATGACATCAGACAGTCATTCCGTTCTCAACTTGTTACATCAGATGGTCACGAGTTCTTTATGTTATCACATCAGATAGCCATTCTGTTGTCACCTTATGACATCAGATTGTCATTTTGTTGTTTACTTTATGATATCAGACTGTCATTCTGTTCTTTGCCTTATGACATCAGATTGTCATGCTTTTCTTTGCCTTATGACATCAGTCATTCCATTCTCGACTTGTTACATCAGATGGTCATGAGTTCTTTACGTTATGACATCAGATATCAATTCTGTTCTCACCTTATGACATCAGATTGTCATTTTGTTGTTTACTTTATGACATCAGACTGTCATTCTGTTCTTTGCCTTATGACAACAGATTGTCATGCTTTTCGTCGCCTTATGACATCAGATAGTCATTCCGTTCTCAACTTGTTACATCAGATGGTCACGAGTTCTTTATGTTATCACATCAGATAGCCATTCTGTTCTCGCCTTATGACATGAGATTGTCATGCTTTTCTTCGCCTTATGACATCAGACAGTCATGCTGTTCTTCGCCCTATGACATCAGATTGTCATGCTTTTCTTCGCCTTATGACATCAGATAGTAATTCTGTTCTCAGCTTGTTACATCAGATGGTCACGAGTTCTTTATGTTATCACATCAAATAGCTATTCTGTTCTCACCTTATGACACCAGATTGTCATTTTGTTGTTTACTTTATGATTTCAGACTGTCATTCTGTTCTTCGCCTTATGACATCAGATTGTCATGCTTTTCTTCGCCTTATGACATCAGATAGTAATTCTGTTCTCACCTTGTTACATCAGATGGTCACAAGTTCTTTACGTTATGACATCAAATATCTATTCTGTTCTCACCTTATGACACCAGATTGCCCTGTTGTTGTTTACCTTATGACATCAGACAGTCATTCCGTTCTCAACTTGTTACATCAGATGGTCACGAATTCTTTACGTTATGACATCAGATAGCCATTCTGTTCTCACCTTATGACATCAGATTGTCATGCTGTTGTTCACATTATGACATCAGTCTGTCATTCCATTCTCGACTTGTTACATCAGATGGTCACGAGTTCTTTACGTTATGACATCAGATAGTGATTCTGTTCTCACCTTATGACATCAGATATTCATGTTGTTGATCACCTTATGACATCAGACTGTCATTCTGTTCTTCGCCTTATGACATCAGATTGTCATGCTTTTCTTCGCCTTATGACATCCGACAGTCATTCCATTCTCGACTTGTTACATCAGATGGTCACGAGTTCCTTACGTTATGACATCAGATAGCGATTCTGTACTCACCTTATGACATCAGATTGTCATATTGTTGTTCACCTTATGACATCAGATTGTCATGCTTTTCTTCGCCTTATGACATCAGACAGTCATTCCATTCTCAACTTGTTACATCAGATGGTCACGAGTTCTTTAAATTATGACATCAGATATCCATTCTGTTATCACCTTATGACATCAGACTGTCATGCTGTTCTTCATCATATGACATCAGATTGTCATGTTGTTCACCTTATGACATCAGACAGTCATTCCGTTTTCAACTTGTTACATCAGATGGTCACGAGTTGTTTAAGTTATGACATCAGATAGCCATTCTGTTCTCACCTTATGACATCAGATTGTCATTTTGTTGTTTACTTTATGACATCAGACTGTCATTCTGTTCTTTGCCTTATGACATCAGATTGTCATGCTTTTCTTCGCCTTATGACATCAGACAGTCATTCCATTCTCGACTTGTTACATCAGATGGTCATGAGTTCTTTACGTTATGACATCAGATATCAATTCTGTTCTCACCTTATGACATCAGATTGTCATTTTGTTGTTTACTTTATGACATCAGACTGTCATTCTGTTCTTTGCCTTATGACAACAGATTGTCATGCTTTTCGTCGCCTTATGACATCAGATAGTCATTCCGTTCTCAACTTGTTACATCAGATGGTCACGAGTTCTTCATGTTATCACATCAGATAGCCATTCTGTTCTCGCCTTATGACATGAGATTGTCATGCTTTACTTCACTTTATGATATCACATAGTCAATCTGTTCACACCTTGTTACATCAGATTGTCATGCTGTTCTCACCTTATGAAATCAGTTGTTTTTACGTTCTTCAATTAATGGCATCAGATGGTCACGAGTTCTTTACGTTATGACATCAGATAGCGATTCTGTTCTTACATTATGACATAAGATTTTCATGCTGTTTTTCACATTATGACATCAGACTGTCATGCTGTTGTTAACTTTATGACATGAGACTGTCATGCTGTTCTTCATCATATGACATGAGATTGTGATGCTTTTCTTCGCCTTATGACATCAGACAGTCATTCTGTTCTAAACTTGTTACATCAGATGGTCACGAGTTCTTTAAGTTATGACATCAGACAGCCATTCTATTCTCACTTCATGACATCAGATTGTCATGTTGTTGTTCACCTTATGACATCAGACAGTCATTCCGTTCTCAACTTGTTACATCAGATGGTCACGAATTCTTTACGTTATGACATCAGATATCCATTCTGTTCTCACCTTATGACATCAGATTGTCATGCTGTTGTTCACAATATGACATCAGACTGTCATGCTGTTCTTCATCATATGACAGGAGATTGTGATGCTTTTCTTTGCCTTAAGACATCAGATAGGCATTCTGTTCTCAGCTTGTTATAACAGATGGTCAAAAGTTCTTTACGTTATGACATCAGATAGCGATTCTGTTCTCACCTTATGACATCAGATTGTCATGCTTTTCTTCGCCTTATGACATCAGACAGTCATTCCATTCTCGACTTGTTACATCAGATGGTCACGAGTTCCTTACGTTATGACATCAGATAGCGATTCTGTTCTCACCTTATGACATCAGATTGTCATATTGTTGTTCACCTTATGACGTTAGACAGCCATTCTGTTTTCAACTTGTTACATCAGATGGTCATGAGTTCTTTAAGTTATGAAATCAGACAGCCATTCTGTTATCACCTTATGACATCAGACTGTCATGCTGTTCTTCATCATATGACATCAGATTGTCATGTTTTTCTTCATCTTATGACATCAGACAGTCATGCTGTTATTCGCCCTATGACATCAGATTGTCATGCTTTTCTTCGCCTTATGACATCAGATAGTCGTTCCGTTCTCAACTTGTTATATCAGGTGGTCATGAGTTCTTTACATTATGACATCAGATATCCATTCTGTTCTCGCCTCATCACATGAGATTGTCATGTTGTTGTTCACCTTATGAAATCAGATTCTCACGCTGTTCTTAGCCTTATGACATCAGACAGTCATTCCGTTCTCAACTTGTTACATCAGATGGTCACGAGTTCTTTATGTTATCACATCAGATAGCCATTCTGTTGTCACCTTATGACATCAGATTGTCATTTTGTTGTTTACTTTATGATATCAGACTGTCATTCTGTTCTTTGCCTTATGACATCAGATTTTCATGCTTTTCTTTGCCTTATGACATCAGTCATTCCATTCTCGACTTGTTACATCAGATGGTCATGAGTTCTTTACGTTATGACATCAGATATCAATTCTGTTCTCACCTTATGACATCAGATTGTCATTTTGTTGTTTACTTTATGACATCAGACTGTCATTCTGTTCTTTGCCTTATGACAACAGATTGTCATGCTTTTCGTCGCCTTATGACATCAGATAGTCATTCCGTTCTCAACTTGTTACATCAGATGGTCACGAGTTCTTTATGTTATCACATCAGATAGCCATTCTGTTCTCGCCTTATGACATGAGATTGTCATGCTTTTCTTCGCCTTATGACATCAGACAGTCATGCTGTTCTTCGCCCTATGACATCAGATTGTCATGCTTTTCTTCGCCTTATGACATCAGATAGTAATTCTGTTCTCAGCTTGTTACATCAGATGGTCACGAGTTCTTTATGTTATCACATCAAATAGCTATTCTGTTCTCACCTTATGACACCAGATTGTCATTTTGTTGTTTACTTTATGATTTCAGACTGTCATTCTGTTCTTCGCCTTATGACATCAGATTGTCATGCTTTTCTTCGCCTTATGACATCAGATAGTAATTCTGTTCTCACCTTGTTACATCAGATGGTCACAAGTTCTTTACGTTATGACATCAAATATCTATTCTGTTCTCACCTTATGACACCAGATTGCCCTGTTGTTGTTTACCTTATGACATCAGACAGTCATTCCGTTCTCAACTTGTTACATCAGATGGTCACGAATTCTTTACGTTATGACATCAGATAGCCATTCTGTTCTCACCTTATGACATCAGATTGTCATGCTGTTGTTCACATTATGACATCAGTCTGTCATTCCATTCTCGACTTGTTACATCAGATGGTCACGAGTTCTTTACGTTATGACATCAGATAGTGATTCTGTTCTCACCTTATGACATCAGATATTCATGTTGTTGATCACCTTATGACATCAGACTGTCATTCTGTTCTTCGCCTTATGACATCAGATTGTCATGCTTTTCTTCGCCTTATGACATCCGACAGTCATTCCATTCTCGACTTGTTACATCAGATGGTCACGAGTTCCTTACGTTATGACATCAGATAGCGATTCTGTACTCACCTTATGACATCAGATTGTCATATTGTTGTTCACCTTATGACATCAGATTGTCATGCTTTTCTTCGCCTTATGACATCAGACAGTCATTCCATTCTCAACTTGTTACATCAGATGGTCACGAGTTCTTTAAATTATGACATCAGATATCCATTCTGTTATCACCTTATGACATCAGACTGTCATGCTGTTCTTCATCATATGACATCAGATTGTCATGTTGTTCACCTTATGACATCAGACAGTCATTCCGTTTTCAACTTGTTACATCAGATGGTCACGAGTTGTTTAAGTTATGACATCAGATAGCCATTCTGTTCTCACCTTATGACATCAGATTGTCATTTTGTTGTTTACTTTATGACATCAGACTGTCATTCTGTTCTTTGCCTTATGACAACAGATTGTCATGCTTTTCGTCGCCTTATGACATCAGATAGTCATTCCGTTCTCAACTTGTTACATCAGATGGTCACGAGTTCTTCATGTTATCACATCAGATAGCCATTCTGTTCTCGCCTTATGACATGAGATTGTCATGCTTTACTTCACTTTATGATATCACATAGTCAATCTGTTCACACCTTGTTACATCAGATTGTCATGCTGTTCTCAGATTGTCATGCTGTCCTTATGAAATCAGTTGTTTTTACGTTCTTCAATTAATGGCATCAGATGGTCACGAGTTCTTTACGTTATGACATCAGATAGCGATTCTGTTCTTACATTATGACATAAGATTTTCATGCTGTTTTTCACATTATGACATCAGACTGTCATGCTGTTGTTAACTTTATGACATGAGACTGTCATGCTGTTCTTCATCATATGACATGAGATTGTGATGCTTTTCTTCGCCTTATGACATCAGACAGTCATTCTGTTCTAAACTTGTTACATCAGATGGTCACGAGTTCTTTAAGTTATGACATCAGACAGCCATTCTATTCTCACTTCATGACATCAGATTGTCATGTTGTTGTTCACCTTATGACATCAGACAGTCATTCCGTTCTCAACTTGTTACATCAGATGGTCACGAATTCTATACGTTATGACATCAGATATCCATTCTGTTCTCACCTTATGACATCAGATTGTCATGCTGTTGTTCACAATATGACATCAGACTGTCATGCTGTTCTTCATCATATGACAGGAGATTGTGATGCTTTTCTTTGCCTTATGACATCAGATAGGCATTCTGTTCTCAGCTTGTTATAACAGATGGTCAAAAGTTCTTTACGTTATGACATCAGATAGCGATTCTGTTCTCACCTTATGACATCAGATTGTCATGCTTTTCTTCGCCTTATGACATCAGACAGTCATTCCATTCTCGACTTGTTACATCAGATGGTCACGAGTTCCTTACGTTATGACATCAGATAGCGATTCTGTTCTCACCTTATGACATCAGATTGTCATATTGTTGTTCACCTTATGACGTCAGACAGCCATTCTGTTTTCAACTTGTTACATCAGATGGTCATGAGTTCTTTAAGTTATGAAATCAGACAGCCATTCTGTTATCACCTTATGACATCAGACTGTCATGCTGTTCTTCATCATATGACATCAGATTGTCATGTTTTTCTTCATCTTATGACATCAGACAGTCATGCTGTTATTCGCCCTATGACATCAGATTGTCATGCTTTTCTTCGCCTTATGACATCAGATAGTCGTTCCGTTCTCAACTTGTTATATCAGGTGGTCATGAGTTCTTTACATTATGACATCAGATATCCATTCTGTTCTCGCCTCATCACATGAGATTGTCATGTTGTTGTTCACCTTATGAAATCAGATTCTCACGCTGTTCTTAGCCTTATGACATCAGACAGTCATTCCGTTCTCAACTTGTTACATCAGATGGTCACGAGTTCTTTATGTTATCACATTAGATAGCCATTCTGTTGTCACCTTATGACATCAGATTGTCATTTTGTTGTTTACTTTATGATATCAGACTGTCATTCTGTTCTTTGCCTTATGACATCAGATTGTCATGCTTTTCTTTGCCTTATGACATCAGTCATTCCATTCTCGACTTGTTACATCAGATGGTCATGAGTTCTTTACGTTATGACATCAGATATCAATTCTCTTCTCACCTTATGACATCAGATTGTCATTTTGTTGTTTACTTTATGACATCAGACTGTCATTCTGTTCTTTGCCTTATGACAACAGATTGTCATGCTTTTCGTCGCCTTATGACATCAGATAGTCATTCCGTTCTCAACTTGTTACATCAGATGGTCACGAGTTCTTTATGTTATCACATCATATAGCCATTCTGTTCTCGCCTTATGACATGAGATTGTCATGCTTTTCTTCGCCTTATGACATCAGACAGTCATGCTGTTCTTCGCCCTATGACATCAGATTGTCATGCTGTTCTTCGCCCTATGACATCAGATTGTCATGCTTTTCTTCGCCTTATGACATCAGATAGTAATTCTGTTCTCAGCTTGTTACATCAGATGGTCACAAGTTCTTTACGTTATGACATCAAATAGCTATTCTGTTCTCACCTTATGACACCAGATTGCCCTGTTGTTGTTTACTTTATGACATCAGACAGTCATTCCGTTCTCAACTTGTTACATCAGATGGTCACGAGTTCTTTATGTTATCACATCAGATAGCCATTCTGTTCTCACCTTATGACATCAGATTGTCATTTTGTTGTTTACTTTATGATTTCAGACTGTCATTCTGTTCTTCGCCTTATGACATCAGATTGTCATGCTTTTCTTCGCCTTATGACATCAGACAGTCATTCCATTCTCGACTTGTTACATCAGATGGTCATGAGTTCTTTACGTTATGACATCAGATATCAATTCTGTTCTCACCTTATGACATCAGATTGTCATTTTGTTGTTTACTTTATGACATCAGACTGTCATTCTGTTCTTTGCCTTATGACAACAGATTGTCATGCTTTTCGTCGCCTTATGACATCAGATAGTCATTCCATTCTCAACTTGTTACATCAGATGGTCACGAGTTCTTCATGTTATCACATCAGATAGCCATTCTGTTCTCGCCTTATGACATGAGATTGTCATGCTTTACTTCACTTTATGATATCACATAGTCAATCTGTTCACACCTTGTTACATCAGATTGTCATGCTGTTCTCACCTTATGAAATCAGTTGTTTTTACGTTCTTCAATTAATGGCATCAGATGGTCACGAGTTCTTTATGTTATGACATCAGATAGCGATTCTGTTCTTACATTATGACATAAGATTTTCATGCTGTTTTTCACATTATGACATCAGACTGTCATGCTGTTGTTAACTTTATGACATGAGACTGTCATGCTGTTGTTCATCATATGACATGAGATTGTGATGCTTTTCTTCGCCTTATGACATCAGACAGTCATTCTGTTCTAAACTTGTTACATCAGATGGTCACGAGTTCTTAAAGTTATGACTGCCATGCTGTTCTCCATCATATGACATCAGATTGTCATGTTTTTCTTCATCTTATGACATCAGACAGTCATGCTGTTATTCGCCCTATGACATCAGATTGTCATGCTTTTCTTCGCCTTATGACATCAGATAGTCATTCCGTTCTCAACTTGTTATATCAGGTGGTCATGAGTTCTTTACATTATGACATCAGATATCCATTCTGTTCTCGCCTTATCACATGAGATTGTCATGTTGTTGTTCACCTTATGAAATCAGATTCTCACGCTGTTCTTAGCCTTATGACATCAGACAGTCATTCCGTTCTCAACTTGTTACATCAGATGGTCACGAGTTCTTTATGTTATCACATCAGATAGCCATTCTGTTGTCACCTTATGACATCAGATTGTCATTTTGTTGTTTACTTTATGATATCAGACTGTCATTCTGTTCTTCGCCTTATGACATCAGATTGTCATGCTTTTCTTTGCCTTATGACATCAGTCATTCCATTCTCGACTTGTTACATCAGATGGTCATGAGTTCTTTACGTTATGACATCAGATATCAATTCTGTTCTCACCTTATGACATCAGATTGTCATGCTGTTGTTCACATTATGACATCAGACTGTCATGCTGTTCTTCATCATATGACAGGAGATTGTGATGCTTTTCTTTGCCTTATGACATCAGATAGGCATTCTGTTCTCAGCTTGTTACAACAGATGGTCACAAGTTCTTTACGTTATGACATCGAATACCTATTCTGTTCTCACCTTATGACATCAGATTGTCATGTTGTTGTTTACTTTATGACATCAGACTGTCATTCTGTTCTTCGCCTTATGACATCAGATTGTCATTTTGTTGTTTACTTTATGACATCAGACTGTCATTCTGTTCTTTGCCTTATGACAACAGATTGTCATGCTTTTCGTCGCCTTATGACATCAGATAGTCATTCCGTTCTCAACTTGTTACATCAGATGGTCACGAGTTCTTTATGTTATCACATCAGATAGCCATTCTGTTCTCGCCTTATGACATGAGATTGTCATGCTTTTCTTCGCCTTATGACATCAGACAGTCATGCTGTTCTTCGCCCTATGACATCAGATTGTCATGCTTTTCTTCGCCTTATGACATCAGACAGTCATGCTGTTCTTCGCCCTATGACATCAGATTGTCATGCTTTTCTTCGCCTTATGACATCAGATAGTAATTCTGTTCTCAGCTTGTTACATCAGATGGTCACAAGTTCTTTACGTTATGACATCAAATAGCTATTCTGTTCACACCTTATGACACCAGATTGCCCTGTTGTTGTTTACTTTATGACATCAGACAGTCATTCCGTTCTCAACTTGTTACATCAGATGGTCACGAGTTCTTTATGTTATCACATCAGATAGCCATTCTGTTCTCACCTTATGACATCAGATTGTCATTTTGTTGTTTACT
Organism: Fundulus diaphanus; assembly: GCA_037039145.1. Classification (NCBI taxonomy): domain Eukaryota; kingdom Metazoa; phylum Chordata; class Actinopteri; order Cyprinodontiformes; family Fundulidae; genus Fundulus; species Fundulus diaphanus. The sequence goes on along the minus strand of CM073133.1, from coordinate 33,482,739 downwards.
TTATGATTTCAGACTGTCATTCTGTTCTTCGCCTTATGACATCAGATTGTCATGCTTTTCTTCGCCTTATGACATTAGACAGTCATTCCATTCTCGACTTGTTACATCAGATGGTCATGAGTTCTTTACGTTATGACATCAGATATCAATTCTGTTCTCACCTTATGACATCAGATTTTCATTTTGTTGTTTACTTTATGACATCAGACTGTCATTCTGTTCTTTGCCTTATGACAACAGATTGTCATGCTTTTCGTCGCCTTATGACATCAGATAGTCATTCCGTTCTCAACTTGTTACATCAGATGGTCACGAGTTCTTCATGTTATCACATCAGATAGCCATTCTGTTCTCGCCTTATGACATGAGATTGTCATGCTTTACTTCACTTTATGATATCACATAGTCAATCTGTTCACACCTTGTTACATCAGATTGTCATGCTGTTTTCACCTTATGAAATCAGTTGTTTTTACGTTCTTCAATTAATGGCATCAGATGGTCACGAGTTCTTTACGTTATGACATCAGATAGCGATTCTGTTCTTACATTATGACATAAGATTTTCATGCTGTTTTTCACATTATGACATCAGACTGTCATGCTGTTGTTAACTTTATGACATGAGACTGTCATGCTGTTCTTCATCATATGACATGAGATTGTGATGCTTTTCTTCGCCTTATGACATCAGACAGTCATTCTGTTCTAAACTTGTTACATCAGATGGTCACGAGTTCTTTAAGTTATGACATCAGACAGCCATTCTATTCTCACTTCATGACATCAGATTGTCATGTTGTTGTTCAACTTATGACATCAGACAGTCATTCCGTTCTCAACTTGTTACATCAGATGGTCACGAATTCTTTACGTTATGACATCAGATATCCATTCTGTTCTCACCTTATGACATCAGATTGTCATGCTGTTGTTCACATTATGACATCAGACTGTCATGCTGTTCTTCATCATATGACAGGAGATTGTGATGCTTTTCTTTGCCTTATGACATCAGATAGGCATTCTGTTCTCAGCTTGTTATAACAGATGGTCACGAGTTCTTTACGTTATGACATCAGATATCGATTCTGTTCTTACATTATGACATAAGATTTTCATGCTGTTTTTCACATTATGACATCAGACTGTCATGCTGTTGTTAACTTTATGACATGAGACTGTCATGCTGTTCTTCATCATATGACATGAGATTGTGATGCTTTTCTTCGCCTTATGACATCAGACAGTCATTCTGTTCTAAACTTGTTACATCAGATGGTCACGAGTTCTTTAAGTTATGACATCAGACAGCCATTCTATTCTCACTTCATGACATCAGATTGTCATGTTGTTGTTCAACTTATGACATCAGACAGTCATTCCGTTCTCAACTTGTTACATCAGATGGTCACGAATTCTTTACGTTATGACATCAGATATCCATTCTGTTCTCACCTTATGACATCAGATTGTCATGCTGTTGTTCACATTATGACATCAGACTGTCATGCTGTTCTTCATCATATGACAGGAGATTGTGATGCTTTTCTTTGCCTTATGACATCAGATAGGCATTCTGTTCTCAGCTTGTTATAACAGATGGTCACAAGTTCTTTACGTTATGACATCAGATAGCGATTCTGTTCTCACCTTATGACATCAGATTGTCATGCTTTTCTTCGCCTTATGACATCAGAAAGTCATTCCATTCTCGACTTGTTACATCAGATGGTCACGAGTTCCTTACGTTATGACATCAGATAGCGATTCTGTTCTCACCTTATGACATCAGATTGTCATATTGTTGTTCACCTTATGACATCAGACAATCATTCCATTCTCAACTTGTTACATCAGATGGTCACGAGTTCTTTAAGTTATGAAATCAGACAGCCATTCTGTTATCACCTTATGACATCAGACTGTCATGCTGTTCTTCATCATATGACATCAGATTGTCATGTTTTTCTTCATCTTATGACATCAGACAGTCATGCTGTTATTCGCCCTATGACATCAGATTGTCATGCTTTTCTTCGCCTTATGACATCAGATAGTCATTCCGTTCTCAACTTGTTATATCAGGTGGTCATGAGTTCTTTACATTATGACATCAGATATCCATTCTGTTCTCGCCTCATCACAGGAGATTGTCATGTTGTTGTTCACCTTATGAAATCAGATTCTCACGCTGTTCTTAGCCTTATGACATCAGACAGTCATTCCGTTCTCAACTTGTTACATCAGATGGTCACGAGTTCTTTATGTTATCACATCAGATAGCCATTCTGTTCTCACCTTATGACATCAGATTGTCATGCTTTTCTTCGCCTTATGACATCAGATAGTAATTCTGTTCTCAGCTTGTTACATCAGATGGTCACAAGTTCTTTACGTTATGACATCAAATAGCTATTCTGTTCTCACCTTATGACACCAGATTGCCCTGTTGTTGTTTACTTTATGACATCAGACAGTCATTCCGTTCTCAACTTGTTACATCAGATGGTCACGAGTTCTTTATGTTATCACATCAGATAGCCATTCTGTTCTCACCTTATGACATCAGATTGTCATTTTGTTGTTTACTTTATGATTTCAGACTGTCATTCTGTTCTTCGCCTTATGACATCAGATTGTCATGCTTTTCTTCGCCTTATGACATCAGTCATTCCATTCTCGACTTGTTACATCAGATGGTCAAATAGTTCTTTACGTTATGACATCAGATATCAATTCTGTTCTCACCTTATGACATCAGATTGTCATTTTGTTGTTTACTTTATGACATCAGACTGTCATTCTGTTCTTTGCCTTATGACAACAGATTGTCATGCTTTTCGTCGCCTTATGACATCAGATAGCCATTCTGTTCTCGCCTTATGACATGAGATTGTCATGCTTTACTTCACTTTATGATATCACATAGTCAATCTGTTCACACCTTGTTACATCAGATTGTCATGCTGTTCTCACCTTATGAAATCAGTTGTTTTTACGTTCTTCAATTAATGGCATCAGATGGTCACGAGTTCTTTACGTTATGACATCAGATAGCGATTCTGTTCTTACATTATGACATAAGATTTTCATGCTGTTTTTCACATTATGACATCAGACTGTCATGCTGTTGTTAACTTTATGACATGAGACTGTCATGCTGTTCTTTATCATATGACATGAGATTGTGATGCTTTTCTTCGCCTTATGACATCAGACAGTCATTCTGTTCTAAACTTGTTACATCAGATGGTCGCGAGTTCTTTAAGTTATGACATCAGACAGCCATTCTATTCTCACTTCATGACATCAGATTGTCATGTTGTTGTTCACCTTATGACATCAGACAGTCATTCCGTTCTCAACTTGTTACATCAGATGGTCACGAATTCTTTACGTTATGACATCAGATATCCATTCTGTTCTCACCTTATGACATCAGATTGTCATGCTGTTGTTCACATTATGACATCGGACTGTCATGCTGTTCTTCATCATATGACAGGAGACTGTGATGCTTTTCTTTGCCTTATGACATCAGATAGGCATTCTGTTCTCAGCTTGTTATAACAGATGGTCACAAGTTCTTTACGTTATGACATCAAATACCTATTCTGTTCTCACCTTATGACATCAGATTGTCATGTTGTTGTTTACTTTATGACATCAGACTGTCATTCTGTTCTTCGCCTTATGACATCAGATTGTCATGCTTTTCTTTGCCTTATGACATCAGAGAGTCATTCCGTTCTCAACTTGTTACATCAGATGGTCACGAATTCTTTACGTTATGACATCAGATAACCATTCTGTTCTCACCTTATGACATCAGATTGTCATTTTGTTGTTAACTTTATGACATGAGACTGTCATGCTGTTCTTCATCATATGACATGAGATTGTGATGCTTTTCTTCGCCTTATGACATCAGACAGTCATTCTGTTCTAAACTTGTTACATCAGATGGTCACGAGTTCTTTAAGTTATGACATCAGACAGCCATTCTATTCTCACTTCATGACATCAGATTGTCATGTTGTTGTTCAACTTATGACATCAGACAGTCATTCCGTTCTCAACTTGTTACATCAGATGGTCACGAATTCTTTACGTTATGACATCAGATATCCATTCTGTTCTCACCTTATGACATCAGATTGTCATGCTGTTGTTCACATTATGACATCAGACTGTCATGCTGTTCTTCATCATATGACAGGAGATTGTGATGCTTTTCTTCGCCTTATGACATCAGAAAGTCATTCCATTCTCGACTTGTTACATCAGATGGTCACGAGTTCCTTACGTTATGACATCAGATAGCGATTCTGTTCTCACCTTATGACATCAGATTGTCATATTGTTGTTCACCTTATGACATCAGACAATCATTCCATTCTCAACTTGTTACATCAGATGGTCACGAGTTCTTTAAGTTATGAAATCAGACAGCCATTCTGTTATCACCTTATGACATCAGACTGTCATGCTGTTCTTCATCATATGACATCAGATTGTCATGTTTTTCTTCATCTTATGACATCAGACAGTCATGCTGTTATTCGCCCTATGACATCAGATTGTCATGCTTTTCTTCGCCTTATGACATCAGATAGTCATTCCGTTCTCAACTTGTTATATCAGGTGGTCATGAGTTCTTTACATTATGACATCAGATATCCATTCTGTTCTCGCCTCATCACAGGAGATTGTCATGTTGTTGTTCACCTTATGAAATCAGATTCTCACGCTGTTCTTAGCCTTATGACATCAGACAGTCATTCCGTTCTCAACTTGTTACATCAGATGGTCACGAGTTCTTTATGTTATCACATCAGATAGCCATTCTGTTCTCACCTTATGACATCAGATTGTCATGCTTTTCTTCGCCTTATGACATCAGATAGTAATTCTGTTCTCAGCTTGTTACATCAGATGGTCACAAGTTCTTTACGTTATGACATCAAATAGCTATTCTGTTCTCACCTTATGACACCAGATTGCCCTGTTGTTGTTTACTTTATGACATCAGACAGTCATTCCGTTCTCAACTTGTTACATCAGATGGTCACGAGTTCTTTATGTTATCACATCAGATAGCCATTCTGTTCTCACCTTATGACATCAGATTGTCATTTTGTTGTTTACTTTATGATTTCAGACTGTCATTCTGTTCTTCGCCTTATGACATCAGATTGTCATGCTTTTCTTCGCCTTATGACATCAGTCATTCCATTCTCGACTTGTTACATCAGATGGTCAAATAGTTCTTTACGTTATGACATCAGATATCAATTCTGTTCTCACCTTATGACATCAGATTGTCATTTTGTTGTTTACTTTATGACATCAGACTGTCATTCTGTTCTTTGCCTTATGACAACAGATTGTCATGCTTTTCGTCGCCTTATGACATCAGATAGCCATTCTGTTCTCGCCTTATGACATGAGATTGTCATGCTTTACTTCACTTTATGATATCACATAGTCAATCTGTTCACACCTTGTTACATCAGATTGTCATGCTGTTCTCACCTTATGAAATCAGTTGTTTTTACGTTCTTCAATTAATGGCATCAGATGGTCACGAGTTCTTTACGTTATGACATCAGATAGCGATTCTGTTCTTACATTATGACATAAGATTTTCATGCTGTTTTTCACATTATGACATCAGACTGTCATGCTGTTGTTAACTTTATGACATGAGACTGTCATGCTGTTCTTTATCATATGACATGAGATTGTGATGCTTTTCTTCGCCTTATGACATCAGACAGTCATTCTGTTCTAAACTTGTTACATCAGATGGTCGCGAGTTCTTTAAGTTATGACATCAGACAGCCATTCTATTCTCACTTCATGACATCAGATTGTCATGTTGTTGTTCACCTTATGACATCAGACAGTCATTCCGTTCTCAACTTGTTACATCAGATGGTCACGAATTCTTTACGTTATGACATCAGATATCCATTCTGTTCTCACCTTATGACATCAGATTGTCATGCTGTTGTTCACATTATGACATCGGACTGTCATGCTGTTCTTCATCATATGACAGGAGACTGTGATGCTTTTCTTTGCCTTATGACATCAGATAGGCATTCTGTTCTCAGCTTGTTATAACAGATGGTCACAAGTTCTTTACGTTATGACATCAAATACCTATTCTGTTCTCACCTTATGACATCAGATTGTCATGTTGTTGTTTACTTTATGACATCAGACTGTCATTCTGTTCTTCGCCTTATGACATCAGATTGTCATGCTTTTCTTTGCCTTATGACATCAGAGAGTCATTCCGTTCTCAACTTGTTACATCAGATGGTCACGAATTCTTTACGTTATGACATCAGATAACCATTCTGTTCTCACCTTATGACATCAGATTGTCATTTTGTTGTTAACTTTATGACATCAGACTGTCATGCTGTTCTTCATCATATGACATGAGATGGTGATGCTTTTCTTCGCCTTATGACATCTGATAGTCATTCTGTTCTAAACTTGTTACATCAGATGGTCACGAGTTCTTTAAGTTATGACATCAGATAGCCATTCTGTTATCACCTTATGACATCAGACTGTCATGCTGTTCTTTATCATATGACATGAGATTGTGATGCTTTTCTTCGCCTTATGACATCAGACAGTCATTCTGTTCTAAACTTGTTACATCAGATGGTCACGAGTTCTTTAAGTTATGACATCAGACAGCCATTCTATTCTCACTTCATGACATCAGATTGTCATGTTGTCGTTCACCTTATGACATCAGACAGTCATTCCGTTCTCAACTTGTTACATCAGATGGTCACGAATTCTTTACGTTATGACATCAGATATCCATTCTGTTCTCACCTTATGACATCAGATTGTCATGCTGTTGTTCACATTATGACATCGGACTGTCATGCTGTTCTTCATCATATGACAGGAGACTGTGATGCTTTTCTTTGCCTTATGACATCAGATAGGCATTCTGTTCTCAGCTTGTTATAACAGATGGTCACAAGTTCTTTACGTTATGACATCAAATACCTATTCTGTTCTATTCTCACTTCATGACATCAGATTGTCATGTTATGACATCAGACAGTCATTCCATTCTCAACTTGTTACATCAGATGGTCACGAATTCTTTAAGTTATGACATCAGATAGCCATTCTGTTATCACCTTATGGCATCAGATTGTCATGCTGTTGTTATCCTTATCACATCAGTTGTTTTTATGTTCTTCAATTTATGATATCAGATGGTGATGAGTTGTTCACGTTATGTCATATGATTTTCATGTTCTTCTGCACCTTTTGACATCGGATTGTGATGCTTTTCTTCGCCTTATGACATCAGATATTCATTCTGTTCTCACCTTATGACATCAGATTGTCAGGTTGTTGTTACCTACATGACATCAGACTGTCATGCTGTTCTTCGCCGTATGACATCAGATTTTCATGCTTTTCTTCGCCTTATGACATCAGATAGTAATTCTGTTCTCACCTTGTTACATCAGATGGTCACAAGTTCTTTACGTTATGACATCAGTTAGCCATTCTGTTCTCACCTTATGAGACCAGATTGCCATGTTGTTGTTTACTTTATGACATCACACTGTCATTCTGTTCTTAGCCTTATGACATCAGAATGTCATGCTTTTCATCGCCTTATGACATCAGACAGTCATTCTGTTCTAAACTTGTTACATCAGATGGTCACGAGTTCTTTAAGTTATGACATCAGACAGCCATTCTGTTATCACCTTATGACATCAGATTGTCATGGTGTTGTTCACCTTATGACATCAGAGAGTCATTCCATTCTCAACTTGTTACATCAGATGGTCAGGAGTTCCTTACGTTATGACATCAGATATCCATTCTATTCTCACCTTATGACATCAGAGTGTCATGTTGTTGTTCACCTTATGACATCAGACAGTCATTCCGTTCTCAACTTGTTACATCAGATGGTCACGAATTCTTTACGTTATGACATCAGATAGCCATACTGTTCTCACCTTATGACATCAGATTGTCATGCTGTTGTTCACATTATGACATCAGACTGTCATGCTGTTCTTCATCATATGACAGGAGATTGTGATGCTTTTCTTTGCCTTATGACATCAGATAGGCATTCTGTTCTCAGCTTGTTACAACAGATGGTCACAAGTTCTTTACGTTATGACATCAAATACCTATTATGTTCTCACCTTATGACATCAGATTGTCATGTTGTTGTCTACTTTATGACATCAGACTGTCATTCTGTTCTTCGCCTTATGACAACAGATTGTCATGCTTTTCCTCGCCTTATGACATCAGATAGTCATTCCGTTCTCAACTTGTTACATCAGATGGTCACGAGTTCTTCATGTTATCACATCAGATAGCCATTCTATTCTCACCTTATGACATCAGATTGTCATGTTGTTGTTTACTTTATGACATCAGACTGTCATTCTGCTCTTAGCCTTATGACATCAGATTGTCATGCTTTTCTTCGCCTTATGACATCAGACAGTCATTCCATTCTCGACTTGTTACATCAGATGGTCATGAGTTCCTTACGTTATGACATCAGATAGCGATTCTGTTCTCACCTTATGACATCAGATTGTCAAATTGTTGTTCACCTTATGACATCAGAAGTCATTCCATTCTCAACTTGTTACATCAGATGGTCACGAGTTCTTTACATTATGACATCAGATATCCATTCTGTTTTCAACTTGTTACATCAGATGGTCACGAGTTCTTTCAGTTATAACATCAGATAGCCATTCTGTTATCACCTTATGACATAGGACTGTCATGCTGTTCTTCATCATATGACATGAGATTGTGATGCTTTTCTTCGCCTTATGACATCAGATAGTCATTCTGTTCTAAACTTGTTACATCAGATGGTCACGAGTTCTTTAAGTTATGACATCAGATAGCCATTCTGTTCTCACCTTATGACATCAGATTGTCATTTTGTTGTTAACTTTATGACATCAGACTGTCATGCTGTTCTTCATCATATGACATGAGATTGTGATGCTTTTCTTCGCCTTATGACATCAGATATCCATTCTGTTCTCACCTTATGACATCAGATTGTCATGCTGTTGTTCACATTATGACATCGGACTGTCATGCTGTTCTTCATCATATGACAGGAGACTGTGATGCTTTTCTTTGCCTTATGACATCAGATAGGCATTCTGTTCTCAGCGTGTTATAACAGATGGTCACAAGTTCTTTACGTTATGACATCAAATACCTATTCTGTTCTCACCTTATGACATCAGATTGTCATGTTGTTGTTTACTTTATGACATCAGACTGTCATTCTGTTCTTCGCCTTATGACATCAGATTGTCATGCTTTTCTTCGCCTTATGACATCAGAGAGTCATTCCGTTCTCAACTTGTTACATCAGATGGTCACGAATTCTTTAAGTTATGACATCAGATAGCCATTCTGTTATCACCTTATGGCATCAGATTGTCATGCTGTTGTTCACCTTATCACATCAGTTGTTTTTATGTTCTTCAATTTATGATATCAGATGGTGATGAGTTGTGCACATTATGTCATATGATTTTCATGTTCTTCTGCACCTTTTGACATCGGATTGTGATGCTTTTCTTCGCCTTATGACATCAGATATTCATTCTGTTCTCACCTTATGACATCAGATTGACAGGTTGTTGTTACCTACATGACATCAGACTGTCATGCTGTTCTTCGCCGTATGACATCAGATTTTCATTCTTTTCTTCGCCTTATGACATCAGATAGTGATTCTGTTCTCACCTTGTTACATCAGATGGTCACAAGTTCTTTACGTTATGACATCAGTTAGCCATTCTGTTCTCACCTTATGAGACCAGATTGCCACATGTTGTTGTTTACTTTATGAAATCAGACTGTCATTCTGTTCTTAGCCTTATGACATCAGATTGTCATGCTTTTCATCGCCTTATGACATCAGACAGTCATTCTGTTCTAAACTTGTTACATCAGATGGTCACGAGTTCTTTAAGTTATGACATCAGACAGCCATTCTGTTATCACCTTATGACATCAGATTGTCATGGTGTTGTTCACCTTATGACATCAGACAGTCATTCCATTCTCAACTTGTTACATCAGATGGTCAGGAGTTCCTTACGTTATGACATCAGATATCCATTCTATTCTCACTTCATGACATCAGATTGTCATGTTGTTGTTCACCTTATGACATCAGACAGTCATTCCGTTCTCAACTTGTTACATCAGATGGTCACGAATTCTTTACGTTATGACATCAGATAGCCATACTGTTCTCACCTTATGACATCAGATTGTCATGCTGTTGTTCACATTATGACATCAGACTGTCATGCTGTTCTTCATCATATGACAGGAGATTGTGATGCTTTTCTTTGCCTTATGACATCAGATAGGCATTCTGTTCTCAGCTTGTTACAACAGATGGTCACAAGTTCTTTACGTTATGACATCAAATACCTATTCTATTCTCACCTTATGACATCAGATTGTCATGTTGTTGTTTACTTTATGACATCAGACTGTCATTCTGTTCTTAGCCTTATGACATCAGATTGTCATGCTTTTCTTCGCCTTATTACATCAGACAGTCATTCCATTCTCGACTTGTTGCATCAGATGGTCACACGTTCTTTACGTTATGACATCAGTTAGCCATTCTGTTCTCACCTTATGACACCAGATTGCCATGTTGTTGTTCACCTTATGACATCAGACAGTCATTCCATTCTCAACTTGTTACATCAGATGGTCAGGAGTTCCTTACGTTATAACATCAGATAGCCATTCTATTCTCACTTCATGACATCAGATTGTCATGTTGTTGTTCACCTTATGACATCAGACTGTCATGCTGTTCTTCATGATATGACAGGAGATTGTGATGCTTTTCTTTGCCTTATGACATCAGACAGTCATTCCATTCTCAACTTGTTACATCAGATGGTCAGGAATTCTTTACGTTATGACATCAGATAGCCATACTGTTCTCACCTTATGACATCAGATTGTCATGCTGTTGTTCACATTATGACATCAGACTGTCATGCTGTTCTTCATCATATGACAGGAGATTGTGATGCTTTTCTTTGCCTTATGACATCAGATAGGCATTCTGTTCTCAGCTTGTTACAACAGATGGTCACGAGTTCTTCATGTTATCACATCAGATAGCCATTCTGTTATCACCTTATGACATCAGATTGTCATGTTGTTGTTCACCTTACGACATCAGACAGTCATTCCATTCTCAACTTGTTACATCAGATGGTCAGGAGTTCCTTACGTTATGACATCAGATAGCCATTCTATTCTCACTTCATGACATCAGATTGTCATGTTGTTGTTCACCTTATGACATCAGACAGTCATTCCGTTCTCAACTTGTTACATCAGATGGTCACGAATTCTTTACGTTATGACATCAGATAGCCATTTTGTTCTCACCTTATGACATCAGATTGTCATTTTGTTGTTAACTTTATGACATCAGACTGTCATGCTGTTCTTCATCATATGACATGAGATTGTGATGCTTTTCTTCGCCTTATGACATCAGATATCCATTCTGTTCTCACCTTATGACATCAGATTGTCATGCTGTTGTTCACATTATGACATCGGACTGTCATGCTGTTCTTCATCATATGACAGGAGACTGTGATGCTTTTCTTTGCCTTATGACATCAGATAGGCATTCTGTTCTCAGCGTGTTATAACAGATGGTCACAAGTTCTTTACGTTATGACATCAAATACCTATTCTGTTCTCACCTTATGACATCAGATTGTCATGTTGTTGTTTACTTTATGACATCAGACTGTCATTCTGTTCTTTGCCTTATGACATCAGATTGTCATGCTTTTCTTCGCCTTATGACATCAGAGAGTCATTCCGTTCTCAACTTGTTACATCAGATGGTCACGAATTCTTTAAGTTATGACATCAGATAGCCATTCTGTTATCACCTTATGGCATCAGATTGTCATGCTGTTGTTCACCTTATCACATCAGTTGTTTTTATGTTCTTCAATTTATGATATCAGATGGTGATGAGTTGTTCACATTATGTCATATGATTTTCATGTTCTTCTGCACCTTTTGACATCGGATTGTGATGCTTTTCTTCGCCTTATGACATCAGATATTCATTCTGTTCTCACCTTATGACATCAGATTGTCAGGTTGTTGTTACCTACATGACATCAGACTGTCATGCTGTTCTTCGCCGTATGACATCAGTTAGCCATTCTGTTCTCACCTTATGAGACCAGATTGCCATGTTGTTGTTTACTTTATGAAATCAGACTGTCATTCTGTTCTTAGCCTTATGACATCAGATTGTCATGCTTTTCATCGCCTTATGACATCAGACAGTCATTCTGTTCTAAACTTGTTACATCAGATGGTCACGAGTTCTTTAAGTTATGACATCAGACAGCCATTCTGTTATCACCTTATGACATCAGATTGTCATGGTGTTGTTCACCTTATGACATCAGACAGTCATTCCATTCTCAACTTGTTACATCAGATGGTCAGGAGTTCCTTACGTTATGACATCAGATATCCATTCTATTCTCACTTCATGACATCAGATTGTCATGTTGTTGTTCACCTTATGACATCAGACAGTCATTCCGTTCTCAACTTGTTACATCAGATGGTCACGAATTCTTTACGTTATGACATCAGATAGCCATACTGTTCTCACCTTATGACATCAGATTGTCATGCTGTTGTTCACATTATGACATCAGACTGTCATGCTGTTCTTCATCATATGACAGGAGATTGTGATGCTTTTCTTTGCCTTATGACATCAGATAGGCATTCTGTTCTCAGCTTGTTACAACAGATGGTCACAAGTTCTTTACGTTATGACATCAAATACCTATTCTATTCTCACCTTATGACATCAGATTGTCATGTTGTTGTTTACTTTATGACATCAGACTGTCATTCTGTTCTTAGCCTTATGACATCAGATTGTCATGCTTTTCTTCGCCTTATGACATCAGACAGTCATTCCATTCTCGACTTGTTACATCAGATGGTCACACGTTCTTTACGTTATGACATCAGTTAGCCATTCTGTTCTCACCTTATGACACCAGATTGCCATGTTGTTGTTCACCTTATGACATCAGACAGTCATTCCATTCTCAACTTGTTACATCAGATGGTCAGGAATTCTTTACGTTATGACATCAGATGGCCATACTGTTCTCACCTTATGACATCAGATTGTCATGCTGTTGTTCACATTATGACATCAGACTGTCATGCTGTTCTTCATCATATGACAGGAGATTGTGATGCTTTTCTTTGCCTTATGACATCAGATAGGCATTCTGTTCTCAACTTGTTACATCAGATGGTCACGAATTCTTTAAGTTATGACATCAGATAGCCATTCTGTTATCACCTTATGGCATCAGATTGTCATGCTGTTGTTCACCTTATCACATCAGTTGTTTTTATGTTCTTCAATTTATGATATCAGATGGTGATGAGTTGTTCACATTATGTCATATGATTTTCATGTTCTTCTGCACCTTTTGACATCGGATTGTGATGCTTTTCTTCGCCTTATGACATCAGATATTCATTCTGTTCTCACCTTATGACATCAGATTGTCAGGTTGTTGTTACCTACATGACATCAGACTGTCATGCTGTTCTTCGCCGTATGACATCAGTTAGCCATTCTGTTCTCACCTTATGAGACCAGATTGCCATGTTGTTGTTTACTTTATGAAATCAGACTGTCATTCTGTTCTTAGCCTTATGACATCAGATTGTCATGCTTTTCATCGCCTTATGACATCAGACAGTCATTCTGTTCTAAACTTGTTACATCAGATGGTCACGAGTTCTTTAAGTTATGACATCAGACAGCCATTCTGTTATCACCTTATGACATCAGATTGTCATGGTGTTGTTCACCTTATGACATCAGACAGTCATTCCATTCTCAACTTGTTACATCAGATGGTCAGGAGTTCCTTACGTTATGACATCAGATATCCATTCTATTCTCACTTCATGACATCAGATTGTCATGTTGTTGTTCACCTTATGACATCAGACAGTCATTCCGTTCTCAACTTGTTACATCAGATGGTCACGAATTCTTTACGTTATGACATCAGATAGCCATACTGTTCTCACCTTATGACATCAGATTGTCATGCTGTTGTTCACATTATGACATCAGACTGTCATGCTGTTCTTCATCATATGACAGGAGATTGTGATGCTTTTCTTTGCCTTATGACATCAGATAGGCATTCTGTTCTCAGCTTGTTACAACAGATGGTCACAAGTTCTTTACGTTATGACATCAAATACCTATTCTATTCTCACCTTATGACATCAGATTGTCATGTTGTTGTTTACTTTATGACATCAGACTGTCATTCTGTTCTTAGCCTTATGACATCAGATTGTCATGCTTTTCTTCGCCTTATGACATCAGACAGTCATTCCATTCTCGACTTGTTACATCAGATGGTCACACGTTCTTTACGTTATGACATCAGTTAGCCATTCTGTTCTCACCTTATGACACCAGATTGCCATGTTGTTGTTCACCTTATGACATCAGACAGTCATTCCATTCTCAACTTGTTACATCAGATGGTCAGGAGTTCCTTACGTTATAACATCAGATAGCCATTCTATTCTCACTTCATGACATCAGATTGTCATGTTGTTGTTCACCTTATGACATCAGACTGTCATGCTGTTCTTCATGATATGACAGGAGATTGTGATGCTTTTCTTTGCCTTATGACATCAGACAGTCATTCCATTCTCAACTTGTTACATCAGATGGTCAGGAATTCTTTACGTTATGACATCAGATGGCCATACTGTTCTCACCTTATGACATCAGATTGTCATGCTGTTGTTCACATTATGACATCAGACTGTCATGCTGTTCTTCATCATATGACAGGAGATTGTGATGCTTTTCTTTGCCTTATGACATCAGATAGGCATTCTGTTCTCAGCTTGTTACAACAGATGGTCACGAGTTCTTCATGTTATCACATCAGATAGCCATTCTGTTATCACCTTATGACATCAGATTGTCATGTTGTTGTTCACCTTATGACATCAGACAGTCATTCCATTCTCAACTTGTTACATCAGATGGTCAGGAGTTCCTTACGTTATGACATCAGATAGCCATTCTATTCTCACTTCATGACATCAGATTGTCATGTTGTTGTTCTCCTTATGACATCAGACAGTCATTCCGTTCTCAACTTGTTACATCAGATGGTCACGAATTCTTTACGTTATGACATCAGATAGCCATTCTGTTCTCACCTTATGACATCAGATTGTCATTTTGTTGTTAACTTTATGACATCAGACTGTCATGCTGTTCTTCATCATATGACATGAGATTGTGATGCTTTTCTTCGCCTTATGACATCAGATATCCATTCTGTTCTCACCTTATGACATCAGATTGTCATGCTGTTGTTCACATTATGACATCGGACTGTCATGCTGTTCTTCATCATATGACAGGAGACTGTGATGCTTTTCTTTGCCTTATGACATCAGATAGGCATTCTGTTCTCAGCGTGTTATAACAGATGGTCACAAGTTCTTTACGTTATGACATCAAATACCTATTCTGTTCTCACCTTATGACATCAGATTGTCATGTTGTTGTTTACTTTATGACATCAGACTGTCATTATGTTCTTCGCCTTATGACATCAGATTGTCATGCTTTTCTTCGCCTTATGACATCAGAGAGTCATTCCGTTCTCAACTTGTTACATCAGATGGTCACGAATTCTTTACGTTATGACATCAGATAGCCATTCTGTTCTCACCTTATGACATCAGATTGTCATTTTGTTGTTAACTTTATGACATCAGACTGTCATGCTGTTCTTCATCATATGACATGAGATGGTGATGCTTTTCTTCGCCTTATGACATCAGATAGTCATTCTGTTCTAAACTTGTTACATCAGATGGTCACGAGTTCTTTAAGTTATGACATCAGATAGCCATTCTGTTATCACCTTATGGCATCAGATTGTCATGCTGTTGTTCACCTTATCACATCAGTTGTTTTTATGTTCTTCAATTTATGATATCAGATGGTGATGAGTTGTTCACATTATGTCATATGATTTTCATGTTCTTCTGCACCTTTTGACATCGGATTGTGATGCTTTTCTTCGCCTTATGACATCAGATATTCATTCTGTTCTCACCTTATGACATCAGATTGTCAGGTTGTTGTTACCTACATGACATCAGACTGTCATGCTGTTCTTCGCCGTATGACATCAGATTTTCATGCTTTTCTTCGCCTTATGACATCAGATAGTGATTCTGTTCTCACCTTGTTACATCAGATGGTCACAAGTTCTTTACGTTATGACATCAGTTAGCCATTCTGTTCTCACCTTATGAGACCAGATTGCCATGTTGTTGTTTACTTTATGACATCAGACTGTCATTCTGTTCTTAGCCTTATGACATCAGATTGTCATGCTTTTCATCGCCTTATGACATCAGACAGTCATTCTGTTCTAAACTTGTTACATCAGATGGTCACGAGTTCTTTAAGTTATGACATCAGACAGCCATTCTGTTATCACCTTATGACATCAGATTGTCATGGTGTTGTTCACCTTATGACATCAGACAGTCATTCCATTCTCAACTTGTTACATCAGATGGTCAGGAGTTCCTTACGTTATGACATCAGATATCCATTCTATTCTCACTTCATGACATCAGATTGTCATGTTGTTGTTCACCTTATGACATCAGACAGTCATTCCGTTCTCAACTTGTTACATCAGATGGTCACGAATTCTTTACGTTATGACATTAGATAGCCATACTGTTCTCACCTTATGACATCAGATTGTCATGCTGTTGTTCACATTATGACATCAGACTGTCATGCTGTTCTTCATCATATGACAGGAGATTGTGATGCTTTTCTTTGCCTTATGACATCAGATAGGCATTCTGTTCTCAGCTTGTTACAACAGATGGTCACAAGTTCTTTACGTTATGACATCAAATACCTATTCTATTCTCACCTTATGACATCAGATTGTCATGTTGTTGTTTACTTTATGACATCAGACTGTCATTCTGTTCTTAGCCTTATGACATCAGATTGTCATGCTTTTCTTCGCCTTATGACATCAGACAGTCATTCCATTCTCGACTTGTTACATCAGATGGTCACGGGTTCCTTCCGTTATGACATCAGATAGCGATTTTGTTCTCACCTTATGACATCAGATTGTCATATTGTTGTTCACCTTATGACATCAGATTGTCATGCTTTTCTTCGCCTTATGACATTAGAGAGTCATTCCGTTCTCAACTTGTTACATCAGATGGTCACGAATTCTTTACGTTATGACATCAGATAGCCATTCTGTTCTCACCTTATGACATCAGATTGTCATTTTGTTGTTAACTTTATGACATCAGACTGTCATGCTGTTCTTCATCATATGACATGAGATGGTGATGCTTTTCTTCGCCTTATGACATCAGATAGTCATTCTGTTCTAAACTTGTTACATCAGATGGTCACGAGTTCTTTAAGTTATGACATCAGATAGCCATTCTGTTATCACCTTATGGCATCAGATTGTCATGCTGTTGTTCACCTTATCACATCAGTTGTTTTTATGTTCTTCAATTTATGATATCAGATGGTGATGAGTTGTTCACATTATGTCATATGATTTTCATGTTCTTCTGCACCTTTTGACATCGGATTGTGATGCTTTTCTTCGCCTTATGACATCAGATATTCATTCTGTTCTCACCTTATGACATCAGATTGTCAGGTTGTTGTTACCTACATGACATCAGACTGTCATGCTGTTCTTCGCCGTATGACATCAGATTTTCATGCTTTTCTTCGCCTTATGACATCAGATAGTGATTCTGTTCTCACCTTGTTACATCAGATGGTCACAAGTTCTTTACGTTATGACATCAGTTAGCCATTCTGTTCTCACCTTATGAGACCAGATTGCCATGTTGTTGTTTACTTTATGACATCAGACTGTCATTCTGTTCTTAGCCTTATGACATCAGATTGTCATGCTTTTCATCGCCTTATGACATCAGACAGTCATTCCGTTCTCAACTTGTTACATCAGATGGTCACGAATTCTTTACGTTATGACATCAGATAGCCATTCTGTTCTCACCTTATGACATCAGATTGTCATGCTGTTGTTCACATTATGACATCAGACTGTCATGCTGTTCTTCATCATATGACAGGAGATTGTGATGCTTTTCTTTGCCTTATGACATCAGACAGTCATTCTGTTCTAAACTTGTTACATCAGATGGTCACGAGTTCTTTAAGTTATGACATCAGATAGCCATTCTGTTCTCACCTTATGACATCAGATTGTCATATTGTTGTTAACTTTATAAGATCAGACTGTCATGCTGTTCTTCATCATATGACATGAGATTGTGATGCTTTTCTTCGCCTTATGACATCAGATAGTCATTCTGTTCTAAACTTGTTACATCAGATGGTCAGGAGTTCTTTAAGTTATGACATCAGATAGCCATTCTGTTATCACCTTATGGCATCAGATTGTCATGCTGTTGTTCACTTTATCACATCAGTTGTTTTTATGTTCTTCAATTTATGACATCAGATGGTGATGAGTTGTTCACATTATGTCATATGATTTTCATGCTCTTCTGCACCTTTTGACATCGGATTGTGATGCTTTTCTTCGCCTTATGACATCAGATATTCATTCTGTTCTCACCTTATGACATCAGATTGTCAGGTCGTTGTTACCTACATGACATCAGACTATCATGCTGTTCTTCGCCATATGACATCAGATTTTCATGCTTTTCTTCGCCTTATGACATCAGATAGTAATTCTGTTCTCACCTTGTTACATCAGATGGTCACGAGTTCTTTAAGTTATGACATCAGACAGCCATTCTGTTATCACCTTATGACATCAGATTGTCATGTTGTTGTTCACCTTATGACATCAGACAGTCATTCCATTCTCAACTTGTTACATCAGATGGTCAGGAGTTCCTTACGTTATGACATCAGATATCCATTCTATTCTCACTTCATGACATCAGATTGTCATGCTGTTGTTCACATTATGACATCAGACTGTCATGCTGTTCTTCATCATATGACAGGAGATTGTGATGCTTTTCTTTGCCTTATGACATCAGATAGGCATTCTGTTCTCAGCTTGTTACAACAGATGGTCACAAGTTCTTTACGTTATGACATCAAATACCTATTCAGTTCTTAGCCTTATGACATCAGATTGTCATGCTTTTCTTCGCCTTATGACATCAGACAGTCATTCCATTCTCGACTTGTTACATCAGATGGTCACAAGTTCTTTACGTTATGACATCAGTTAGCCATTCTGTTCTCACCTTATGAGACCAGATTGCCATGTTGTTGTTTACTTTATGACATCACACTGTCATTCTGTTCTTAGCCTTATGACATCAGAATGTCATGCTTTTCATCGCCTTATGACATCAGACAGTCATTCTGTTCTAAACTTGTTACATCAGATGGTCACGAGTTCTTTAAGTTATGACATCAGACAGCCATTCTGTTATCACCTTATGACATCAGATTGTCATGGTGTTGTTCACCTTATGACATCAGAGAGTCATTCCATTCTCAACTTGTTACATCAGATGGTCAGGAGTTCCTTACGTTATGACATCAGATATCCATTCTATTCTCACCTTATGACATCAGAGTGTCATGTTGTTGTTCACCTTATGACATCAGACAGTCATTCCGTTCTCAACTTGTTACATCAGATGGTCACGAATTCTTTACGTTATGACATCAGATAGCCATACTGTTCTCACCTTATGACATCAGATTGTCATGCTGTTGTTCACATTATGACATCAGACTGTCATGCTGTTCTTCATCATATGACAGGAGATTGTGATGCTTTTCTTTGCCTTATGACATCAGATAGGCATTCTGTTCTCAGCTTGTTACAACAGATGGTCACAAGTTCTTTACGTTATGACATCAAATACCTATTCTGTTCTCACCTTATGACATCAGATTGTCATGTTGTTGTCTACTTTATGACATCAGACTGTCATTCTGTTCTTCGCCTTATGACAACAGATTGTCATGCTTTTCCTCGCCTTATGACATCAGATAGTCATTCCGTTCTCAACTTGTTACATCAGATGGTCACGAGTTCTTCATGTTATCACATCAGATAGCCATTCTATTCTCACCTTATGACATCAGATTGTCATGTTGTTGTTTACTTTATGACATCAGACTGTCATTCTGCTCTTAGCCTTATGACATCAGATTGTCATGCTTTTCTTCGCCTTATGACATCAGACAGTCATTCCATTCTCGACTTGTTACATCAGATGGTCATGAGTTCCTTACGTTATGACATCAGATAGCGATTCTGTTCTCACCTTATGACATCAGATTGTCAAATTGTTGTTCACCTTATGACATCAGAAGTCATTCCATTCTCAACTTGTTACATCAGATGGTCACGAGTTCTTTACATTATGACATCAGATATCCATTCTGTTTTCAACTTGTTACATCAGATGGTCACGAGTTCTTTCAGTTATAACATCAGATAGCCATTCTGTTATCACCTTATGACATAGGACTGTCATGCTGTTCTTCATCATATGACATGAGATTGTGATGCTTTTCTTCGCCTTATGACATCAGATAGTCATTCTGTTCTAAACTTGTTACATCAGATGGTCACGAGTTCTTTAAGTTATGACATCAGATAGCCATTCTGTTCTCACCTTATGACATCAGATTGTCATTTTGTTGTTAACTTTATGACATCAGACTGTCATGCTGTTCTTCATCATATGACATGAGATTGTGATGCTTTTCTTCGCCTTATGACATCAGATATCCATTCTGTTCTCACCTTATGACATCAGATTGTCATGCTGTTGTTCACATTATGACATCGGACTGTCATGCTGTTCTTCATCATATGACAGGAGACTGTGATGCTTTTCTTTGCCTTATGACATCAGATAGGCATTCTGTTCTCAGCGTGTTATAACAGATGGTCACAAGTTCTTTACGTTATGACATCAAATACCTATTCTGTTCTCACCTTATGACATCAGATTGTCATGTTGTTGTTTACTTTATGACATCAGACTGTCATTCTGTTCTTCGCCTTATGACATCAGATTGTCATGCTTTTCTTCGCCTTATGACATCAGAGAGTCATTCCGTTCTCAACTTGTTACATCAGATGGTCACGAATTCTTTAAGTTATGACATCAGATAGCCATTCTGTTATCACCTTATGGCATCAGATTGTCATGCTGTTGTTCACCTTATCACATCAGTTGTTTTTATGTTCTTCAATTTATGATATCAGATGGTGATGAGTTGTGCACATTATGTCATATGATTTTCATGTTCTTCTGCACCTTTTGACATCGGATTGTGATGCTTTTCTTCGCCTTATGACATCAGATATTCATTCTGTTCTCACCTTATGACATCAGATTGACAGGTTGTTGTTACCTACATGACATCAGACTGTCATGCTGTTCTTCGCCGTATGACATCAGATTTTCATTCTTTTCTTCGCCTTATGACATCAGATAGTGATTCTGTTCTCACCTTGTTACATCAGATGGTCACAAGTTCTTTACGTTATGACATCAGTTAGCCATTCTGTTCTCACCTTATGAGACCAGATTGCCACATGTTGTTGTTTACTTTATGAAATCAGACTGTCATTCTGTTCTTAGCCTTATGACATCAGATTGTCATGCTTTTCATCGCCTTATGACATCAGACAGTCATTCTGTTCTAAACTTGTTACATCAGATGGTCACGAGTTCTTTAAGTTATGACATCAGACAGCCATTCTGTTATCACCTTATGACATCAGATTGTCATGGTGTTGTTCACCTTATGACATCAGACAGTCATTCCATTCTCAACTTGTTACATCAGATGGTCAGGAGTTCCTTACGTTATGACATCAGATATCCATTCTATTCTCACTTCATGACATCAGATTGTCATGTTGTTGTTCACCTTATGACATCAGACAGTCATTCCGTTCTCAACTTGTTACATCAGATGGTCACGAATTCTTTACGTTATGACATCAGATAGCCATACTGTTCTCACCTTATGACATCAGATTGTCATGCTGTTGTTCACATTATGACATCAGACTGTCATGCTGTTCTTCATCATATGACAGGAGATTGTGATGCTTTTCTTTGCCTTATGACATCAGATAGGCATTCTGTTCTCAGCTTGTTACAACAGATGGTCACAAGTTCTTTACGTTATGACATCAAATACCTATTCTATTCTCACCTTATGACATCAGATTGTCATGTTGTTGTTTACTTTATGACATCAGACTGTCATTCTGTTCTTAGCCTTATGACATCAGATTGTCATGCTTTTCTTCGCCTTATTACATCAGACAGTCATTCCATTCTCGACTTGTTGCATCAGATGGTCACACGTTCTTTACGTTATGACATCAGTTAGCCATTCTGTTCTCACCTTATGACACCAGATTGCCATGTTGTTGTTCACCTTATGACATCAGACAGTCATTCCATTCTCAACTTGTTACATCAGATGGTCAGGAGTTCCTTACGTTATAACATCAGATAGCCATTCTATTCTCACTTCATGACATCAGATTGTCATGTTGTTGTTCACCTTATGACATCAGACTGTCATGCTGTTCTTCATGATATGACAGGAGATTGTGATGCTTTTCTTTGCCTTATGACATCAGACAGTCATTCCATTCTCAACTTGTTACATCAGATGGTCAGGAATTCTTTACGTTATGACATCAGATAGCCATACTGTTCTCACCTTATGACATCAGATTGTCATGCTGTTGTTCACATTATGACATCAGACTGTCATGCTGTTCTTCATCATATGACAGGAGATTGTGATGCTTTTCTTTGCCTTATGACATCAGATAGGCATTCTGTTCTCAGCTTGTTACAACAGATGGTCACGAGTTCTTCATGTTATCACATCAGATAGCCATTCTGTTATCACCTTATGACATCAGATTGTCATGTTGTTGTTCACCTTACGACATCAGACAGTCATTCCATTCTCAACTTGTTACATCAGATGGTCAGGAGTTCCTTACGTTATGACATCAGATAGCCATTCTATTCTCACTTCATGACATCAGATTGTCATGTTGTTGTTCACCTTATGACATCAGACAGTCATTCCGTTCTCAACTTGTTACATCAGATGGTCACGAATTCTTTACGTTATGACATCAGATAGCCATTTTGTTCTCACCTTATGACATCAGATTGTCATTTTGTTGTTAACTTTATGACATCAGAGTGTCATGCTGTTCTTCATCATATGACATGAGATTGTGATGCTTTTCTTCGCCTTATGACATCAGATATCCATTCTGTTCTCACCTTATGACATCAGATTGTCATGCTGTTGTTCACATTATGACATCGGACTGTCATGCTGTTCTTCATCATATGACAGGAGACTGTGATGCTTTTCTTTGCCTTATGACATCAGATAGGCATTCTGTTCTCAGCGTGTTATAACAGATGGTCACAAGTTCTTTACGTTATGACATCAAATACCTATTCTGTTCTCACCTTATGACATCAGATTGTCATGTTGTTGTTTACTTTATGACATCAGACTGTCATTCTGTTCTTTGCCTTATGACATCAGATTGTCATGCTTTTCTTCGCCTTATGACATCAGAGAGTCATTCCGTTCTCAACTTGTTACATCAGATGGTCACGAATTCTTTAAGTTATGACATCAGATAGCCATTCTGTTATCACCTTATGGCATCAGATTGTCATGCTGTTGTTCACCTTATCACATCAGTTGTTTTTATGTTCTTCAATTTATGATATCAGATGGTGATGAGTTGTTCACATTATGTCATATGATTTTCATGTTCTTCTGCACCTTTTGACATCGGATTGTGATGCTTTTCTTCGCCTTATGACATCAGATATTCATTCTGTTCTCACCTTATGACATCAGATTGTCAGGTTGTTGTTACCTACATGACATCAGACTGTCATGCTGTTCTTCGTTGTATGACATCAGTTAGCCATTCTGTTCTCACCTTATGAGACCAGATTGCCATGTTGTTGTTTACTTTATGAAATCAGACTGTCATTCTGTTCTTAGCCTTATGACATCAGATTGTCATGCTTTTCATCGCCTTATGACATCAGACAGTCATTCTGTTCTAAACTTGTTACATCAGATGGTCACGAGTTCTTTAAGTTATGACATCAGACAGCCATTCTGTTATCACCTTATGACATCAGATTGTCATGGTGTTGTTCACCTTATGACATCAGACAGTCATTCCATTCTCAACTTGTTACATCAGATGGTCAGGAGTTCCTTACGTTATGACATCAGATATCCATTCTATTCTCACTTCATGACATCAGATTGTCATGTTGTTGTTCACCTTATGACATCAGACAGTCATTCCGTTCTCAACTTGTTACATCAGATGGTCACGAATTCTTTACGTTATGACATCAGATAGCCATACTGTTCTCACCTTATGACATCAGATTGTCATGCTGTTGTTCACATTATGACATCAGACTGTCATGCTGTTCTTCATCATATGACAGGAGATTGTGATGCTTTTCTTTGCCTTATGACATCAGATAGGCATTCTGTTCTCAGCTTGTTACAACAGATGGTCACAAGTTCTTTACGTTATGACATCAAATACCTATTCTATTCTCACCTTATGACATCAGATTGTCATGTTGTTGTTTACTTTATGACATCAGACTGTCATTCTGTTCTTAGCCTTATGACATCAGATTGTCATGCTTTTCTTCGCCTTATGACATCAGACAGTCATTCCATTCTCGACTTGTTACATCAGATGGTCACACGTTCTTTACGTTATGACATCAGTTAGCCATTCTGTTCTCACCTTATGACACCAGATTGCCATGTTGTTGTTCACCTTATGACATCAGACAGTCATTCCATTCTCAACTTGTTACATCAGATGGTCAGGAGTTCCTTACGTTATAACATCAGATAGCCATTCTATTCTCACTTCATGACATCAGATTGTCATGTTGTTGTTCACCTTATGACATCAGACTGTCATGCTGTTCTTCATGATATGACAGGAGATTGTGATGCTTTTCTTTGCCTTATGACATCAGACAGTCATTCCATTCTCAACTTGTTACATCAGATGGTCAGGAATTCTTTACGTTATGACATCAGATGGCCATACTGTTCTCACCTTATGACATCAGATTGTCATGCTGTTGTTCACATTATGACATCAGACTGTCATGCTGTTCTTCATCATATGACAGGAGATTGTGATGCTTTTCTTTGCCTTATGACATCAGATAGGCATTCTGTTCTCAACTTGTTACATCAGATGGTCACGAATTCTTTAAGTTATGACATCAGATAGCCATTCTGTTATCACCTTATGGCATCAGATTGTCATGCTGTTGTTCACCTTATCACATCAGTTGTTTTTATGTTCTTCAATTTATGATATCAGATGGTGATGAGTTGTTCACATTATGTCATATGATTTTCATGTTCTTCTGCACCTTTTGACATCGGATTGTGATGCTTTTCTTCGCCTTATGACATCAGATATTCATTCTGTTCTCACCTTATGACATCAGATTGTCAGGTTGTTGTTACCTACATGACATCAGACTGTCATGCTGTTCTTCGCCGTATGACATCAGTTAGCCATTCTGTTCTCACCTTATGAGACCAGATTGCCATGTTGTTGTTTACTTTATGAAATCAGACTGTCATTCTGTTCTTAGCCTTATGACATCAGATTGTCATGCTTTTCATCGCCTTATGACATCAGACAGTCATTCTGTTCTAAACTTGTTACATCAGATGGTCACGAGTTCTTTAAGTTATGACATCAGACAGCCATTCTGTTATCACCTTATGACATCAGATTGTCATGGTGTTGTTCACCTTATGACATCAGACAGTCATTCCATTCTCAACTTGTTACATCAGATGGTCAGGAGTTCCTTACGTTATGACATCAGATATCCATTCTATTCTCACTTCATGACATCAGATTGTCATGTTGTTGTTCACCTTATGACATCAGACAGTCATTCCGTTCTCAACTTGTTACATCAGATGGTCACGAATTCTTTACGTTATGACATCAGATAGCCATACTGTTCTCACCTTATGACATCAGATTGTCATGCTGTTGTTCACATTATGACATCAGACTGTCATGCTGTTCTTCATCATATGACAGGAGATTGTGATGCTTTTCTTTGCCTTATGACATCAGATAGGCATTCTGTTCTCAGCTTGTTACAACAGATGGTCACAAGTTCTTTACGTTATGACATCAAATACCTATTCTATTCTCACCTTATGACATCAGATTGTCATGTTGTTGTTTACTTTATGACATCAGACTGTCATTCTGTTCTTAGCCTTATGACATCAGATTGTCATGCTTTTCTTCGCCTTATGACATCAGACAGTCATTCCATTCTCGACTTGTTACATCAGATGGTCACACGTTCTTTACGTTATGACATCAGTTAGCCATTCTGTTCTCACCTTATGACACCAGATTGCCATGTTGTTGTTCACCTTATGACATCAGACAGTCATTCCATTCTCAACTTGTTACATCAGATGGTCAGGAGTTCCTTACGTTATAACATCAGATAGCCATTCTATTCTCACTTCATGACATCAGATTGTCATGTTGTTGTTCACCTTATGACATCAGACTGTCATGCTGTTCTTCATGATATGACAGGAGATTGTGATGCTTTTCTTTGCCTTATGACATCAGACAGTCATTCCATTCTCAACTTGTTACATCAGATGGTCAGGAATTCTTTACGTTATGACATCAGATGGCCATACTGTTCTCACCTTATGACATCAGATTGTCATGCTGTTGTTCACATTATGACATCAGACTGTCATGCTGTTCTTCATCATATGACAGGAGATTGTGATGCTTTTCTTTGCCTTATGACATCAGATAGGCATTCTGTTCTCAGCTTGTTACAACAGATGGTCACGAGTTCTTCATGTTATCACATCAGATAGCCATTCTGTTATCACCTTATGACATCAGATTGTCATGTTGTTGTTCACCTTATGACATCAGACAGTCATTCCATTCTCAACTTGTTACATCAGATGGTCAGGAGTTCCTTACGTTATGACATCAGATAGCCATTCTATTCTCACTTCATGACATCAGATTGTCATGTTGTTGTTCTCCTTATGACATCAGACAGTCATTCCGTTCTCAACTTGTTACATCAGATGGTCACGAATTCTTTACGTTATGACATCAGATAGCCATTCTGTTCTCACCTTATGACATCAGATTGTCATTTTGTTGTTAACTTTATGACATCAGACTGTCATGCTGTTCTTCATCATATGACATGAGATTGTGATGCTTTTCTTCGCCTTATGACATCAGATATCCATTCTGTTCTCACCTTATGACATCAGATTGTCATGCTGTTGTTCACATTATGACATCGGACTGTCATGCTGTTCTTCATCATATGACAGGAGACTGTGATGCTTTTCTTTGCCTTATGACATCAGATAGGCATTCTGTTCTCAGCGTGTTATAACAGATGGTCACAAGTTCTTTACGTTATGACATCAAATACCTATTCTGTTCTCACCTTATGACATCAGATTGTCATGTTGTTGTTTACTTTATGACATCAGACTGTCATTATGTTCTTCGCCTTATGACATCAGATTGTCATGCTTTTCTTCGCCTTATGACATCAGAGAGTCATTCCGTTCTCAACTTGTTACATCAGATGGTCACGAATTCTTTACGTTATGACATCAGATAGCCATTCTGTTCTCACCTTATGACATCAGATTGTCATTTTGTTGTTAACTTTATGACATCAGACTGTCATGCTGTTCTTCATCATATGACATGAGATGGTGATGCTTTTCTTCGCCTTATGACATCAGATAGTCATTCTGTTCTAAACTTGTTACATCAGATGGTCACGAGTTCTTTAAGTTATGACATCAGATAGCCATTCTGTTATCACCTTATGGCATCAGATTGTCATGCTGTTGTTCACCTTATCACATCAGTTGTTTTTATGTTCTTCAATTTATGATATCAGATGGTGATGAGTTGTTCACATTATGTCATATGATTTTCATGTTCTTCTGCACCTTTTGACATCGGATTGTGATGCTTTTCTTCGCCTTATGACATCAGATATTCATTCTGTTCTCACCTTATGACATCAGATTGTCAGGTTGTTGTTACCTACATGACATCAGACTGTCATGCTGTTCTTCGCCGTATGACATCAGATTTTCATGCTTTTCTTCGCCTTATGACATCAGATAGTGATTCTGTTCTCACCTTGTTACATCAGATGGTCACAAGTTCTTTACGTTATGACATCAGTTAGCCATTCTGTTCTCACCTTATGAGACCAGATTGCCATGTTGTTGTTTACTTTATGACATCAGACTGTCATTCTGTTCTTAGCCTTATGACATCAGATTGTCATGCTTTTCATCGCCTTATGACATCAGACAGTCATTCTGTTCTAAACTTGTTACATCAGATGGTCACGAGTTCTTTAAGTTATGACATCAGACAGCCATTCTGTTATCACCTTATGACATCAGATTGTCATGGTGTTGTTCACCTTATGACATCAGACAGTCATTCCATTCTCAACTTGTTACATCAGATGGTCAGGAGTTCCTTACGTTATGACATCAGATATCCATTCTATTCTCACTTCATGACATCAGATTGTCATGTTGTTGTTCACCTTATGACATCAGACAGTCATTCCGTTCTCAACTTGTTACATCAGATGGTCACGAATTCTTTACGTTATGACATTAGATAGCCATACTGTTCTCACCTTATGACATCAGATTGTCATGCTGTTGTTCACATTATGACATCAGACTGTCATGCTGTTCTTCATCATATGACAGGAGATTGTGATGCTTTTCTTTGCCTTATGACATCAGATAGGCATTCTGTTCTCAGC
The DNA here is from genome assembly GCA_037039145.1 of Fundulus diaphanus. NCBI lineage: Eukaryota > Metazoa > Chordata > Actinopteri > Cyprinodontiformes > Fundulidae > Fundulus > Fundulus diaphanus. The sequence goes on along the minus strand of CM073133.1, from coordinate 33,453,516 downwards.
TTGTTACAACAGATGGTCACAAGTTCTTTACGTTATGACATCAAATACCTATTCTATTCTCACCTTATGACATCAGATTGTCATGTTGTTGTTTACTTTATGACATCAGACTGTCATTCTGTTCTTAGCCTTATGACATCAGATTGTCATGCTTTTCTTCGCCTTATGACATCAGACAGTCATTCCATTCTCGACTTGTTACATCAGATGGTCACGGGTTCCTTCCGTTATGACATCAGATAGCGATTTTGTTCTCACCTTATGACATCAGATTGTCATATTGTTGTTCACCTTATGACATCAGATTGTCATGCTTTTCTTCGCCTTATGACATTAGAGAGTCATTCCGTTCTCAACTTGTTACATCAGATGGTCACGAATTCTTTACGTTATGACATCAGATAGCCATTCTGTTCTCACCTTATGACATCAGATTGTCATTTTGTTGTTAACTTTATGACATCAGACTGTCATGCTGTTCTTCATCATATGACATGAGATGGTGATGCTTTTCTTCGCCTTATGACATCAGATAGTCATTCTGTTCTAAACTTGTTACATCAGATGGTCACGAGTTCTTTAAGTTATGACATCAGATAGCCATTCTGTTATCACCTTATGGCATCAGATTGTCATGCTGTTGTTCACCTTATCACATCAGTTGTTTTTATGTTCTTCAATTTATGATATCAGATGGTGATGAGTTGTTCACATTATGTCATATGATTTTCATGTTCTTCTGCACCTTTTGACATCGGATTGTGATGCTTTTCTTCGCCTTATGACATCAGATATTCATTCTGTTCTCACCTTATGACATCAGATTGTCAGGTTGTTGTTACCTACATGACATCAGACTGTCATGCTGTTCTTCGCCGTATGACATCAGATTTTCATGCTTTTCTTCGCCTTATGACATCAGATAGTGATTCTGTTCTCACCTTGTTACATCAGATGGTCACAAGTTCTTTACGTTATGACATCAGTTAGCCATTCTGTTCTCACCTTATGAGACCAGATTGCCATGTTGTTGTTTACTTTATGACATCAGACTGTCATTCTGTTCTTAGCCTTATGACATCAGATTGTCATGCTTTTCATCGCCTTATGACATCAGACAGTCATTCCGTTCTCAACTTGTTACATCAGATGGTCACGAATTCTTTACGTTATGACATCAGATAGCCATTCTGTTCTCACCTTATGACATCAGATTGTCATGCTGTTGTTCACATTATGACATCAGACTGTCATGCTGTTCTTCATCATATGACAGGAGATTGTGATGCTTTTCTTTGCCTTATGACATCAGACAGTCATTCTGTTCTAAACTTGTTACATCAGATGGTCACGAGTTCTTTAAGTTATGACATCAGATAGCCATTCTGTTCTCACCTTATGACATCAGATTGTCATATTGTTGTTAACTTTATAAGATCAGACTGTCATGCTGTTCTTCATCATATGACATGAGATTGTGATGCTTTTCTTCGCCTTATGACATCAGATAGTCATTCTGTTCTAAACTTGTTACATCAGATGGTCAGGAGTTCTTTAAGTTATGACATCAGATAGCCATTCTGTTATCACCTTATGGCATCAGATTGTCATGCTGTTGTTCACTTTATCACATCAGTTGTTTTTATGTTCTTCAATTTATGACATCAGATGGTGATGAGTTGTTCACATTATGTCATATGATTTTCATGCTCTTCTGCACCTTTTGACATCGGATTGTGATGCTTTTCTTCGCCTTATGACATCAGATATTCATTCTGTTCTCACCTTATGACATCAGATTGTCAGGTCGTTGTTACCTACATGACATCAGACTATCATGCTGTTCTTCGCCATATGACATCAGATTTTCATGCTTTTCTTCGCCTTATGACATCAGATAGTAATTCTGTTCTCACCTTGTTACATCAGATGGTCACGAGTTCTTTAAGTTATGACATCAGACAGCCATTCTGTTATCACCTTATGACATCAGATTGTCATGTTGTTGTTCACCTTATGACATCAGACAGTCATTCCATTCTCAACTTGTTACATCAGATGGTCAGGAGTTCCTTACGTTATGACATCAGATATCCATTCTATTCTCACTTCATGACATCAGATTGTCATGCTGTTGTTCACATTATGACATCAGACTGTCATGCTGTTCTTCATCATATGACAGGAGATTGTGATGCTTTTCTTTGCCTTATGACATCAGATAGGCATTCTGTTCTCAGCTTGTTACAACAGATGGTCACAAGTTCTTTACGTTATGACATCAAATACCTATTCAGTTCTTAGCCTTATGACATCAGATTGTCATGCTTTTCTTCGCCTTATGACATCAGACAGTCATTCCATTCTCGACTTGTTACATCAGATGGTCATGAGTTCCTTACGTTATGACATCAGAAAGTGACTCTGTTCTCACCTTATGACATCAGATTGTCATATTGTTGTTCACCTTATGACATCAGACAGTCATTCCGTTCTCAACTTGTTACATCAGATGGTCACAAGTTCTTTACGTTATGACATCAAATAGCTATTCTGTTCTCACCTTATGACACCAGATTGCCCTGTTGTTGTTTACTTTATGACATCAGACTGTCATTCTGTTCTTCGCCTTATGACATCAGATTGTCATGCTTTTCTTCGCCTTATGACATCAGACAGTCATTCCATTCTCAAATTGTTACATCAGATGGTCACGAGTTCCTTACGTTATGACATCAGATAGCGATTCTGTTCTCACCTTATAACATCAGATTGTCATATTGTTGTTCACCTTATGACATCAGATTGTCATGCTTTTCTTCGCCTTATGACATCAGACAGTCATTCCATTCTCAACTTGTTACATCAGATGGTCACAAGTTCTTTACATTATGACCTCAGATAGCCATTCTGTTTTCAACTTGTTACATCAGATGGTCATGAGTTCTTTAAGTTATGAAATCAGACAGCCATTCTGTTATCACCTTATGAAATCAGACTGTAATGCTGTTCTTCATCATATGACATCAGATTGTCATATTTTCTTCGCCTTATGACATGAGACAGTCATGCTGTTCTTCGCCCTATGACATCAGATTGTCATGCTTTTCTTCGCCTTATGACATCAGATAGTCATTCCGTTCTCAACTTGTTACATCAGGTGGTCATGAGTTCTTTACATTATGACATCAGATATCCATTCTGTTCTCGCCTTATCACATGAGATTGTCATGTTGTTGTTCACCTTCTGAAATCAGATTCTCACGCTGTTCTTAGCCTTATCACATCAGACAGTCATTCCGTTCTCAACTTGTTACATCAGATGGTCATTAGTTCTTTATGTTATCACAACAGATAGCCATTCTGTTGTCACCTTATGACATCAGATTGTCATTTTGTTGTTTACTTTATGATTTCAGACTGTCATTCTGTTCTTCGCCTTATGACATCAGATTGTCATGCTTTTCTTCGCCTTATGACATCAGACAGTCATTCCATTCTCGACTTGTTACATCAGATGGTCATGAGTTCTTTACGTTATGACATCAGATATCAATTCTGTTCTCACCTTATGACATCAGATTGTCATTTTGTTGTTTACTATATGACATCAGACTGTCATTCTGTTCTTTGCCTTATGACAACAGATTGTCATGCTTTTCGTCGCCTTATGACATCAGATAGTCATTCCGTTCTCAACTTGTTACATCAGATGGTCACGAGTTCTTTATGTTATCACATCAGATAGCCATTCTGTTCTAGCCTTATGACATCAGATTGTCATGCTTTTCTTCGCCTTATGACATCAGACAGTCATGCTGTTCTTCGCCCTATGACATCAGATTGTCATGCTTTTCTTCGCCTTATGACATCAGACAGTCATTCCATTCTCGACTTGTTACATCAGATGGTCACGAGTTCCTTACGTTATGACATCAGATAGCCATTCTGTTCTCACCTTATGACATCAGATTGTCATATTGTTGTTCACCTTATGACATCAGACAGTCATTCCATTCTCAACTTGTTACATCAGATGGTCACGAGTTCTTTACATTATGACATCAGATAGCCATTCTGTTTTCAACTTGTTACATCAGATGGTCATGAGTTCTTTAAGTTATGAAATCAGACAGCCATTCTGTTATCACCTTATGACATCAGACTGCCATGCTGTTCTTCATCATATGACATCAGATTGTCATGTTTTTCTTCATCTTATGACATCAGACAGTCATGCTGTTATTCGCCCTATGACATCAGATTGTCATGCTTTTCTTCGCCTTATGACATCAGATAGTCATTCCGTTCTCAACTTGTTATATCAGGTGGTCATGAGTTCTTTACATTATGACATCAGATATCCATTCTGTTCTCGCCTCATCACATGAAATTGTCATGTTGTTGTTCACCTTATGAAATCAGATTCTCACGCTGTTCTTAGCCTTATGACATCAGACAGTCATTCCGTTCTCAACTTGTTACATCAGATGGTCACGAGTTCTTTATGTTATCACATCAGATAGCCATTCTGTTGTCACCTTATGACATCAGATTGTCATTTTGTTGTTTACTTTATGATATCAGACTGTCATTCTGTTCTTCGCCTTATGACATCAGATTGTCATGCTTTTCTTTGCCTTATGACATCAGTCATTCCATTCTCGACTTGTTACATCAGATGGTCATGAGTTCTTTACGTTATGACATCAGATATCAATTGTGTTCTCACTTTATGACATCAGATTGTCATTTTGTTGTTTGCCTTATGACAACAGATTGTCATGCTTTTCGTCGCCTTATGACATCAGATAGTCATTCCGTTCTCAACTTGTTACATCAGACGGTCACAAGTTCTTTATGTTATCACATCAGATAGCCATTCTGTTCTCGCCTTATGACATGAGATTGTCATGCTTTTCTTCGCCTTATGACATCAGACAGTCATGCTGTTCTTCGCCCTATGACATCAGATTGTCATGCTTTTCTTCGCCTTATGACATCAGATAGTAATTCTGTTCTCAGCTTGTTACATCAGATGGTCACGAGTTCTTTACGTTATGACATCAAATAGCTATTCTGTTCTCACCTTATGACATCAGATTGTCATGTTGTTGTTCACCTTATGACATCAGACAGTCATTCCGTTCTCAACTTGTTACATCAGATGGTCACGAATTCTTTACGTTATGACATCAGATAGCCATACTGTTCTCACCTTATGACATCAGATTGTCATGCTGTTGTTCACATTATGACATCAGACTGTCATGCTGTTCTTCATCATATGACAGGAGATTGTGATGCTTTTCTTTGCCTTATGACATCAGATAGGCATTCTGTTCTCAGCTTGTTACAACAGATGGTCACAAGTTCTTTACGTTATGACATCAAATACCTATTCTATTCTCACCTTATGACATCAGATTGTCATGTTGTTGTTTACTTTATGACATCAGACTGTCATTCTGTTCTTAGCCTTATGACATCAGATTGTCATGCTTTTCTTCGCCTTATGACATCAGACAGTCATTCCATTCTCGACTTGTTACATCAGATGGTCACGGGTTCCTTCCGTTATGACATCAGATAGCGATTTTGTTCTCACCTTATGACATCAGATTGTCATATTGTTTTTCACCTTATGACATCAGATTGTCATGCTTTTCTTCGCCTTATGACATTAGAGAGTCATTCCGTTCTCAACTTGTTACATCAGATGGTCACGAATTCTTTACGTTATGACATCAGATAGCCATTCTGTTCTCACCTTATGACATCAGATTGTCATTTTGTTGTTAACTTTATGACATCAGACTGTCATGCTGTTCTTCATCATATGACATGAGATGGTGATGCTTTTCTTCGCCTTATGACATCAGATAGTCATTCTGTTCTAAACTTGTTACATCAGATGGTCACGAGTTCTTTAAGTTATGACATCAGATAGCCATTCTGTTATCACCTTATGGCATCAGATTGTCATGCTGTTGTTCACCTTATCACATCAGTTGTTTTTATGTTCTTCAATTTATGATATCAGATGGTGATGAGTTGTTCACATTATGTCATATGATTTTCATGTTCTTCTGCACCTTTTGACATCGGATTGTGATGCTTTTCTTCGCCTTATGACATCAGATATTCATTCTGTTCTCACCTTATGACATCAGATTGTCAGGTTGTTGTTACCTACATGACATCAGACTGTCATGCTGTTCTTCGCCGTATGACATCAGATTTTCATGCTTTTCTTCGCCTTATGACATCAGATAGTGATTCTGTTCTCACCTTGTTACATCAGATGGTCACAAGTTCTTTACGTTATGACATCAGTTAGCCATTCTGTTCTCACCTTATGAGACCAGATTGCCATGTTGTTGTTTACTTTATGACATCAGACTGTCATTCTGTTCTTAGCCTTATGACATCAGATTGTCATGCTTTTCATCGCCTTATGACATCAGACAGTCATTCCGTTCTCAACTTGTTACATCAGATGGTCACGAATTCTTTACGTTATGACATCAGATAGCCATTCTGTTCTCACCTTATGACATCAGATTGTCATGCTGTTGTTCACATTATGACATCAGACTGTCATTCCATTCTCGACTTGTTACATCAGATGGTCACGAGTTCCTTACGTTATGACATCAGATAGCCATTCTGTTCTCACCTTATGACATCAGATTGTCATGCTTTTCTTCGCCTTATGACATCAGACAGTCATTCCATTCTCGACTTGTTACATCAGATGGTCACGAGTTCCTTACGTTATGACATCAGATAGCGATTCTGTTCTCACCTTATGACATCAGATTGTCATATTGTTGTTCACCTTATGACATCAGACAGTCATTCCATTCTCAACTTGTTACATCAGATGGTCACGAGTTCTTTACATTATGACATCAGATAGCCATTCTGTTTTCAACTTGTTACATCAGATGGTCATGAGTTCTTTAAGTTATGAAATCAGACAGCCATTCTGTTATCACCTTATGACATCAGACTGCCATGCTGTTCTTCATCATATGACATCAGATTGTCATGTTTTTCTTCATCTTATGACATCAGACAGTCATGCTGTTATTCGCCCTATGACATCAGATTGTCATGCTTTTCTTCGCCTTATGACATCAGATAGTCATTCCGTTCTCAACTTGTTATATCAGGTGGTCATGAGTTCTTTACATTATGACATCAGATATCCATTCTGTTCTCGCCTCATCACATGAAATTGTCATGTTGTTGTTCACCTTATGAAATCAGATTCTCACGCTGTTCTTAGCCTTATGACATCAGACAGTCATTCCGTTCTCAACTTGTTACATCAGATGGTCACGAGTTCTTTATGTTATCACATCAGATAGCCATTCTGTTGTCACCTTATGACATCAGATTGTCATTTTGTTGTTTACTTTATGATATCAGACTGTCATTCTGTTCTTCGCCTTATGACATCAGATTGTCATGCTTTTCTTTGCCTTATGACATCAGTCATTCCATTCTCGACTTGTTACATCAGATGGTCATGAGTTCTTTACGTTATGACATCAGATATCAATTGTGTTCTCACTTTATGACATCAGATTGTCATTTTGTTGTTTGCCTTATGACAACAGATTGTCATGCTTTTCGTCGCCTTATGACATCAGATAGTCATTCCGTTCTCAACTTGTTACATCAGACGGTCACGAGTTCTTTATGTTATCACATCAGATAGCCATTCTGTTCTCGCCTTATGACATGAGATTGTCATGCTTTTCTTCGCCTTATGACATCAGACAGTCATGCTGTTCTTCGCCCTATGACATCAGATTGTCATGCTTTTCTTCGCCTTATGACATCAGATAGTAATTCTGTTCTCAGCTTGTTACATCAGATGGTCACGAGTTCTTTACGTTATGACATCAAATAGCTATTCTGTTCTCACCTTATGACATCAGATTGTCATGTTGTTGTTCACCTTATGACATCAGACAGTCATTCCGTTCTCAACTTGTTACATCAGATGGTCACGAATTCTTTACGTTATGACATCAGATAGCCATACTGTTCTCACCTTATGACATCAGATTGTCATGCTGTTGTTCACATTATGACATCAGACTGTCATGCTGTTCTTCATCATATGACAGGAGATTGTGATGCTTTTCTTTGCCTTATGACATCAGATAGGCATTCTGTTCTCAGCTTGTTACAACAGATGGTCACAAGTTCTTTACGTTATGACATCAAATACCTATTCTATTCTCACCTTATGACATCAGATTGTCATGTTGTTGTTTACTTTATGACATCAGACTGTCATTCTGTTCTTAGCCTTATGACATCAGATTGTCATGCTTTTCTTCGCCTTATGACATCAGACAGTCATTCCATTCTCGACTTGTTACATCAGATTGTCACGGGTTCCTTCCGTTATGACATCAGATAGCGATTTTGTTCTCACCTTATGACATCAGATTGTCATATTGTTGTTCACCTTATGACATCAGATTGTCATGCTTTTCTTCGCCTTATGACATTAGAGAGTCATTCCGTTCTCAACTTGTTACATCAGATGGTCACGAATTCTTTACGTTATGACATCAGATAGCCATTCTGTTCTCACCTTATGACATCAGATTGTCATTTTGTTGTTAACTTTATGACATCAGACTGTCATGCTGTTCTTCATCATATGACATGAGATGGTGATGCTTTTCTTCGCCTTATGACATCAGATAGTCATTCTGTTCTAAACTTGTTACATCAGATGGTCACGAGTTCTTTAAGTTATGACATCAGATAGCCATTCTGTTATCACCTTATGGCATCAGATTGTCATGCTGTTGTTCACCTTATCACATCAGTTGTTTTTATGTTCTTCAATTTATGATATCAGATGGTGATGAGTTGTTCACATTATGTCATATGATTTTCATGTTCTTCTGCACCTTTTGACATCGGATTGTGATGCTTTTCTTCGCCTTATGACATCAGATATTCATTCTGTTCTCACCTTATGACATCAGATTGTCAGGTTGTTGTTACCTACATGACATCAGACTGTCATGCTGTTCTTCGCCGTATGACATCAGATTTTCATGCTTTTCTTCGCCTTATGACATCAGATAGTGATTCTGTTCTCACCTTGTTACATCAGATGGTCACAAGTTCTTTACGTTATGACATCAGTTAGCCATTCTGTTCTCACCTTATGAGACCAGATTGCCATGTTGTTGTTTACTTTATGACATCAGACTGTCATTCTGTTCTTAGCCTTATGACATCAGATTGTCATGCTTTTCATCGCCTTATGACATCAGACAGTCATTCCGTTCTCAACTTGTTACATCAGATGGTCACGAATTCTTTACGTTATGACATCAGATAGCCATTCTGTTCTCACCTTATGACATCAGATTGTCATGCTGTTGTTCACATTATGACATCAGACTGTCATGCTGTTCTTCATCATATGACAGGAGATTGTGATGCTTTTCTTTGCCTTATGACATCAGACAGTCATTCTGTTCTAAACTTGTTACATCAGATGGTCACGAGTTCTTTAAGTTATGACATCAGATAGCCATTCTGTTCTCACCTTATGACATCAGATTGTCATATTGTTGTTAACTTTATAAGATCAGACTGTCATGCTGTTCTTCATCATATGACATGAGATTGTGATGCTTTTCTTCGCCTTATGACATCAGATAGTCATTCTGTTCTAAACTTGTTACATCAGATGGTCAGGAGTTCTTTAAGTTATGACATCAGATAGCCATTCTGTTATCACCTTATGGCATCAGATTGTCATGCTGTTGTTCACTTTATCACATCAGTTGTTTTTATGTTCTTCAATTTATGACATCAGATGGTGATGAGTTGTTCACATTATGTCATATGATTTTCATGCTCTTCTGCACCTTTTGACATCGGATTGTGATGCTTTTCTTCGCCTTATGACATCAGATATTCATTCTGTTCTCACCTTATGACATCAGATTGTCAGGTCGTTGTTACCTACATGACATCAGACTATCATGCTGTTCTTCGCCATATGACATCAGATTTTCATGCTTTTCTTCGCCTTATGACATCAGATAGTAATTCTGTTCTCACCTTGTTACATCAGATGGTCACGAGTTCTTTAAGTTATGACATCAGACAGCCATTATGTTATCACCTTATGACATCAGATTGTCATGTTGTTGTTCACCTTATGACATCAGACAGTCATTCCATTCTCAACTTGTTACATCAGATGGTCAGGAGTTCCTTACGTTATGACATCAGATATCCATTCTATTCTCACTTCATGACATCAGATTGTCATGCTGTTGTTCACATTATGACATCAGACTGTCATGCTGTTCTTCATCATATGACAGGAGATTGTGATGCTTTTCTTTGCCTTATGACATCAGATAGGCATTCTGTTCTCAGCTTGTTACAACAGATGGTCACAAGTTCTTTACGTTATGACATCAAATACCTATTCAGTTCTTAGCCTTATGACATCAGATTGTCATGCTTTTCTTCGCCTTATGACATCAGACAGTCATTCCATTCTCGACTTGTTACATCAGATGGTCATGAGTTCCTTACGTTATGACATCAGAAAGTGACTCTGTTCTCACCTTATGACATCAGATTGTCATATTGTTGTTCACCTTATGACATCAGACAGTCATTCCGTTCTCAACTTGTTACATCAGATGGTCACAAGTTCTTTACGTTATGACATCAAATAGCTATTCTGTTCTCACCTTATGACACCAGATTGCCCTGTTGTTGTTTACTTTATGACATCAGACTGTCATTCTGTTCTTCGCCTTATGACATCAGATTGTCATGCTTTTCTTCGCCTTATGACATCAGACAGTCATTCCATTCTCAAATTGTTACATCAGATGGTCACGAGTTCCTTACGTTATGACATCAGATAGCGATTCTGTTCTCACCTTATAACATCAGATTGTCATATTGTTGTTCACCTTATGACATCAGATTGTCATGCTTTTCTTCGCCTTATGACATCAGACAGTCATTCCATTCTCAACTTGTTACATCAGATGGTCACAAGTTCTTTACATTATGACCTCAGATAGCCATTCTGTTTTCAACTTGTTACATCAGATGGTCATGAGTTCTTTAAGTTATGAAATCAGACAGCCATTCTGTTATCACCTTATGAAATCAGACTGTAATGCTGTTCTTCATCATATGACATCAGATTGTCATGTTTTTCTTCGCCTTATGACATGAGACAGTCATGCTGTTCTTCGCCCTATGACATCAGATTGTCATGCTTTTCTTCGCCTTATGACATCAGATAGTCATTCCGTTCTCAACTTGTTACATCAGGTGGTCATGAGTTCTTTACATTATGACATCAGATATCCATTCTGTTCTCGCCTTATCACATGAGATTGTCATGTTGTTGTTCACCTTCTGAAATCAGATTCTCACGCTGTTTTTAGCCTTATCACATCAGACAGTCATTCCGTTCTCAACTTGTTACATCAGATGGTCATTAGTTCTTTATGTTATCACAACAGATAGCCATTCTGTTGTCACCTTATGACATCAGATTGTCATTTTGTTGTTTACTTTATGATTTCAGACTGTCATTCTGTTCTTCGCCTTATGACATCAGATTGTCATGCTTTTCTTCGCCTTATGACATCAGACAGTCATTCCATTCTCGACTTGTTACATCAGATGGTCATGAGTTCTTTACGTTATGACATCAGATATCAATTCTGTTCTCACCTTATGACATCAGATTGTCATTTTGTTGTTTACTATATGACATCAGACTGTCATTCTGTTCTTTGCCTTATGACAACAGATTGTCATGCTTTTCGTCGCCTTATGACATCAGATAGTCATTCCGTTCTCAACTTGTTACATCAGATGGTCACGAGTTCTTTATGTTATCACATCAGGTAGCCATTCTGTTCTAGCCTTATGACATCAGATTGTCATGCTTTTCTTCGCCTTATGACATCAGACAGTCATGCTGTTCTTCGCCCTATGACATCAGATTGTCATGCTTTTCTTCGCCTTATGACATCAGACAGTCATTCCATTCTCGACTTGTTACATCAGATGGTCACGAGTTCCTTACGTTATGACATCAGATAGCCATTCTGTTCTCACCTTATGACATCAGATTGTCATGCTTTTCTTCGCCTTATGACATCAGACAGTCATTCCATTCTCGACTTGTTACATCAGATGGTCACGAGTTCCTTACGTTATGACATCAGATAGCGATTCTGTTCTCACCTTATGACATCAGATTGTCATATTGTTGTTCACCTTATGACATCAGACAGTCATTCCATTCTCAACTTGTTACATCAGATGGTCACGAGTTCTTTACATTATGACATCAGATAGCCATTCTGTTTTCAACTTGTTACATCAGATGGTCATGAGTTCTTTAAGTTATGAAATCAGACAGCCATTCTGTTATCACCTTATGACATCAGACTGCCATGCTGTTCTTCATCATATGACATCAGATTGTCATGTTTTTCTTCATCTTATGACATCAGACAGTCATGCTGTTATTCGCCCTATGACATCAGATTGTCATGCTTTTCTTCGCCTTATGACATCAGATAGTCATTCCGTTCTCAACTTGTTATATCAGGTGGTCATGAGTTCTTTACATTATGACATCAGATATCCATTCTGTTCTCGCCTCATCACATGAAATTGTCATGTTGTTGTTCACCTTATGAAATCAGATTCTCACGCTGTTCTTAGCCTTATGACATCAGACAGTCATTCCGTTCTCAACTTGTTACATCAGATGGTCACGAGTTCTTTATGTTATCACATCAGATAGCCATTCTGTTGTCACCTTATGACATCAGATTGTCATTTTGTTGTTTACTTTATGATATCAGACTGTCATTCTGTTCTTCGCCTTATGACATCAGATTGTCATGCTTTTCTTTGCCTTATGACATCAGTCATTCCATTCTCGACTTGTTACATCAGATGGTCATGAGTTCTTTACGTTATGACATCAGATATCAATTGTGTTCTCACTTTATGACATCAGATTGTCATTTTGTTGTTTGCCTTATGACAACAGATTGTCATGCTTTTCGTCGCCTTATGACATCAGATAGTCATTCCGTTCTCAACTTGTTACATCAGACGGTCACGAGTTCTTTATGTTATCACATCAGATAGCCATTCTGTTCTCGCCTTATGACATGAGATTGTCATGCTTTTCTTCGCCTTATGACATCAGACAGTCATGCTGTTCTTCGCCCTATGACATCAGATTGTCATGCTTTTCTTCGCCTTATGACATCAGATAGTAATTCTGTTCTCAGCTTGTTACATCAGATGGTCACGAGTTCTTTACGTTATGACATCAAATAGCTATTCTGTTCTCACCTTATGACACCAGATTGCCCTGTTGTTGTTTACTTTATGACATCAGACAGTCATTCCGTTCTCAACTTGTTACATCAGATGGTCACGAGTTCTTTATGTTATCACATCAGATAGCCATTCTGTTCTCACCTTATGACACCAGATTGCCCTGTTGTTGTTTACTTTATGACATCAGACTGTCATTCTGTTCTTCGCCTTATGACATCAGATTGTCATGCTTTTCTTCGCCTTATGACATCAGACAGTCATTCCATTCTCAAATTGTTACATCAGATGGTCACGAGTTCCTTACGTTATGACATCAGATAGCGATTCTGTTCTCACCTTATAACATCAGATTGTCATATTGTTGTTCACCTTATGACATCAGATTGTCATGCTTTTCTTCGCCTTATGACATCAGACAGTCATTCCATTCTCAACTTGTTACATCAGATGGTCACAAGTTCTTTACATTATGACCTCAGATAGCCATTCTGTTTTCAACTTGTTACATCAGATGGTCATGAGTTCTTTAAGTTATGAAATCAGACAGCCATTCTGTTATCACCTTATGAAATCAGACTGTAATGCTGTTCTTCATCATATGACATCAGATTGTCATGTTTTTCTTCGCCTTATGACATGAGACAGTCATGCTGTTCTTCGCCCTATGACATCAGATTGTCATGCTTTTCTTCGCCTTATGACATCAGATAGTCATTCCGTTCTCAACTTGTTACATCAGGTGGTCATGAGTTCTTTACATTATGACATCAGATATCCATTCTGTTCTCGCCTTATCACATGAGATTGTCATGTTGTTGTTCACCTTCTGAAATCAGATTCTCACGCTGTTTTTAGCCTTATCACATCAGACAGTCATTCCGTTCTCAACTTGTTACATCAGATGGTCATTAGTTCTTTATGTTATCACAACAGATAGCCATTCTGTTGTCACCTTATGACATCAGATTGTCATTTTGTTGTTTACTTTATGATTTCAGACTGTCATTCTGTTCTTCGCCTTATGACATCAGATTGTCATGCTTTTCTTCGCCTTATGACATCAGACAGTCATTCCATTCTCGACTTGTTACATCAGATGGTCATGAGTTCTTTACGTTATGACATCAGATATCAATTCTGTTCTCACCTTATGACATCAGATTGTCATTTTGTTGTTTACTATATGACATCAGACTGTCATTCTGTTCTTTGCCTTATGACAACAGATTGTCATGCTTTTCGTCGCCTTATGACATCAGATAGTCATTCCGTTCTCAACTTGTTACATCAGATGGTCACGAGTTCTTTATGTTATCACATCAGGTAGCCATTCTGTTCTAGCCTTATGACATCAGATTGTCATGCTTTTCTTCGCCTTATGACATCAGACAGTCATGCTGTTCTTCGCCCTATGACATCAGATTGTCATGCTTTTCTTCGCCTTATGACATCAGACAGTCATTCCATTCTCGACTTGTTACATCAGATGGTCACGAGTTCCTTACGTTATGACATCAGATAGCCATTCTGTTCTCACCTTATGACATCAGATTGTCATGCTTTTCTTCGCCTTATGACATCAGACAGTCATTCCATTCTCGACTTGTTACATCAGATGGTCACGAGTTCCTTACGTTATGACATCAGATAGCGATTCTGTTCTCACCTTATGACATCAGATTGTCATATTGTTGTTCACCTTATGACATCAGACAGTCATTCCATTCTCAACTTGTTACATCAGATGGTCACGAGTTCTTTACATTATGACATCAGATAGCCATTCTGTTTTCAACTTGTTACATCAGATGGTCATGAGTTCTTTAAGTTATGAAATCAGACAGCCATTCTGTTATCACCTTATGACATCAGACTGCCATGCTGTTCTTCATCATATGACATCAGATTGTCATGTTTTTCTTCATCTTATGACATCAGACAGTCATGCTGTTATTCGCCCTATGACATCAGATTGTCATGCTTTTCTTCGCCTTATGACATCAGATAGTCATTCCGTTCTCAACTTGTTATATCAGGTGGTCATGAGTTCTTTACATTATGACATCAGATATCCATTCTGTTCTCGCCTCATCACATGAAATTGTCATGTTGTTGTTCACCTTATGAAATCAGATTCTCACGCTGTTCTTAGCCTTATGACATCAGACAGTCATTCCGTTCTCAACTTGTTACATCAGATGGTCACGAGTTCTTTATGTTATCACATCAGATAGCCATTCTGTTGTCACCTTATGACATCAGATTGTCATTTTGTTGTTTACTTTATGATATCAGACTGTCATTCTGTTCTTCGCCTTATGACATCAGATTGTCATGCTTTTCTTTGCCTTATGACATCAGTCATTCCATTCTCGACTTGTTACATCAGATGGTCATGAGTTCTTTACGTTATGACATCAGATATCAATTGTGTTCTCACTTTATGACATCAGATTGTCATTTTGTTGTTTGCCTTATGACAACAGATTGTCATGCTTTTCGTCGCCTTATGACATCAGATAGTCATTCCGTTCTCAACTTGTTACATCAGACGGTCACGAGTTCTTTATGTTATCACATCAGATAGCCATTCTGTTCTCGCCTTATGACATGAGATTGTCATGCTTTTCTTCGCCTTATGACATCAGACAGTCATGCTGTTCTTCGCCCTATGACATCAGATTGTCATGCTTTTCTTCGCCTTATGACATCAGATAGTAATTCTGTTCTCAGCTTGTTACATCAGATGGTCACGAGTTCTTTACGTTATGACATCAAATAGCTATTCTGTTCTCACCTTATGACACCAGATTGCCCTGTTGTTGTTTACTTTATGACATCAGACAGTCATTCCGTTCTCAACTTGTTACATCAGATGGTCACGAGTTCTTTATGTTATCACATCAGATAGCCATTCTGTTCTCACCTTATGACATCAGATTGTCATTTTGTTGTTTACTTTATGACATCAGACTGTCATTCTGTTCTTTGCCTTATGACAACAGATTGTCATGCTTTTCTTTGCCTTATGACATCAGATAGTCATTCCATTCTCAACTTGTTACATCAGATGGTCACGAGTTCTTCATGTTATCACATCAGATAGCCATTCTGTTCTCGCCTTATGACATGAGATTGTCATGCTTTACTTCACTTTATGATATCACATAGTCAATCTGTTCACACCTTGTTACATCAGATTGTCATGCTGTTCTCACCTTATGAAATCAGTTGTTTTTACGTTCTTCAATTAATGGCATCAGATGGTCACGAGTTCTTTACGTTATGACATCAGATAGCGATTCTGTTCTTACATTATGACATAAGATTTTCATGCTGTTTTTCACATTATGACATCAGACTGTCATGCTGTTGTTAACTTTATGACATGAGACTGTCATGCTGTTCTTCATCATATGACATGAGATTGTGATGCTTTTCTTCGCCTTATGACATCAGACAGTCATTCTGTTCTAAACTTGTTACATCAGATGGTCACGAGTTCTTTAAGTTATGACATCAGACAGCCTTTCTATTCTCACTTCATGACATCAGATTGTCATGTTGTTGTTCACCTTATGACATCAGACAGCCATTCCGTTCTCAACTTGTTACATCAGATTGTCACGAATTCTTTACGTTATGACATCAGATATCCATTCTGTTCTCACCTTATGACATCAGATTGTCATGCTGTTGTTCACAATATGACATCAGACTGTCATGCTGTTCTTCATCATATGACAGGAGATTGTGATGCTTTTCTTTGCCTTATGACATCAGATAGGCATTCTGTTCTCAGCTTGTTATAACAGATGGTCAAAAGTTCTTTACGTTATGACATCAGATAGCAATTCTGTTCTCACCTTATGACATCAGATTGTCATGCTTTTCTTCGCCTTATGACATCAGACAGTCATTCCATTCTCGACTTGTTACATCAGATGGTCACGAGTTCCTTACGTTATGACATCAGATAGCGATTCTGTTCTCACCTTATGACATCAGATTGTCATATTGTTGTTCACCTTATGACGTCAGACAGCCATTCTGTTTTCAACTTGTTACATCAGATGGTCATGAGTTCTTTAAGTTATGAAATCAGACAGCCATTCTGTTATCACCTTATGACATCAGACTGTCATGCTGTTCTTCATCATATGACATCAGATTGTCATGTTTATCTTCATCTTATGACATCAGACAGTCATGCTGTTATTCGCCCTATGACATCAGATTGTCATGCTTTTCTTCGCCTTATGACATCAGATAGTCGTTCCGTTCTCAACTTGTTATATCAGGTGGTCATGAGTTCTTTACATTATGACATCAGATATCCATTCTGTTCTCGCCTCATCACATGAGATTGTCATGTTGTTGTTCACCTTATGAAATCAGATTCTCACGCTGTTCTTAGCCTTATGACATCAGACAGTCATTCCGTTCTCAACTTGTTACATCAGATGGTCACGAGTTCTTTATGTTATCACATCAGATAGCCATTCTGTTGTCACCTTATGACATCAGATTGTCATTTTGTTGTTTACTTTATGATATCAGACTGTCATCCTGTTCTTTGCCTTATGACATCAGATTGTCATGCTTTTCTTTGCCTTATGACATCAGTCATTCCATTCTCGACTTGTTACATCAGATGGTCATGAGTTCTTTACGTTATGACATCAGATATCAATTCTGTTCTCACCTTATGACATCAGATTGTCATTTTCTTGTTTACTTTATGACATCAGACTATCATTCTGTTCTTTGCCTTATGACAACAGATTGTCATGCTTTTCGTCGCCTTATGACATCAGATAGTCATTCCGTTCTCAACTTGTTACATCAGATGGTCACGAGTTCTTCATGTTATCACATCAGATAGCCATTCTGTTCTCGCCTTATGACATGAGATTGTCATGCTTTACTTCACTTTATGATATCACATAGTCAATCTGTTCACACCTTGTTACATCAGATTGTCATGCTGTTCTCACCTTATGAAATCAGTTGTTTTTACGTTCTTCAATTAATGGCATCAGATGGTCACGAGTTCTTTACGTTATGACATCAGATAGCGATTCTGTTCTTACATTATGACATAAGATTTTCATGCTGTTTTTCACATTATGACATCAGACTGTCATGCTGTTGTTAACTTTATGACATGAGACTGTCATGCTGTTCTTCATCATATGACATGAGATTGTGATGCTTTTCTTCGCCTTATGACATCAGACAGTCATTCTGTTCTAAACTTGTTACATCAGATGGTCACGAGTTCTTTAAGTTATGACATCAGACAGCCATTCTATTCTCACTTCATGACATCAGATTGTCATGTTGTTGTTCACCTTATGACATCAGACAGTCATTCCGTTCTCAACTTGTTACATCAGATGGTCACGAATTCTTTACATTATGACATCAGATATCCATTCTGTTCTCACCTTATGACATCAGATTGTCATGCTGTTGTTCACATTATGACATCAGACTGTCATGCTGTTCTTCATCATATGACAGGAGATTGTGATGCTTTTCTTTGCCTTATGACATCAGATAGGCATTCTGTTCTCAGCTTGTTATAACAGATGGTCACAAGTTCTTTACGTTATGACATCAGATAGCGATTCTGTTCTCACCTTATGACATCAGATTGTCATATTGTTGTTCACCTTATGACATCAGACAGTCATTCCATTCTCAACTTGTTACATCAGATGGTCACGAGTTCTTTACATTATGACATCAGATAGCCATTCTGTTCTCGCCTTATGACATGAGATTGTCATGTTGTTGTTCACCTTATGATATCAGATTCTCACGCTGTTCTTAGCCTTATGACATCAGACAGTCATTCCGTTCTCAACTTGTTACATCAGATGGTCACGAGTTCTTTATGTTATCACATCAGATAGCCATTCTGTTGTCACCTTATGACATCAGATTGTCATTTTGTTGTTTACTTTATGATATCAGACTGTCATTCTGTTCTTTGCCTTATGACATCAGATTGTCATGCTTTTCTTTGCCTTATGACATCAATCATTCCATTCTCGACTTGTTACATCAGATGGTCATGAGTTCTTTACGTTATGACATCAGATATCAATTCTGTTCTCACCTTATGACATCAGATTGTCATTTTGTTGTTTACTTTATGACATCAGACTGTCATTCTGTTCTTTGCCTTATGACAACAGATTGTCATGCTTTTCGTCGCCTTATGACATCAGATAGTCATTCCGTTCTCAACTTGTTACATCAGATGGTCACGAGTTCTTTATGTTATCACATCAGATAGCCATTCTGTTCTCGCCTTATGACAATAGATTGTCATGCTTTTCTTCGCCTTATGACATCAGACAGTCATGCTGTTCTTCGCCCTATGACATCAGATTGTCATGCTTTTCTTCGCCTTATGACATCAGATAGTAATTCTGTTCTCAGCTTGTTACATCAGATGGTCACGAGTTCTTTATGTTATCACATCAAATAGCTATTCTGTTCTCACCTTATGACACCAGATTGTCATTTTGTTGTTTACTTTATGATTTCAGACTGTCATTCTGTTCTTCGCCTTATGACATCAGATTGTCATGCTTTTCTTCGCCTTATGACATCAGATAGTAATTCTGTTCTCACCTTGTTACATCAGATGGTCACAAGTTCTTTACGTTATGACATCAAATAGCTATTCTGTTCTCACCTTATGACACCAGATTGCCATGTTGTTGTTTACCTTATGACATCAGACAGTCATTCCATTCTCGACTTGTTACATCAGATGGTCACGAGTTCCTTACGTTATGACATCAGATAGCCATTCTGTTCTCACCTTATGACATCAGATTGTCATGCTTTTCTTCGCCTTATGACATCAGACAGTCATTCCATTCTCGACTTGTTACATCAGATGGTCACGAGTTCCTTACGTTATGACATCAGATAGCGATTCTGTTCTCACCTTATGACATCAGATTGTCATATTGTTGTTCACCTTATGACATCAGACAGTCATTCCATTCTCAACTTGTTACATCAGATGGTCACGAGTTCTTTACATTATGACATCAGATAGCCATTCTGTTTTCAACTTGTTACATCAGATGGTCATGAGTTCTTTAAGTTATGAAATCAGACAGCCATTCTGTTATCACCTTATGACATCAGACTGCCATGCTGTTCTTCATCATATGACATCAGATTGTCATGTTTTTCTTCATCTTATGACATCAGACAGTCATGCTGTTATTCGCCCTATGACATCAGATTGTCATGCTTTTCTTCGCCTTATGACATCAGATAGTCATTCCGTTCTCAACTTGTTATATCAGGTGGTCATGAGTTCTTTACATTATGACATCAGATATCCATTCTGTTCTCGCCTCATCACATGAAATTGTCATGTTGTTGTTCACCTTATGAAATCAGATTCTCACGCTGTTCTTAGCCTTATGACATCAGACAGTCATTCCGTTCTCAACTTGTTACATCAGATGGTCACGAGTTCTTTATGTTATCACATCAGATAGCCATTCTGTTGTCACCTTATGACATCAGATTGTCATTTTGTTGTTTACTTTATGATATCAGACTGTCATTCTGTTCTTCGCCTTATGACATCAGATTGTCATGCTTTTCTTTGCCTTATGACATCAGTCATTCCATTCTCGACTTGTTACATCAGATGGTCATGAGTTCTTTACGTTATGACATCAGATATCAATTGTGTTCTCACTTTATGACATCAGATTGTCATTTTGTTGTTTGCCTTATGACAACAGATTGTCATGCTTTTCGTCGCCTTATGACATCAGATAGTCATTCCGTTCTCAACTTGTTACATCAGACGGTCACGAGTTCTTTATGTTATCACATCAGATAGCCATTCTGTTCTCGCCTTATGACATGAGATTGTCATGCTTTTCTTCGCCTTATGACATCAGACAGTCATGCTGTTCTTCGCCCTATGACATCAGATTGTCATGCTTTTCTTCGCCTTATGACATCAGATAGTAATTCTGTTCTCAGCTTGTTACATCAGATGGTCACGAGTTCTTTACGTTATGACATCAAATAGCTATTCTGTTCTCACCTTATGACACCAGATTGCCCTGTTGTTGTTTACTTTATGACATCAGACAGTCATTCCGTTCTCAACTTGTTACATCAGATGGTCACGAGTTCTTTATGTTATCACATCAGATAGCCATTCTGTTCTCACCTTATGACATCAGATTGTCATTTTGTTGTTTACTTTATGACATCAGACTGTCATTCTGTTCTTTGCCTTATGACAACAGATTGTCATGCTTTTCTTTGCCTTATGACATCAGATAGTCATTCCATTCTCAACTTGTTACATCAGATGGTCACGAGTTCTTCATGTTATCACATCAGATAGCCATTCTGTTCTCGCCTTATGACATGAGATTGTCATGCTTTACTTCACTTTATGATATCACATAGTCAATCTGTTCACACCTTGTTACATCAGATTGTCATGCTGTTCTCACCTTATGAAATCAGTTGTTTTTACGTTCTTCAATTAATGGCATCAGATGGTCACGAGTTCTTTACGTTATGACATCAGATAGCGATTCTGTTCTTACATTATGACATAAGATTTTCATGCTGTTTTTCACATTATGACATCAGACTGTCATGCTGTTGTTAACTTTATGACATGAGACTGTCATGCTGTTCTTCATCATATGACATGAGATTGTGATGCTTTTCTTCGCCTTATGACATCAGACAGTCATTCTGTTCTAAACTTGTTACATCAGATGGTCACGAGTTCTTTAAGTTATGACATCAGACAGCCATTCTATTCTCACTTCATGACATCAGATTGTCATGTTGTTGTTCACCTTATGACATCAGACAGTCATTCCGTTCTCAACTTGTTACATCAGATTGTCACGAATTCTTTACGTTATGACATCAGATATCCATTCTGTTCTCACCTTATGACATCAGATTGTCATGCTGTTGTTCACAATATGACATCAGACTGTCATGCTGTTCTTCATCATATGACAGGAGATTGTGATGCTTTTCTTTGCCTTATGACATCAGATAGGCATTCTGTTCTCAGCTTGTTATAACAGATGGTCAAAAGTTCTTTACGTTATGACATCAGATAGCAATTCTGTTCTCACCTTATGACATCAGATTGTCATGCTTTTCTTCGCCTTATGACATCAGACAGTCATTCCATTCTCGACTTGTTACATCAGATGGTCACGAGTTCCTTACGTTATGACATCAGATAGCGATTCTGTTCTCACCTTATGACATCAGATTGTCATATTGTTGTTCACCTTATGACGTCAGACAGCCATTCTGTTTTCAACTTGTTACATCAGATGGTCATGAGTTCTTTAAGTTATGAAATCAGACAGCCATTCTTTTATCACCTTATGACATCAGACTGTCATGCTGTTCTTCATCATATGACATCAGATTGTCATGTTTATCTTCATCTTATGACATCAGACAGTCATGCTGTTATTCGCCCTATGACATCAGATTGTCATGCTTTTCTTCGCCTTATGACATCAGATAGTCGTTCCGTTCTCAACTTGTTATATCAGGTGGTCATGAGTTCTTTACATTATGACATCAGATATCCATTCTGTTCTCGCCTCATCACATGAGATTGTCATGTTGTTGTTCACCTTATGAAATCAGATTCTCACGCTGTTCTTAGCCTTATGACATCAGACAGTCATTCCGTTCTCAACTTGTTACATCAGATGGTCACGAGTTCTTTATGTTATCACATCAGATAGCCATTCTGTTGTCACCTTATGACATCAGATTGTCATTTTGTTGTTTACTTTATGATATCAGACTGTCATCCTGTTCTTTGCCTTATGACATCAGATTGTCATGCTTTTCTTTGCCTTATGACATCAGTCATTCCATTCTCGACTTGTTACATCAGATGGTCATGAGTTCTTTACGTTATGACATCAGATATCAATTCTGTTCTCACCTTATGACATCAGATTGTCATTTTCTTGTTTACTTTATGACATCAGACTATCATTCTGTTCTTTGCCTTATGACAACAGATTGTCATGCTTTTCGTCGCCTTATGACATCAGATAGTCATTCCGTTCTCAACTTGTTACATCAGATGGTCACGAGTTCTTCATGTTATCACATCAGATAGCCATTCTGTTCTCGCCTTATGACATGAGATTGTCATGCTTTACTTCACTTTATGATATCACATAGTCAATCTGTTCACACCTTGTTACATCAGATTGTCATGCTGTTCTCACCTTATGAAATCAGTTGTTTTTACGTTCTTCAATTAATGGCATCAGATGGTCACGAGTTCTTTACGTTATGACATCAGATAGCGATTCTGTTCTTACATTATGACATAAGATTTTCATGCTGTTTTTCACATTATGACATCAGACTGTCATGCTGTTGTTAACTTTATGACATGAGACTGTCATGCTGTTCTTCATCATATGACATGAGATTGTGATGCTTTTCTTCGCCTTATGACATCAGACAGTCATTCTGTTCTAAACTTGTTACATCAGATGGTCACGAGTTCTTTAAGTTATGACATCAGACAGCCATTCTATTCTCACTTCATGACATCAGATTGTCATGTTGTTGTTCACCTTATGACATCAGACAGTCATTCCGTTCTCAACTTGTTACATCAGATGGTCACGAATTCTTTACATTATGACATCAGATATCCATTCTGTTCTCACCTTATGACATCAGATTGTCATGCTGTTGTTCACATTATGACATCAGACTGTCATGCTGTTCTTCATCATATGACAGGAGATTGTGATGCTTTTCTTTGCCTTATGACATCAGATAGGCATTCTGTTCTCAGCTTGTTATAACAGATGGTCACAAGTTCTTTACGTTATGACATCAGATAGCGATTCTGTTCTCACCTTATGACATCAGATTGTCATATTGTTGTTCACCTTATTACATCAGACAGTCATTCCATTCTCAACTTGTTACATCAGATGGTCACGAGTTCTTTACATTATGACATCAGATAGCCATTCTGTTCTCGCCTTATGACATGAGATTGTCATGTTGTTGTTCACCTTATGATATCAGATTCTCACGCTGTTCTTAGCCTTATGACATCAGACAGTCATTCCGTTCTCAACTTGTTACATCAGATGGTCACGAGTTCTTTATGTTATCACATCAGATAGCCATTCTGTTGTCACCTTATGACATCAGATTGTCATTTTGTTGTTTACTTTATGATATCAGACTGTCATTCTGTTCTTTGCCTTATGACATCAGATTGTCATGCTTTTCTTTGCCTTATGACATCAATCATTCCATTCTCGACTTGTTACATCAGATGGTCATGAGTTCTTTACGTTATGACATCAGATATCAATTCTGTTCTCACCTTATGACATCAGATTGTCATTTTGTTGTTTACTTTATGACATCAGACTGTCATTCTGTTCTTTGCCTTATGACAACAGATTGTCATGCTTTTCGTCGCCTTATGACATCAGATAGTCATTCCGTTCTCAACTTGTTACATCAGATGGTCACGAGTTCTTTATGTTATCACATCAGATAGCCATTCTGTTCTCGCCTTATGACAATAGATTGTCATGCTTTTCTTCGCCTTATGACATCAGACAGTCATGCTGTTCTTCGCCCTATGACATCAGATTGTCATGCTTTTCTTCGCCTTATGACATCAGATAGTAATTCTGTTCTCAGCTTGTTACATCAGATGGTCACGAGTTCTTTATGTTATCACATCAAATAGCTATTCTGTTCTCACCTTATGACACCAGATTGTCATTTTGTTGTTTACTTTATGATTTCAGACTGTCATTCTGTTCTTCGCCTTATGACATCAGATTGTCATGCTTTTCTTCGCCTTATGACATCAGATAGTAATTCTGTTCTCACCTTGTTACATCAGATGGTCACAAGTTCTTTACGTTATGACATCAAATAGCTATTCTGTTCTCACCTTATGACACCAGATTGCCATGTTGTTGTTTACCTTATGACATCAGACAGTCATTCCGTTCTCAACTTGTTACATCAGATGGTCACGAATTCTTTACGTTATGACATCAAATACCTATTCTGTTCTCACCTTATGACATCAGATTGTCATGTTGTTGTTTACTTTATGACATCAGACTGTCATTCTGTTCTTCGCCTTATGACATCAGATTGTCATTCTTTTCTTCGCCTTATGACATCAGATAGTCATTCCGTTTTCAACTTGTTACATCAGATGGTCACGAATTATTTACGTTATGACATCAGATAGCCATTCTGTTCTCACCTTATGACATCAGATTGTCATGCTGTTGTTCACATTATGACATCAGTCTGTCATTCCATTCTCGACTTGTTACATCAGATGGTCACGAGTTCTTTACGTTACGACATCAGATAGTGATTCTGTTCTCACCTTATGACATCAGATATTCATGTTGTTGATCACCTTATGACATCAGACTGTCATTCTGTTCTTCGCCTTATGACATCAGATTGTCATGCTTTTCTTCGCCTTATGACATCCGACAGTCATTCCATTCTCGACTTGTTACATCAGATGGTCACGAGTTCCTTACGTTATGACATCAGATAGCGATTCTGTACTCACCTTATGACATCAGATTGTCATATTGTTGTTCACCTTATGACATCAGATTGTCATGCTTTTCTTCGCCTTATGACATCAGACAGTCATTCCATTCTCAACTTGTTACATCAGATGGTCACGAGTTCCTTAAGTTATGACATCAGATAGCGATTCTGTTCTCACCTTATAACATCAGATTGTCATATTGTTGTTCACCTTATGACATCAGATTGTCATGCTTTTCTTCGCCTTATGACATCAGACAGTCATTCCATTCTCAACTTGTTACATCAGATGGTCACAAGTTCTTTACATTATGACCTCAGATAGCCATTCTGTTTTCAACTTGTTACATCAGATGGTCATGAGTTCTTTAAGTTATGAAATCAGACAGCCATTCTGTTATCACCTTATGAAATCAGACTGTAATGCTGTTCTTCATCATATGACATCAGATTGTCATGTTTTTCTTCGCCTTATGACATGAGACAGTCATGCTGTTCTTCGCCCTATGACATCAGATTGTCATGCTTTTCTTCGCCTTATGACATCAGATAGTCATTCCGTTCTCAACTTGTTACATCAGGTGGTCATGAGTTCTTTACATTATGACATCAGATATCCATTCTGTTCTCGCCTTATCACATGAGATTGTCATGTTGTTGTTCACCTTCTGAAATCAGATTCTCACGCTGTTCTTAGCCTTATCACATCAGACAGTCATTCCGTTCTCAACTTGTTACATCAGATGGTCATTAGTTCTTTATGTTATCACAACAGATAGCCATTCTGTTGTCACCTTATGACATCAGATTGTCATTTTGTTGTTTACTTTATGATTTCAGACTGTCATTCTGTTCTTCGCCTTATGACATCAGATTGTCATGCTTTTCTTCGCCTTATGACATCAGACAGTCATTCCATTCTCGACTTGTTACATCAGATGGTCATGAGTTCTTTACGTTATGACATCAGATATCAATTCTGTTCTCACCTTATGACATCAGATTGTCATTTTGTTGTTTACTATATGACATCAGACTGTCATTCTGTTCTTTGCCTTATGACAACAGATTGTCATGCTTTTCGTCGCCTTATGACATCAGATAGTCATTCCGTTCTCAACTTGTTACATCAGATGGTCACGAGTTCTTTATGTTATCACATCAGATAGCCATTCTGTTCTAGCCTTATGACATCAGATTGTCATGCTTTTCTTCGCCTTATGACATCAGACAGTCATGCTGTTCTTCGCCCTATGACATCAGATTGTCATGCTTTTCTTCGCCTTATGACATCAGACAGTCATTCCATTCTCGACTTGTTACATCAGATGGTCACGAGTTCCTTACGTTATGACATCAGATAGCCATTCTGTTCTCACCTTATGACATCAGATTGTCATGCTTTTCTTCGCCTTATGACATCAGACAGTCATTCCATTCTCGACTTGTTACATCAGATGGTCACGAGTTCCTTACGTTATGACATCAGATAGCGATTCTGTTCTCACCTTATGACATCAGATTGTCATATTGTTGTTCACCTTATGACATCAGACAGTCATTCCATTCTCAACTTGTTACATCAGATGGTCACGAGTTCTTTACATTATGACATCAGATAGCCATTCTGTTTTCAACTTGTTACATCAGATGGTCATGAGTTCTTTAAGTTATGAAATCAGACAGCCATTCTGTTATCACCTTATGACATCAGACTGCCATGCTGTTCTTCATCATATGACATCAGATTGTCATGTTTTTCTTCATCTTATGACATCAGACAGTCATGCTGTTAATCGCCCTATGACATCAGATTGTCATGCTTTTCTTCGCCTTATGACATCAGATAGTCATTCCGTTCTCAACTTGTTATATCAGGTGGTCATGAGTTCTTTACATTATGACATCAGATATCCATTCTGTTCTCGCCTCATCACATGAAATTGTCATGTTGTTGTTCACCTTATGAAATCAGATTGTCATGCTTTTCTTCGCCTTATGACATCAGACAGTCATTCCATTCTCGACTTGTTACATCAGATGGTCACGAGTTCCTTACGTTATGACATCAGATAGCGATTCTGTTCTCACCTTATGACATCAGATTGTCATATTGTTGTTCACCTTATGACATCAGACAGTCATTCCATTCTCAACTTGTTACATCAGATGGTCACGAGTTCTTTACATTATGACATCAGATAGCCATTCTGTTTTCAACTTGTTACATCAGATGGTCATGAGTTCTTTAAGTTATGAAATCAGACAGCCATTCTGTTATCACCTTATGACATCAGACTG
Organism: Fundulus diaphanus; assembly: GCA_037039145.1. Lineage (NCBI taxonomy): Eukaryota > Metazoa > Chordata > Actinopteri > Cyprinodontiformes > Fundulidae > Fundulus > Fundulus diaphanus. Next base: position 33,425,160 of record CM073133.1, on the reverse strand, counting down.
CCATGCTGTTCTTCATCATATGACATCAGATTGTCATGTTTTTCTTCATCTTATGACATCAGACAGTCATGCTGTTATTCGCCCTATGACATCAGATTGTCATGCTTTTCTTCGCCTTATGACATCAGATAGTCATTCCGTTCTCAACTTGTTATATCAGGTGGTCATGAGTTCTTTACATTATGACATCAGATATCCATTCTGTTCTCGCCTCATCACATGAAATTGTCATGTTGTTGTTCACCTTATGAAATCAGATTCTCACGCTGTTCTTAGCCTTATGACATCAGACAGTCATTCCGTTCTCAACTTGTTACATCAGATGGTCACGAGTTCTTTATGTTATCACATCAGATAGCCATTCTGTTGTCACCTTATGACATCAGATTGTCATTTTGTTGTTTACTTTATGATATCAGACTGTCATTCTGTTCTTCGCCTTATGACATCAGATTGTCATGCTTTTCTTTGCCTTATGACATCAGTCATTCCATTCTCGACTTGTTACATCAGATGGTCATGAGTTCTTTACGTTATGACATCAGATATCAATTGTGTTCTCACTTTATGACATCAGATTGTCATTTTGTTGTTTGCCTTATGACAACAGATTGTCATGCTTTTCGTCGCCTTATGACATCAGATAGTCATTCCGTTCTCAACTTGTTACATCAGACGGTCACGAGTTCTTTATGTTATCACATCAGATAGCCATTCTGTTCTCGCCTTATGACATGAGATTGTCATGCTTTTCTTCGCCTTATGACATCAGACAGTTATGCTGTTCTTCGCCCTATGACATCAGATTGTCATGCTTTTCTTCGCCTTATGACATCAGATAGTAATTCTGTTCTCAGCTTGTTACATCAGATGGTCACGAGTTCTTTACGTTATGACATCAAATAGCTATTCTGTTCTCACCTTATGACACCAGATTGCCCTGTTGTTGTTTACTTTATGACATCAGACAGTCATTCCGTTCTCAACTTGTTACATCAGATGGTCACGAGTTCTTTATGTTATCACATCAGATAGCCATTCTGTTCTCACCTTATGACATCAGATTGTCATTTTGTTGTTTACTTTATGACATCAGACTGTCATTCTGTTCTTTGCCTTATGACAACAGATTGTCATGCTTTTCGTCGCCTTATGACATCAGATAGTCATTCCGTTCTCAACTTGTTACATCAGATGGTCACGAGTTCTTCATGTTATCACATCAGATAGCCATTCTGTTCTCGCCTTATGACATGAGATTGTCATGCTTTACTTCACTTTATGATATCACATAGTCAATCTGTTCACACCTTGTTACATCAGATTGTCATGCTGTTCTCACCTTATGAAATCAGTTGTTTTTACGTTCTTCAATTAATGGCATCAGATGGTCACGAGTTCTTTACGTTATGACATCAGATAGCGATTCTGTTCTTACATTATGACATAAGATTTTCATGCTGTTTTTCACATTATGACATCAGACTGTCATGCTGTTGTTAACTTTATGACATGAGACTGTCATGCTGTTCTTCATCATATGACATGAGATTGTGATGCTTTTCTTCGCCTTATGACATCAGACAGTCATTCTGTTCTAAACTTGTTACATCAGATGGTCACGAGTTCTTTAAGTTATGACATCAGACAGCCATTCTATTGTCACTTCATGACATCAGATTGTCATGTTGTTGTTCACCTTATGACATCAGACAGTCATTCCGTTCTCAACTTGTTACATCAGATGGTCACGAATTCTTTACGTTATGACATCAGATATCCATTCTGTTCTCACCTTATGACATCAGATTGTCATGCTGTTGTTCACATTATGACATCAGACTGTCATGCTGTTCTTCATCATATGACAGGAGATTGTGATGCTTTTCTTTGCCTTATGACATCAGATAGGCATTCTGTTCTCAGCTTGTTATAACAGATGGTCACAAGTTCTTTACGTTATGACATCAGATAGCGATTCTGTTCTCACCTTATGACATCAGATTGTCATATTGTTGTTCACCTTATGACATCAGACAGTCATTCCATTCTCAACTTGTTACATCAGATGGTCACGAGTTCTTTACATTATGACATCAGATAGCCATTCTGTTCTCGCCTTATGACATGAGATTGTCATGTTGTTGTTCACCTTATGACATCAGACAGTCATTCCATTCTCAACTTGTTACATCAGATGGTCATGAGTTCTTTAAGTTATGAAATCAGACAGCCATTCTGTTATCACCTTATGACATCAGACTGTCATGCTGTTCTTCATCATATGACATCAGATTGTCATGTTTTTCTTCATCTTATGACATCAGACAGTCATGCTGTTATTCGCCCTATGACATCAGATTGTCATGCTTTTCTTCGCCTTATGACATCAGATAGTCGTTCCGTTCTCAACTTGTTATATCAGGTGGTCATGAGTTCTTTACATTATGACATCAGATATCCATTCTGTTCTCGCCTCATCACATGAGATTGTCATGTTGTTGTTCACCTTATGAAATCAGATTCTCACGCTGTTCTTAGCCTTATGACATCAGACAGTCATTCCGTTCTCAACTTGTTACATCAGATGGTCACGAGTTCTTTATGTTATCACATCAGATAGCCATTCTGTTGTCACCTTATGACATCAGATTGTCATTTTGTTGTTTACTTTATGATATCAGACTGTCATTCTGTTCTTTGCCTTATGACATCAGATTGTCATGCTTTTCTTTGCCTTATGACATCAGTCATTCCATTCTCGACTTGTTACATCAGATGGTCATGAGTTCTTTACGTTATGACATCAGATATCAATTCTGTTCTCACCTTATGACATCAGATTGTCATTTTGTTGTTTACTTTATGACATCAGACTGTCATTCTGTTCTTTGCCTTATGACAACAGATTGTCATGCTTTTCGTCGCCTTATGACATCAGATAGTCATTCCGTTCTCAACTTGTTACATCAGATGGTCACGAGTTCTTTATGTTATCACATCATATAGCCATTCTGTTCTCGCCTTATGACATGAGATTGTCATGCTTTTCTTCGCCTTATGACATCAGACAGTCATGCTGTTCTTCGCCCTATGACATCAGATTGTCATGCTTTTCTTCGCCTTATGACATCAGATAGTAATTCTGTTCTCAGCTTGTTACATCAGATGGTCACAAGTTCTTTACGTTATGACATCAAATAGCTATTCTGTTCTCACCTTATGACACCAGATTGCCCTGTTGTTGTTTACTTTATGACATCAGACAGTCATTCCGTTCTCAACTTGTTACATCAGATGGTCACGAGTTCTTTATGTTATCACATCAGATAGCCATTCTGTTCTCACCTTATGACATCAGATTGTCATTTTGTTGTTTACTTTATGATTTCAGACTGTCATTCTGTTCTTCGCCTTATGACATCAGATTGTCATGCTTTTCTTCGCCTTATGACATCAGACAGTCATTCCATTCTCGACTTGTTACATCAGATGGTCATGAGTTCTTTACGTTATGACATCAGATATCAATTCTGTTCTCACCTTATGACATCAGACTGTCATGCTGTTGTTAACTTTATGACATGAGACTGTCATGCTGTTCTTCATCATATGACATGAGATTGTGATGCTTTTCTTCGCCTTATGACATCAGACAGTCATTCTGTTCTAAACTTGTTACATCAGATGGTCACGAGTTCTTTAAGTTATGACATCAGACAGCCATTCTATTCTCACTTCATGACATCAGATTGTCATGTTGTTGTTCACCTTATGACATCAGACAGTCATTCCGTTCTCAACTTGTTACATCAGATGGTCACGAATTCTATACGTTATGACATCAGATATCCATTCTGTTCTCACCTTATGACATCAGATTGTCATGCTGTTGTTCACAATATGACATCAGACTTTCATGCTGTTCGTCATCATATGACAGGAGATTGTGATGCTTTTCTTTGCCTTATGACATCAGATAGGCATTCTGTTCTCAGCTTGTTATAACAGATGGTCAAAAGTTCTTTACGTTATGACATCAGATAGCGATTCTGTTCTCACCTTATGACATCAGATTGTCATGCTTTTCTTCGCCTTATGACATCAGACAGTCATTCCATTCTCGACTTGTTACATCAGATGGTCACGAGTTCCTTACGTTATGACATCAGATAGCGATTCTGTTCTCACCTTATGACATCAGATTGTCATATTGTTGTTCACCTTATGACGTCAGACAGCCATTCTGTTTTCAACTTGTTACATCAGATGGTCATGAGTTCTTTAAGTTATGAAATCAGACAGCCATTCTGTTATCACCTTATGACATCAGACTGTCATGCTGTTCTTCATCATATGACATCAGATTGTCATGTTTTTCTTCATCTTATGACATCAGACAGTCATGCTGTTATTCGCCCTATGACATCAGATTGTCATGCTTTTCTTCGCCTTATGACATCAGATAGTCGTTCTGTTCTCAACTTGTTATATCAGGTGGTCATGAGTTCTTTACATTATGACATCAGATATCCATTCTGTTCTCGCCTCATCACATGAGATTGTCATGTTGTTGTTCACCTTATGAAATCAGATTCTCACGCTGTTCTTAGCCTTATGACATCAGACAGTCATTCCGTTCTCAACTTGTTACATCAGATGGTCACGAGTTCTTTATGTTATCACATCAGATAGCCATTCTGTTGTCACCTTATGACATCAGATTGTCATTTTGTTGTTTACTTTATGATATCAGACTGTCATTCTGTTCTTTGCCTTATGACATCAGATTGTCATGCTTTTCTTTGCCTTATGACATCAGTCATTCCATTCTCGACTTGTTACATCAGATAGTCATGAGTTCTTTACGTTATGACATCAGATATCAATTCTGTTCTCACCTTATGACATCAGATTGTCATTTTGTTGTTTACTTTATGACATCAGACTGTCATTCTGTTCTTTGCCTTATGACAACAGATTGTCATGCTTTTCGTCGCCTTATGACATCAGATAGTCATTCCGTTCTCAACTTGTTACATCAGATGGTCACGAGTTCTTTATGTTATCACATCATATAGCCATTCTGTTCTCGCCTTATGACATGAGATTGTCATACTTTTCTTCGCCTTATGACATCAGACAGTCATGCTGTTCTTCGCCCTATGACATCAGATTGTCATGCTTTTCTTCGCCTTATGACATCAGATAGTAATTCTGTTCTCAGCTTGTTACATCAGATGGTCACAAGTTCTTTACGTTATGACATCAAATAGCTATTCTGTTCTCACCTTATGACACCAGATTGCCCTGTTGTTGTTTACTTTATGACATCAGACAGTCATTCCGTTCTCAACTTGTTACATCAGATGGTCACGAGTTCTTTATGTTATCACATCAGATAGCCATTCTGTTCTCACCTTATGACATCAGATTGTCATTTTGTTGTTTACTTTATGATTTCAGACTGTCATTCTGTTCTTCGCCTTATGACATCAGATTGTCATGCTTTTCTTCGCCTTATGACATCAGACAGTCATTCCATTCTCGACTTGTTACATCAGATGGTCATGAGTTCTTTACGTTATGACATCAAATAGCTATTCTGTTCTCATCTTATGACACCAGATTGCCCTGTTGTTGTTTACCTTATGACATCAGACAGTCATTCCGTTCTCAACTTGTTACATCAGATGGTCACGAATTCTTTACGTTATGACATCAAATACCTATTCTGTTCTCACCTTATGACATCAGATTGTCATGTTGTTGTTTACTTTATGACATCAGACTGTCATTCTGTTCTTCGCCTTATGACATCAGATTGTCATTCTTTTCTTCGCCTTATGACATCAGATAGTCATTCCGTTCTCAACTTGTTACATCAGATGGTCACGAATTCTTTACGTTATGACATCAGATAGCCATTCTGTTCTCACCTTATGACATCAGATTGTCATGCTGTTGTTCACATTATGACATCAGTCTGTCATTCCATTCTCGACTTGTTACATCAGATGGTCACGAGTTCTTTACGTTATGACATAAGATAGTGATTCTGTTCTCACGTTATGACATCAGATATTCATGTTGTTGATCACCTTATGACATCAGACTGTCATTCTGTTCTTCGCCTTATGACATCAGATTGTCATTCCATTCTCAACTTGTTACATCAGATGGTCACGAGTTCTTTACATTATGACATCAGATATCCATTCTGTTATCACCTTATGACATCAGACTGTCATGCTGTTCTTCATCATATGACATCAGATTGTCATGTTGTTCACCTTATGACATCAGACAGTTATTCCGTTTTCAACTTGTTACATCAGATGGTCACGAGTTGTTTAGGTTATGACATCAGATAGACATTCTGTTATCACCTTATGACATCAGACTGTCATGCTGTTCTTCATCATATGACATCAGATTGTCATGTTGTTCACCTTATGACATCAGACAGTCATTCCGTTCTCAACTTGTTACTTAGATGGTCATGAGTTCTTTACGTTATGACATCAGATATCAATTCTGTTCTCACCTTATGACATCAGATTGTCATTTTGTTGTTTACTTTATGACATCAGACTGTCATTCTGTTCTTTGCCTTATGACAACAGATTGTCATGCTTTTCCTCGCCTTATGACATCAGATAGTCATTCCGTTCTCAACTTGTTACATCAGATGGTCACGAGTTCTTCATGTTATCACATCAGATAGCCATTCTGTTCTCGCCTTATGACATGAGATTGTCATGCTTTACTTCACTTTATGATATCACATAGTCAATCTGTTCACACCTTGTTACATCAGATTGTCATGCTGTTCTCACCTTATGAAATCAGTTGTTTTTACGTTCTTCAATTAATGGCATCAGATGGTCACGAGTTCTTTACGTTATGACATCAGATAGCGATTCTGTTCTTACATTATGACATAAGATTTTCATGCTGTTTTTCACATTATGACATCAGACTGTCATGCTTTTGTTAACTTTATGACATGAGACTGTCATGCTGTTCTTCATCATATGACATGAGATTGTGATGCTTTTCTTCGCCTTATGACATCAGACAGTCATTCTGTTCTAAACTTGTTACATCAGATGGTCACGAGTTCTTTAAGTTATGACATCAGACAGCCATTCTATTCTCACTTCATGACATCAGATTGTCATGTTGTTGTTCACCTTATGACATCAGACAGTCGTTCCGTTCTCAACTTGTTACATCAGATGGTCACGAATTCTATACGTTATGACATCAGATATCCATTCTGTTCTCACCTTATGACATCAGATTGTCATGCTGTTGTTCACAATATGACATCAGACTGTCATGCTGTTCTTCATCATATGACAGGAGATTGTGATGCTTTTCTTTGCCTTATGACAACAGATTGCCATGCTTTTCGTCGCCTTATGACATCAGATAGTCATTCTGTTCTAAACTTGTTACATCAGATGGTCACGAGTTCTTTAAATTATGACATCAGATAGCCATTCTGTTATCACCTTATGACATCAGACTGTCATGCTGTTCTTTATCATATAACATGAGATTGTGATGCTTTTCTTCGCCTTATGACATCAGATAGTCATTCTGTTATCACCTTATTACATCAGATTGTTATGCTGTTGTTCACCTTATCACATCAGTTGTTTTTATGTTCTTCAATTTATGACATCAGATGGTGATGAGTTGTTCACATTATGTCATATGAATTTCATGCTCTTCTGCACCTTTTGACATCAGATTGTGATGCTTTTCTTCGCCTTATGACATCAGATAGTCATTCTGTTCAAAACTTGTTACATCAGATGGTCACGAGTTCTTTAAGTTATGACATCAGATAGCCATTCTGTTATCACCTTATGACATCAGACTGTCATGCTGTTCTTTATCATATGACATGAGATTTTGATGCTTTTCTTCGCCTTCTGACATCAGAAAGTCATTCTGTTCTAAACTTGTTACATCAGATGGTCACCAGTTCTTTAAGTTATGACATCAGATAGCCATTCTGTTATCACCTTATGACATCAGATTGTCATGCTGTTGTTCACCTTATCAAATCAGTTGTTTTTATGTTCTTCAATTTATGACATCAGATGGTGATGAGTTGTTCACATTATGTCATATGAATTTCATGCTGTTCTGCACCTTTTGACATCAGATTGTGATGCTTTTCTTCGCCTTATGACATCAGATAGTCATTCTGTTCAAAACTTGTTACATCAGATGGTCACGAGTTCTTTAAGTTATGACATCAGATAGCGATTCTGTTATCACCTTATGACATCAGACTGTCATGCTGTTGTTTACTTTATGACATCAGACTGTCATTCTGTTCTTCGCCTTATGACATCAGATTGTCATGCTTTTCTTCGCCTTATGACATCAGATAGTCATTCTGTTCTAAACTTGTTACATCAGATGGTCACGAGTTCTTTAAATTATGACATCAGATAGCCATTCTGTTCTCACCTTATGACATCAGATTGTCATGCTGTTGTTCACATTATGACATCAGACTGTCATGCTGTTCTTCATCATATGACAGGAGATTGTGATGCTTTTCTTTGCCTTATGACATCAGATAGGCATTCTGTTCTCAGCTTGTTACAACAGATGGTCACAAGATCTTTACGTTATGACATCAAATACCTATTCTGTTCTCACCTTATGACATCAGATTGTTATTTTGTTGTTTACTTTATGACATCAGACTGTCATTCTGTTCTTTGCCTTATGACAACAGATTGTCATGCTTTTCGTCGCCTTATGACATCAGATAGTCATTCCGTTCTCACCTTGTTACATCAGATGGTCACGAGTTCTTTATGTTATGACATCAGATATCAATTCTGTTCTCACCTTATGACATCAGATTGTCATTTTGTTGTTTACTTTATGACATCAGACTGTCATTCTGTTCTTTGCCTTATGACAACAGATTGTCATGCTTTTCGTCGCCTTATGACATCAGATAGTCATTCCGTTCTCAACTTGTTACATCAGATGGTCACGAGTTCTTTATGTTATCACATCAGATAGCCATTCTGTTCTCGCCTTATGACATGAGATTGTCATGCTTTTCTTCGCCTTATGACATCAGACAGTCATGCTGTTCTTCGCCCTATGACATCAGATTGTCATGCTTTTCTTCGCATTATGACATCAGATAGTAATTCTGTTCTCAGCTTGTTACATCAGATGGTCACAAGTTCTTTACGTTATGACATCAAATAGCTATTCTGTTCTCACCTTATGACACCAGATTGCCCAGTTGTTTACTTTATGACATCAGACAGTCATTCCATTCTCGACTTGTTACATCAGATGGTCATGAGTTCTTTACGTTATGACATCAGATATCAATTCTGTTCTCACCTTATGACATCAGATTGTCATTTTGTTGTTTACTTTATGACATCAGACTGTCATTCTGTTCTTTGCCTTATGACAACAGATTGTCATGCTTTTCGTCGCCTTATGACATCAGATAGTCATTCCGTTCTCAACTTGTTACATCAGATGGTCACGAGTTCTTCATGTTATCACATCGGATAGGCATTCTTTTCTCGCCTTATGACATGAGATTGTCATGCTTTACTTCACTTTATGATATCACATAGTCAATCTGTTCACACCTTGTTACATCAGATTGTCATGCTGTTCTCACCTTATGAAATCAGTTGTTTTTACGTTCTTCAATTAATGACATCAGATGGTCACGAGTTCTTTACGTTATTACATCAGATAGCGATTCTGTTCTTACATTATGACATAAGATTTTCATGCTGTTTTTCACATTATGACATCAGACTGTCATGCTGTTGTTAACTATATGACATGAGACTGTCATGCTGTTCTTCATCATATGACATGAGATTGTGATGCTTTTCTTCGCCTTATGACGTCAGACAGTCATTCTGTTCTAAACTTGTTACATCAGATGGTCACGAGTTCTTTAAGTTATGACATCAGACAGCCATTCTATTCTCACTTCATGACATCAGATTGTCATGTTGTTGTTCACCTTATGACATCAGACAGTCATTCCGTTCTCAACTTGTTACATCAGATGGTCACGAATTCTTTACGTTATGACATCAGATAGCCATTCTGTTCTCACCTTATGACATCAGATTGTCATGCTGTTGTTCACATTATGACATCAGACTGTCATGCTGTTCTTCATCATATGACAGGAGATTGTGATGCTTTTCTTTGCCTTATGACATCAGATAGGCATTCTGTTCTCAGCTTGTTACAACAGATGGTCACAAGTTCTTTACGTTATGACATCGAATACCTATTCTGTTCTCACCTTATGACATCAGATTGTCATGTTGTTGTTTACTTTATGACATCAGACTGTCATTCTGTTCTTCGCCTTATGACATCAGATTGTCATTTTGTTGTTTACTTTATGACATCAGACTGTCATTCTGTTCTTTGCCTTATGACAACAGATTGTCATGCTTTTCGTCGCCTTATGACATCAGATAGTCATTCCGTTCTCAACTTGTTACATCAGATGGTCATGAGTTCTTTATGTTATCACATCAGATAGCCATTCTGTTCTCGCCTTATGACATGAGATTGTCATGCTTTTCTTCGCCTTATGACATCAGACAGTCATGCTGTTCTTCGCCCTATGACATCAGATTGTCATGCTTTTCTTCGCATTATGACATCAGATAGTAATTCTGTTCTCAGCTTGTTACATCAGATGGTCACAAGTTCTTTACGTTATGACATCAAATAGCTATTCTGTTCTCACCTTATGACACCAGATTGCCCTGTTGTTGTTTACTTTATGACATCAGATAGTCATTCCGTTCTCACCTTGTTACATCAGATGGTCACGAGTTCTTTATGTTATGACATCAGATATCAATTCTGTTCTCACCTTATGACATCAGATTGTCATTTTGTTGTTTACTTTATGACATCAGACTGTCATTCTGTTCTTTGCCTTATGACAACAGATTGTCATGCTTTTCGTCGCCTTATGACATCAGATAGTCATTCCGTTCTCAACTTGTTACATCAGATGGTCACGAGTTCTTTATGTTATCACATCAGATAGCCATTCTGTTCTCGCCTTATGACATGAGATTGTCATGCTTTTCTTCGCCTTATGACATCAGACAGTCATGCTGTTCTTCGCCCTATGACATCAGATTGTCATGCTTTTCTTCGCATTATGACATCAGATAGTAATTCTGTTCTCAGCTTGTTACATCAGATGGTCACAAGTTCTTTACGTTATGACATCAAATAGCTATTCTGTTCTCACCTTATGACACCAGATTGCCCTGTTGTTTACTTTATGACATCAGACAGTCATTCCATTCTCGACTTGTTACATCAGATGGTCATGAGTTCTTTACGTTATGACATCAGATATCAATTCTGTTCTCACCTTATGACATCAGATTGTCATTTTGTTGTTTACTTTATGACATCAGACTGTCATTCTGTTCTTTGCCTTATGACAACAGATTGTCATGCTTTTCGTCGCCTTATGACATCAGATAGTCATTCCGTTCTCAACTTGTTACATCAGATGGTCACGAGTTCTTCATGTTATCACATCGGATAGGCATTCTTTTCTCGCCTTATGACATGAGATTGTCATGCTTTACTTCACTTTATGATATCACATAGTCAATCTGTTCACACCTTGTTACATCAGATTGTCATGCTGTTCTCACCTTATGAAATCAGTTGTTTTTACGTTCTTCAATTAATGACATCAGATGGTCACGAGTTCTTTACGTTATTACATCAGATAGCGATTCTGTTCTTACATTATGACATAAGATTTTCATGCTGTTTTTCACATTATGACATCAGACTGTCATGCTGTTGTTAACTATATGACATGAGACTGTCATGCTGTTCTTCATCATATGACATGAGATTGTGATGCTTTTCTTCGCCTTATGACGTCAGACAGTCATTCTGTTCTAAACTTGTTACATCAGATGGTCACGAGTTCTTTAAGTTATGACATCAGACAGCCATTCTATTCTCACTTCATGACATCAGATTGTCATGTTGTTGTTCACCTTATGACATCAGACAGTCATTCCGTTCTCAACTTGTTACATCAGATGGTCACGAATTCTTTACGTTATGACATCAGATATCCATTCTGTTCTCACCTTATGACATCAGATTGTCATGCTGTTGTTCACATTATGACATCAGACTGTCATGCTGTTCTTCATCATATGACAGGAGATTGTGATGCTTTTCTTTGCCTTATGACATCAGATAGGCATTCTGTTCTCAGCTTGTTACAACTAGTGATGGGTCCGGCAACACAAATGTGTCGGCGCATGTGTCGGTCTTATAGAGCGAAACCCGTGTCGATGTGTGTATTGCTACGGAAAAGTCACGTGACCGATACAGGAACTGTTTCGGTCACGTGACCAATACAGCACCTGTTTCGAACTGACTGACGCGCCAAACTGTTTCTGTTCCCTCCAAGCTGCACGCGTGTGCATTCGCGCACAGCAGCGCGCACAGCAAAGATATGCTGCGCAGTAAATAAAATCCAAGCTGAACTGTAAACAAAATAACGGTTAATAATGGTTAATTTTTAACCATTTTGCAACTCTGGTGTGATGGTGTACCACAGTCTCGCTCTGTGAGCGCAAGGTGCTGATCGGAGCGCACCACTGATTGATGGGTTGGGCAGACGCCTTTATGGTTGGGCGGGTTGCGCTGTGCGTCTTTGTTCTGAGCGTCGTTTCAGAAAAAACGGCTGATTTACACTGAGTAGAAAGCTGCTACTCTGAGTAGTTCTTCCTCCCTTTGTCATACTCAGCATGTCCGATTTCAGAACAGATGATATCAGTCAGGTAACTAAACACAGCGCCCGATCAACCATTTGTAAAAAATAAAAAAGCCAGTCCACAAGCATCCTCCTTCACATTATTTATTGACTGTATCTAAAAAAAAATCAAATATATGTTTAATTCAAATGAAAATATAAAATAATACAATGCAACATACAATGATTTAAATTGTATTGTGTATACTTGGTCATCAAATCAGTGTCAGTTAACTCTGTCAACCGGGTTGCCTGTAGGGATTTTTAAGGTCCAGCAGGTGTCAGTATTCAGTGACACAGTATCGGCACAGTATCGGCACAGAGTGGCAATGTGTCGAAACGTTTCATGACGCCTCATCGACCCATCACTAGTTACAACAGATGGTCACAAGTTCTTTACGTTATGACATCAAATACCTATTCTGTTCTCACCTTATGACATCAGATTGTCATGTTGTTGTTTACTTTATGACATCAGACTGTCATTCTGTTCTTCGCCTTATGACATCAGATTGTCATTTTGTTGTTTACTTTATGACATCAGACTGTCATTCTGTTCTTTGCCTTATGACATCAGATAGTCATTCCGTTCTCAACTTGTTACATCAGATGGTCATGAGTTCTTTATGTTATCACATCAGATAGCCATTCTGTTCTCGCCTTATGACATGAGATTGTCATGCTTTTCTTCGCCTTATGACATCAGACAGTCATGCTGTTCTTCGCCCTATGACATCAGATTGTCATGCTTTTCGTCGCCTTATGACATCAGATAGTAATTCTGTTCTCAGCTTGTTACATCAGATGGTCACAAGTTCTTTACGTTATGACATCAAATAGCTATTCTGTTCTCACCTTATGACACCAGATTGCCCTGTTGTTGTTTACTTTATGACATCAGACAGTCATTCCGTTCTCAACTTGTTACATCAGATGGTCACGAGTTCTTTATGTTATCACATCAGATAGCCATTCTGTTCTCACCTTATGACATCAGAGTGTCATTTTGTTGTTTACTTTATGATTTCAGACTGTCATTCTGTTCTTCGCCTTATGACATCAGATTGTCATGCTTTTCTTCGCCTTATGACATCAGACAGTCATTCCATTCTCGACTTGTTACATCAGATGGTCATGAGTTCTTTACGTTATGACATCAGATATCAATTCTGTTCTCACCTTATGACATCAGATTGTCATTTTGTTGTTTACTTTATGACATCAGACTGTCATTCTGTTCTTTGCGTTATGACATCAGATTGACATGCTTTTCGTCGCCTTATGACATCAGAAATTCATTCCGTTCTCACCTTGTTACATCAGATGGTCACGAGTTCTTTATGTTATGACATCAGATATGCAATCTGTTCTCACCTTATGACATCAGATTGTCAGGTTGTTGTTAACTACATGACATCAGACTGTCATGCTGTTCTTTGCCTTATGACAACAGATTGTCATGCTTTTCGTCGCCTTATGACATCAGACAGTCATTCCATTCTCGACTTGTTACATCAGATGGTCACGAGTTCTTTACGTTATGACATCAGATAGTGATTCTGTTCTCACCTTATGACATCAGATATTCATGTTGTTGTTCACCTTATGACATCAGACTGTCATTCTGTTCTTCGCCTTATGACATCAGATTGTCATGCTTTTCTTCGCCTTATGACATCAGACAGTCATTCCATTCTCGACTTGTTACATCAGATGGTCACGAGTTCCTTACGTTATGACATCAGATAGCGATTCTGTTCTCACCTTATGACATCAGATTGTCATATTGTTGTTCACCTTATGACATCAGATTGTCATGCTTTTCTTCGCCTTATGACATCAGACAGTCATTCCATTCTCAACTTGTTACATCAGATGGTCACGACTTCTTTACATTATGACATCAGATATCCATTCTGTTATCACCTTATGACATTAGACTGTCATGCTGATCTTCATCATATGACATCAGATTGTCATGTTGTTCACCTTATGACATCAGACTGTCATTCTGTTCTTCGCCTTATGACATCAGATTGTCATGCTTTTCTTCGCCTTATGACATCAGACAGTCATTCCATTCTCGACTTGTTACATCAGATGGTCACGAGTTCTTTACGTTATGACATCAGATAGTGATTCTGTTCTCACCTTATGACATCAGATATTCATGTTGTTGTTTACTTTATGACATCAGACTGTCATTCTGTTCTTCGCCTTATGACATCAGATTGTCATTCTTTTCTTCGCCTTATGACATCAGATAGTCATTCCGTTCTCAACTTGTTACATCAGATGGTCACGAATTCTTTACGTTATGACATCAGATAGCCATTCTGTTCTCACCTTATGACATCAGATTGTCATGCTGTTGTTCACATTATGACATCAGTCTGTCATTCCATTCTCGACTTGTTACATCAGATGGTCACGAGTTCTTTACGTTATGACATAAGATAGTGATTCTGTTCTCACGTTATGACATCAGATATTCATGTTGTTGATCACCTTATGACATCAGACTGTCATTCTGTTCTTCGCCTTATGACATCAGATTGTCATTCCATTCTCAACTTGTTACATCAGATGGTCACGAGTTCTTTACATTATGACATCAGATATCCATTCTGTTATCACCTTATGACATCAGACTGTCATGCTGTTCTTCATCATATGACATCAGATTGTCATGTTGTTCACCTTATGACATCAGACAGTTATTCCGTTTTAAACTTGTTACATCAGATGGTCACGAGTTGTTTAAGTTATGACATCAGATAGCCATTCTGTTATCACCTTATGACATCAGACTGTCATGCTGTTCTTCATCATATGACATCAGATTGTCATGTTGTTCACCTTATGACTTCAGATAGTCATTCCGTTCTCAACTTGTTACTCAGATGGTCACGAGTTCTTTACATTATGGCATCAGATAGCCATTCTGTTCTCGCCTTATGACATGAGATTGTCATGTTGTTGTTCACCTTATGAAATCAGATTCTCATGCTGTTCTTAGCCTTATGACATCAGACAGTCATTCCATGCTCGACTTGTTACATCAGATGGTCACGAGTTCTTTACGTTATGACATCAGATATTCATTCTGTTCTCACCTTATGACATCAGATTGTCAGGTTGTTGTTAACTACATGACATCAGACTGTCATGCTGTTCTTTGCCTTATGACAACAGATTGTCATGCTTTTCGTCGCCTTATGACATCAGACTGTCATGTTGTTGTTAACTTTATGACATCAGACTGTCATGCTGTTCTTCATCATATGACATGAGATTGTGATGCTTTTCTTTGCCTTATGACATCAGATAGTCATTCTGTTCTAAACTTGTTACATCAGATGGTCACGAGTTCTTTAAGTTATGACATCAGATAGCCATTCTGTTATCACCTTATGACATCAGATTGTCATGCTGTTGTTCACCTTATCACATCAGTTGTTTTTATGTTCTTCAATTTATGACATCAGATGGTGATGAGTTGTTCACATTATGTCATATGATTTCCATGCTCTTCTGCATTTTTTGACATCAAATTGTGATGCTTTTCTTCGCCTTATGACATCAGATAGTCATTCTGTTCTAAACTTGTTACATCAGATGGTCACGAGTTCTTTAAATTATGACATCAGATAGCCATTCTGTTATCACCTTATGACATCAGACTGTCATGCTGTTCTTTATCATATGACATGAGATTGTGATGCTTTTCTTCGCCTTATGACATCAGATAGTCATTCTGTTATCACCTTATTACATCAGATTGTCATGCTGTTGTTCACCTTATCACATCAGTTGTTTTTATGTTCTTCAATTTATGACATCAGATGGTGATGAGTTGTTCACATTATGTCATATGAATTTCATGCTCTTCTGCACCTTTTGACATCAGATTGTGATGCTTTTCTTCGCCTTATGACATCAGATAGTCATTCTGTTCAAAACTTGTTACATCAGATGGTCACGAGTTCTTTAAGTTATGACATCAGATAGCCATTCTGTTATCACCTTATGACATCAGACTGTCATGCTGTTGTTTACTTTATGACATCAGACTGTCATTCTGTTCTTCGCCTTATGACATCAGATTGTCATGCTTTTCTTCGCCTTATGACATCAGATAGTCATTCCGTTCTCAACTTGTTACATCAGATGGTCACGAATTCTTTACGTTATGACATCAGATAGCCATTCTGTTCTCACCTTATGACATCAGATTGTCATGCTGTTGTTCACATTATGACATCAGACTGTCATGCTGTTCTTCATCATATGACAGGAGATTGTGATGCTTTTCTTCGCCTTATGACATCAGATAGTCATTCTGTTCTAAACTTGTTACATCAGATGGTCACGAGTTCTTTAAGTTATGACATCAGATAGCCATTCTGTTCTCACCTTATGACATCAGATTGTCATGCTGTTGTTCACATTATGACATCAGACTGTCATGCTGTTCTTCATCATATGACAGGAGATTGTGATGCTTTTCTTTGCCTTATGACATCAGATAGGCATTCTGTTCTCAGCTTGTTACAACAGATGGTCACAAGATCTTTACGTTATGACATCAAATACCTATTCTGTTCTCACCTTATGACATCAGATTGTTATTTTGTTGTTTACTTTATGACATCAGACTGTCATTCTGTTCTTTGCCTTATGACAACAGATTGTCATGCTTTTCGTCGCCTTATGACATCAGATAGTCATTCCGTTCTCACCTTGTTACATCAGATGGTCACGAGTTCTTTATGTTATGACATCAGATATCAATTCTGTTCTCACCTTATGACATCAGATTGTCATTTTGTTGTTTACTTTATGACATCAGACTGTCATTCTGTTCTTTGCCTTATGACAACAGATTGTCATGCTTTTCGTCGCCTTATGACATCAGATAGTCATTCCGTTCTCAACTTGTTACATCAGATGGTCACGAGTTCTTTATGTTATCACATCAGATAGCCATTCTGTTCTCGCCTTATGACATGAGATTGTCATGCTTTTCTTCGCCTTATGACATCAGACAGTCATGCTGTTCTTCGCCCTATGACATCAGATTGTCATGCTTTTCTTCGCACTATGACATCAGATAGTAATTCTGTTCTCAGCTTGTTACATCAGATGGTCACAAGTTCTTTACGTTATGACATCAAATAGCTATTCTGTTCTCACCTTATGACACCAAATTGCCCTGTTGTTGTTTAATTTATGACATCAGACAGTCATTCCGTTCTCAACTTGTTACATCAGATGGTCACGAGTTCTTTATGTTATCACATCAGATAGCCATTCTGTTCTCACCTTATGACATCAGAGTATCATTTTGTTGTTTACTTTATGATTTTTTCAGACTGTCATTCTGTTCTTCGCCTTATGACATCAGATTGTCATGCTTTTCTTCGCCTTATGACATCAGACAGTCATTCCATTCTCGACTTGTTACATCAGATGGTCATGAGTTCTTTACGTTATGTCATCAGATATCAATTCTGTTCTCACCTTATGACATCAGATTGTCATTTTGTTGTTTACTTTATGACATCAGACTGTCATTCTGTTCTTTGCCTTATGACAACAGATTGTCATGCTTTTCGTCGCCTTATGACATCAGATAGTCATTCCGTTCTCAACTTGTTACATCAGATGGTCACGAGTTCTTCATGTTATCACATCAGATAGCCATTCTGTTCTCGCCTTATGACATGAGATTGTCATGCTTTACTTCACTTTATGATATCACATAGTCAATCTGTTCACACCTTGTTACATCAGATTGTCATGCTGTTCTCACCTTATGAAATCAGTTGTTTTTACGTTCTTCAATTAATGGCATCAGATGGTCACGAGTTCTTTACGTTATGACATCAGATAGCGATTCTGTTCTTACATTATGACATAAGATTGTTATTTTGTTGTTTACTTTATGACATCAGACTGTCATTCTGTTCTTTGCCTTATGACAACAGATTGTCATGCTTTTCGTCGCCTTATGACATCAGATAGTCATTCCGTTCTCACCTTGTTACATCAGATGGTCACGAGTTCTTTATGTTATGACATCAGATATCAATTCTGTTCTCACCTTATGACATCAGATTGTCATTTTGTTGTTTACTTTATGACATCAGACTGTCATTCTGTTCTTTGCCTTATGACAACAGATTGTCATGCTTTTCGTCGCCTTATGACATCAGATAGTCATTCCGTTCTCAACTTGTTACATCAGATGGTCACGAGTTCTTTATGTTATCACATCAGATAGCCATTCTGTTCTCGCCTTATGACATGAGATTGTCATGCTTTTCTTCGCCTTATGACATCAGACAGTCATGCTGTTCTTCGCCCTATGACATCAGATTGTCATGCTTTTCTTCGCACTATGACATCAGATAGTAATTCTGTTCTCAGCTTGTTACATCAGATGGTCACAAGTTCTTTACGTTATGACATCAAATAGCTATTCTGTTCTCACCTTATGACACCAAATTGCCCTGTTGTTGTTTAATTTATGACATCAGACAGTCATTCCGTTCTCAACTTGTTACATCAGATGGTCACGAGTTCTTTATGTTATCACATCAGATAGCCATTCTGTTCTCACCTTATGACATCAGAGTATCATTTTGTTGTTTACTTTATGATTTTTTCAGACTGTCATTCTGTTCTTCGCCTTATGACATCAGATTGTCATGCTTTTCTTCGCCTTATGACATCAGACAGTCATTCCATTCTCGACTTGTTACATCAGATGGTCATGAGTTCTTTACGTTATGTCATCAGATATCAATTC
This sequence comes from Fundulus diaphanus, assembly GCA_037039145.1. NCBI lineage: Eukaryota > Metazoa > Chordata > Actinopteri > Cyprinodontiformes > Fundulidae > Fundulus > Fundulus diaphanus. Next base: position 33,405,487 of record CM073133.1, on the reverse strand, counting down.
TGTTCTCACCTTATGACATCAGATTGTCATTTTGTTGTTTACTTTATGACATCAGACTGTCATTCTGTTCTTTGCCTTATGACAACAGATTGTCATGCTTTTCGTCGCCTTATGACATCAGATAGTCATTCCGTTCTCAACTTGTTACATCAGATGGTCACGAGTTCTTCATGTTATCACATCAGATAGCCATTCTGTTCTCGCCTTATGACATGAGATTGTCATGCTTTACTTCACTTTATGATATCACATAGTCAATCTGTTCACACCTTGTTACATCAGATTGTCATGCTGTTCTCACCTTATGAAATCAGTTGTTTTTACGTTCTTCAATTAATGGCATCAGATGGTCACGAGTTCTTTACGTTATGACATCAGATAGCGATTCTGTTCTTACATTATGACATAAGATTTTCATGCTGTTTTTCACATTATGACATCAGACTGTCATGCTGTTGTTAACTTTATGACATGAGACTGTCATGCTGTTCTTCATCATATGACATGAGATTGTGATGCTTTTCTTCGCCTTATGACGTCAGACAGTCATTCTGTTCTAAACTTGTTACATCAGATGGTCACGAGTTCTT